>OY759222.1:4423001-5623001 GCA_963662175.1 Aradus depressus
GATAGAACTCCCTCCCGGGGCCATGGATGTCGTAAATCGTAACAGTGACATGGCTAATATGCATCGTACATGAGGCAAAAAAAAAAAAAAAAAAAATTCAGAACTCATTTATGTGAGTAAAATAACGTATTGCAGGGGGGCCTCCCAGGAAATTTTCAATTAAATAAAATAGTATTTTATCGATGGTATCGGATTCTAAGTAGTCCTAAACAGATTTTATTTGTTATGTTTGTCATATATAGTTCACGCCGCTTGATGTAATCACGGTTAATGTTATCAATAGCTTATTGTGATCGAAATGGCTTGCAACGGGCCCACGCAATACCAATGCATTGAGATTTTTCCGTTTATTGTGATCAATTTCGAGATCGTAACGGGGAATTATTTTTTAGCTGCTTGTTCTCAAAAATTACAAAAAACAACAAAAAAAAACAGCTATTGCTGTTGTGATCATCTTGGGCCTAGTTCTTTGTTTCATTTCCTGGGTAGCGAAAAGACTGGAGCTAAAGTAAACAATCGCTTCTCCCAACATAGCAGTGAGAGCAGAGCGTGTTTTTTGTCTGTCTTATCAATCGTCAAGTCAAATTTCGTTCGGAAATAAATAAACGTCGAAACGTGTTTCTTAAACTTCTCTGGGATGTTCCACTGTTGGTTGTTTCCGGTATTTCTTCCAGAGGTGTCTTCTTATTTTTTTTGGACAATATTTCGGGACACTTACACGTCCCTTCTTCTGGTCACTATGAACGTTCATAGTGACCAGAAGAAGGGACGTGTAAGTGTCCCGAAATATTGTCCAAAAAAAATAAGAAGACACCTCTGGAAGAAATGCCGGAAACAACAAACAAATGTCGAAACGTCGTGATCTCAGTACGATCGCCTTTCTACGGATAAAACAATTTTTAGATTGTACATACATCATATTATGCATAACTAGTATGTATATGTACATATTTATTAGTTTTGTTCCTAAAAATGTATGCACATAGTATGTACGTAATAAACATTGTTTTTTATATACATAATTTTGTTTTTGACTCCTCTGGTGTGTCTTTTGCTTATTTTTATCAGTCGGCTAATGTAATCACATTGTCAGGGTCCCAAAGTGATCACACTAAGCGGCGTGCACTCTGTTAAGAACACCTCATCTATATGTATTTAACTGAGTGTACTTGTGTCATTCTTTAATAGAAAATTCAGAAGTTTTACAAATTAGAATTTGTATTTGAGTAAAAATGAGACTTTGAATTTGTGGTTAGTTTACCGCAAAGCGACCGTTCACTGGACGGTTGGATCTACATGCAATAAATTCAAAATTAAAGAAGCATAAAATAACATGCAATGCAGAGAGAGAAAAAATCACACTAGTCATTTCACGTAACAACGGTATATGCTAAAATGAATTAAATACTAGCTTATTTGACTGAGTTTACACGTAGAGAACCTTAGTTTATCTGGGAGGTAAATAACCTTGAGCACGCCGTCCTTCGGACTCCCACGGTAGAACTTTAGCCGGTAACTAAGCATGCTTAGGCTAGGTGTACACACCAGCCCTCCCAAAATATCAAAGGCATTTCAGGTGCGCATATATATTCAAAATGAGTTATTATTTTTTAGAGGTCAGAATTTATTTTTTGGAGACCGAGATATTTTATATATTTTTTCTGTACCCAATATTTTTTTTGCATCCCCTCTATTTATGGCTGGGTCTACGTATTACCCTTTATCCATTGTAGTTAAAGCCCATGAGTCAATAAGTAATTTATTCTATTTCAAGTCATCAGGAGAAAATCCATTAAAATTAGATAATTTTTAATTAATTTCAGTATATGCGGTCGTTACATGACATGACAAGGCTTTACATGAAATTACATACAGTTATCATATATAAAGTCGTTATACGTCCTGCGTTTTTTTTTTTTCTTGTAATTCAGAACGAACAGTATTGAAGTGGTTACCTGATGATTGCTAAGATAGCACGGAAAATTATGATATAATAAACAAAATGTTAAAATAAAATATTTTTTAAATAATGAATATTAAGCAATTTAACCCTCAAATCACACTACCGTATTTATTAGTGAAAAAAAAATTTCATAGAAGCGGAAAAATAGGCCCGTTCAACATTGAGATAACTTTCAAATTGAAGAAAAATAGGCCCGTTCAACATTGAGATAACTTTCAAATTGAAGAAAAATAGGCCCGTTCAACATTGAGATAACTTTCAAATTGAAGAAAAATAGGCCCGTTCAACATTGAGATAACTTTCAAATTGAAGAAATAGTGAACATGCATAATGCAACAATCAGCAGTCATGATACGACTAATTGTGATAAATAGATAGTAAATCACCGGCAATGTACTTCCCCACCACGAATCGGCCAACTAAGTGTTCTCTCTCTCTCTCTCTCTCTAAAACCATACAACTTGTCTCAAGATCAAATCGGGAATTATCGTATAGATACATTTTTTTAAATAACTTTTGGATTCAGAGGGTCGGAAAACATAAAATTTCAGTTCAAAACTCAATATCAAATTATTGACAGATTTTACACAACTTCCTATAGAGCTGGGGAAGTATGACCAAAAATTGTTTAAAAAAAAAAAATAATAACCAACATGCAGTTTTTCGTAGGAAAAAAAATGAAGTAAAAGAATTTGAAAATTATCTTCTTATGATAACTTAGAGAAGAACTGAAACCAGGACCATAATTTACAGTTAGGGTTCAACGATGTAAGGAAGAGTGAGGAGGTTTGTGGGATATCTGCCAACCTTTCGGCACTGAGTGTGCCTTCTTCAGGCTTCAGGGCCTGTATTGAAATATATGCATTATAATGATAATTATTCATGAGTTGATGATTTGAGTAAAATATACATTAAAACTAAATGTGACCTAACCAATAATTAACATTTAAATTATTTACACCAAAACAAACTGAAATATTATTTTCAAACAAAAACAATTTTGCCAAACACTCAGTGCCAAAAACTTGACAGAAAATCCACAAGTTTGTTTTCTTCGAACTGATCTCTCCTTCTTATTACATAATTAGTATTTGAAAATAAAGCTTCTACATTATCTATCTCAAAATATACAAACCAAAATCAAAATAAGCAGGGATCGGCAACCTTTTTGCAGCAGCGGGCCCCGACTCAAAATACAGTAAGTTAAACAAACACTAAGAGATGCAAAAAATATTTGTAGTTAGTTTATATACAGCAAGTTGCTTAGACAACTGCATATCTCTTAATTTTACTATGCAAAAAATAAAATTCCTGATTGCTCGCGGGCCGCATGAGAGCTACATGGGCCGCGGGTTGCCCACCCCTCAACTAAAAAATTGAGAACACCACAACCAAATGATCAAAACAAAATTTATTTAGAATATAAAATAAAAAAAAATTCAAAATATTAAAAAGAGAAAATATAATTTTCTCATGTGAGTTTTGCCTACTTACATATTGAAATCAACTCGTTTCCTTTTCGTCTCTGCCAGGGAGGCTATGGAGCTCCGTCTGACGGACAATCGAGCCTTGATCCTCTTTGCCACCGTCTTGGTCCTCTCCATCTTGACAGAGAGGATGCTCTTCCTCTTGGGCTGTGACTGTCTTCCTTCAGATGTCTTCTCTTCTTTACCAGTCTTCCGACTTCTGGTCTTCACTTGTTGAGGTGACATTGACTCTTTAACTTTGGCCACTCTTCCCTTCTTCGTTCTTTGAACCGGAACGCTTTCAACTCTCGATTCTTCTACTTTTCGCCGTCCACCCCTGGATGGTAGTTCCTTCTTTTCCAGTAATGTATCGTTTTTCCGACCCCTGGTTCTCTTCAAGGGAGACATTATAGATGATACCTCATCTTTCGTCACTTCCAATTTTTCCTTTTTCGTTCTTTGAACCGGAACGCTTTCAACTCTCGATTCTTCTACTTTTCGCCGTCCACCCCTGGATGGTAGTTCCTTCTTTTCCAGTAATGTATTGTTTTTCCGACCCCTGGTACTCTTCAAGGGAGACATTTTTGGCGATTCAACTTTTGCCAGCTCCATTTTCCCCGTTTTCTTCTTTTGAACTGGAGATCTTTCCACCTCCTGTATGCTAGGTTCTACTTTTCGCCTCCTATTTCCGGATGACAGTTCCTCCTCTTCAGATACCATGTTTTTCCGACCCCTGGTTTTCTTAGTCGGCACTGGATCCGTTATCTCGGTTTCATTCGCTTTTCTTCCGGCAATCTCTTTGACGTACTTCTCATCCACTTTTTTCTGTCTTCCAGATCTAGCTGCTGGTTTTTCCATACTCTTCGTGGGTTCCACAGCCTTCTTTGTGTCTTCTGTCTTTTTCGTCCTACCAACTTTCTCCGTTTGAACCAACTCCATCGTCTCATTTTTCATTACTCTCTTGCCCCGAGTTTTCTTCAAAGGAGAAATCTTTGGGGAAACCTGATCTTTTACTTTCTCCACCTTACCGTTCCTCGTCCTTTGGACCCGAGGCCTCTCCACCTCTTTTGAACTACTTTCGTCCCGTTTTTGTCTCCCAGTTTTGGAAGGCAGTTCCTCCGTTACCAGCTCTACAGCCTCTTTTTTCTTTCTTCCTCTGGTTTTTTTCAAAGGAGAACTTTCTACAATCTCCACCTTCCTTTGGATCAACTCTTTTATCGACTCCTCCACTTTCTTACTTCGACCTTTTCTTCTTGAGTTTGGTTCCTCCTCCATTTCTTTCTGCTCAACAGAGACATCTACTTGATTTCTGCCTCTTCTTGCTGTGGGCTTCTCAAGAGTCTGACCACTTTGTGCATTTTTGGAAGAAGGTTCCGCATTTGCCTTTTGTTCTTTGAGAGTTATTTCTTTTACGGCACGACTTCTGTTGGCCCTCGCCAGAGACAAACCACTTTCATTTGATCCTTTCAGTTTTCTTACGTTCTTCGGTAGCGACATAACTGAATTATCCTCTACTTCCACAGTAACAACATCAGCTTCCACTTCGTCTTTCTTACTTCTTGTCCTCCTCGAAGAAGGCTCTGCCACGGCTTCACCTTGCCTTCTTCCCGCTCTCTTCATACTCAATTTATCAGCAATGGTTTTAACAACTATTTCTTTATGGTCGTCTTCATCTTCAGATGATTTATTTTTTTGTCTAATATCCTTGGAGACATTTCTTCCTTTCATTCTCCCCAAACTCTTTTCCGATTCTTCTTTGCTCTGCTCAGCCTGAGCCTTCCTTCCTCTAGTTTTGCGGACAGATGCCTCTTCTTTTGCTTCCAGATCTTGCCTCTTAGCCTTTGTCTGTGGTTTGACACTTTCTTCTTGCCCTTTATAAATTCCAGACTCATCCTTTACTTTTGTACTCCTTCCTGCAGACTCAGACACCACTTCTTTGACCTTTGAGGTTAACAATGAAAGTTTTGTCAATTCGACCGTACTATCAATCTGATTGGTTTTGCCTCTGGTTTTTTTGATAGGCTTTTCAGTTTTTAGTTTGACTACCGTTCGGACATCGGAAACCTGTTTATTCCTTCTCCCTGTTGATTTCACTGATGATGCTCCCTCAATATCATCTGCAGTCACAGCTTTGTTTTCGCTACGACCTCTTCGTGCGCGCTTTTCCTGTGCTGTATCTCCTATGTTCTCTACAATTTTCCTTGCTGGGCTGGAATCATTTGCCTGCGCCTCAGTTACCACAGATACTGATTCAAATTTGCTCACAAATACATCATTTTTCTTCTTTTTCACTGGTGGAGAAATGCTAAACGAACCATTTTCAACCAATTTTCTTTTGTTAACATTCACCTTAGTCGTTGACTTCTTGGTTTCAACAGGACTTAGAGAGACATTTTTAGATGTACTTGACAATCTGGGTGAAAGATTCACCGATGTGAACGACTTAGATCGTCGATTCCTCAAAACTGA
This sequence comes from Aradus depressus, assembly GCA_963662175.1. NCBI lineage: Eukaryota > Metazoa > Arthropoda > Insecta > Hemiptera > Aradidae > Aradus > Aradus depressus. The sequence goes on from OY759222.1 coordinate 4,428,900, forward strand.
TTTCGAAGAAGCGTCAGAAGCCAAAAAGATTTTTGGAGTCTCCGATGCAGCAGTTGGAGTGGTTACTCTAGTCAGTGACTTGTATCGGTTTTCTGAGACCCGAGACTTAGACGGTCTGCCCCTAGACGCCATGCTGGCTTTGGGAGTCTCTTCAGCTGAAGCAACTTCAGGATCGCGCGATGCTATAGTGTTCCCCTCAAGGGTTAATGACTTTGGAAGGAATTTATTTTCAGAAAGTCTGCTTCTAAAGGTTAAACTAGTATTGGTCGTTTCAGAATCACCAACTACAGCTATTTTTGAGTTACTCAATGCTGAACTTTTTGATGAGGTGCTTGTTTTGCTCATAGGAGACTTTGAGTGGTTCACAATAGATTTAGAAGTTTCATTATTGCCTGTCATGGGTGTTTTTGCCGAAGCAAAAGACCTAGATCGTCGGTTCATCGATGTTGAATATAGTCTGTGAGAAGAGGCATCGGAATTTGGGGTCTTGAAAACATCATTTTCTATATTATTTCGTGCCTGAAGAGAGGAAATTCCAAAAAACATTTGGGGACTGATCGTTGAATTTGACTTTGATGAAGTGGCAACTGATTTGAGCGTCTTTTTGTTACATTCAGATGATGGTTTTGATAGTTTTCCTTTAGAAGTCGACAGATTTTCCGAACTTTCTTTAGCCACAGATTTTGTTAATCGGGGAGAAGTCGACTTTGAAAGTCTACTTTTAGAAAAATGTATTCTAGAAGAGGCTGAAATCGGAGTTTTGGAGAATAACGTCGAGGAATTAATTTCTTCTGACAATGAACTGTCCTTTTCTTGTACAGTAAATGAAGTTTCAGCCTTTCTTTGTGTCAAGAAAGATATCTGTTGAACCTTTTCAGAACGGGGGGTGACGTTTGCTGAAGAAGTTCCAAGATTTGATGTACTACATCTCTCTAACAGTGCCTTTATTGATCTTCTGCTTGTGGATAAGAAGTCATCAGGCAATCGAGAAAGACTCACAGTCGGATTTTTGCAATTAGCGATGGAGATATTCGAAATATCGCATTCTGCACCCGAACCTGGTTCCATTTTGTGCCTCAAGGAAGGTCGGCCATTCGGAGAAAGGATTGACAAAGGGGAACTGCCTCCATGGACAGAAAATATAAGACTTTCTGATTCATGTTCAACTTTAAGACGAAGTGATTTTTTTCTGGGTGATAGAGCAATGACTGGACTTGAATTTAGCAGTTCTGGAGTTGACATACCCGAAGATGTTTCCGATATTTGAGCATCTGCCAAGGACCGAAATTGTTCTTTTCTCTGACGTTTATTTTCCCATGGGGAACTTATTTCAGTACATTTGGACAGTTTCCGTTTTCTGGTTGGATAAGGTGTAGATGATAACGCAGGTTTTCCTATTCTAGTATCTTTTTGCTTAGAACGAGTTAGCTGTTGTACAGAAACACCACCATTTCCATTTTCACCAATAACAAGATGGAAACTTGAAAAACTAACTGAACGGTTCTCTTTTGCCATTTTTTTCACACTTTTTCTAGAAGTGTTGACATTACTACACGATTCATGGCTACCAAATTTAGTTGATTTCCTTCTATTTGTAGGAGCGCTAGTAGATCGTTTTTCCCTACCCCTTGTTCTGGGAGTACGAAAATTATCATTGGAGAATGATACATTTTCAGGTAACACTTCTGCTTCGGACATGACAGTTATGACGGGTGAAAGAACAACTGGCAAGCCATCAGTTCTCTCTGGAGATATCTTAACAAGAAGTTTCGAACTATTGAACGACGTACGTTTCAAACTATTCGCAGAAATGTTTTCATTTGAGACTTCTTCAATATTTGGGATACTAACGGATCTCAATACTTTTGATGGCCTACCTCTGGGTTTCGCAGAACTCAAAGAGAATTTTAAAGAATTCTGGAGTCTATCTGGAGTTCCACTTCTACCTTGAGGTCTCATGGAAGGTTTATTTTCAACAATTGGCGTTGAAGAATATATCTGATCTGAATTTCTGTATAGAGGCGTTGTGATGCTTTCCATTTCCGTATAGTTAATTTTTCCAGGAAGAGAATCTTCAACGAAACTCGTTGATCTCTTGATGGCTACCGTTGAACCTCGGCTACTTCTGAGAATTCTTCGGAATGATTCATTGACGGCATCCTTGATGTTTGGTTCACTTAAAGATGTTCTTTCTTTCGAGGGTCTACCTCTCGGCTTTGGAGTCAGTAATGTAGATAGATGTAACGACCAAGATGTATTTCCCGGAGACAAGGAAACGTCAGATTTACCTGAAGATTTCTGCAATTTTTCAGATATTCCTGACGTGTATTTACTTGAAGCTTCGACCATTGAACCTTGGCCCCTTGAACTAGTTCTTGTGGAATTGACGAAACTAGATTCAGTAATAACATCTTTATCAGACGGAACAGACAACGATGTACTCCTTTTTGAGAGCCTACCCCTTCGCTCTGGAGTGTCTATCGCGGAAAGGTGTAAGGACAAGGATGAATATTCCGGAGTCAGGGAAATTTCTGTTTTTCTCGTCGCATTGAAGGAATTCCCAGATTTCAGAGGAGTATCTCCTAAAGAATCTACGTTAGATACAGTAGCGAAATGCATAGACGCTTTAGGAACAGCCAAAACTCGACTACTCCTCAAACTCGCTTTAGTGGATTCTTTTGCAACATCTTTGATGCCTGGAGTAATGAAAGAACTTCGGATAGTTTTCTTTGAAGATTTCGGAGTGTCTGTTGCTTTCTCAATAACGGAAAGATGTAACGACAAAGATGTATTTTCCAGTTCTGCATTTTCGATAGACTTTAGTGATTTCCTTGAAACCGAAGAAGAATCTCTGGACGATCCTTCGGTAGATTTTTCGGCGAAACTCACACACTTATTTAATAAAGCTGAACTTCGCCCTCTTCTTGAACTAGGTCTTATGGAATCAACCAATGCAGACATGTCATTTACGACTTCTACAATGTTCGGAGTACTACAAGATCTGCGTTCTTTGGGAGGCTTTGGAGACCCCTTACCTTTCTTCTTTGCTGAAAGATGTAATAAAGAGACGGATGCATTTTCTGGAGATTTCATTGCCTTTTCAGTAAGTTTTAGGGATTTATTTTGAGAAACATCAAGCAACGACAGATTTTTTGAAACTTCAGCCGTTGTTTCTCGGCCACTCTTTAAACTAATTCTTGTAGAATCAACGAAACTAGGTAACTGACTTACAACTTCTGTTACACTTAAAAGACCCGATAATCTATTTTGTTTGGAAGACCTACCCCTAGCCTTAGGAATATCAGCGAAGTCTTCAGTTGATGTAAAATGTGAAGATTCCAAAGATGATAAAGAGTCCAACCTTTTCGCCGACATCGGAGATTTCCTCGAAACACTATCCTGCGATGCTTTATTCGAAACTTGGTCGAAACTCGCTGACTTATCAAGAACTATTGTAGATCCTCGTCCACTCTTTACACTACTTCTTGCAGAATCAACTAAAAAGGAGGAAGCCTTTCCAACATTCGAAGCACTTGAAGACCTATTTTGTTTGGAAGGCCTACCTCTCGGCTTAGGAGTAACATTTTCAACTGCAGAAAGATGTAATGACACAGACGTATTGTTCGGAGACGAGAAAGTGCCCGTCTTTTCTCCCAACTTCTGAGAACTCCTAGATTTTCTGGAAACACCACCTAATGAATCATTTGAATTTTCGACGAAACTCACAGATTTATTGAAAACTACAGTTGATCCTCGCCCATTCTTTAAGCTAGTTCTTGTCTTATTAAGTGATATATCTTCAATATCCTTTATGTTTGGAGCACTAGAAGACCTACGTTGCTTGGAAGGCCTACCTCTAGGCTTAGTATCAACAGCGTCTTCAGTTGAAGTAAAATGTGAAGAATCCAGAGATGATAAAAAGCCCAACTTTTTTGCCGACATCGGTGATTTCCTCGAAACATCACCCTGCGATTCATTATTCGAAACTTGGACAAAACTCGCTGACTTATCAATAGTTTTTGTCGATCCAGGTCCACTTCTTCCACCATTTGCAGAACCAACTAAAAATGAGGAATCATTTGCAATATTTGAATCACTTGAATGTTCAGTTTTTTTGGAAGGCCTACCTCTCGATTTTGGAGTGACATTTCCAACTGCAGAAAGATGTAATGACACAGACTTATCCTTCGGAGATGACGAAGTGTCTACATTTTCTGCTAACTTCTGCGAATTCCTGGATTTTCTGGAAACACCACCTTCATTTGGATTTTCGGTGAAACTCACAGATTTATTAAAAACTACAGCAGATCCTCGCCCACTCTTCATGCTAATTCTTGTCTTATTAAGTGACATATTTTCAATATCTTTCATGTTCGGAGCACTTGAAGATCTACGTTGCTTAGAAGGTCTACCCTTAGGCTTAGGAGTAGTATCTGTAGATTTATCGAATGCGGAAAGATGTAAAGATGAAGTTGTATCTCCCCATTCCTCTGCAGAGAATGATGGCTGTTTATTTTCCGCACACTTTGGGGAACTCTTAGATTTCCTGGAAACTAAGGGAAAACTTACAGACCGATTGGATGGAACAATTAAACTTCGGCCACTTCTCAATGTGGCTACTGTGGAATCAGCACTTCTAAAAGACGATTCTATCGAATTTTCACTTACAGATATGCTTTTTTTCTTCGTGGTAGATAATAGTTTGGATAATGGAAGGTCGGATCTGGTTCTCAAAGGGGTAGAAGTGACAAAATCATTTATGGGAACGTCTCTTGCCTGTAGAGTCAAGGATGTTCTCGAAGTTGCTGTAGTACTTTGTAAAGAATTTAGAGCAGCGCTGTCTTCGGGTAAAGGTGATGGCTCCTGACCTTCCATATAAAAAGAATTTATAGATTTTGTCAAAATACTGTCACATTGATCTTTACTTTGTTCTGCAGCTGCGGAGCTAGTTCTTCTCTTCCCCTTGAGTACTGAAGAACGACGCGACTTGTTTGCAATGTTTCCTTCGACAAGCTCTGAAGAATATTCGTCCGCTGTGGCAGCTTCTTCTGCCAGTGTGTTATTGTCCGCCTCCAAGAACAATTCCCGAACTCCTTTAGCATCCCACGTCTTGTCCGATGCGAACAGTTGCCGTATACCGTCAGTGACTGTCGTATCTGAATTTGGTGACACAGAGGCTGATGGTGTTTTCCTGGACAGGTCTAGAGCGCTGAGGAGGTCCACGTGGTCCCCTCGTTGAGCAGTGGTCTCCTCCGAGCGTCGCCAATTGGCCGCTGTCGCTCGCAGCACTCGCCCGCTTTCCGATCGTCTTCTCATCGAACGGTCAGTCGATGAGAATTGATGCGAGGGTAAACTCTTCTTCGGAGACACCGATCTGGACTGTTCCCTACCATCATCCTGGTCTTTCGGTTGAAAATTGAACTGCTTTGGTACAACCTAAAAACAGAAACACGTATATCCGTTACATTTCTGCAACCATAGCTAAAATAAATTTTAAAAAACGGCAATTTACTTCTAAAACGAATTAATGAATTAACTTTTCGTTCCCCCTCCAAAACCAGTCGACCGTTTGCGCCAATATTCAATAGTTGACTTACATGCGGGCTCCAAATCCTCACAGCATGTTTTGTGTCAGTTTTCTGACAGTCAGCTGGAGAAGTAAAATAAGATCACCGGTAATATTCTCCAGCACGAATTAATCAACTAACTTTTCACAGATTTGGTTGAAAGTCAATATGTGACTAATTGAGTGACTACTGAGGATCGATAAGTGAGTGGTCAAACTTCTTGTTATTATCTATTACGTACTGTTGTGAGAACGATTGGTGAAGCAACAGAAGGACTTGCAGACTGCTTGGGGCTTTTCAACTTCTTGAAAGAGGCGCTCAAGTTCTTCTTAAGCACTTGTCTGAAGAGTGGTTTTCTAATCGTGACTCCTGGGTGAGGCGTTAAACTTTTTCTGTGACACATCAGTATGGCTGCTTTTTTCTTTTCATCTGAAAATAATAAAAAATCCATATTATTAATTAATAACTAAAAAAATATTACATTTAAAATAAATAAAAAAAACTCACGACACAAAAAATTAACATATAATACGGAGGGTGGAGAGCTTCGGGTGGAGGGGGGGGGGGGGGAAGGGGGGCTTGGCCATATAAACATTTGAGCTCAAACTCCTAGTCTCTAGCTGTAATAGAGGCCGAGATCCCTACACAGGCTCTGATGAAACCGGAAGATCTTGGAAACGGTATACCCGACTTCCACTAAACATGGCTAAGAACCATCTCGCAAATACCAGCTTCAGAAACAAAAAAAAAACGTTTTGAAATCGGTTCAGCCGTCTTGGAGCTACGATGCCATAGACAGACAAAGGCTTCAAACTTATAACACCCCTCCTTTTGCGTCGGATATATAATAAATCGTCCATGAATCACCAACAAAATACCTCCCCAGCGCGCATTAATCAACAAAACCAATTTACCAAGAGAGAAAGAACCCATAAAAAATATAATAAAAGCTTCTAGTGTGAACTTAAACGTCGATTAAATAATTTAAACAAAACTAGGTGTGCAATGCATTCTGCTGTTAGCAAAAACTGAGCTGAGTCAGGCATATCTGTATAAAAAATTCAGTTAATGTTTTAGTAATTATCAGTAACTTCTCACCTTGTATGTTCTTTATGAATATATTAATACTTTAAATAGATTTCAATTGAATTCAATGGATTTTTTCTAGCCTTTTTGTAGACAACTACAGCTGTTTTTGCACAAAATTCTTTTTACCATGTGTTCTTTGTATGAATATTTTAATCGAAAAAAAGTCAAAGTTTGTACGTTAGAACACTGAAAAAAAACGGCTCAAAAAAAGTGGTGTCCGATGGTAAACCGAAAAGGGCTTCACCCGGATTTTTACATTTGAAATCGAAAAATTCTAATTTGCGCGAGAATTTTGTCTCAATTGATCTCAATGGGGATTTCGTTTTTCGGTGATTATTCCTCCGTGGTATGTTCGATTTCATATTTTTTTAGTAGTAAACCATCGTCACCATGTCCACTACCATCGTGGCAAATATCAATATGATCGGTAAAGGGGTTTAGGAGGAGCACGAGTACAACGAAATACATGAGTCGCCTAAAAGAAAGAGCTTCGTAAACTCAGGTCAATTAAAATTTGAAATCCAATTAATTTTTGTTTCTTCAGAGCAAACTGTCAAAATGAAAATGTTGATGATTTTTATTGCAAAAACTACTTTTAAATATAAAATAATAGTAAACTTGTAAAAACATAATGGGTATAATGTATTGTATAGTCAAGCAATGTTTTATTGTACTAATCTCATTAGGAGCTCTGTGCAGCTTATTAATGCTAGCTTGCTTACCAATAGCATGAGGGGGTTCAGCTTTAAGCTTCTTCGCCGCTCTTCTCGACGCTTCAATGGAGGAAAACTCAGATCGCCTTTTCAGAGGCACCTTGGAGGTGGACTTGGGGGTGGAGGGGGTGGCAGCAGCAGCTCCACCGGCGGGGGTACACTTGCGATGTGATCGCATCACCTGTCATAAACAGTAGATTAGTATGAATTATTAATTCGACAATTTCCTGACAGCGGATTGGAAATGGCATGAAAAGTACTCATTTGTCTAAGATACCACAACAGATGATATTCAACTAAAAATGTTCATGTTACAGGAAACCCTTTACACGGAAACGGAATTTTATTCTCACTGTTCAAAAAGAATAAAATACACCACAATAAAAAAAAATCGTGTTTCATATCCAAAAAACATTATTTGATACAAAGCATTCACTTTTATTTTTTGGGCAGTTCCTCCACACCTTAAAGGTCAGTCCAATGTACGTTGTTTTATTTATCCATTTATAATTTTTATTTATTTAGACTTTTTATATATTCATTTATAATTGATTAATCTATATATATATATATATATATATATTTTCATATATTGTTATAGTTACATTGTTTTCTTTATTTTCTATATCTCGCCACATTGGGACCTGATGATGGGACGTAAGAACGTCCCGAAACATCGTTGGGATAACGGTTGACTTACATAGGGGCACCTAAATCCGTCTGTCGAATCAACGTTTTAATCATTATTTTCTACTATGTACATACTAATTTATTTTTCTTGTTTTTTTTTTTAATTTTATTTATTTATTGCATTAATTTATATATTTTATAATTGTTATTTTTATTTTGTATTCTTCCTCTTTTTTATATTTCGCACATTGCGACCTGAGGAATTTTTCCGGAAGATGTCATCGCGAAAAGGCACTTCCGGAAAACTTATCAAAAATGTTTATCTTAATTAATTAAATAAAAAAAATGTATCTACTATATATTATTATTTGTATACTCATATTTTCATTTCTTTCTATTTTTTAGTAGTATTGTTAATTCTAATCCATGTGTGTCAGACTCTAAGAGTTAGTATCTGTTTATGTATCTAAATTACAAGCTATCTTAATGTAAACATTCTTATTACCATGTTATGGTTTAACGTAAATAAATATTATTAATATAATACAATTGCCAAAGTTGTCATAATAAAATAATAATTAAACTGATCTTGTCAACTAACAATCAATTCGCAATTATTCAATAGCTCAAACAATTTTTGCATTTATGTTTTGCATTTTCAATGAAATTAAAAAATAATATTTAATTAATGAACAACACTGAATAAAACGGAATATATAGAATGACTACCTGTGGAGTGTGAGATTTAATGAACAACACTGAATAAAACGGAATATATAGAATGACTACTACCTGTGGAGTGGGAGATTTAATGAACAACACTGAATAAAACGGAATATATAGAATGACTACTACCTGTGGAGTGTGAGTTTTAATGATCAACACTGAATAAAACGGAATATATAGAATGACTACTAACTGTGGAGTGTGAGATTTAATGATCAACACTGAATAAAACGGAATATATAGAATGACTACTAACTGTGGAGTGTGAGTTTTAATGATCAACACTGAATAAAACGGAATATATAGAATGACTACTACCTGTGCAGTGTGAGATTTCCGTCCAGATGTTGAGATGGATTTTCGAGCTGTACCGATGGACACCTCCGGAGGTGTGCTAAGCTGATCCTGAGGCAGCCGAGCAGTCCCCCCGCCTCCTGACCTGGACGGAGGAGTGAAGTAGACAGACTCCTTCTTACTCGGCGTCTGTTTGGGTCCTCGGTAGGGCGTCAAGGAAGAGGTGCAGTTCTTTAGTGCAGATCTCTGCAGTGGTCTCATCTTTGAAGAACGGTTGGTAGGGGTGGTGTCCGCAAATTTGACTGACTTCCGTCCTCCAATATCAGGCGTTCCAACCTTCCCTTTCAGTGAAGATAATACACCGCTCTTCCTAAAATTAAAATATATATACATAGATTGTGTATCAGAATAGAAAGCTAAGTATCTCGGGTTTAACATAACGTAGAAATTCGGAAGATCGCTCGTTGGGAAACTAGTAATATCCACGAACAATACCAGGGGCCCTCCAAGCACACTAAACTTCATTTCCAATGGAAAAGGAGGTCAAGTAGAATCCCATTTTAGAAGGAAACTACAAGGAAAGTAGATCACTTTCAGGGGAAGGAGGTTGATCGACTGGTGAAGGAAAGGGCAAGCAAGGTCCTTCATAGGGCCTGAGCCAGTGCTCAGAACATCCAGGGAGATGTACCGCACCCGGGTGAAGAAGTGGACTAGAGACCTGACGGAGAAGTCATGGAGAGAAAGAGCATGCTGACATTGCCCCCTAGTGGTTCAAGTAGCGAGCATCGGCAACAAGAAATCAACATAGGACTCGGGTGCGGCTCACTTCCTGACCACACAGGAGCAATTGTAGAAGTATCAGATTTGGCAAGGAACTTTGGAAAAGGACTGGTATCTTCGCATCAAGGTAGAATTCGCGGTAAGCAGGAAGCCTAGCGCTTCCAGGGAAAGGATACGAGCATTGGTTGCGTAGCTCCCTAGGTGTAGACCATCCCAACCAGTATAATCACATACCCATTTAAAAAATATGAAAAGAAATAACTCTTGTCCGAAACGTTTTTCGGTAAATTTTAATGTTTCAAAATGACAGCCAATGAAGTGAAATAAACGGTATTTTGAACTTCCGACTCACTCCACTCCCCAGTAAATGGACAAATAAAATAAACAATTGCATTAATGAAAGTTTTCGATATTTTCTCGTAGGTGGTTCTCATCACGAAGTGGTGAATGTCGATTAATACATTAATTTGTAATCTTACTGAGTTGTTTTTGATATATTTTTAGAATACACCATTTCAATAAAACAATGTTATTGTTTTGTGATTTTTGGAAGCCCGATATTTACAAATATTTTTATAATATCGTGACGACAATGTGAAAAAATACAAATAAAAATGTTCTATTTCCGCCCATCTGAAATTAGACCCCCCTTCCCCAGTACCTCTGTCCTGAAGACTGCCCTTTTTTCTCCGGAGTTCTTGCGGACCGTACCCCTCCTTTCATCCCTATCACCCTGGTCAGTTTCTTGTGAAGCGACCCAGGTTGTGTCTCAGTCACTTCGTCTCCTGCTGGCCAGGTCTTCCGTTTCTTCTTGGCTGCCGGATGCACTCCATTCTCCTGGGCACACAAATGTACAAATTAGATTAGCAATATATTCTATAACTGATCAGTCAAATGTCATATAACGGTAAACTATAAGCTATGGTCTCAAGACAACTGCAAACAATGATTTTTTTCCATTATTCTCTCAGGTAAAGTATAAATAAAGGTCCATGTACCCTCCAGGTAGCATACTTATGCCGAGTTACACAAGACATTCAGATTCAGTAATCAGAATAGACCCTGTCACACCACAACATTCTGATATCAAAACAGTTTCCTCTGTATAAACCTGACACCTAACCCAACTTTAACAAACAGTTAGTTTACAGTTCAATCTCAAAATAATCATGGGACATTTAAAAAATTGTTGAATAACGTAATGATGTTACGAATAAAATCTCTTTAGGTCTCAAAAGGCATGTCATTTTAAGCAAATAAAACGAAATTGACCAACTTGGTACTCAATAAAGATGAGAAAAGAAAACGAGATTGACCAACTTGGTACTCAATAAAGATTTATTAAAAATACTGATGTTCTTACAGAAACATCTATTTGCTAGGTTAGTTAGTAACTGTTACTTCTGTCTGGGCTTAAAACTATGAGGTCATATCGCCTACTACCAGAGCGCTCTTTTGTCAGTCTGGTGAACATGAGCTCGTCTCTACTGTGGGAGTCCTAAATGTTGCCTACCTAGGTATATTCGCCTAGGATAGGGGTATTTAACGAGTATCTAACATCGCACAGGCTCGGGACCAACGCTTAACGTCCCTCCCAAAGGACATTAGGGGTTTTTCACCTCCCAGGCAAAAAACCCAAGTGTCACCCTCGGCCGGGTTTCAAACCCGCGATCTTGAGCTCAGTAGGATAACGCTACCTCTCAGCTTCCCTAATTCGCATTGAAAGGGACTGAGCGATAAAAAGATAAGGGATGCCAGGATCCATAGCTTGATACACTGACAACTGGTTGAGGTGTGAAACATTGAGAAGTCTTTCTATATAAAACTGCATCCTTAAATAGATAATTAAAATGCACAATTTCTTTGTCAAACTTCACTATATATTCTCAAATACTCAACTAGTTTCGCCGTGTTAAGGCATTATCAAGAGTCACTTACAAACTGACAGAATTGGTTGACAGGGTAGAGGGTACAGTTAAGGAGGGGGTTTTTAGGTAATGACGGGGAATCCCTTGTTTTTGTTACTCTATACATTCCAATAAACAGATATTTACGAGATAATAATAGATATAAAATAAAAAGAAGAAAGAAAATGATATATATATAAAATCTAATAAAGCGAATCTAACAGTAAAGTGTTGGTATTTATATAGGTATGACTCATGAATTATATAAATGTAACATATAATAAATATTAAAGTGAATAAAAACAAATACATAGAATTTAAAGGCAAATTAAAACATCAAATGAAAATTATAGTATTCTCTGAATGTCAGTTGACAAAACATTTCCACAATCATCAGACTCTTAGCTACTTGATATTTAAATTAAGAAGGGGGGAATGGTTCAGTTCTATTTGTTCATTTAGCATTATAATATCGTTATTTTTGTTCAGTTTATTTATTTCTACCGCTTCCAGTAAATTCAAAAGTGGACCTTTTTGGCAGATATGTATTATATTTGGTTTGTGTTGTGTGTCTATGGTATGTCCTGTTTCTGTGAGATGTTGGTGAAATGAGGAAGTGTTGGAGTTTGTATTTCTTGTGTGTTCCCTGTATCTAATCTTAAAGGATCTCCCTGTCTGTCCCGCGTATTTGGCATTACATTCTGGGCATTCCAATTGATACACTCCACATTTATCCATTAAATCTATTTTTTCTTTTTTGGATAAATGTGGATTTAATGGATAAATGTGGAGTGTATCAATTGGAATGCCCAGAATGTAATGCCAAATACGCGGGACAGACAGGGAGATCCTTTAAGATTAGATACAGGGAACACACAAGAAATACAAACTCCAACACTTCCTCATTTCACCAACATCTCACAGAAACAGGACATACCATAGACACACAACACAAACCAAATATAATACATATCTGCCAAAAAGGTCCACTTTTGAATTTACTGGAAGCGGTAGAAATAAATAAACTGAACAAAAATAACGATATTATAATGCTAAATGAACAAATAGAACTGAACCATTCCCCCCTTCTTAATTTAAATATCAAGTAGCTAAGAGTCTGATGATTGTGGAAATGTTTTGCCAACTGACATTCAGAGAATACTATAATTTTCATTTGATGTTTTAATTTGCCTTTAAATTCTATGTATTTGTTTTTATTCACTTTAATATTTATTATATGTTACATTTATATAATTCATGAGTCATACCTATATAAATACCAACACTTTACTGTTAGATTCGCTTTATTAGATTTTATATATATATCATTTTCTTTCTTCTTTTTATTTTATATCTATTATTATCTCGTAAATATCTGTTTATTGGAATGTATAGAGTAACAAAAACAAGGGATTCCCCGTCATTACCTAAAAACCCCCTCCTTAACTGTACCCTCTACCCTGTCAGTTTGTAAGTGACTCTTGATAATGCCTTAACACGGCGAAACTAGTTGAGTATTTGAGAATATATAGTGAAGTTTGACAAAGAAATTGTGCATTTTAATTATCTATTCCTAGAATGGAGCTTCACAAAGTAAATCTGGAAACCATAAATTATTTGCATCATTAAAGTGAAAAGAGCCGAAACATAAAATGAGAGTTTGAGGGCGCCGGTAGCTCAGTGGTTTGCGTGCTTGACTTCTGAGCTCAAGATCGTGGGTTCGAAACCCGACCGAGACCCTTAGTTTATTTCATCTGGGAGGTAAAATAAACTTAAGCACGCCGTCCTTCGGATGGGACGTTAAGCGATGGTCCCGAGCCTGTTGGATGTCAGGTACTCGTTAAAGATCCCTGCCCTAGGTGAATAAAAATTTAGGATTCCCACAGTAGAGTCGGGCTCATGTCCACCAGAGTGACGTAAGAGCTCTCTGGTATTAGGCGATATGACCTCGTAGTTAAAGCCCGGGCATGAGTCATAAAACCTAACCTAACCCCTAAAATGAGAGCTACAACCTCTTCAACGGTTAATCGTATATTCATGAAACTTGCAAATGTTTAAAAAATGGTGTAACGGTCCCAAAACCGTTATGCCGAGGGGAGCAACTAAGTGACGCACCACTTCCACCGCCTCATTGATAATGTGAACATGTATCTAATAGCATCTAACTCACGAGTTACCAACCGAACAAAGGCTGGTAATCTTCTAGTGTTCAATATTACACTTCTTAACAGATTATCTGAAGAAATAAATCATAAGAGAAAAAATGATTCTTGTATTTTTTCGTTAGGTCAGTATCATCCTTAAAAGCTCGGTACAAACATACGAAATGTGGTATCCTTAAATTCTGAACGAGAAATGAAATGAGAATAAATTTTATTCTGGGACCAAGGTAAAGGTGCTACAGTGGATAAAACCAATAAGAGCAAAATAAATAAACTAAAAAAATAATAGTAAAAAAAAGTTAAAATACAATTCATTAAGAAGAAATCAAAATAAGATTAATGTGTCTAAATAAATATGTAGAACATAAAATAAAATAAAAAGAAAAAACAAGATGTATATAAAAATCAAGATTATGGAGGAGAGAATCTGGAGGGAAGCCCGGGCATGCTGTAATATTAATTTAAGGAAAACCAATGAAATAAATAAATAAATAAATAAAAGGATGAAGATGAAAAGATAAATAAAATAAATAAGAAAAATACAAAGAAACGAGAAATTGGTGTTAAGGAGAGGGAAAGTATAGAGGAAGGGGAATAAGAGGCTAATCAGAGGGAGAAGATTGTTTATTGAGGAGGAATTGGAATAGCGAGGATTTGAAGGAGGCCACGGAAGGCGAGTGACGGATGAGGGGAGGCAGGGAGTTCCAGAGGGAGGAGGCTTGGACAAGGAAAGTATGGAGGAAGGGGAATAAGAGGCTAATCAGAGGGAGAAGATTGTTTATTGAGGAGGAATTGGAATAGCGAGGATTTGAAAGAGGCCATGGAAGGCGAGTGACGGATGAGGGGAGGCAGGGAGTTCCAGAGGGAGGAGGCTTGGACAAGGAAAGTATGGAGGAAGGGGAATAAGAGGCTAACCAGAGGGAGAAGGTTGTTTATTGAGGAGGAATTGGAATAGCGAGGATTTGAAGGAGGCCATGGAAGGCGAGTGACGGATGAGGGGAGGCAGGGAGTTGCAGAGGGAGGAGGCTTGGACAAGGAAAGTATGGAGGAAGGGGAATAAGAGGCTAACCAGAGGGAGAAGGTTGTTTATTGAGGAGGAATTGGAATAGCGAGGATTTGAAGGAGGCCATGGAAGGCGAGTGACGGATGAGGGGAGGCAGGGAGTTGCAGAGGGAGGAGGCTTGGACAAGGAAAGTATGGAGGAAGGGGAATAAGAGGCTAACCAGAGGGAGAAGGTTGTTTATTGAGGAGGAATTGGAATAGCGAGGATTTGAAGGAGGCCATGGAAGGCGAGTGACGGATGAGGGGAGGCAGGGAGTTCCAGAGGGAGGAGGCTTGGACAAGGAAAGTATGGAGGAAGGGGAATAAGAGGCTAATCAGAGGGAGAAGATTGTTTATTGAGGAGGAATTGGAATAGCGAGGATTTGAAGATTTGAACGAGAGGGGGGAAATATGAAATTACTGCTATGTGTACAACACTACAGATCAGATTTTCATAAAATTTCACTAATAGTATAAGCCCTACAGGTAATAGTTACTAAACGGGCCGATAACGTAACTAAGCTGCTAGTTTTGGATCAAATATTTACAGGTAAGATTCCATAATAAGCAATTCCAAAGAAAACAATAATAACTTGAAGGCAAACTTTTAGTTTATGATCATTTTCAGTTTCTATGTAAACATTTGCGGTACAAATGAGTCAAACTTTTCTGTGAAATATGCCAAATTTTGCATTAAAAATTCAAAAAATATTCAGCTTGCATAAATGCATATCAAATAAATAGTAAAGAATGAGGGATTTGGCAGATCTTCTCACCGCTTTCTCCCTCCGGAGCGGGGTGACATCCCCCAGCTTCTTCTTGTAGAAAGACCAGGATCTGTTCCTGGCTAACTCCACAGTCTCACCAACCACTCCATCCTCACTGGAAAAAACAGGATCATCAATATACGTACGAGGTGGAAAAGTTCCAGGACTGATTTTTAAAAATGTATTAAAATTTTTTACAAGTTATTGGACATTGTCCCCTTCAAAGTACTCCCTTTGGGAAGCTATACATTTTTCCCACCGCCGTTTCCACTGCTGGAAGAATCCTCAGAACTCATCTTCTGGAATGATATTCGGCTCCTCCAGCAATTTTTCTTTAATTTCGTCAGTTGAATGAAATCTCTGCCCTTTAAAAGGTCTCTTTGAGTTTAGGAACAGGTAAAAGTCCGCAGGGGCCAGTATGGGGGCTGGGGGATGACGGCCATGGCGTTTTTGTGCAATAATCGCAAATGAGCAACGCAGATGAACAGGCGCGTGGTCATGGTGCAGCACCCATCCCCCATTTCGCCACAACTCAGGTCTCTTCCTCCTCACAGCCTCGCCCAAGTGTCTCAGGTTCAAGGTAACGAAAACGATTGTCACACGAGAACGTTCAATCCGGCAACGTGATCGTCATCAGTCGAAGTTAATGGACGTCCTGAACGAGGATTGTCTTCTGACAATGTCCGGCGTTCGTTGAACCACTTGTACCACTCATGACACCGTGATCGAATCAGACATTCACCCCCAAAAGCCTCTAGCAACATCTGAAAAGTTTCTGTAAACGTTTTGCCCAACTTCACACCAAACGAAACAAACGCGTTGCTCTTCTTTTTGATTCATTTGACAAAAAACCACAAAATAGCCAAATACGAAAAACTTGTTTCACAAAAACCCTTGTGACTTTACAACAAAGTAGGTTGTAGAGAATCTACAAAAACAGCTGAGCTCAGTTGGAGCCACAACAACTAATGCTGCCAACCGTACCGCTCTCCGACGCTCCGTTGGCGCCCAATCCAAAAAGTCCTGCAACTTTTTGATCACCCCTCTTATATTGACATTGTTGTGTTTGTTACACGATATCTGTCGCATATAATCTCAGATTTACCCTAAAGCTTGTGTAGCTTAAAGAACAGAACCTTATTGTCACCTCCCAACTACACGAAGTATAGAACGAGTTATGTAATCGGTTAGAAATTCGATGTTGAATTATCATCGGAATTTCATAATTTCCGACTCCCTGATTCCAAAAATTGTATAAATAAAACAATTCTGAGTCTGCGATAACTTCTGATAGAATGAATTTATCGAAACGAAACTTTATGTGTACCCCGCATCCTATGAGGATGACACCTATTGATTTTCAGACAAATCGGCCAATGGGGAGATGGAGGATTAGGCGAGGGCTTAACGCATAAACTCGTAATAAGTTGTAATGAATGTATTGACATGAAATTTAATTATTAGTAAGTCAACTAGATTTTTAGATCAAACGGTCTTATAGTTCTGGAGGGTAAGCGAAAATGTATTTTTTCTCAATGAATTGCGTAAACTTTTCTGAGAATAAATAGAAAATTTATAATATATAAATCATTTTTTAAATAAAATTCACTCTGCATCATAAAATTTAGTAATATTTTGAATAATTGAAAATAGAATCTGCACTTGTCCATTATAACACATCTTTTAATATGCCTGTGGGAGACGAGAAGCTTTCATTGGAAGAAAAAAAAAAAAGAACTATGACTTACCTATCGTATCTCCAAATGTATCTGTCACGGTTGATAGAAATAATGTCATCATGTTTCAGTTCTACGTCCTCAGAACCGATATCCTTCTCATTAACCAATGTTGGATTTTTTCTTGATAAATTTCGAATCAACGCCTAAAATAAATCAATAAAATAGGATGTGTATAAAATAGTTGTAGTTTGAAAAAATTATGTTACGAGCTCATGGGCATTAGTTACAAATGAGAATAACTCAGTGACTAAGGTGTGTCACCACTGGGTGACATTGCCATTATCTCCCTTAGCACATTTGTTTGTTTTTATTTATTTTTTGTACAGTTGTAAATAATTATTTGTAAGAAAAGGGCTCATGGGTAAAATTCGTTGACTAAAAACTGGGCTTAAAAAAAAAAAAAAAAGTAAATACAGTTTTTGGCTAAGAAAATTCGAAGTTTGCTATCAAATTCCGTAAAAAAATTGAAAACTTATTTGTATTTATTAAAAAAAAAAAAAAAAAAAAAAATCATGGCGAAGTTACAACTTCCCCTGGACTCAGATATAAAAATGGAAATTCAAATGAAGGAAAGTATATTTACTTTATTTTGGGGCTCATCCACATTTTTTTTTAAATTGTTAAATTAAAATTGTGTTAAAAGGAATACACTCAAATATATATTATCCCTATAAAAGTATAAATCTCAGCTTTCTGAGGAGTCCGAAATTCTCAAAACTGTAATAAGTGTTGAGTTGGGTTTGGACAATATAAATTTTCTTGTTCTACTAAAAACTATTCTAGTAGATAAATTAAATTTTTTTAAAAATAAATAACAACAATACTTACAGGATTATCCTTCAAAGCCGTTATAAGACAATGTTGAGGTGACACGTCCTTCTTGATAATCCGCACATCACAAAAAATATCTCTACCAATAAAAAAATATAATCTTGAAACTTTTATTACTTTTTTTTCTCTTCCATTTTGTGTAAGAGCGATGATTCTTCCGGGCATAATGAGAAATTAATCTGTAGATTAAAGATCAAATACATTGAGACATACAACATACGAAATAATATTCAAAATTGAAATTAAATAAATAAATAAACTATTCGACTATTTCATTCATGCATTACTTCATTCAATTTTTTTAAATAAAAATAAATTTGAATATCTACACTTTGAAGAAGTAATGGACATGGCTTGCTTTGAATCCCAATACCCGTCAATAGTAAATAACATGAAAATTCATTTGCAAACCAAACATACTAACACAAAGTTGTTATTTATTCATATTTTAAATACTCAGAACATTACTACAAGACTGAATACCAACCTTTTTTTTCGTTACCATTTATTTAAAGCTTGTTATCTTCTCAACAAAATACGCAAATATTATCACGCACAAACTAATAACAACCATCAACTAACGCCACCATCTAACGTACATATTTGGCGGTTAACTTTCGAAGTGAAATTGTTTTTTAAAAATAATTATTGTAAAACCTTTGGGTATTTATTACCTTCTCGTATTTATGGAAAAAAAACTTCAATAAAAAGTAAATAATCATATGTTATACCAGAATATTTATGTATTTTAAAGCAGAAAATACTCAAAGATTGTAAAGGCTTTGAAATTAAGATAATCCCGCTGATATTTTAAATTCAAATTAGATAAAGAATACATTTTTATTTTTATTCCTTTACTTGAAATATATATATATATAATAATAAATCAATTAAAATATTATGTCTAGTGAAATTACGAATACTACACAAAGAAATCTTGGGATAACCAACTCTTTATCAGACAATTTCGTGAATCGATCTTAAAATGAGATTCTTTTATTTGTACAATTCATAAAAATACCTCGAAATAAACATGTATCTCCTCTTGAATATTATACATAACATATTGGTATATCTTGGAAGGTTGAATTCATTTTTACTTTCTTAGAACTATAGTATAAGTATTGTAATTGTGCGAAAATCCAAGATCGAGGTTTCAACGGATTTTCATGTTCCAAGGCCCCCTGAATAAGTTTTGAACATTTTCGAACATCGTCTTCCTGTTCTTGTGTGTTTGTGATTGGAAAGTTATGACCGCTCTACAACAAAAACGATTGTAGTTATGAACTTGAAATTTGGAATGAAGGAGTTACATCTGATTAGATTTTTGATAAAATCGGAAGGAAAGTTGAGATCAATTTACACCGGGGCATATATTCAACAAGATACCACTTACATATATTTATGACTTAATCAAAACTTTTTTTGATTAAAAGATGTAAAGACAACTGAAAGGGATATTTTTTATGAAAAACATCTTTTGGAAGGCAGCTTGGTTTGTGACCCCTCGAAAAGCACTTTTTTAGACATTTGCCTGGATTATACGAAAACGGTTAATCCTATCGGAAAATTGAACCTTACAAAAAATGTGCTTTATGAAATTTCAAACCTTCACAATGTCCTCAGATTTCAGATAGAACCAATGCCAACAGAGTTGTACCTCTCCAAAAAAATACAATAATTTTTACACTAAGAAATATAAACTCCACACACTACTTGTCAATATTTTCACTATATTGGTCAAAATTACACGACTATAGTTTCGCCTGTTACGGCATCATCAAGTGAACTAAACAGAGATTACTACTGAACTCAGTAGTAGTGTGTGGAGTTTATATTCAGACAAGCAGTGTGTGGAGTTTATATTCCTTT
This sequence comes from Aradus depressus, assembly GCA_963662175.1. Taxonomy (NCBI): domain Eukaryota; kingdom Metazoa; phylum Arthropoda; class Insecta; order Hemiptera; family Aradidae; genus Aradus; species Aradus depressus. The sequence goes on from OY759222.1 coordinate 4,449,018, forward strand.
AGTGTGTGTATATTCCTTTATCCTGTTCATTATGAATTTTCACAAAGTAGACCTGGAATCAGTTCAATACAATAATTTTGGCTATAGGAAATAGTTCAAAATAATATTTAAATTGTGACGCATACATTATAAAAAAAAAAAAGTTTTTATTACCTATTGTTAGTTTTTATTAAAAATTGTTTTGTATTTTGTTCAGTTGAGGATTAATAATAAAGAAAAAAATATGTATCGGATATGGCAATGATAGGGCGACTTTCTTCCACCAACCATGTTTATACACGACACTCAATCCCCCCCCCCCCCCCCCCCACCCCCCTAATTTCAAACTGGCATTACATGGTATAAGACAGTCACTCTCAGAATTACGCTGCACGATGAACAAAGAGAACCGCCGATGCAAGCAACTTCACCAACATTTACCTCCCATTTATCTTTTTTTAATTCTTTAACGTAATTTTACTGAGAGACATTTATCTAAAAGAATACAATTTCGAACCTCGCATCGGTCCTTTCAGTGATCTGGTTGATTTTTAGACGTTTAATTCTATTTCTTTTGTGAATTAACCATCTCAGAAAACATATATGAGTATAGAAAAAAATAAAAAAGGTAAAAAAATAAGTGGCGGATAACTTTTTGAAAAGTACTGATTCTAACTCATGACTTCCTTAAATAAACCCAGTATTGCCAGTTTGAAATGAGTTAGTTTATTAGTTACAGGGCGCCGGTAGCTCAGTGGTAAGCGTGCTTGCTTGTGCAAAGTCCGGTCGAGGTCCGTAGTTTATTTTATCTGAGAGGTAAAGAAATCATGAACAAGTCGTCCTTCGGATGGACGTTAAGCTATGATCCCGAGCCTGTACGAGGTCAGGTACTCGTATAAGACCTTCCTACCTTAGGTAACTAAACCTGGATAGGCAAAATGTAGGACTCCCACACTTGAGCTAACAGGGAAGCGACAAAAGCATTGAATGCTTAGGTCCCTAGGTGTACACACCAGCCCTACAAAATGAATAAATATATATATATAATTAGTTATTGTGACTCATGCCCGGGCTTTAACTTATCATATCGCCTACTACCAGAATGCTCTTTCGTCGATCTGGTGGACAGGAGCCCGACTCTACTGTGGGAGTTCCAAAGTGTCTTAACGTCACATACGAAAGGAGTGGACGAAGTTTTTCACCACCAAGATAAAAGACCTATGGACTTTGGTCAGGTTTCGAACTCGCGATATTGAGCTCACTAACCATAAGTTCTCTTATGTAGAAAAACATTAATATTAATATTTTTATTGACAGAGGTCTTCCACCAATATTCTATAATAATTACTCTTCTTTAATATTTTTATTGACAGAGGTCTTCCACCAATATTCTATAATAATTACTCTTCTTTAATATTTTTATTGACAGAGGTCTTCCACCAATATTCTATAATAATTACTCTTCTTTAATATTTTTATTGACAGAGGTCTTCCACCAATATTCTATAATAATTACTCTTCTTTAATATTTTTATTGACAGAGGTCTTCCACCAATATTCTATAATAATTACTCTTCTTTAATATTTTTATTGACAGAGGTCTTCCACCAATACTCTATAATAATTACTCTTCTTTAATATTTTTATTGACAGAGGTCTTCCACCAATATTCTATAATAATTACTCTTCTTTAATATTTTTATTGACAGAGGTCTTCCACCAATATTCTATAATAATTACTCTTCTTTAATATTTTTATTGACAGAGGTCTTCCACCAATACTCTATAATAATTACTCTTCTTTAATATTTTTATTGACAGAGGTCTTCCACCAATACTCTATAATAATTACTCTTCTTTAATATTTTTATTGACAGAGGTCTTCCACCAATATTCTATAATAATTACTCTTCTTTAATATTTTTATTGACAGAGGTCTTCCACCAATATTCTATAATAATTACTCTTCTTTAATATTTTTATTGACAGAGGTCTTCCACCAATACTCTATAATAATTACTCTTCTTTAATATTTTTATTGACAGAGGTCTTCCACCAATATTCTATAATAATTACTCTTCTTTAATATTTTTATTGACAGAGGTCTTCCACCAATATTCTATAATAATTACTCTTCTTTAATATTTTTATTGACAGAGGTCTTCCACCAATATTCTATAATAATTACTCTTCTTTAATATTTTTATTGACAGAGGTCTTCCACCAATATTCTATAATAATTACTCTTCTTTAATATTTTTATTGACAGAGGTCTTCCACCAATATTCTATAATAATTACTCTTCTTTAATATTTTTATTGACAGAGGTCTTCCACCAATATTCTATAATAATTACTCTTCTTTAATATTTTTATTGACAGAGGTCTTCCACCAATATTCTATAATAATTACTCCTCTTTAATATTTTTATTGACAGAGGTCTTCCACCAATATTCTATAATAATTACTCTTCTTTAATATTTTTATTATTAGCATTAATTTTTTTTAGTTATATATTATATATGTGAGGGTGCCGGTAGCTCAGTGGTATGCGTGCTTGACTTCTGAGCTCAAGGTTGTGGGTTCGTAGCCCGACCGAGGCCCTTAGTTTATTTTATCTGGGAGGTAAAATAAACTTAAGCACGCCGTCCTTTGGATGGGACGTTAAGCGATGGTCCCGAGCCTGTACGATGTCAGGTACTCGTTAAAGACCCCTACCCTATATGAATAAAAATTTAGGGTAGGCAAAATTTAGGACTCCCACAGTAGAGTCGGGCTCATGTCCACCAGTGACGAAAGAGCGCTCTGGTAGTAGGCGATATGACCTCGTAGTTAAAGCCCGGGCATGAGTCATAAAACCTAACCTAACCTATTATATATGTTTTCCAATATACTTCTCCACATTCATCGTACTGGGACATCAGACGAAAAACAAAGATAGAAACAAAGACTTACTGACTAAAAATAAAACTAATCATGACAAACTAAATGACCTACTAGCGGTTGAAAAATGGGATTCAATCTTCAAACAAACGGACGCGAATAACGCTTTAGTCGAGTTTTACAAAACGCTACAATACAAACTTGACATCTCAACTAAACAGACTATCAAACTACCCTCAAAACACAGATCAATCAAACCGTGGATTACTGTCGGACTTGTGATTTCTATCAGAAAACGTGACAAATTATACAAACTGACAATCAAACAGCCGAACAACCTTAAACTAAAGTCATACTACAAAAAATATCGAAACAAGCTCCACTCAACATTGAGGCTAGCTAAGGAGGCTTACTACCGTGACCAGCTAGATGCATGTCGAGGGTCCCCGCGGAAATTCTGGTCCATTGTCAATGATCTGTCAGGCAAACCCACAAGGAACCGGACCCAATTAAAGAACCTCCTCCCTGACCATCAGTCTGGCCAACCTGTAGCTACTGTGAACAGGTTAAATGAATACTTCTGCAAAGTTGGACAAGAACTAGCTGATCATATCAGTGCTAACTGCTTCCCACCTCCACCCTCCGCCTCTCCCAAATGTTCACTCTCACACTTCCTAGAGATAGCGGAGTCTGACGTTGCGAAGACCCTTAATGAACTTTGTGGCCGTTCCGCTCCAGGCCCTGACAATTTCTCTACCGAAGTTATAAAAAAACACTCCACACATCTAGTCCCCCCACTGACTCATATAATAAATCTAAGTCTAAATTCTGGTTCCTTCCCTCACTTACTAAAAAAAGCTAAAGTCATCCCCATCCATAAAAACGGTCCTACCCACATTTTATGTAACTACAGACCTATTTCCATGCTAAATACAATCTCTAAAATACTAGAAAAATGTGTTAAACATGTATTAATGCAATACATTTCTGATAACCAGTTGCTCTCCTGCAGACAATTCGGTTTTCAGCCGGGTAAAAAAACGAGTGACGCATTACTGGAAGTCATCTCCACAGTCACAGCCGGACTCAACGAGGGAGAGAAAGTACTCGGAGTCTTTCTCGACCTCGCTAAAGCCTTCGACTCTATTGACAGGGACATTCTAATTCAGAAACTGAAACAAATAGGGATAACGGGGACTGTACTAAGATGGTTCGAATCATATCTAACTAACAGAACACAATATGTCTCAGTTGAGGGTGTGGAGAGTGACACGAAACAGATAGACTATGGGGTCATCCAAGGCAGTACCTTGGGTCCTGTTCTATTTCTCATCTACATAAACGAGATAACAGTATACGAACCGAAGGAGGGTAGGATAGTGTTATTTGCAGACGATACTGTGGTGTTGTACCGTGGACGGTCCTGGCGTGAGGTGTTCGAATACGCTGAGCTTCACTTGAAGGACATACTTGGGTGGATTTGTTCTAACTCTCTCACGCTTAACGTAACAAAATGCAAATACATAACATTTTCGCTGACATCTATCAATTCTGAATATCCCTTAAAAATCCATAATTGTGACTCCACCCTCTGCTGTTCCTGCCTACCCCTCGAAAGGGTCTCACAATATAAGTATCTAGGAGTCTGGGTAGACTCTAGATTAAATTGGGCCTTTCATATCCAGCAAGTAACAAGGAAAGTAAGGAGTATGCTTTTTGCATTTAGAACCCTGCGGGAAGTCTTACCTGTCAAGGATCTGAAAAATATATATCACGCATACATAGGTTCAATGTTAGACTATGGGATCATGGCCTGGGGCGGTTCAACAGCTTCAGCTGTAAAGCCGCTGGTTACCGCCCAAAAACTAGTTATAAAGACCATTTTGAAAGTCCCTGCTACATTTCCTACTACGCAAGTTTTTTCCGTTTTCCCCGTTCTCCCGATCCGGCATATATACCTCAAAAACCTCCTTAGAAAGCTTTTCCTAAATGCTTCAGATACTCTCTGTTCTGTTCCTCACCGATACCCGACACGAACCCCTCACTCCACCAGTACTATCGTACACAGACCACTCACCACTTGGATGACCAAACAGACACCGTTTATTATAGCAACTCTTTTCAATAATTTGCCCAAAGATATAAAACTAGAAATAGAAAACCGGAGAGGTTCTCTGGGCAGGTACATGACTAGGGTCATGGAGTGGGTCACCGGACTGAGCTCTGATCAGGTTGAGTCCTTGTTAAGTTCTCTCTACTCTGACTAGCACGACGCTCTGTTCTGATCTCTTCCCATGTATGCTGTTGTGCTCTGCCAACTTCATGTCCACTTGTCTTGTCTCTCACTCTGTTACAACTCAATGCCAGGTCTCCGGGTTGTCAGGTTCATTCCATCCGCACTTCATTATTCAACTATTTTTATTTTACTTTTCTTCTGTATTACGAGAATATTTCTTATTTTAGTCACTTTTTCTTTTTCTCCTTCTTTTTTTTTTAATTATTATTATTGTATTTTTTTTATTTTTTACTAAAGATACTATTGTTATTTATTTTTGTATTTTTCTTTTTTTTGTATTTCTTCTCTCTATACTATGTTAAATAATTGTTAACAGTGTTTGTACAGTCCTAGCTGACTGCTCCCCTCCCACACTCAGACTCCGTCTTCTGGGAGGAGGTAGCCTATTTATCCTGTAATATTTATCTTTTATTTTGTAATTATCTAAAGGCATTAAATAAAAAAAAAAAAAAAGTATATAATTTATAAGCTATTTTCATGTAACCAATTTTATGATGTATCCTATTATCACGTTATGGTTTAATGGAAATAAATATTTTTATTATTATTCTATGCAGACAAATCATCACATCTGTTTAAAATGTTTTCATAAATTCAGTCTACAGTAAGTCAGTACACAATCATCTTCTTATTAAGAATGAGAAGTAGGTGAAATGTAAAACAAAAACAATTGTTAGAAAGTATTTATTTTTTATTAAATATAAAAAATCGTATTCGTAGACAATTCTGGTTGTTGTTGTTATTATTATATGCAGGCAAATCATCTTAGCAAGTCAGTACACAATTACTGCCGAAACCACTGCCGATATAATAAATGTCCCTGATTAAGACACTCAAATCGATCGATTGCTTTTAGAAGGAGAGCAGAAGCTTAATTGATACATTCTCACTGAGGAAGTACAGTGGATTTATTCTCACTGAGGAAGTACAGTAGATTTATTCTCACTGAGGAAGTACAGTGGATTTATTCTCACTGAGGAAGTACAGTGGATTTATTCTCACTGAGGAAGTACAGTGGATTTATTCTCACTGAGAAAGTACAGTGGATTTATTCTCACTGAGGAAGTACAGTGGATTCATTCTCACTGAGGAAGTACAGTGGATTCATTCTCACTGAGGAAGTACAGTGGATTCATTCTCACTAAAGAAGTACAGTGGATTTATTCTCACTGAGGAAGTACAGTGGATTTATTCTCACTGAGGAAGTACAGTGGACTCATCGAGTACTTTTTTCTTCAGAATAAAGTGTTTTACTTGAGCACTGCTCGACAGTTATTTTTTTTCTTTTTGGATGCGTTGCAAGTCTGACTTCCACTTCGTATTTCGCTGGTTCTTTTGAATCATTATATTTATCTGAACTATACAAAGCTAACAAATTATCTACATCTCTTTCTCCTTCGTTATGAATATCATCACTGAAAGAATTGTTTGTAATTATTCCAATTAATTCATCTAATTTTAATTTTACTCTATCACTGTTTAGTGTGACAGTCTCAGTCCCATCGTCTTCTGTGCTACCACGACGTCTAGGTTTCAACCCGACAGGTAATGTTTCTTCTTCCTCCACCTCAACTTGGTCTTCTATTCCGTATTGTCTTTTAATATTCCTCAGATCCTGCCGATCAATTAGGTGAATTCTTTGCAGCGATTCGGGCGATGAACAACTATTCCTGATCTCGTTTAAGATGTGATCAAATGATAAACCGATCGCAATTTTTTCTAAAAAAAAAAAATAAAAATTACTACACATATCGAGTTTATAAATGAATGGCATACAATGATGGTCATCTATGATATTTTACTTTACCGGAAGTAGAAGATATGAAATCGGTCAGAAATTCAAATGTTGACTTTTCATAGGAATTTTATGATTTTCGAAACTTCATTACAAAAATTAAAACAAAATTCCTGTATAATTTCCGGTACAATGAATATATCAACACGAAATTTTATATATAAATCCAGAATCCAATAAGAACGAGACTTATTGTTTTTCAGCGAAATCGACTGAAAATAAGAGATAATCAGAGGAGGAAAAGGGGGCTCAAATCAAAAATTCTAATAACTGCCGATGTAATGAATATCATGAACTTGAATGAAATAAAACTAGTTTATTTGTTGTATTGTCTAATTTCACAGAATATATATATACATGGGAGTACTTTCGGTATTTCTACCATCCTCAGCCAAAAGCATAAGAGATAAGACTCTTATCTCTTATGCTTTCGGCTGAGGATGGTAGAAATACCGAAAGTACATGTATATATATTCTGTGAAATTAGACAATATCATAAATAAACAAGTTTTATTTCATTCAAGTTCATTTGAATTATTTCACAATATCTCTGCAATAATGTCAGTTTTCATTAATGAATATCAGCCAAGTCTGTAAATTGAAGCATAACTAACACAAAAATCTCAATAATTGCAGAAGCAATGAATGTATCGATACGAAATTTAGTATGAACATTCAAAAGTTACTGATGATAGGTTTCGGAGGGAGAGTGAATAATTCGATAATTGATTAATTCGCTCAGGGAAAGTACATTGACGATGATTCACCGACGATTTTTGAGTCTGAAAGCATAAGTAGCACAGACTGAAAGCATATGTAGCATAGTCTGGAAGCATAAGTAGCACAGTCTGAAAGCATATGTAGCACAGTCGTTAAGAGTATTAAAATATGCCGAAAATCGGAATGAACTATTTTTTCAGACATTTGCCATTTTACACGAAACCTGTGTCCTATCAAAAATGGATTATACACAAAAATCCATCGCCCTACCCTGACCAATTGAACCAAAGTTACAACGCTCATCTAATAATTTTCTGTAGGAAAGAACTCAAAGCAATAATACTTTAAAACTTGTTTATTTATGATATTGTCTAATTTCACCAACTATATTTACATGGGAGTACTTTCGGTATTTCTATCATCCTCTGTGGGAAATAAGTAGAGAAAAAACAAAGAAACAGGAAGACAAACTAAAGAAATTATTAAAGAAAAGAGGAACAGCTAACTCACATAGAGACGACCAGAACTTCTTGTTTCACAACAAAATTAAGAACCTATCGGATGTGAATCTAACAGATAAAGAAAACAAAGTTATGGAAAAAGGACTAAAAAAGAGCATAAATACACCGGTCACCAAAAAACAAGCAGAAAAACTAGCAGCCACAGTGGATTCAATATTATATGAAAGGGAACATTTCGACATAAAAACTATTTGCGCTCAGAAGATAAGGAGGAACCAAAACACTAGAAACACCCAAGCCACAACCAAGACAGAGGAAAGAACATTCCGAAATCTGAAGAAGAAATTGAAAGAGAATAAAGTTATCACTGTAAGAGGATGGTAGAAATACCGAAAGTACTCCCATGTAAATATAGTTGGTGAAATTAGACAATATCATAAATAAACAAGTTTTATTTCTTTCAAGTTCAATTGAATTATTTCACAACATCTCTGCAATAATGTCAGTTTTCATTAATAATACGTTAAATTTTTTGCAGAGATATTATGAAACACTTAATAAAACGTATGGAAAAAACATTTTTTCTGTACGTTTTACTCAAAGCAATGTTTGAAAGCATGCCAAAACAAATTTTATATCTTTTTATTATTGGTAGTTTATTATTAAAAAGGATAAACAATAAAGTGCAAGTGATGCGGCCATAACAAGACATCGCATGCACTATTTCACAGATTACTCTCATTCATTCCCCTCTCTCAAATGCATTTCATACTGGCATTACTAAGTAAGACACTCAGAACTAAACACATTACTTCTATATGTAATAAGTAATATTATTCACTGCCCGTGAAATAAATTTGAGAGGGGGGAGGGGGAGAGTGATTTGTAAAAAAGTGGTTGGTACAAGACAGAATGAACACATTACAATTTATTTTTAAGGGAATAATATTATCCATATTGGTAAACAAAAAGTCGTCAATGAATCACTGCCTATGTACCCCTCTAACGAAGAGTTCTCGCCCTCCCTCTGAAACCTTTGTAAGTTTCATATTGATACGTTCATTACACTGGCAGTTATTAGGGTGTTTTAGTAAAACTCCTCTCGTCTGGTTCCATCCTTCTCTTCAGCCCATTCTACTGGAAGTGATTGTGTTCAAAGACACACAGACAGCCGACAAAAAACTCAAAATCAAATTTCTGGCCATATCTACATATGAAGAGCACGGGCAAAGAACCAGGTTTGTCATCAGATGTTGAAATTGAGAAAACTGAAATTTAATGTTTGAAAGTCCGTATCTATCAATTCCCCGCAAGTCATATTTTCAGCTTCCGTTTTCGTAGTGACAAACCGTCTTTTTGAAGCCCTTAACGATGGTGAATCGTGAAATATGTTTAATATACTAATACTGTAGTGGCGATATCTCACATTCGAGAAAAAAGTGACAAACCTGGTTCTTTCCCCGTGCTCTTCATATCTTCCCATACACTTCGTAAACCTGGGAAAGTAAAGAAAATATTAAAAAATTTAGGTAATAAACAAACTGTCAATGAGAATGTTGTCTTTATTCCGTATATAAGGTAGAATAATCAGATAAAAACATATGTGTAATAATTGTTTATTTATATACATATTTACAACGGCATAACATTTGTCATTAGCAATTGCGATAAATAGTGCAGTGTCAGGTGCGTGCCTGTACTGTTGAGGTACGTAACCGAAGAGGAGTCCAGGCTAATCCTGGAGCAGGTCCCTCTGCCATAACCGCTTGAGGCGTCGTGGTGGATTTGTGAGGAGAGTGTTTGTAGATAATTCTTGTATAAGTGGATTGGTGTGATGATGGAGTTTGTCGTGAACCTTTTTATATCGTGTTCTGATAACAGAAGGTACAAATGGGATGTTGAGGTCATTATGTAACGTGAGGTTGGAAACGTAAAATGGAGCAATGGGAATGTGGCGTAGTATAATGGATTGTATTGATTGAAGACGTTGTATGTTTGATTTTTTGGCTGATCCCCATATCTCGATGCCGTAAGTCCAAATGGGTTTTAGTATAGTGTTGTATATGTGAAGGTTGTTTTCAAGCGATAATGTCGATCGTCGACCGATGATTGATTTCAGTCGTCCAAATCGTCTTTGAGGTCTATGCTTAATAATTGTTAAGGCCGAAAGTGAAATAAACTTTATAAAAACAATGGGGTATATGTGGAGGGGGTGACGCCATTAGTGAAGTGTATGTACTTAGTATAGTGGCCAGTAAAGGTCACTGCGGCCATAGTTGTTCAGTTAACCTGACCGGTCAGTCGAGTCCAGTCCAGTCTGGCTGTCTGAATAGAAGTGCCCTCAGCCCTTTTCTGCACATCTCATCACCACCTCGACCAGTATCTGCCCTCAGCCCTTGCTGTATTGGTCACAAGTATTGGTCAAGAAGCCCTATAAGACGAACCCTCAGCCCAGCCGCACTGTGACGAGACAACACCTTGGCGTCTTCACTTCACGACCGCCCACATTCCTCGGACATTTTAGTATAATTTCTTAGATTTAATTTGTTTGTTTTGTTTTATTTCCATTAATTTAGTCTTTTTTTCCATTATTATAATTTTTAAATAACCTATATACAGTCCACTTATTTTATTTTAATTTACCTTCTATCATTTATTTGCAGCGGGTAATAACAATAATCACATTTCATTTATATTTATTGTTAGTTATTGTGACTCATGCCCGGGCTTTAACTACAAGGTCATATCGCCTACTACCTATTAAATTTTTATTCACCTTGGATAAGGGTCTTTAACGAGTACCTGACATCGTACAGGCTTGGGACCATCGCCTATCATCCTCACTTCCCAGATAAAAAAAACCTAAGGGCCTCTGCCGGGTTTCGATCCCGCGATCTTGTGCTCAGTAAGCAAGCACGCATACCACACAGCTACCGGCGCCCTTGAAAAAATATATATATATTTATATATCTTAATTTTTTTTATATATCATAGTAAAATTATGTATACCTGCAATAAGAGTCTTTTCTTCTGTTGTTAGATTTATATGAACTAAGGAGCAATCGTGTCCAATATGTGGGAAGTACAGAGTGGCTCCCAACATGCCGTCCTCTTCAACGAGTTCCAGAGTTGAAGGACAAGAGAAATTCAATTTGGAGTACCCCTGACTCTTCAGTTTTCTCTGTCCTATTCTTTCATCTTCCTTGTTCGAGTGATTACTATTCAAGGATCTGTGACAATTGTAGTATGTTTTCTTGACTGACCCAACTTTCTTAGCTCCAGTGCTTTGAACATACAAACACTTCATACTTTTTTCCTTTTCACTTTTCCAGGAAATAAAGTCTGAAAAAAATATTACATAAATAAATACGAAAGAATATTTTACAACAGTGAATTAATAAATTATTTTAATATTCTATATTATGGAACACCAATTTCAATTGATGAACATTTTACAGATTAGATGTTGTTACTGTGCCTTTAAGGTATAAATGAATGAAAACAAATTTTTTTAATGACAGAAATCCACTAAGAATAAATAAACAGTCAAAAAGAGGGCGTGGGTAGCTCAGTGGAATGCTTGCATTCTGAGCTCAAGATCGTGGGTACGAAACCCGGCCGATGCCCTTGGTCCCGAGCCTGCACCAAGGTGAATAAAAATTTAGGCCCATGTCCACCAGAGTGACAAAAGGCATGAGTCAAGCCCGGGCATGAATAATAATAACTAACTATAGTCAAAAAGAAAAAAAACAAATTAAATAAATATCTCAGACCTACAAGGAAAATAAATAAATTAGTGTTGTAGTGGAGAAAAGACTAGACAATAATAATAAATATACATAAATAGTAAATTTAAATAAACAGCTTAATTATGAAGAAAATAAACAAAAATAAATTTTAAGTCTATATAAATATAAAGAAAATAAAATAAATTAAAAATATAAAAAGCAGAATACATTAATGGCTGACTATAAAAGAGAGAATGCGCAGACTAGGTTTGAAACAAAATTAATTATAGGTAAATAAAGGTCTGACCAAAATACGTGAGAAAAAAAAATAAAATAAACGAATAATAATAAAAATATATCAATAAGTAAGTAAAATGAAAAAATATATATATATATATATATATATATGTAGATAAAAGTGCGTCAGTAGCTGAGAAGCAGCGTGCTAGCCTATCGAGCTCAACATGCGAGGCACTAGGTTCTCTTAAAGATAACTAAACCTGCTGCAGCACAATTTAGGACTCCCATAGTAGAGACGGGCTCATGTCCACCAGTGACGAAAGAGCGCTCTGGTAGTAGGCGATATGATAAGTTAAAGCCCGGGTTTGAGTCACAATAAGTGTACAAAAAAACATTAATAACTACTGCCTTTACTACTTGGATCAAAATGTCACAAGTGGTCATGTCCTGTTTTGCCTTACGAGGAATTGGAACAGAGGATTTTGAGGAAGCCACAGGAGAGTGAGGTATGGGGATGTAGGGTGAGGAGGCTTGGACAAGGAAACAGTTGTGGTTAGTATGAATTACAAAATAACTAAATAAACTACAAGAAAATAAAAATAAAATAACCACACGCTTAAAGCTATTTCGTGGACTACTTTTGTATGAGAACGTAGTAGAGTACAAAAAATAATGTTGGACCCTCCATTACTGACTAAATAGAACACTTCATCTAGTAAATAGTTCCCTTACCTTCTTTTTTTTTAAAGTTCACAATTTCTTTAAATATTTCTACTTCATGTACACTGACAAGATGCTCCCGTAAATCTGCATGGCTAGAACATGCCAAATTGCAAAAGCTGCATACCACTTTCCATGGTTTTTTTGTAGTTTTTACCTCTAATTTATGAACATTTCTTAAATGATGATACAGATATTGTTTCCGAGAAAATGTTTTATTGCATTTATCGCAAATTACATCCATTTTTTATAATTATTTTAAGATTTAAAAAAAAAAACTGTTTAGTTTCCTTACGTGAAGTGAGGTTGCAATAAGGCTTATCCTACAGCTTCCACTTACAGCCGGTAGGTGCGCCCCGTTCCTGAGTAATCCTGAAAAAGAGGAATTAGTTCAGTAATTTATATAATTTATGGTTTCCAGATTTACTTTGTGAAGCTCCATTCTAGGAATAGATAATTAAAATGCACAATTTCTTTGTCAAACTTCACTATATATTCTCAAATACTCAACTAGTTTCGCCGTGTTAAGGCATTATCAAGAGTCACTTACAAACTGACAGAATTGGTTGACAGGGTAGAGGGTACAGTTAAGGAGGGGGTTTTTAGGTAATGACGGGGAATCCCTTGTTTTTGTTACTCTATACATTCCAATAAACAGATATTTACGAGATAATAATAAATATAAAATAAAAAGAAGAAAGAAAATGATATATATATAAAATCTAATAGAGCGAATCTAACAGTAAAGTGTTGGTATTTATATAGGTATGACTCATGAATTATATAAATGTACATATAATAAATATTAAAGTGAATAAAAACAAATACAAAGAATTTAAAGGCAAATTAAAACATCAAATGAAAATTATAGTATTCTCTGAATGTCAGTTGGCAAAACATTTCCACAATCATCAGACTCTTAGCTACTTGATATTTAAATTAAGAAGGGGGGAATGGTTCAGTTCTATTTGTTCATTTAGCATTATAATATCGTTATTTTTGTTCAGTTTATTTATTTCTACCGCTTCCAGTAAATTCAAAAGTGGACCTTTTTGGCAGATATGTATTATATTTGGTTTGTGTTGTGTGTCTATGGTATGTCCTGTTTCTGTGAGATGTTGGTGAAATGAGGAAGTGTTGGAGTTTGTATTTCTTGTGTGTTCCCTGTATCTAATCTTAAAGGATCTCCCTGTCTGTCCCGCGTATTTGGCATTACATTCTGGGCATTCCAATTGATACACTCCACATTTATCCATTAAATCTATTTTTTCTTTTGAATTAAATAATATTCTACCCAGATTGGGGTTGGATTTGAAGGCTGGATTCAAGTTATGCTTACTTAATTTCTTTTTTATTATTTGGGATAATCTACCAGTGTAAGGGATAGAGTAATAATTACATTTTTCTGTTTGTGGTTTAGGGTAGATATTATGATAAGTTATCTGTTTTAATTTACTAGATATTAGTTTGTCTATTATACTGGTATTAAAGTTATTGCCGGCTGCAATTTGCTTTAATTTGGCTATTTCTTGTTTTTTGTTTGTGTTCGTTAGAGGCAATGAGAAGCATCTATGTATCATGGACTTGAAGTATGCATATTTGTGAGATTCCGGGGCGTAAGAGTCATTGGGGATTATGGCGTCCGTGTAAGTGTCTTTTCTGTATATGTTAAATAGGAAGGAATTGTCTTGTCTTGTTATTGTTAGGTCTAGAAAGTTTATGTTGTTCTGTTCGTTCTCTATTTCTACAGTAAATTTTATATTTTTGTGGAGGTTATTAATAAAGTTATTAAATTGGTCCAACTGTCTGTCTGTGCCTGTGAAACCAGTTAGGACGTCATCGACATATCTAAACCAAAATAAAATATGTTTTTTTGCTAATTTTGTTTTTAGTATTTTATTTTCTAAGTTGTCCATAAATATATCTGCTAAGAGTGGGCTGAGGGGGGAGCCCATTGGAAGTCCAGATTTTTTTTTTTTTTTTTTTTTTAGTTCAGTAACAAAGTGGCCCCCCTCAGGAAGCAACATTTCGATTTAATGATGTCATTCGAAACGGGGCCTTCGGGATATCGTTTATTTATTTGTTTTTGTGACCCATTCCCAAGCGAGGTCATATCGCCCACAACCAGAAGAATTTTCGAAGCTCTGGAAATGCGCCCGACCCTACTGTTCATTTGGGACCATAGCTTATAGTTCTATCCAAAGGACGGCGTGCTCAAGGCTTTATTTTTACCTCCTTGATTTTTTTACCTGCGATCTTGAGCACAATAGGCAAGCATTCCCTTTGCTACTAGTGTAGTAAAATCAATTTTGTATGTCCAAAAACCTAAACAAAAAAAGTTCTTAAAAATATTAAGAATCCGGACGGATCATGGTTGCCAAAGATTAGCAAAAATGTTCACACCTTACGCCATTCTATATTCGCCTCATCAACATACAGACGACTTCCTGGACCCAGACTACCCTTAACTTCACAGCAAGAAGAGCTTTGGTTATGATCTCATTACTGCCGAGGGTGTGTTCCTCGTACCTACGAAAACCTTCAATGTGTTAATCTTGTGGAACGTTACAATGTGTTCCACGTACCTACGTAACCGCTGTTATTTTTTTTTCGAAATTTTTATTTGTGCATCACTTCCATTGTAAGTTAGTCAAGATCGAAATTGCAACTTGGATTTCGTGACGCACTATGATTGTGAAGCACAAAAGAAGTTTCACTTCGAACGTGTGCATTGTTTGAAGTACCGAAACTATTTGCCAATATGTCTCGGCCAAAATATCTCACTAAGAAACAAATAGTTTAGGTGATCCTTGTAGCACCAAATCCCGCATATTTCTGAAAGGAACAGTTCTTTTAAGGGCATTTACTGAGTTGGCGTCAGAGGTATTTTTTTGTTTCTTCATACAGCATAATTTTTAGAGTGGACTTTCTTACTCAGTAACACCAGTATGAAATAAATGATCCTAAGAAGAGGGAGGGGGAGAGAGAGTGATCTCTAAGCGTGGTTGGTATAAGAAAGTCCTGTAATGACCATAACGGGGTTAGAATCAAAATGGTCCAAGTGACATTTTTGAAAAATTTTCGTTAAGTGCATTATCGGGTACAAAAATGATAGTTCTGTTCAGGAAAAAAGTTGTACAAGGGAAATCCTAGTCAGTGCTGAGGTCTAGTGGCAAATCACTTATTCCCTTTTTGTGACATGAACAAGTAACTTAAACATATCAATAGTCCCCTTGAAATTAAGATTTTTATTCAATTTTATGGTTTGCTAACAGCAACTTTCACCATAAAAGCAGAAGACAAAATATTTCTGGTTTCCATAAATTATAGATTTTTTAAATCACTTAAGAACTTAATGCACAGTTTCTTCAAAGTTTTAAAAATATCACTTGTACCACTTTGATTCTAACCCTGTCATATATTTAATTGTTTTCTTCATTTTTATAATGTTTCATAAAAACTAACAATAATAAAACAATATTTCGGAATTCGTTGCTAAGCGATACAATCAGTGGTATGCGTGCTTGACTTCTGAGCTCAAGAACGTGGGTTCGTAACCCGACCGAGGCCCTTAGTTTATTTTGTCTGGGAGATAAAATAAACTTAAGCACGCCGTCCTTCGGATGGGACGTTAAGCGATGGTCCCGAGCCTGTACAATGTCAGGTACTCGTTAAAGACCCCTGCCCTAGGTGAATAAACATTTAGGGTAGGCAAAATTTAGGTCTCCCACAGTAGAGTCCACCAGAGTGACGAAAGAGCGCTCTGGTAGTAGGCGATATGACCTCGTAGTTAAAGCCCGGGCATGAGTCATAAAACCTAACCTTTGAAATGTTTCCAACGGAAATTATTTCATTTTATATTCTTTGAGGCGCTGTAACTTTTCCCTTACTGATTCTATCTATAATGTGAAGTCACATTACAGAGTAGAAAAATGAAAAATATTTTCGGCTGGAAACAAATTTCCAATAGGACTAACATATTACATAAAAAATTACATTTCAGGGCGGGTTTCTGTCATAAAAATCGTCTGTCATGAAAGATGTTTCTTTCAGTTTTTTTCTACAACTTTTACTTGAAAAGATTTTTGATTTGGTCAAAAAATATAAGAGGCATCTTGTAAAATGTCTTTAGACCCAAAAGTAAAGTGTTCTCAATATTCGTCCGATTTCGGCCAAAATCTAATCAGATAGATAACAAGTTAGCATATGTGACTTCTACATTCCCAATTTCAAGTTGATAGACGCTCACAACGTTCCATCACACGCACACGAATAGAAAGACATCATCGCAAAAAAGGCGTATTCAGGGGGGACCTTGAAACGTAAAAATCTCTTGAAAACTCGCACAATTAGAATACTTTCTTAATAAGAATGTAATAACATTGTTCAAAAATTAAATATTTCTTGGTTGGTAGACTTGTAAAATAAGTAATCCAACCATATATTTTTTGTTTACTTCACAACTAGTTTTGGCAATTTGCCACCCTCAGATGATGTGATGATCTTAGTCAACATGCAACTAGACCAGAAGAGGCCAACCCGGGGCCCGCCTTGAATAATTTTACGGCCTGCGAAATTCATCACAATTTTACAAAATATGTTTTTGCACAAAACATTTGCAAATACACGCATTGCTACTTTTTCACTTAGCTTACAAAAGCTAAGTGCTTAGCTTACAAAAGTTAAGAGAAGAAGTTGAGAAAGAAATATCTCACTAATTAAATAAATTAAATATTATTCGATCATTTCATTATTATCATTATTATATGAGGAGTTTGGAGCGAGAGCGGACCAACCCACAATTTTTCGGAAAATGAGTTATTACCATCCTGATGTTGGCATAGGTTCCCTTTTTCAAAACCAGTGTGGATCACTTAGTTTCTTCACTTCATTGATAGATAGCAGCACTTTAAGTTTAGTCCACAAATATTTTGTGCATATATTTTCAGTCACAATGGATCATACGGCCTTCAAAAACTTTATAGAACACAAAAAGGGATCACTCATCCAATACTATTCTAAAATTTCAAATACAAATAAATATTTGGGGCCCATTTATGGAGATAAACAAAATGTACTCAATTTTCAATTGCCATTTTCTACCTGTTCAGTTTCAACCAGTTGGTCCGCTCTGGCTCCAAACTCCTCATATTATCTATGTTTATTTGTATGAATAATAATAAAAACAATAATAATAATAATTCTTTCTGTTTTAAATTTTCACTCCAAACTTTTTTTTGTACTAAGTCCAAATCTAATATGGGGTACATAATTTTATATGCGGCCCGCGGGATTATAATGCATCTCCAAAGTGGCCCGCAACATCATTTTGGTTGGCCACCCTGAAGTAAACCCTGGGAGTGTCTATTTCTTTAACCCTTTCTCTACATTAAGATTCACCACCTGAAGATGGCAAATTGCCGAAACTAGTTGTGGAGTAAATAAAAAATATATAGTTGGACTGAAACCTCTGTATAGTATTTGAAATGAAATAAGTAATAAATTAATTAAATAAATGTAATTTTTTTAAAAATTTCTGTATTTATTAAATATCTACAAACATTATGCAATAAAAGACAAGCAAAACTCAAGTGAGCAATACATTATATACAATGCTAGCACTTGAAAAAAATCAAAACAATAAAAATAAAATAATAAACAAGATGGAGCTTTAATTATTTTATTACATTTTACACAAATCACAGACCATCTTCATTTGATTTAAAATACAAATTGTCTTTATAGAACTTTCAGTAGTTCCATAAATTATTGGCACATAACTGCTATAAATGACAAAAAAAAAAATATATATTTTATGGCATATTTGAAACATTTTTATAAACAATAAGTAAATTAAGTACAAATGAATGAAAACAAAATAATTTAAAAAATAAGAAACAATTCAAAAAATACAAAATTAACCTTTTTTTTTTCAATATTACATGAAAGCTAATATGAAAACGAAAATAATAATAAAAAAAACAGTCTGAAATAAATTTGATAATATATTATTAATATAATAAATATTAAAAAGTAATATAAATAATTCATTCTATTATAATTTTCTTTAATAATACAGCAAATGAATTACTCAAAAACATTTGAAATGAATCCATTCGTTTTGCTTATTTTAAGTGGCTTACTTACAAAATACTAAAAAATACATACATAATTAACAAATGACTAGTTTTTAAAGTGTAAAATCTAATTTTTAAATAATTGTTTTACTTTCAACAAAAAATATAGTTATTTATATTTCTTTAATATTATATAAATGACATATTAAATTCGATGAAGTAAGGCATTTCAAAATTTTCCTTCCTGGCAGTTTTTTTTTTCCAAATTTCTATCGTAAAATATATATTGACATGTATATTATTATGTAAGTATAAAAAAACAATTACATTTCTTCAAACCTATCACCATAATGGCCATTGGATAAATTTATTTATTAATCTTGATTATAATTTAATAAACAGTTTTTTATATTTTAAAGATGCAAATTGAAAAATATGCACGCTTTAAAGACTTGATATACACAATTTGATAATATATACATAAAATAAAAGAAAACACATAATTGACTATTTACAATAGAAAAAAAAAAAATACAAAATAATTGCAAATTATATAGGTACTTAAATTCAATTGTTAAATTTTGATAAACATTTTTTAATATTATAGAAAAAATGTAGTTTCCTGGCTTGTTCTCTGAGTTGAGAAAAACTAAAAAACACACATTTTCTGACAAAAATAGTTGTGCTTAGTTTAAACAATGAACAATCACACAGAAAGACGTTGAGGGAAAAGAAGAAAACTCCGTATTTATTTATTCTTTCATTATTGCCGTTCTATTTATTACAACTTTCTTTTACAAATGCATTATTTTTGAGAAATAGCGTAGTAGTTATGGCAATAATTGGATTTAGCAACTAAAATAAAGAGAGTGGAGGGCTAGATACAAAAACTGGGATAAATTCGAAAATTGTTTTAATTCATTGTCAAAAACTGGTTCACATTCTGGAATTTAAATCGACATGAATTGATTGAGTTCAGGAATCGCTACTATTCAGCTTTTTAAGAAGTAGACGAACGTTCCATTGCTTAAATTGTAGAAAAAAAAAATGTTTAAAAACTATTTATGATTATTTCGATAGTATAATAACTACATATTAGAAGTTTCTGGTTAATGATCTTAATATGTACAAAATATGATTTTCCTATAAAAATGAATAAAAGAGAAAATTATAAAAAAAAAATTGAATACTTTTTTGGGAGTATTTTTTTCTTTTCCCGGTATGCAGTCTTAATCAGTGAGGAACGTAAATAAATAGATGATTTTTTTTTTACATTTATTGTTATTTAGTCAATTTTTTTTTGTCAATTAGGACTGGTTTTATATGGACATAATACATAATCCTGATATTGTCTGCAAAATTTAATTAATTCAAATGTTATAAACGAAACCAAAATTAAAAAAAAAAAAAACTTGAGCACGCCGACCTTAAACGTTAGTCCCGATCCTCTTAGATGTCAGATACTTGTTAAAATACCTAACTATACTTGGGTATAGTATAATATTAAGGACTACCATAGTAGAGTCGGGTTCATGTTCACCAGAGCAATGAAAGAGCACTTTGGTAGTGGGCGATGTGACGTACATAGTTAAAAGCCCGGGCATGAGTCACAAAAACAAAACAAAAATGTATCAGTCAAAATGCATTTTATTTTTTAAAGGACACATTCAATTTGCCTAACTAAAGCAACCTCATGGCGAACTGGCTTAGGTAGCTGCTTCATGAGAAAATTCCCAGATCGATTCCCGGAGTTGTAGATTATTTTTTTCCAGTAATTTGTTCAATTGAAAGGAAATTGAATATATTAAAGAAAAACTATAATTGAAGTTGAGTAGATTGAGCTAGAAAGGGCAGCATCAGGTAGAGAGACCGTCCTTTGGTTGAGTGATTAGTCTGTATGGCTAAAACTCTAAGAAGGGTGGGTCCTTGGTAGTTTGTGGTTAGTAACTGTGGTTACAGACCTGAGAGGCTTCTAAAGGTGAATGCTTAAAATAATTGTCCAAAAAGGGGCCTTTCAGTATTTAGAGTGTCTGCCTGTCATTTTGAAATACCGATTTAAAGAAATGATCAATTTAGTTATTGGACACTAAGTTACTCCTGAATAACGCCGGATATAAATGCAAATTATAAATTTTATACATAAACCTATATATATATATATATATATATATATATATATAGTAGAGCGTCGATTATCCGAACGTCAGTTATCGGAACTTTCAATTATCCGAATGGACTTAATGGAAAAAAATCAAATTAGTTTTTCCAGGAACTTCCATGAGGGAAGCCTAATTAATTCTTAAAAAGAGATTTGTTAGCTGTAAAGTTTTTCGATGAATTCAGTTTGACAATATTTGTTTACTAAGAACTAACATGTATGTCTATGTATGTAATTTGTTCATTGGATTTTTCCACTGAATCCCTTTCCATTCGTATGGTCGGTTACCAGTCAATGTGCTCTTAGTTTCAAATCATTCATTGTGAGGTGTACATTGAGTTAGTTAGTGGTCACATATTTTAAGTAAAACTTACAACATGTCGACAAAAAGGAAACGAGTAGTGCTTTCATTAAAAGATAAAATGGAAATTATTACGCGGCTGAAGAAAGGTGAAACGGGTCAGGCATTAGCTATCAAGTTCGGTGTTAGTAAATCAACGATAACTGGAATACAAAATAATTCTGATTCATTCACTAGGTATGCACTTAATCTTGACAGTGAAGAGGGCAGTTCATATCGTAAAACTATGAAAAAACCGAAATCCGAATTGTTGGAAGATGCTGCATTCACTTGGTTTTTGCAAAAAACGGGCTTCTGGGCCCATTTTGTGTGAAAAAGCAGTGAAATTAAACATGAAGCTTGGAGGTGACTCTGAAAAAGTCTGATTATCCGAAACACCCCACACAACATTAGTTCGGATAATCGACGCTTTACAATACATATATATATATATATATGTATATGTAAATATATATATATTTATATTCATAGATTTATTCGTTCTCGTCACTGGTCTAAATGAGAGTTTTTAGAAAACCTTTAAATATATTTAAAACACACTATTATCAAATTGCTCAGTCTTGAGCTGCTGCAGTTTCCTGATCCGGGATTGGACAGACTCACATTTCAGTTCCCGAGTCTGTGAGTATTTCTTGCCCTGAATCGCTCGCACCTCTCGAATAACAACCAAATTCCCATTTCTTTCCCGAACAAATTCCACTCCGATACATTTCCTCCCCAACTCAGAGTTCGAGCTGGTTGTCTGAGGTAGACTCAGTCGGCTACTATGGAAAACATCAAATTTACTTCTCACTTGAGATCGAATTTTGATCTCATCCTCGCGAAATTTAGACATAGCTCTGAGAAAGGTTTCATTACACTGACGGCTAGTCGGGACTTGTCGACGTGTCGCTTCCCAGACGTTCGTACATGAAGCGTATTGTCGCATGATCCTCCCCGCGGCGTTGAAGTGATGATGAAAGTCGAGAGAATCATCGAGAGAGATAATACTGGATCGATCACTGGATGAGTCGATGGACATTTCGCTGACGGTGTCACTGCTTGAATCGCTTGAGTTGTCAGCGGAGCTGCTCGCTGGAGAGGGGGGCAGTCCCTCGTCTTCGTCCACCAGTACCACTCGTTGGAACTTGTACACTTGCTCCGAAAGAATTTCTGCACCGCTGTCTTTACCATACCTAAAAAAACAACAACAAAAAAATCAATTTCTGGAGTATATTTTCACAATTCTTGAGGTCGTAAAAGAGATGAATATTTATTTGAGTTATGACAAAAAACAAATCAAAATAAGAAACTAAATTCATCAAACATAACATACCATAACTAAATTCATGAAAACAAAAAAAATAATAAAAAAAACAGTCTGAAATAAATTTGATAATATATTATTAATATAATAAATATTAAAAAGTAATATAAATAAATCATTCTAATATAATTCTCTTTAATAATACAGCAAATTAATTACTCAAAAACCTTTAAAATGAATCCATTCGTTTTGCTTATTATAAGTGGCTTACTTACAAAATACTAAAAAATACGTAGCTAATTCTGTACCTCGGAGGTAAACTGCACTATGTGATAGAAACCCAATTTTACAGCAGAGCGCTTTCAAATTTTGAACTGTCAATTTCACCACAATGGCATTAAATTTCCCTGCTTTCATAACTACAGTTATTCTAAACCATTCATTGAAATACTCAGACCGCATTAAAAGATAAATATTTGTATATTTGTATTGCCTCAAAATAAAAAAGCATCAAGTGGACTTAGTTCTGTTTCTCCCCAAATTGACATTAGGGTTAGTGCAGTTTACCAACCTGTTATTTTGTAATTACTTTAAAAAGGACATGATGCAGTATACCACTAAATAGAGCTCAAACAGATGTACAACTTAGTGCAAAAAACAGATTTTGGAAAAAAACTGCCATCCGAGGTACAGAATTAACAAATGACTAGTTTTTAAAGAGTAAAATCTAATTTTTAAATAATTGTTTTAACTTTAAACCAAAATTATAGTTAATTATAGTAGAAATATAAATATTTCTTTAATATTATATAAATGACATATTAAATTCGATGAAGTAAGCCATTTCAAAATTTTCCTTCCTGGCAATTTTTTCAAATTTCTATCGTAAAATATATATAATGTATCAAATAATGTACTTCCGAATAAATCATTTAAGTTTTCGCTCTCCCACTGAAACCAATTTACAGATTTGGTTGAAAATCAATAGGAACCTATCTTACTCAGGATAGTGTAAATTATTAGTATTTCTTTGATGTTTTTGTGCGCTATGAAAAGTAAAATGGCAATGAACCAAACTGACAAAAATAATAGGTTAAGGAGCAAAAAGGGAAAGAAACAAAACGGAAGTGACATTTATAAACCAATTCGTTGAGATTTTTGATCAGTTTGTTCACTCAATATTCACAACGTAAAGCAGAGTAACTCTATAACTAGTAGCAGAATAACAGTTGGCTTGGTCTTGGTAACAATACGGCAGATAGCAGGTCGGTGAGTAACAGGCAAGCAGAATATCAGGTTATTTCAACTGATAGTCACTGTCACAAGTTATCCTTCTATTAAAAACAGTATTTTTTTCATTTAAATAGCAGTCTGTAAAAGTTAGCAGCTAAAAAATAACAGATTGCTTAATAACAACCCTCAACTGATGAGATAGTGAGAGAGAAGCGGAGGTGGAATATGCGCGAGGAGAGTTGCGCATTAGCGGCTTATCGTCTAGATATACCGGGTAGTTTGGTGTGGACAACTAGACATATAAGCACTCAATGCTCTTGTCCCTTCCCTGGTGGCTCTACTATCGGAGTCTTAAATGTGGCTCAAGCCCGCCATTTAACGTACCTTCCGAAGGACGGTTTTGTCCACCAGGATTTGAACCCGGAATCTTGGACTTAGTAGACACCACCTCTGATCTACCGGCGCCCTCAGCCCTTTCATACAAGATACCAATCTATAATATAATGATAAAACAAACTGTACTGGTACCTGATTGATGGCATGGTTTGCATTGCGGACGCTCGTTTCATGCTATCGTTCCTAGAGACTCTTCTTGTTGGGTTCGACGTCGTGAACTCTTCATTGTCCAAACGTTCTATTAAATTCTGCAAGTTCGAGTGTAGAGATCTTCGCCTTTCGTCGCTCAGTCCTCGCGTCCTCCCCATCCCTCTACTAATGTTATTGTTAACATTGTTATTATTATTATTATTGTTGTTGTTCTGTTGAGTATTGTTATTGTCCTCTTCCTCTTCTCTTGTCATTGTGACAGTCTCTTCCAGTACCACTTTGGTCTCTGGTGGTACAACTCTTTTACTAGGAACTGGGGTTGTGGGTTTGGAGGATGGCACGCACATACTGGAACTTCGTATTGTAAGTCCCCCGTTCTTGGTTGAAGATTCGCTAAAAACTTTGGCGAACCAAGCGTGTTTTAAACACTGCTCTGCTGTCAGCCTTGAACTGAAACAAAGAATAAAACAATATATAATATATAAATAGATAAAGTTTGTTTGTTTGTGTATTTAAGGTAATCTCGACCGATTTGGATAATTCTGTGGATATAGGCTATACATCTTGATGGTTTATCAAAAGGGAGCTGAGCAACGATGGTAAAAGTGAAGCAAATCAACCTGCATATGCTGCCTAAATCGTTGGAGATATAACAAAAAGATGTGAGGTATTGTTGACAATAAAATATGCTATAAAAAAAAACGCAAATGCTTATATCTATCTATAACAGATAGCCTTCAATCAAGAGTTTTATTCTCTGTACAAGTTGCCGCAAAAACTATTAAACCATGTCGCACCCTAACAAAACTTTTATTTTAGCTTCACTGTACTACCAAGTACAGTAAACTCCCGATTATCCGCGGGATTGACTGGCGTGGATACCGCGGATAATCGAATTTCGCGGATAAGCCGCAAAATTGCCGATAATGGTTAAACAAAGGCCGAAGGCACTAAAAAAACAACACAAATAGTGCTTTAAATAAGTTTATTATACAATAAAAGGACGTACCTGATTACAAAACTCAATCAATGTCATGTAGGTTATTAAAAATTCATGTTTACTGTATAACAAAAAAGTCAGTCATTTGCTTCTGCTTTTTGTAGTGCAACACTTTATCTTTATTTGTGATTTGAGTTTTCTCAACACCATCTTGTCACAAAGTGATGCGTCGTCTTGCTCTTCAAGGTATTGAATAATGCTGTCAATGTGTCCTAATGCTGCATCACGTGCAGATGACTAACTGGTCAGGCGATTCACTCGCACGCTAAGTAAGCAAACATCTGCAGTGCCGCTAGTCGCGTCCAAAACTGCTCAAGCACACACTACGTATATACCGATATATGTACTGCACAGTAATACTGAACTACATAAACGTTTTGTACTGTACATACATTATTAAGTGTACTGTACTGTATGTATATTTGTGATTTACGACTTTTATTACGTTTAAGTATGTATTCAGTAACTTTATTTCAATTTTTGTGAAATAATTTTCGGTTTCAAAACCTTCCTTTTTTATAAAAATGCCTCCTACAGGCACCGCGGATAATCCGCAAAGCGGATAAACCGCCCGCGGATAATCGAGAGTTTACTGTATAGGGGAAGTTATGTAATCGGTCAAAAAATCGATGCTGAGTTTTCAACAGAATTTCATGTTTTTCGAACTTAAAATTCCATATCGACATAAAATTTCGTATGTGAATTCAAAATCAC
This sequence comes from Aradus depressus, assembly GCA_963662175.1. NCBI lineage: Eukaryota > Metazoa > Arthropoda > Insecta > Hemiptera > Aradidae > Aradus > Aradus depressus. Next base: position 4,475,175 of record OY759222.1, read on the forward strand.
ATAAGGAGAACAATTATTAATTTTCAGCGAAATCGGCAGAATGGAAGGGGGGGAGGGGGGGATCAGAGGAGGGAGTCAACTTAAAAAAGCCCAATAACTGCCGATATGATGAATGTGTAGACAGGAAATTTCATATTTAAGGTCAAAACTTAATGAGGACGTTATCTGTCAAATTGCCTTGTCTGGGCATACTCCCTTCACTTTTATAATCAACCATCACAGTATTTTACTCTGTCGATTTTTATTATCTATTTTATTTTATTTTTACATATTCTCTTTTATTTATATAGATACTTTTATTTTATTTTTTTTTCATCATAATGAAGCTGTTAATTTTATGTTTTTTCCTGTTAATCTTTTGTTTATCTATATTTATAATTGTCTAGTTTTTCTCCAATGTAGCACTAATTTATTCTTATATTTATCTATTTCTTTGTACATACTGATACTATATATTATTTTTCATTTTCTATACTCTATATGTATTTATTCTTAGGGGACCTTGGTCCCAGAACAATAAAGTTTCTTTTCATAGGGGACCTTGGTCCCAGAACAATAAAGTTTCTTTTCATAGGGGACCTTGGTCCCAGAACAATAAAGTTTCTTTTCATAGGGGACCTTGGTCCCAGAACAATAAAGTTTCTTTTCATAGGGGACCTTGGTCCCAGAACAATAAAGTTTCTTTTCATAGGGGACCTTGGTCCCAGAACAATAAAGTTTCTTTTCATTTCATTTAAATTTCAAAGTTGTATTTCATACATAAAGGCGTTCCGCTAGTTGGCGCCCGATATAACTATCCTGACGTCATTGAGTCACTCCTTTCTTATACAATATAAAATTTTCAGTTACCTGGGGTTAATGACCATCAATTTAGTCATGAGGTCTTTGGCCTCCTCAGAGATATCCTCAAAGAGATCCTCAGGGAAGTCGAGTCGACCCTGGGAGATGTTACAGAACGTCTCCTGTTTAGTTTCACCGCCGAACGGAGAACAGCCACTGAGGAGCACGTACAGCAACACTCCCACCGACCTAAAACAACAGAAACAAATTCAAATAAACATTTTTATAAGATAATAAGCTAAAGCCCCCGGCTTCCAACGGGTACATACATAAAGCTCCCCAGCCTGTATCCCCAAGTAGAGGTTCAAACTTGGTCTTGGGTAGGTAAATGGTCTGATATTTTTGTGGATATTTTAAATAAACAATTGCTGAAGTTTAACTTAATTATGGTCACATCACCCAAATCATGTCATGCCATCTCACCTTATTATTCACATAACTGTACTTAAAAATAAATAAAACGTATGTTTTTTAAAAAATATTGTCTATTTCACAAATAATATATAATTTGGGAGTACTTTCGGTACTGCTACCATCTTCAGCCACGACTTAACAAATACTAAATTGAAGTTCAACTAGGTAGTTTACAATCCAAGCGGTAGGTAGGTACCCTTTTTCAGCCCCTACGGGGTTTTCCTATCCTTTCTGTACAGTTAATATTTTAAATATGTAAAAACATAAAAAATGACATTTCGTCCCAAATTGAGATCTTAAAAATAAAAATTTGAAATAGTATGTGTTGATTAAATGCATATATGAAGTGAATTAAAGATAACAATTGTTAATATATGAATAAAATAAAAAGTTTTATAAAATAAAATATACAGTTTTTTGAGTATAACTAAGTACTACACAGAGACTGGAGGATTATATTATTGGCGATAAAAGGGGTGAATATTTGAGATTGGTCTGATCGTTCATACAATTTCCTTTTTGTAGCGCTCTGTTTATTTCTAGTTGTTCCAGTGAGTTATGTACCTTTGTCACAAAAATGTAGGTATTGTATGCCTGTATTTATATAGAAATGGTGTTTGTTTTCGTTGATGTGTTGTGCGAAAGTTGATTTTACTGAGTTATATGATGTGTCGGTGTTTAGCCCTATTTCTGATAGGTACGTGTTCTTTTACTCTATTCTTAAATTGTCTCCCGGTTTGACCTATATAATTATTTATTTTTATCAAGTGTTTCACAATATCTCTGCAAAAATGTAATGAAACTGTACAAATTTTAGGGGTAAACGAATTTATTTACATTATGTTTACTTATTTAAGTTAACAAACATATTTATCAAACAATTACTAGACACCACGTTTTCCTCCCCTATAGGGTTCATGGTCTAAATGTCGAGAAATTGTAATTATATCCGGGTTTTACTTCATACACAACAATTTGCTATGTTACCGTTATTAAATTTGTTAAATATGTATATTTATTATATTTCTAAAGATTTGTTAACCAAAATTATTATTTAAAAGAACACTAATCATTATTTAGTATTTAATTTCGCTAAATATTACTTTTAAGAAGGTAGCATGCTTGTTCACATTCCCAAGGATCAGGGGCGTACCTAGGGTCCATTGTAAATAATAAAACTATTTTAACTTGTTTGGAATAATTTATTGACATAAAAAGTTTTCCCATTAGAGGTCGTGTGGATCCTGGTGAAGCTTAACCTTGGACAGAGAAAGCAGTTCGAAAAAATTTTATTACAAGCCTAAAACAATGTGACAACAACATTTTCCCAACAATTCACAGGTTTTTGAAAATTGAAGCTAAACTTCCAGTTTCTGTAGCAACAAGTGAACGGTCTTTCTCAACCCGGATTAGCTCTGATGTCAATACACAGAGACATTCATCTAGACCCTGAAACAGTCTTAAACAAGCTTCACACACACACACACACACATATATATATAGAAAAACCGGGCTCTTGTTCACCAGAGTAGCCAAAGAGCGCTCTAATATAACTTTATGAGTATAGTTGAATCCCAGGAATGAGTCACAATGATAAACAAACAATATTATAAAAATATATATCAACGATTCTTTAGGTCTTCCTTCTTTGGAAAAGTAACAACGTTAGAGGGTACTCTAACGGTTTAGAATTATGTTAAACAGTTAGAGTTAAAGTCTATTAAAGTAGCGTTTTTTGTGAGAGCCTCATAATAACCAAGTCGTGCGAATGATTGAGTTATTGAGCCATTATGAGCGAATCCTGTCCTCTTTCTGAAAGTCAAAACTGAGAAGTACGTCGGTAGATGCCTTTTACTTGCACAGCTACACAGTTACGTAATCGGTCAGAAATTCGAAGTTGAGTTTTCGTAGAAATTTCATGTTTTCCGATCCCTTTATTCCAAAATGAATCTGTCTTTGCGTTTGTCAGTTAATATGAAAAATCCTGATAGACTGAGTATATAGACATGACCAGTTCGAAATGAACCCCTTACTGAGTACTGAATACATTGTATATCAAAAACCCTAATAACTGCCGATGTAACATCGATCGAATGATAATCGACACTAAATTTTAAATGAGGACTCAGAAATCCTTGACATCGATTGATATTCAGCCATGTTGAACAATTTTAAGTGATTCACCGACGATTTTTTTTTTCTATAAGAAAAATTACCTATTTTTCGCTTCTTTTTATTGTGACTCATGCCCGGGCTTTAACTATGAGGTCATATCGCCTACTACTAGAGAGCTCTCAGGTTTCGAAACCGCGATCTTACTATCTCATGGTCTCGAAAAAAGAGGTGCCTACTAAGATCAGATTTTCGGATCCCGAGGCGATGTTCCTTAAATCCTGAGGTCTGAAAAAATCCTGTGTCACAAAAAGGACCTGTGACACCTTTAAAAATATATTCTTTACTCATTCATTTTAGTATAAAATCTCGCTATGAAGAACCAAACATGACTATAATCAAAAATTGTTTCGGCGAATCTCCGACAATGTACTTCCCCAGAACAAATAAATTAACTTTTCCCTAAATTAATAAATAATGCCCATTCAAAACCAGTGGACCGTTAGCGCTAATATTCAATAATTAACTTACAGAGGGGTTCTTAAATCCTCACACTGAATTTTGTGTCGATTTTATTACACATCGGCAGTTATTGTAGTTTTTGAATTAACCCCCTCTAATCCCCCCCACCTCCTTCCCTAATGCCGATTCCGCTGAAAATTAATAAACATCGTCCTTATAGGGGTTTTAAGAAATTTTGTATCGATACATTGACTACAACTACAGTTATCAAGAGTTTTTAAGATAAATCTCTTCCCTCTGGTCGATTTATCTAAAAATGAATACGTGTCGTCGTTATTGGGTTCTGGTTTCACATAAGAAATTCGTGTCGATATATTCATTCTATTGGGAGTTATCGTGTTTACAAACAAACAGACATTTTTTTTTTCATATTTGGAATCTGGAATTCAGAAAACATGAAATTCCGTTGAAAAACTCCGCATATAATTTTTGATCAATTACATAACTTCTGCTATACTTTATATGACTGGGGAAGTAACAATTTATGTACTTTTTACTTCCAAAACAGCTGATCCGATTGGTACCAAAATAAATAGCCCTCAAGTGCTGACTAAGACGAAACATTTCACACAACGATTTGCTATACAATATATCGTCGGCCTAAACATGATACCTCCTAAGCGACATTTTCTCGAAAATCTCTATTGATCTAGTGGGACCTTGTATACGACATAAAACAAAAAAAACCATGAAATACAGTTTGAAGTGATACCTTGCAAAAGAAACGGCAACGAAATTCTTGTGAAACCTGGTAACTTCTTTAAGTACGTTAATTCTTTACTTGGATTTGCAAACTAGCTTAAAAACAATTCATGGCATGCATATACCTCTCACTTAATACAAATGTCGAAAAAATAAAGAATTTTTTTTTATCAGTTTTTTGTCTCTCCCGTAAAGTTGGCTTTTTGCACATATATCACGTTTAGAGCCGACGATATAATACATATTTAATTTAATATTGAAAATGTTTACATCAAGAACAATATTTAAATTTCAACAATATCACTCACCACATATCTGTTGCCAAGCTGATAGGTTCATAATTCAGAACTTCAGGAGCTGAAAAAATAATATATTATTAAAATTATCGAATATATATATTGTGATGTAAAAATTTACACACATTAAAATTATTAATATATTAAAAAATCAATGTTTCATGTTGATCACTTTGTGTAAGGCACTTGGAGGGCCGGCCCAAATAAATTGATTGATTGAATAAAAAATCAATTATTATTATTTGTATATAAACAGCTGTTAGGAGTGAAGTAACTTAATTAGTGAATAAATATACAAAGATGGACTAGTCGCATTTTGTTTTTAGTGTTTTTAGGGTTCAGGAGTAGTGAACCAGTCTGAGTGAGAGAAGATGTGGGAGTGAAAATTATAAAATTGGAAGGACGTAGAAGAGAAAGGGTACTTTTTATTAATATGTATATATGCCCAAAATATAAAAGAATTATAAATAGTGGCCACTATCAAACAGAAAAAAGACTGATAAAGTATTAAATTTATAATGTACATTACTGTTAAATAAACCCAATATTTGTTCTCTTATTCTATGCTATTCATTTCGCCTGTTAACCCAGTGAGATAAAATTTATACCTTTGGATAGGACTGAACATTTTTGCAAGTTTAGAAAAACAATATGGCATCTCTTTAGTATCTTTATAAGAAATCCAACTGAAAAATGTGTTAATTGATTTTTTTTTTTTAATACGTGCACTTTCTTCAAATTTGCAAAAATTGCACGTCTTGAACTTTCGATATTTTTTTAGATCCCTTTTCAGAAATTGCTGTAGAAATCAAAATTTAGTAGAAGACCAGCTACAATTTCTACAGGAAATGTGGTAATATTTATTATTTGTTTATTTATTATTAATTTTATTCATTCAATTATTATTTATATATTTATTTTTATTTAACATAATTTTTTTAAATTATTATAATATATATTTTTAAAAATATATTGTTAAGAATTTAATGTGTTTGTTCCAGTATTCCAGTTTAGTAATATTTGGTTGTTAATTGACTTATTTAAAAATATAAGTAATATTGTTTCTTTTAGACTAAAGTGATTTTTATTAGTTAGCAGACAATTGTGTGTTTTCTTTTTTCAATTAGTTTTCCAGAAGTTTTCTTCTGGACTGGCCGCTATATTAAGTGTGTATTATTTGAAAATAGCGAAAAAAGAGATAAGCACTCCAGTGTGGGTTATTTATTAAGTGACAACTGGACCTTACTGGAAAGTAAGGAAGACTGTGACACTATTTAATTTTGATCAATTAATTTTTAAAATAATCATATATGAAATATATAAAAATAAAAATGTCTGTTAAAAGAGAGAACTTACCAACATAATCAGGGGTTCCTAAGATCTCTCGGACATCAGCTCCTTCAATGAGGTACCTCGAAATGCCAAAATCGCAAAGTTTCACCTCACAGTTAGGTATAGGACCGGTCATTATCACATTCTGGGGCTGCAACAAAAATAAAATAATATAAAAATGAAGGCATGATTATATTAAGGACATAATATGACATTATTATATTATAATAAATAATAACATCTAGGTCAATCTATCTACATGAAGTATAAGTGAGTTATGTATATACTCATGCCCTGGCTTTATAGATATAAGTACGAGATCATATCGCCTACTACCAGAGCGCTCTTTTCGTCACTCTGGTGCACATGAGCCAGACTCTACTCTGGGCGAGTCCTAAATTTTGCCTATCTAGGTCTAGTTGCCTAATGGTAGACAGGGGTCTTTAACTAGTACCTGACATCGTACCTGGCTCGGGACCATCGCTCATCATCCTCACCTTGTGAATCAAAACTCAGAATATCTCTCAAGATTCTGGATAACTGAATAAACAAACAGTTTTTTTTATTGACCAGTATTACGGTTTTAAGTAACGGGAACCTTGAACGAGGTGAGAACGCCACTCCTTACGCATAATCACTCCCCTCAATATATACAATTTAAATAAGATACTATTTTGGACGAAAAGACTTGGTTGTATTTAGTAGAGTGGAGTGAGTGTTGGCCATGTGTTGAACAGTTCACAGCTCTGGCTAGCACGCCACACTTCCTGTCCAAGTCGTCATCACTTCCGGGGCCTTTTAAACTCAAACCTACACTAGATATTTTGTATCTAAACATATCTGTTCATAGTTTACATTTTTTTTCAAAACTAACATGTTGGTATAGGAAGGAACAGCGAGGGGGAAGGAAGGCTGGAGTGGGGGGTGATCCATGGGAACTGTTAGCTGGCATGGACTATAGGACATTGTACATAGGCCAACCTTGATGTCTAGATGTGCCACTTTGATGTGGTGTGAATATAAGGTTCCTTTTGGGGATGTGTACCCTTGGAACTGAAAGGAGGGATGGTGGGGGAAGGAAGGCTGGAGTGGGGGGTGATCCATGGGAACTGTTAACTGACATGAACTATAGGACATTGCACATAGGCCAACCTTGATGTCTAGATGTGCCACTTTGATGTGGTGTGGATATAAGGTTCCTTTTGGGGATGTGTACCCTTGGAACTGAACGGAGGGATGGTGGGGGAAGGAAGGCTGGAGTGGGGGGTGATCCATGGGAACTGTAAACTGACATGGACTATAGGACATTGCACATAGGCCAACCTTGATGTCTAGATGTGCCACTTTGATGTGGTGTGGATATAAGGTTCCTTTTGGGGATGTGTACCCTTGGAACTGAACGGATGGATGGTGAGGGAAGGAAGGCTGGAGTGGGGGGTGATCCATGGGAACTGTAAACTGACATGGACTATAGGACATTGCACATAGGCCAACCTTGATGTCTAGATGTGCCACTTTGATGTGGTGTGGATATAAGGTTCCTTTTGGGGATGTGTACCCTTGGAACTGAACGGAGGGATGGTGGGGGAAGGAAGGCTGGAGTGGGGGGTGATCCATGGGAACTGTAAACTGACATGGACTATAGGACATTGCACATAGGCCAACCTTGATGTCTAGATGTGTCACTTTGATGTGGTGTGGATATAAGGTTCCTTTTTGGGATGTGTACCCTTGCAACTGAACGGAGGGAGGGAGGGAGGGGGAAGTGGGGGGTGATCCATGGGAACTGTTAGCTGGCATGGACTATAGGCATTGTACATTGATCTACCTTGATGTCTAGATGTGCCACGTTGATGTGGTGTAGATACAGAATCCCTTTCAGGATCTGCCTCATCAGCATCTGGACCGTGGCTTCTGTCGGCACCTGCTCACCATCCACGAGGCTCTGCACCTCACCACCGCACGCTCTGCAACAGAAGTTGACATAAGAATAATTGTTTACAAAATTGGAGGTGACTCAGGATACACAATACTTCAGAAAAAAATAATAATAAAAAAGAAACACAGACACTCTCAGGTAGCAAAAAAAAAAAAAACATTTTTGGAAGTTTCGCAAATATTTCAGTTTGTGTTGATTTAAACCGAAATTTTCTGAGAATAAACGTTGTAAAACATTAAATTACGAAAAATATGAGTATTTAGTAGAAAGTAAGGTCGTGCAAATCGTAGAATGTGGACGTAATAACGATGAAGAAAGGTTGTTCACTGGACGAGCCCAAAATGACTGCATCATTCCGCGATGTCATCATTTTAAAGTGTAATGACGACATTGACGTGAACATTTCTAGAACACTATACTTGCTAAAAGTTCCAAACTCCAACACTAGCTCAACTTCAAGTGTAAACATCTTATCTCTCGGTAGGGGCTATGTCACATCGTCAGAGCCTAAGTCTCGTTGATGTGCATACGTAAGTGTGTGTGTGAGTCGGACGGTTGAGCGCGCAGCGCACCCCACAACTACACACTTCTTTATTTGTGATATCAGCTGTTTTTCATATTTACCGTTGTAGTGAATTTAACTAAAATATCCATATCACGAACTATAAAATGATCTTTTGGTAAGAAACTTTTAGGTTAAGATGCTTCGATAGCTTAAATTTGTCACAAAAATAAAATGTGTGGTAAAAGTATATAATATAGGTAGATGGTAAATATGAAAAACATATAATATATTATTGTATGATATTATATAATATTGTTAGTAATAATAATCTACAAATGAATACGAATTGAAGTATTTCAACAACAATTCGAAAACTACCATCGACGCTGTATTCTTACGGTAGGAGGTTAGGAGGAGGCTTAACACAAAACTCTAATAACTGCAGATAGAAGAATACATATATCGACAAGAAATTGTATCTGTATGACGTAAACCCCATAAGGACATCAGCTACCAATTTTCAGTCAAATCGGCCAAAGGGAAGGGGGGGGGGGGGTCAGAGGAGGGCTCAACTCAAAAACCTCAATAACTGCCGATGTAATGAATATATCGACATGAAGTTTCATATTTGCAGTCAAAACCTGATGAGGACATAACCTGTCAAATTTCAGCGATATCGGCCGAAGAGTTCGGGGGAGGAGGCTCAATGCAAAACGCCTAATAACTGACGATATAACGAAATTATCGACACGAAATTTAGTATGAGGATTTAGGAGCTCATACATAAGGCAACTATTTTAATATTTTGGAAAGGGTGCGAAAAGTTAATAGATTAATTCGTTCTGAAGAAGTACATTGCTGGTGATTCACCAGCTATGGTTTTTTTTTTGGTAACCGAGCTATATATAACACATGTAGGAATGTAGTCGAAAAAGGGTGTATTTTTGGGTGGGTACCACTATGTAACTAATGAGGGTTCTGGGTACCCATGTCAAGGAGAAAATGACATCAGATCTGAAACATGTCGATAAGTAAGGGACACATGACAGTCACACATCTGTTTCTGGTCCAAAAACCATCACCAGTTTCTTAGAAAAACAGATCCTTATATTATAGAATTCGAATACTAAATTTTGTATCGATACATCAGTTGTTAATAGACTTATTGATCTGAGGCTTTCTCTGATCCCCCCTCTCCTTCGGCCGCATCCGCGGAAAATTAGTTTGTGAATATCAATAGGAGTCGTTCTTATGAGGTTCTGGATAGACATAATATGCGCTCTGGTAGTAGGCGATATGACCTTGGCATGAGTGACAATAATACAATAACTACAATTAAAAGTATATATAAACGTGATATATTATATTATAATATTATATTATATATATATATATTATATTATTATATATATATATATATATATTATATTATAATATAATATATCACGTTTATATATGAGTAGGTGATTTCCAAAACCAGCCATTTGTCCGTAAACAACCTTTGGGATAATCACCAAAAACTGATAAAAATTAACCGTTTTATGTTAAACTTTAGATTTTTTTTTTCATGGATGGGTAATAACTTTATCTCTCATCTTGCAAACGTTGCCAAATATATTGTGGCTAGAAAATTTGCTATTTTTTATTTAAGTTTTCTAATAGCTACTTTTGGCACTCAACATGAGAAATGGCTGGTTTTGGAAATCACCTACTCATATACTTTTAATTGTAGTTATTGTATTATTGTCACTCATGCCAAGGTCATATCGCCTACTACCAGAGCGCACTTTCGTCACTCTGTTGGATTGTACTATGAGAGTCCTAAATTTTGCCTACCCTAAATTTTTACTCATCTAGAGTAGGAGTCTTTAACGAGTAGCTGACATCGTACAGGCTCGGGACCATCGCTTAACGTCCAATTTATATGATTCAAGGTTTTTTCATCTCCCAGATAAAAAACCTAAGAGCCTCGGCCGGGTTTCGATCTTGAGCTCCAAATCATTAATTTACATTAACGTAGACTTTTGGATTTGAACCAAACTCTTTTGGGTTTCTAGGAAAACGCGTTACCTACTCAACCACTTGAAAATAATGGTAAGGGTTTCCCATATATCTATCTTTAAAAAAAATAAAGGAAGAAACAAAAAGGTTGGAAAACACTTGAATGTTAAGGAAGACTTCATGTTCTCCACAAAAAGGTGTGACGGACGGATGAAAGGTCGCTAAAGAAAAGACACCATTAATTTCTGAAAAGAAGAGCACATGCCAAGTGGGCTGGGGGCTGGAGTGGCAACAAAGAAGTGGGGTCTTGGTTAAGTGGTCGTTAGGCCGCCCTCTCCAGAACAAGTGCGATCCAGCTTCTTCGGCAAGGAAGAGTACTCCAAAGTTCTTAGAGTAGCTCTTTTTGAACAAAAACCCATGGAATTCTTCTACGTGTTTCGTGTTAAACCAAAATTCTTGTATAGTCTGTCCAGGATAACAAAATCAAAGAAGGAAATAGACATAAATGTGCAAAACGTTCTGGTTAAGACACTGATAAAAATCAATATTTTGAAAAGAAAAATTAAATACGAGGATCGCCTCTCAGCAGGAATTAATCTACAACGTTTTCGCTCTCCCTCTAAATCTAGTAAAAGTAAATTTTGTTAATTTTTATGCGCTACCTGGTGGTCGTTTAGACAAAAGAGGTTCATTTAGCCTATTTAATATCTAACTGTTTAAGCATTTATATAAAATGCTGGAACCGGAGGACTTAGTTGCTGCCATATTGCCATCATTTTTTATTTATTTAGACTTTTTTATACATTCATTTATAATTGATTAATCTATATATATATATGTGTATATATGTACAGGGTGGGCCAGATAAGCAGGCCACAAGTGAAATAACTCCTAAACGGTTAGAGATATCAAAATTGTGCATAGGACTAAAGTTGTAGCGCTGGCCGTGAGCTATAGTATGGCGACTTCGAAAAGACAAAAATGACCCTTTTAATGGCTCAAATAGCCCATCGAAGGGCGGGGTTCCCTTTTGACCCTTAAGTTTCATTACATTTTATTAAAGAACTAAAGAAACAAGGAAGAACTATGCAAACAGATTTTCAACTTCAGAATAAGAAAAACGTGCAACTTTAAACTTTTTGTTCCGAGAACTACTTGACGTATCAAAAATCTGTTTGCACAATTATTCCTTGTTTCTTTAGTACTTTAATAAAATGTAATGAAACTTAAGGGTCAAAAGGTAACCCCACCCTTCGAAGGGCTGTTTGAACCATAAAAGGGTCACTTATGTCTTTTTGAGGACGCCATACTATAGCTCTCGGCGAGTGCTACAACTTTAGTGCTATGCACAATTTTGATATCTCTGACCGTTTAGGAGTTATTTCACTTGTGGCCCGCTTATCTGGCCCACCCTGTATATAGGTATATAGATTAATCAATATAAATTATATATATGTATATTATTTTTCCTATATTGTTATAGTTACGTTGTTTTCTTTCTTTCCTATATCTCGAACATTGGGACCTGATGATGGGACGTAAGAATGTCCCGAAACATCGTTGGGATAAAAGCACTTCCGAAGAAATAGTTATTTTAAATTTTATTAAATTGAAAAATGTGTCTACTTATTATAAACGTATCTTGTATTAATTTTTTTTTATCTACTCATATATTTTAAGTATTTATTTGTTCAGTTTTTATTAATTTCATTTTACATTTTTTATTAGTTTCATTACTACTAATCATAGATGTGTTAGACTCAAGTAGTTATAAATCTAATCTATAAGCTATCTTAATGTATAAATTCTTTTGACGTATCCTATTACCTTGTATTGGTTTAACGGAAATAAATTTATTATTATTATTAATTTCAAAATTTACTAACACTTTATTAATAGCTTTTGTATTTAGGAGTTTAATATTGTATTTATATAATTCCCTCTACCGATTGGTCAGTGCTTTAGGGTCTCAGGAAAGCTATCTTTCATTAAACTGCCATATTGAAAAACTCCGACTTCTAGCTCAAATTCGTCTTCACAATAGCAATAGAAATTTTAGGATACTACTTGGAGGGTTTAGATATGAGTTTTGTCCTGAAAGTGTCTGCAGGCTCTGTACCTTAGATGAAAAGGACGACCTCATACACTTTTTGTTCCATGGTCCCTCTTTGTGTATCCCCAGGCAAGCATTTCTCCACAATTATCTCACCAATAGACCAGAATACGACTCAGAACCAATTGTGCATTTTTAAAATAATTTAGATGTTAGAAAAAAAAAAATTCCCTGAAAGCAGCAATGAAGGCCAGGCCAATGGTCTTCGCTGACGTGTACGATAAGTGTTTGAGAGCGGGGGTTTTCCCTGGTCGATGGAAAAGGCAACGTCTTGTCCTGATCCCGAAGCCGGGAAAGCCCCCAGGTGATCCTTCGGCATACAGACCCCTCTGCCTCCTTGATACAGCGGGGAAGGTGCTGGAAGGCATCATCCACGAGAGGTTGCGCGAGCATGTGGAGGCTGGCCTAACCGACAATCAGTATGGGTTTCGACCAGGGAGGTCAACAACAGATGCAGTGGAAGAGGTGAAGAATCTGGTGTGTGCAGCAATAACCGGGACGCTAAGGAAACGGAAGCGTTGCCTTATGGTCACGTTGGACATCAGCAATGCGTTCAACTCGGCTCGGTGGGACAAGATCTGGGAGAGCCTCTTACGGGACTTCAAGATCCCCAGGTATCTGATGAAGATCATCAGGAACTACCTAAGCGAGAGGATGCTGTTCGCGGACACCACTGACGGAACCAGGGAATTCAAGGTCACTACAGGAGTTCCACAAGGGTCAGTCCTTGGCCCCACACTGTGGAACATCCTGTACAATGGCTTGCTGAGCCTGCCAATGCCAGAAGACCTTACCTTGGTGGCGTATGCTGACGATGTAGGGATCGTCATAGTGGCTGATGATCTGGAAAACCTGGAACGCAAATTCCAGGCTGCCATGGAGCGGATACACCATTGGATGAGCTCTGTGGGCCTTTCCCTGGCCATCCACAAGACGGATGCAGTACTCTTCACCGGGAGGAAGGCCAGAACCAACATGTCACTGACCTTCCAGGGTTATACTATCGAGACCCAACCGGCAATCAGGTACCTGGGAGTAATGCTGGATCAGAGGCTCACTTTTAGGGAGCACCTCAAATACGTGGGAGCGAAGGCCGCCAGGACATCGGTGGCGATTTCGAGAATTCTGCCCAACGTCGGTGGCCCTAGGCAGAGCAGGAGAAGACTGCTGGCAGGAGTCAGCACTTCCATCCTTCTGCACGGGGCCCCGACATGGGCAGATGCAACGAGGATTCCCTCATACCTGAGGCTGATCGCCCCCGCTCACAGGCGAAGCGCACTGAGAGTCGCATGCGCCTACCGAACAGTTTCTGGCGACGCTGCCTATGTAATTTCTGGGCTGCCCCCCATTGACCTCTTGGCACGGGAACGTACGCGACACTTCAAAAGGAAACAAGACCAGGTTCAGGTGGAAGAGGTGGTGCAGCGCTTCGACCACAGGGGAAACCGGGTCTTCTATCAGGACGCGGGGGCCAGCCCTGGTCCAGCAGAGCCAGAGAGGGCCAGGACAATTAGGGAGTGGCAGGAAGAATGGGACAAGTCCACAAAGGGACGGTGGACCCATCGGCTCATCCCTCGAGTCGAGCCTTGGCTCACCAGAAAGCATGGGGAGGTGAATTACCACCTCACCCAGGTACTCACGGGACACGGTGGGTTCCGGGGGTACCTCCACAAAATCGGGGCAGCAACAACACCAGACTGCCCCGCGTGCCTTGGTGAGACGGAGTCGGCGGAGCATGTCCTCCTCAAATGCCCCAGATTTGAGGAGGGAAGGAAAAATCTGGAGTGCAGCATGGGCGCCCCACTGACTGCTACCAGTTACGTGGACGCTATGCTGCGCTCCCAGGAGTCGTGGGATGAAGGCTGCGATTTTGCAGCGCTCATCATGGGCGGGTTGGCCCTTCAGGAGAGGGCTGACAAGGAACAGTAGCGGTAATAAAACAGAAGAAGGGGCGTTACCAGCCACCCTTCCTCCCTTCCGCGAAGTAATGACAGACCGTCAGTTCCGCGGAAGGGAATCAGGATCGGCAAGGAGGGGGTTTTAGTGGGTATGGTGATGGTGAACCGTCTCGAGTCCCACACTATCCAGGGCTACCTACCCTGGATGTGCGTCACAGCATTTCCCCCTCCAATGAAAAAAAAAAAAAAAAAAAAAAAAAAAAAAAAAAAAAAAAAAAAAAAAAAGTTAGAAAAATTAACAATTTATTTTTATTTTTTATTGTTGGATTGAAAATAAAGAATAATATAATTTAATTTGTTGCATGTAAGATGGAAATAAACATTTTTTATTTAATATAGTGGCTATATTGCTTATTTTGTACAATTCTATAAATAGATATTTTTTATTTTATTTTATTTATATAACTATAAGAATATGTATTTTCTAAGTTGAGGAACGCGGACATATTGTGGAAGTTGTAATAAATAAATAAAACAAACTTATTTTAGTCTATTCCATCAAAGATATTTACAAAACTACCGGTGTCGACCTTACACAATCGCACAGTGGGACCAAACGCATAATTAGCGCGAAAAAATTAAAAAGTACAGCTCTCATATTTTACCATCATAGTGAAAAGATGTAAGAGTTCTTCATTACATTAGAACTTTCTGTAAAAGGAAAAAAAATACTGTGGCTTATCAAGGAGAGCTAAGGTTCTGCTTGTTTTACAACAATTAGAATAGTAATTATCAAGTGAAAAATGCTAAGTAGAAGGCATGCAATTTTTTGGGCGGCTTTCAGAACGTAAAATTTCCAAAAAACAACTTTATGCATTGAATTTAATTAATGTATGCACTATTTTGGCAAAATAAACAATAAAGTTTACTCACTTACCTTTTCCTGAATCAGACATATTAGCTAAGGTTTGAAAAATAAATGAACTGCACTGTACCACTGTCAGAATGTAACTGATGTGAAAAGATAATGACGTGTCGTTGCTGTGTTTACATGCCGGCTTTGCTCACTTATTGTAAACAACTGAGGCCCACCTCTTGGGTTCAATGTCTACAACAGTTGTAGACTAGTTACTAGTCTATTTCCAATACCAATTGTTCCCATCTTTCTAGTGAGAGTTTCATAATTTGAATTTTTTCGTGCGAAGTTGGTGATTTGCCCCACTCTGCATCGTCAGAAAGGGTTGCACTCTGCAAACTGACTTAGTTCACCTGACGATGGTGTAAGGTCGAAACCGGTAGTTTTTAAAAATACCTTTGTGGAATAGACAATATTTCATCAATTTTACCAAATAATAACTCACAATTCAAGGATGAGAACCATGTCTGAGGGGGTCTCGAAGACCTGATGAAGGGTGACTATGTTGGAACATGGCTTACAGGCCTCCAGCATGGCCACTTCGTGCAGGATCTCCTTACGGTAGTCCTTGGAGCGGTTTCGCTTTCGGAGGTACTTTGCAGCGAAGACACGGCCTGTTGATCGCTCCCGACATCGGCGCACCATCGCATACTTCCCCCTGAAAGAAAAGAAAAACAAAAAAAAAGTTTATATTAACAAGAAATTATTTTATTATTTATTATTAAGTCTTTATTCATTTATAAATAAAATACACATATACAAATAATTCGAAAATCAGAATTCTTATAATAAAGATGACCTCTTGGTCAGATGACCGTCAGAGTGTAGTCGTCATAATTTACAAATAAATAAGAAATTAAGTACATCTATCACTTAGCGTTCAAGTATAGAACAACAAAACACAATTACAACTTGGTTAAAGATCAAATTGTATCTTCGCCTAAGTACATAATAAATTTTATTTACGAACAAGAAAGTATTTTATCAATATAAATATATATCTTTGACCTTTAAAATTTAAATTAAAATCATCATAATCTTCTGGTTCGGTATAATAATATTAATTTCAGATGTTAATTGTGAATAATAAGATTTGAGCCTAGATATAATAAATGTTATAAAATGATAATAAAAATTAATAATAAAAAGATTACTAAATAGTAAATAATAATATGACTAAACAGTAATAAGTAATATTATATATAATATTAGGGAAAATAGAATAGCATTAGATCAGAATAATGATTTAAATTGTATTCTGGTTAAACTATGATATTTTTGGCTCGTCTACAATAGTTAGCAAGAGAGGTCCAGCATTTCCCCTTCAAGTACCTCATCATTTCATGCCCGGTTAGTTGTTCTCTTGCAAACCATTTCAACCTAATATCACTGAGTTTAACAAGAAATTACTTTCCATAGATTATCAACTCATTATAATTATGCACAACATATCATCATCATATTTCTATATATAGTTAGTTATTGTATCTCATACCGGGCTTCAACTATGAGGTAATATCGCCTACTACCAGAGCGAAGAAAGAGCTGTGAGCGTCCTAAATTTTGCCTATTCATGTTTATTCACATAGAGTAGGGATCTTTAACGAGTACATGTCATCGTACAGGATCGGGACCATCGCTTAAAGACACGTTCGAAGGACGGTGAGGCCAAGGTTTCTTCAACTGAGGACCTAGGCCAGGATTTCGAACCCGCGATCTCGAGCTCAGAAGGCAACCACGCTACCTACTGAGTTACAGGCGCCGTCTATTGTTTCTAAAATTACTATCCCAGCAGGAGAAGTTATGTAAATCGGTCAAAAATTCGATGCGAAGTTTTCAACGGAATTTCATGTTTTCCAACCTCCATATTTGAAAAAATTTATATGTACATATATACAGTTTATGTGTGGACCAGTAAGGTCAACCCTTGCTAAGAGATTGGTATCTATATAAGCAATAATGTTGCATTCTTTGTTTTTCATTTTTTTTTTTTTTTTTTTTAATTTTTTTCTATTCTCAGGATTTATTGTAATATAGTTTTAAATATTATTATTGATTGCCTTATAAACTCAAGAGGAAGCAATTTTTTGATTTGTATTTCCATATTTATCCATTTTTTAAATATAATTATTTCATCACAATACTTAACCATGTCAATTTTCATTTCTGCTTTTTCACTGTAGCTTATTCTTAGCTTATTTTATTTTTTTTATTCTCACTTGTATATTCTTTTTTATATTTTTCAATTTTATTTAAGAAGGCTGGCTGAACTCCTTCCAATGAAATGTATTTTATTTCAAATGGAATAAAGATTATTATTATTATTATTGTTATTTGGAAAAATATGAAAAAAACAAAAAAAAAACGCTTATGTGTCAGTGAACACGATAACTCCCGATAAAATGAATGTATCGACACGAAATTTTATTTGTGACATGAACCTTATAAGGACAACACCTATCGATTTTCAGCTAAATCGGCCAAAGGGAAGCGGGGGGTCAGAGGGGGACTCAACTAAAAAACCCTAATAACTGCCAATGTAATGAATTTATCGAGACACCATTAAATATGAGGATTTAGTAGCTCCTATGTAAGTCAACTATCGAATATTAGCTCAAACGGTCGACTGATTTTGGAGGGGAAGCGAAAAATTAATTGATTAATTCCTTATGGGGAAGTAAACTTCCGTTGATTCACCGATGATTTTCTTTATATTCAAATGTTATTCATCGTCGAGCTTGATGGGTCAGGAAAACAAGTGCCGCCAGGACTTTGGCAATATTTGAATGATTTTATAAGAAATTAAAATCTAAATTTGGGGTTAGTAGCCCCATAAAAACTACTAATTCTGCAGCAAATAAAAATGTTTAATGACCTTTTTAAATCAAAAGAGTTATATAAGGAAGGGAGAAACTACAGTAGCTTGTTAGATGACCTACTTTTCAGACCATAACATTAGTAGTCCGTAGTCCAATGGTAACCAGATACTAACTTTAACCATTTGTTACTTTTCGAGTTATACGTAATTGTAGGCCGTTATGTAATCGGTCAATATTCGAAATATATTTTTAATAGAATTTTAAATTTTTCGGATCTACTGAGCCCAAGAATGAAGAAAAAAACGCAAAATAACAAAAAACTCTGTCGTCTGTGAATTACATCCCCAAGAAGAATTGATCAATTAAGTTTCCACTCTCTTCAAAGCCAATCGACCGCTTAAGCTGAAACTCAATATTTGACTTATATAGTGGATACAATCATTACAACGGCAGTTATTGATTTTTGTGTCTTGGGTCCCTCTGACCCCCCTCCCTTTCGTCTGACTCCGCTGAAAATTAATACGTGTCGTTATTAGTGGGCTTTGAATTTACAAACAAAATTTTATGTCAATAATTTTATGACAATGGGCGTTATTAGAGTTTTAGTGTTGTCTTCTCCCCCCTAATCCCCTCATTTCCTTTGGTTGATTTGGGTGAAATTCAACAGCTGTCGTCGTTAGAGGGTTCTGAATACACATATAAAATTTCATGTCAATACATATTCTACAGGGAGTTATCGTATTCACAAACACACACATTTTTTTATTTATTTTTTTTATTTTTGGAATTAGAAGAAGAGGGGCGATGTGTCCGTGAGATAGTTCAGGTGATGAAAGGGGGGTAGTCGTGGAGTCAGCTTGTTGAAGAGGAACGTGGGAGTGAGGGGGCCACGGGTAGGGCATACAGTATTGATAATAAACAAATATTGTGCTTTTTGTCATTTTTATGCAATTTGAGCATGATAAATTCATTTGTTGGTTTCACATAGAATCGTATGAAAAGGACAGAGGGGTGTCTCTAGATGGGGTGGGGGGGAGGGGAAGGAGATATCAGACCAAACTGAAGAAACGGACAAAGAGTTGAAAAGGTTTCGTAACGCAACGCCCCTGACACGCTGACGAGGAGGCTAAATGGCCTGTCTGCCTACCAATGAGGAGGCCAGGCCGCCTGTGTGTGTGTGTGTTTGTCCTAACGGTACCTTGACTCATCCTCCCATGGCTGGGCATATGGCACACTTTTGGTAAACTACTGATAAATCAACCAGCCTTCTTCCACAATAAGCCAGTTCTAACCAACAATCCCCCCAAAATATAGTACGTAAACCAGGTAGCGTTCTTGCCGACTAAACTCAAGATCGCGGGTTCGAAACCCGGCCGAGCACGCCGTCCTTCAAATAGGACATTAAGCGATGGTCCGGCGATGTCAGATACTCGTTAAAGATTTAGGACGCCCATTGTAGTCGGGTTCATGTTCACCAGAGTGACGATAGAGCGATCTGGTAGTAGACGATATGACCTCATAGTTATGCCCGACCTTAAAACGTATTGCTCCTTACTTATGTAACAGAATGGGCTGAAAATAAGCTTTGGCTCGAAACGTTCCCGTAAATAGACAATTAAAATTTGAATGTCCTAATTTCTGCGTCATTCATTTTTTTTAACTAAAATGTCTTACTCCCGATAGAATGAATGTATCGACACAAAATTTTATAAGTGTATCCAGAAATTCATAGGGACGACACCTATTAATTTTCAGTCAAAGCAGCTAAAGGCAAAGGGTGGGGATTAGAGGGGAGGCTTACCACAAAAGCTCTAATAGATAATAACTCTCCAAATACCGTTGTAATGCATGTATTGACCCGAAATTTCATAATTTCGAAGCCCTGTAAGGACCGACAGCGGAATCAGCCGAAAGAGAGGGAGGGATCAGATGGGGGAAAACTCCCGAAAAGATACGTAAAAAAAAGTAGTCGGTGAATCACCTCAGTACGAAGTAATCAATTACGTTTTCGCACTCCCTCCATTGGCTGAAAATCGATAGACGTTGTCCTTATAGGGTTTATGTCACACATATAAAATATTACGTAGAAATAAAATACATTGTCTTCCCACTGTTTTATTTTAGACCAGAACCGGTTTTGGAGCGTCATAATCAGTGGTTCATCCCTGCCACATAGCTCAGCGGTTAAAGGACAACTGGCTCTACTATTAGCCTTCTATGAGAAATCTCGTCCCCACAACATCTTACTATCACATATGATGCATATAAAATATCGTACATTTATTCTATCGGGAGTTATCGTGTTCATTCGTTTTTAAGTTAGAGTTTCCTACTTTAAAACATTATATAGTTAACGATTGTATATGTGCATAGCATTTGTATTTATCTGGTACAAATAAATGTTTTTGTTGTTGATGTTGTTGTTGTGTCTCATTGATACGCAGCCCTCTAATTGAGAGACGTTGTGCCATGTGACAATTCACAGGAGGGGTGAGAGAAGCGCCGGCGTAGTCATATCGATTTTACACACAAACATCAGCCCATAACTACACGATCTAAGAGGGTTTGCATTATGAACAAGGAAGGTAGGTTCATTCAAGGTCTGACCTAGCTCAGCTAACCTTGAGCTAGGTTTACCTCTGACTTTGCCCAACCAAACTGGGCAA
Organism: Aradus depressus; assembly: GCA_963662175.1. Lineage (NCBI taxonomy): Eukaryota > Metazoa > Arthropoda > Insecta > Hemiptera > Aradidae > Aradus > Aradus depressus. The sequence continues at coordinate 4,496,250 of OY759222.1, forward strand.
ATTACCCATTGTACCAATCGATAGTCAAAAATTAATATCAATTATAATTGATAACTTGTTCAATTCTAAGAATGAATGAGTATTGGAAAAATGTCGTCAGTGAATCAATCTCCGGCAATGTATTTAACTAGAACAAATTAATCAATTAATTTTTCGCTCTCTCTCCAAAGCCAGTCGAATAATCAAGAGGTCTGAAAACATTAAATTCCTTTAAAAACTCAACATCGAATTTCTGACTACAGCTGGAGAAGTAAAATTACTAGTACTGATAGTTATATGAAATGCTGTTTGTTTTTCTGGATCAGATCATTCATCATTTTTTTGATAATGGATAATATTTTTTATATATAAATCATTAAATATTTTCCGGGTATTCTGCGTTTGTTTCTAATAACCGTGGTTCTTCGGTATCTCAGTTGTTTACTTACTGAGCTTAAGATCACGGGTTCGAAACCCAGCCGAGGTCCTTAAATTTTTTATCTGGGAGGTGAAAAATCCTAGTCTGTACGATGTCAGATACTCGTTAAAGATCTCTAATCTAAACGAATAAACATTGAGTAAGCAAAACTAGAGTGACGAAAGAGAGCGCTCTGGTAGTAGGCGATTTGACCTCGAAGTTAAAGCCCTGAGCTGAGTCACAATAACTAACTAAGACTAGAATTAGAATATTCAGTCAACACGGAGCATGATCGATGTTCCAAGATGAATGCTGCACGGCTTAGATCATCCGCCTCGTTGAAACAGCAAAAATTAGCTGCAGTGAGATCATCTGAGACAGACATCAGTCAATTTATTCCACGATTTGATCATTTATTTCAGATTATCATAATTGACATTCCGACGATTACTTTATTGAACAGTAAAAATAGAGAATCCGACCGTTTTCAACATCCAATTATAGATTATTTCTCATCTTAAGATAAATCAGGAAAAAAATTATGCATGCCTTTGTATAAAGTTGGAATCAACTGAGGAAGGTGGGCGCCGGTGACTCACAGGTAGCGTCCTTGCCTACTGTGCTCAAGATAGCAGGCTTGAAACCCGACAGAGGCTCTTAGATTTATCTAGGAGTTAAGAAAAGAAAAACTTCAGGACGTTAAGCAATGCTCCCGAGCTTGTGCGATATCAGGTACTAGTTCAAGTCGGTTAAGTAGTTTTCGAAATTATTTCAAACACACAAACATTCTCTATTCGGGGAGAGGTCGCCCAGTTTATGAGATAAATGTCGAAAACCATCAAACAAAATTCACATTTCTTTACACGTTTGCTTCATTTACGCGAAAACGGTAAATTCTATCGAAAAATTGATCCTTACAAAACATGTTCCTTATTAAATTCCAAATCGCTCAGGTTCCTCAGATCTGAAATAGGAGTAAAACGATCAGGGTTATAGCGCCCCCCTCCCCGCCCAAAAAAATAAAATACAATAAATGTCTGTAGGTAATATTTCTATGTTTAAATTGATGAATATTAAAATATTAAGTAATATACCTAGTTCGTTATTATGACTCATGCCCGGGGTTTAACTACGAGGTCATATCGCCTACTACCAGAGCGCTCTTTTGTCACTCTGGTGGACATGAGCCCGACTCTACTGTGGGAGTCCTAAATGTTGCCTACCCTAAATTTTTATTCAACTAGAGCAGGGGTCTTTAACGAGTACCTGATATCGTACAGGTTCGGGACCATCGCTTAACGTCCCATCCAAAGGACGGCATGCTTAAGTTTATTTTACCTCCCAGATAAAATAAACTAAGGACCTCGGTCGGGTTTCGAACCCACGTTCTTGAGCTCAGAAGACAAGCACGCATACCACTGAGCTACCGGCGCCCTCTGTTATACACCCATAATCCAACATTAAAATATTATCAATATCCACAGGTCTGTCAAAATTTAAAATTAACTAACATTATAAATACTTAAAAAATGTAGTTATAATTAAATTAATGAAGAAGAGTATAATGATGGTTACTGATGAAATGTTATAAACCATTTAGAAACTGATGATGCGTATACACCCGAAACGTCTGTGTATTGAATACATATACGTACTAGTCAACTAAGCTCAAGATCGCGGGTTCGATTTCCGGCCGAATTTCTGACTATAGCTGGAGAAATAAAATTACTAGTGCTGAACCTTCAATGTTGATAGTTATATGAAATGCAGTTTGTTTTTTTGGTTCAGATCATTCATCATTTAATGATAATTGAATATTTACCGGGTATTCTGCTTTTGGTTCTAATAACCGGGGTTCTTCGGTAGCTCAGTGGTCTACTTACTTGCTTGCTGAGTTCAAGATCGCGGGTTCGAAATCCGGCCGAAGCACTTCTGTTTTTTATCTGGGAGCAGAAAAAACGTTGAGCAGTTCGTCCTTCGGTTGGGTAAAGTGATGATCTCCAGTCTGTACGATGTTAAGGTACTTGTTAAAGACCTCTACCCTAGGTAAATAAACTTGAGTAGGCAAAATTTAGGACCTCTCTTAGAGTCAGAGTGAGGAAGGAGCGCTCTGGTAGTAGGCGATATGACCTCGTAGTTAAAGCCTGGGCATGAGTCACAATAACAAACTATATTATTATACTTACAAATATTTCTCAATTCCTCTCCGGCATGTTTAAAGAAAGTTTGATAAGAAGATAAATGTGTTGCGTAGAGGTCTTATATAGTTTTGATGGGTTCGGTTTTGTTTTGTTGCTCAACTGATCGTGAGCGACTCCACTGAGAGATACGAGTATGTCTGTCAAAGGAGAACGGGATAAGAAGAAGACGGTGGAAAGAGCTGATCTGTTCTTAGTGGAGTCGTGGAGATGTCAATACTGAGTTGGGGCATTGTCCTCCCGATGGACGGATGACACAATGGTCGGTTAACTGAGGGGGAGGGACAACGACAATAGGGGGGGTAGAGAAAGTGGAGGAAAGACATCCGGAACAGATCACACGTGGAAAGGTGACTTTACGCTTATAGTCACCACATCCAAAGTAAATTGGTTGAAAGTCTATAGATATCTTACTCAAGAACTTGAGAATCCATATACAATATTTTGTCTCCATACATTAAATAGATTGACAGTTATTTCAGTTTTTGAATTGAGCTCCGGATAGAATTAATGTATCGACATAAAAATTTCTATAATTTGAATCACCAATATTGTTCTCCCCCAGCAAGAAAAAAAAAATATATATATATATTTATATATATATATATTTTTTTTTCTAATATATATATATTTTTTTCTAATATATATATATATATATATATATATATATATATATATATATATATATATATATATATATATATATATATTCCCTAATCAGGGACTTCTGAATCCTCATACTAAATTTCGAGTCGATAAATTTATTACACCGCCAGATATTAGAGTTTTTGTATTACTGGGAGGTAAAATAAACTTAAGCATGCCGTCCTTCGGATGGGGCGTTAAGCGAGCCTGTACGATGTTAGGTACACGTTGAAGACCCCTGGCCTAGGTGAATAAAAATTTAGGGTAGGCAAAATTTAGGACTCCCACAGTAGAGTCGGGCTCATGTCCACCAGAGTGACGAAATAGCGCTCTGGTAGAAGGCGATATGACCTCTTAGTTAAAGGCCGGGCATGAGTCATAATAACTAACAAAATTAAAGGGGTTTTGAATTTACATATGAAATTTTGCGCTGATACATTCATTACAATGGCAGTATGGATACACAAATACAATTTTTTAGATTGATATATATCTTCCCGTATACTACGATTAGCTGGAAAATGGAATACAAATTTAGAATGCTCACAAATGGAAATTCTTTCGCATACTTTTAAAAACATAATTCTAAATTGAATATTATTTTTATATGTCATGCACACAAATTGTGGGGGTGAAAAAGGAGTCATAATGCATTTTGAAGGAAGCAAACGTAGTAATTGCAACATTGAATCAATGTGCAACGTCATGTTTAAGTTGCATAACCAGACAAGAATGTGACCTTACTTGAAATTCATAGAGACCAAAATATTTACTTAGTCAAGGAGAAGAGCAGAAAAAAAAGTCATCGGTAAATCACCGGCTATGTACTTCCCCAGCACAATTAGGTTTATGGTATGGTTTATTCACTAGGGTAGGGTTTTATACATCATAGAGGCTCTGGATCATCTCCTAACGCTCCAGCCATCCCATGGAGGCATACATACATTTTTTTTTACCTCTCAGAAACAAAAATTAAGAGCCTCGGCCGAGTTTCGAACCCGCGATCATGAGCTTACTCAGGACACACACAGACATAATTTTTTTGTTGTCAATTTTCGGTATTAGGGGATCTGAAACAACAAATTTGTGTGAAATGTCAACATCGACTTTCAGACCGATTGCATAACTTTCTCCTATACTTTGTAAAGCTGAGGAAGTGACAATACGTTGTTGATGTTGTTCCCGCGCGCCAACTAGTCAACTAAGTTTTCGCTCTCCCCTATAACACTAACACAATATTTTTTTACCCAAAATTCAAGTTTAAGTTGTAAGATATGAGAAGAATTCTATACTATATATAATTTTAAACTAGAGTTTCTAGCACAGCGTGATAATGAATATTATGTAAAATAAAATAAATAAAATTAATAATAATTAAACAAATAATAAAATAATTAATATTATTACATTTCCTGTAGAAATTATAGCTGGTCTCTAAATTTTGATTTCTACAGTAATTTTCGAAAAGGACCCTAAAAAAATACCGAAAGTTCAAGAAGTGCAACTTTGAAGAAAGTGCACGTATTAAAAAGAAATTTAAATTAAAAAATTTTCCATTTGGATTTCTTCTATATTTACTAAAGAGATGCCATATTGATTTCCTAAATTTCCAAAAATGTTCAATCTAATCCAAAGGTATAAATTATCATACTGGGTTCAGATGGAAAATGAATAGCATTTTACTTAACCTACATTTTAAATAGAATATCAATAGGTATAAAATAGAAAAAAAATCATATTACAATTTTTAAAAAATCGTACAAACTAATTACTTAAAACTATATCAGTCTTTTTTCTGTTTTATTATTGGCCATTTTTATATAAATGATATTAGAGGGCGCCGGTAGCTCAGTGGTATGCGTGCTTGTCTTCTGAGCTCAAGATCGTGGGTTCGAAACCCGACCGAGGCCCTTAGTTTATTTTATCTGGGAGGTAAAATAAACTTAAGTATGCCGTCCTTCGGATGGGACGTTAAGCGATGATCCCGAGCCTGTACGATGTCAGGTACTCGTTAAATATCCCTGCCCTAGGTAAATAAAAATTTAGGGTAGGCAAAATTTAGGACTCCCATAGTAGAGTCGGGCTCATGTCCACCAGAGTGACGAAAGAGCGCTCTGGTAGTAGGCGATATGACCTCGTAGTTAAAGCCCGGGCATGAGTCATAAAACCAAACCTAACCTATAAATGTTATTTTGGGCATGTATTATGTACATATAAATAAATAAAAGTACCTTCTTTGCGCATCTATTTCACTCCTACTTGGTTCACCACACCTTAACACTAAAAAGCACTTCTTTCACTAGACTGTCCACCTTCACATCTCAACTTAGACTGTCGACTATTTAAAACAGCTGATCGTCGTCTTTTGTTCACCATATTCATTGGTTGTTCACATTTCCTTTTAAAACAAAATGCGACTTCTTATATTTATTCACTAATTTAGTTACTTAATTTTAACAGCTGTTTTTTTTTATACGAATAAACATAATTAATTTTATAATCCCAACACAAGCAAGCTCATAGTTACAAGGACATTTACATCAGCTAATAGATTGGGCCAACAAATGGAGAATAAAAATTAATAGAGACAAATCCTGCAAACCACATTCACTCTCAGACACAACACTTGTCCACCAGTTTAAATTAACAACCAGCCCATTCCTGCATCCGACACTGTCCGATATCTAGGACTTCATTTAGACAGACGTTTAACTTGGACAACTCCTATCAGATTGAAAGGCATAGACCTCAAAAGACGATTTGGACGACTGAAATCAATCATCGAACGACGATCGACATTATCGCTTGAAAACAAACTTCACATATACAACACCATATGGGGATCAGCCAAATTATCAAACATACAACGTCTTCAGTCAATACAATCCATTATACTACGCCACATTGCCAATGCCCCATTTTACGTTTCCAACCTCAACATCCCATTTCTACCTTCTGTTATCAGGACACGCTATCAAACTTTTCACGACAAACTCCATCATCACGCCAATCCACTTATACAAGAATTATTAACAAGCACTCTCCCCACAAATCCACCCCGACGTCTCAAGTGGACATGGCAGAGGGATCTGCTCCAGGACTAGCCTGGACTCCTCTTCGGTCACGTACCTCAGCAGTACAGCTACGCACTTGACACTGCACTAGTTATCGCAATTGCTAATGGCAAATGTTATGCCGTTGTATATATATATATATAAATAAATAAAAACAATTTTATAATATATTATTAATAATTACAATGTGTGTAATAGTTTACGGTTTCCAGATTTACTTTGTGAAGCTCCATTCTAGGAATAGATAATTAAAATACACAATTTCTTTGTCAAACTTCACTATATATTCTCAAATACTCAACTAGTTTCGCCGTGTGAAGGCATTATCAAGAGTCACTTACAAACTGACAGAATTGGTTGACAGGGTAGAAGGTACAGTTATGGAGGGGGTTTTTAGGTAATGACGGTATCAAGTAGCTAAGAGTCTGATGATTGTAGAAATGTTTTGCCAACTGACATTCAGAGAATACTATAATTTTCATTTGATGTTTCAATTTGCCTTTAAATTCTATGTATTTGTTTTTATTCACTTTAATATTTATTATATTTTACATTTATATAATTCATGAGTCATACCTATATAAATACCAACACTTAACTGTTAGATTCGCTTTATTAGATTTTATATATATATATTTTCTTTCTTTTTTATTTTATATTTATTATTATCTTGTAAATATCTGTTTATTGGAATGTATAGAGTAACAAAAACAAGGGATTCCCCGTCATTACCTAAAAACCCCCTCCATAACTGTACCTTCTACCCTGTCAACCAATTCTGTCAGTTTGTAAGTGACTCTTGATAATGCCTTAACACGGCGAAACTAGTTGAGTATTTGAGAATATATAGTGAAGTTTGACAAAGAAATTGTGTATTTTAATTATCTATTCCTACAATGTGTGTAATTTTATACATGACAACAGAAACCACTTGAGAATTTCAAAAATTTAATTTGAATGTCTCCTCTGAGGTATTTGTTAGTTTGGTACGGTACACGGTACAACCATCTTGTTCTTTTTATTATTCTTTTTAGAAAGAAAAAAAAAATATATAAATTTTTATCTTTAAGGCTGAAACACAACACCGCGTGGAGACAAACTCTAACCATATATGATACTATCTCTCAACAGATGGACTTATGTCGATCTGATAAGTAAACCAGAAAAAAAAGAGAAAAAAAAACATCTGGCTACGCCACACTAAAGGCTTTATTAAAACAAAAAACATCGTCAGTGAATCATCGGCAATGTACTTCCCCAGTCCAAATTAATCAATTAAGTTTTCGCTCTCTCTCTGAACCAATTAACCGATTTGTTCGATGAGGATTTCTGAGTTGTGCCTCCCCTCTGATCCCCTCCTCTCCTCCCTTTAATCCTTTGGCCGATTTGGCTGAAAAAAAAGTTTAAAAAAAAAAGAATTCTGAATATACAGGGATTTTTTTTTTTTCCCTCCCCATTTTTTGGAATTAAAGGGGTCAGAAAACATGTGAAATTCCGATGACAATTCAACATCAAATTTTTGACAGATTACATAACTTCCCCTATGTAAATATAAGTACAAGTAAATATTGATGATTCACCGGCAATTCAATTCTGCCTACCCCCCTTCTACCTCCTTCTCTTATTTGGCTGAAAGTATTCTGGATACAGATATAAAATATCGTGCCGATATATTTATTCAATCGGGACTTACAGTGTTGACAGATATGGATTTTTTTTCATTTTTGGAATCAAAAGGTTGTCGGAAAACATTAAATTCCGGTAAAAATTCAAAATTTCTGACGTATTACATAACTTGGGGGGGGGTAAGTAAAAGTCGTTTGTGAATCACCTCTGATGTACTTCCCCATCTTGATTTATCATATTTTCCCATTAGTGGTTGCTTACGCAGATACCAAAGCATAGCATAACAAAAAAAATATTTAAAAAAATAGTGTGTGCTTGTAACGCACGCCAGAAGTGAAAAATTCGCAATTTTTTATATTTTTTCATAAATATTATTTTTATGTTGAAAAAATTGATTTCATGTTTTTCGACCTCTATGTAGCAAAAATTAAAAAAAAAGTGTCTATGAGTGTCTTTGATCACGATAACTCCCGATAGAATTAATCTATCGACACGAAATTTTATATGTGAATCCAAAATCCTATAAGGAAAACACCAATCGAGTTTCAGTCAAATCGGCCAAATTTAAGCAATAAGGTCTGAAGGGAAGCGGGTTTAGAGGGAGGGGCTCAGTTCAGAAACGCTAGTGAAAAATTCGCGATTTTTTATACTTTTTGTTTTTTCATAAATATTATTTAATATTATTTTTTTAATTTCGCGAAACTGCCCATGTAATGCCCCCCCTCCACACTCTGTTATCTTGGAACCTATATAACTGAAACTTTGAAACAAATATACAACCTTGATTTAGAAATCCCTATTGATTTTCACCCGAATTGGTCAAAAGGGAGAGCAGTAACTTACCCTCTCACCCAAATAATATAGAGTTGGGGAAGTACACAGACACTGATCCACCGACTACTTTCTTCTTTCACTTCTGTGAATCTACACTAAATTTCGTAGGAACGTTAGTTTAGAAAGGAACCTAACTCATGATTTAGCGTCAGTATATCTTTCTTTTTTTTCTACCATATAATATTTTTATTATGTATTAATCATTTTTAAATATTTCGAGTGAAATACTGAGATTTTGAGTTGAAATTAAATGTAGAGATGTGAACGGCATGGAACCAACTTCGTGAAAGGTTAAAATATCTTATCATGCTATAAATTGTAGTCAGCTTACAAATGGAGTGCACACAATTCATGTTCTGAATTGCACAAGAATTTTTTTTTTTTTTTTCATATATCTTAAAATTGATTCTATATAATTTCCACGTTTTGCCTGTAGCACTTACATGGAGATATGAATCTATCTGTTCTAATAATAAAACTAAAACATTAAAACGATGCAAATGAAGAAAAAAAAAAAAAAAAAATGACGAAACCTAATAATTTTGAGCCATTATCGGCAAAAGAGAAGGGGAGAGGATTATGGGGGAGGCTTAACACAAAAACTATAATAACTAACGTAATGAATGTATCGACACGAAATTTTATAAGTAAATTCTAAGCCCTCCAAGGACGACACCTATTGACTTCCAGCCAAATCGGTCGAAGAGAAGGTTCGATATATAGTCCTTATAGGGTTCAGGTCACACATATAGAATATGTGGCCTCAACCACTAGGTTATATCGCCTACTACCAGAGCGCCCTTTCGTCCCTCTGGTGGACATGTGCTCGACTGTACAGTGTAGTGTCCTAAATTTTGTCTACTTAGAGGTTCCCTTCATCGCACTAACTCGGTACCATAGCTTAACGTCCCATCCGAAGGACGGCGTACTCAAGGTTTTTTCACTTTTCATATAAAAAAAAAAATATCGCTTTGGCCGGGAAGTAAATGATGACCCAAGTTATGGCGATAAAGAGGCAGACAGAGTGACCTGGTGAACTAGCGACACAGATAGAACTGGTTGTGCGAGGAGACGTGAGAGCAAGTCACGATGGGGCGAAGGAGGAGGAGTTTGGTCGATTTGGAAGAGGAGTACTGTCCTGAACCAACCAAGGATAGATGAACGGGCAATCTACCAGAGGGCGACCTACATTGCCAGTATCACAGGGGGCTCAGATCGTCATGTTCTACAGCCTCAGGGGGCCCCCCTCGAGCCGCACACATACTATGTCATTCAAAATTAGTCAGTTAAAAAAAATAAATAAACAAAAAGGTCGTTGGTAAATCACCGGCAATGAACTTCCCCAATGCGAATAAGTTTTCACTCTCCCTCTGAAACCAATTATCGACTTGGTTGAAAATAATAGTTGCCTTTCTTAGGTACTTATAAATCCTGAGAAGCTGGATCTCTATAAAATTTCGTGTCGATACATATATTCTATCGGGAGTTCACTGACATTTTTTTTTCTTTTCATTTTTGGTATGAGCAGGTCCTTTCGATTTTTTTTTTTTTAAACTCCGTATCGAATTTCTGGCCTATTACATATTTTCCCCTACACTTCGAATAGCTGAGAATGTAAAAAGGTAACACATCTAGTACCTTCCATAACCTGAGATAAAGTTGGACGGATACTTCTAAAAAGGTAATATATCTTAGTAACTTCCATAACCTGAGATAAGGTAGGAGGGATTCTTCTAAAAAGGTAACACATCTAGTACCTTCCATAACCTGAGATAAGGTTGGACAATTGGATACTTCTAAATAGGTAACACATCTAGTTACCTTCCATAACCTGAGATAAGGTTGGACAGATACTTCTAAAAAGGTAACACATCTAGTAACTTCCATAACCTGAGATAAGGTTGGACGGATACTTCTAAATAGGTAACACAACTAGTACCTTCCATAACCTGAGATAAGGTTGGACGGATACTTCTAAATAGGTATTACATCTAGTACCTTCCATAACCTGAGATAAGATTGGACGGATACTTCCTCTGATGAAAAGAGGAGATGTGAATAGGGTGTGTGTTCAGAAGCTGAAGAGTGGAGTCCTTTGGAGGCGGTGAGAAGGACGTTGAGTGGTTATTGCAGAGATCAGCTCTTCTGTATGGAGGCAGCTTGACACTAAGGATACCGAAGGGGCAGAACCAACTCATCAAAACTTACAAATTCAACCTATAGGTCCAAATATAAATTTTTTTAAATATTGCTCTCAAATGCGGTATATCGATGCAGCCTTATAGCTATCGAAGTATAGAGAATGTTATTTGATCGATCAGAAATACAATGTTGTGTTCACCGAAACGTACTTCCCCAGCAAGAATTAATTAATAGGTTTTTGCTCTTCCTCAAAAAACCATCAATCGACCGTTTGAGCTTTGACTCGATACATTAATTCTATCGGGAGTTATTGTTGATAATTAACATTTTTTTGCAGAGATATTGTGAAATACTTAATAAAAAGTGTGTTTATTTAAAAAAATATTTAAAAAAGAGAGAAATTTCATTGTCATTGTTATTGTTATTGTTATATTTGTTGAATTATTTAACTTGACATTTTAATGACTAAACTGTGACATCAAATGTTTGATTTGTTAATTGATATATATATATATTATTTGTGTTGTTTTTGTATGCACATATTGTTATTGTAACTTTTACCTGTCTATTGTAGTTAGCACTGGGGAGGGTCTTATAGGACCGAAAGCTGGCTATGCTAATAAAACTTGTGAGTGGACAACAACTCTGTGTCTTTCATTAAATACAGCTCACAACAACCTCCAAAAAATTCCTCATAAAAAAATATTGTCTATTTCACAAATATATATAATATGAGGAGGGCGCCGGTAGCTCAGTGGTATGCGTGCTTGCCTTCTGAGCTCAAGAACGTGGGTTCGAAACCCGGCCGAGTTTATGTTATCTGGGAGACAAGCCGTCCTTCGGATGGGACGTTAAGCGATGGTCCCGAGCCTGTACGATGTCAGGTACTCGTTGAGACTCCTGCCCTAGGTGAATAAAAATTTAGGACTCCCACAGTAGAATCGGGTTCATGTCCACCCCAAAGTGACGAAAGAGCGCTCTGGTAGTAGGCGATATGACCTCGTAGTTAAAAGCCCGGGCATGAGTCATAAAACCTAACCTATATAATATGGGAGTATTTTCGGTATTGCTACCATCTACAGTATTAGTCGTGGCTGAAGATGGAGCAAAGTACTCGCATATTATACAGTAGAACCGCTTTAAGTCGAACCTCGATAAGTCGAAAAAAAGTTTTGTTCCTTTCCCTTCAAGCCCCAAAACCATTACTCGAAATCTCAAACCTCTATTAGTCGAAATAATCAGTGAGTCCCTACTAGCCATTTTGGTTCATATTTTCCCTCTATAACTCGAAAAAATAAATTGAACCTCTGTATCTCGAACATAGCAATGTTTTTATTTACAACCTTTACAACTCGATTATTTGAAACTTATTACCTCTATAGCTCGAAGAAAAATAAGTTACCGACTTTAAGAATTTGCCGACAATGTACACCATTGTTTTTTAGAAAACAATTTAGGAGTATACAATAAATAGGATTACCAATTATCTAAATAAAAAAAATTACTGACTTTTTTTAATACCTACATATACTACGTATTTTTTATTTTAAGGATGTTTTGAAATAATGTTGATTTATAATAAATATAAATATGTTTGTTACCTCTGTAACTTGAATTTTTATTTATTTCACCTCTCTAACTCAAAATTATATCCAATCTTAACCTCTACAAGTCGAATCAAAATCCGCCTGTCGAAATCCTACAAAAGTCGAAAACTCTATAACTCGAATTTTTTAGCGTCTCCCTTGATGTTCGACTTATAGAGGTTCTACTGTATATATATTTTTGAAATAGACAATATTAAAAAAAAAAAATAAAAAAAACGGGAGTTATTGTGTTTATAAACACACAAAGAGACATTATTGGAATAATGGGGGTTCGGAAAACATGAAGTTCCGACGAAAACGCAACATTGATGACGTAACTTTCCCTATGCATCGTACGGGATGTACAACATTTGAAGGTCGAACAATCGAATGGTTTAGAGGGAGAGCGAAAACAGAGTTCATTTCGTTCTGGGGACGTACACAACCAATGATCTATCGATTTTTATTTTTTTCCAAGTGTTAGGTGGATGTGTAAAGGCTCAGGTCAACAAATTTTTTTAAGGAAGTCAAAAAAAAAAGTACATAAATCAGAATATTTTAAAATTTTAATTTTACAGCAATTTGAAAATTGTTCATTTTCTCTTAAAAATATTTAAGCACTGAAAAAAAAAAAAAAAAAAAAAAAATTGTAGTCATTGGCGTTAGTCCGTTATGTATGTAACTATTCAGGTTGTCAAATATAATAGTTATAATTTTGGCAAAAAAAACAAAATAGCTAAATGTAATGAAAGGTTGTTGAGACAGAAAATAGAAAATAGGTGTATTTCTTTGTTCGAGTCAGTTTTTTTTCTCGATAATCTTTCTCCTTTCTTGGTGGCTCTTCCAAGGTCGTTCTTTGACCATTGCCAATCCGTTCTGGTGAGTTCCTGCACTCTTCTTTCCACTAACCACCATCTTTTTTTTTTTTCTTTTTTTTTAAGGAAACAATTCCCACAGTCTATAGCCCTCTTAAAGAAAATTGAATAATAAAATAGACAAATGTTTATTTGACAGGTATAGAGGAAGTTATGTAAACGGTCCAAAAATTCGATGCTCAAGTTTCACCGGAATTTCATGTTTTCCCATCCCCGGTTTCCAAAAATAAATAGGAATATTTCCTGTATATATGTGTGAATGAATATATCGACATGAAATTTTATATTCATGGTAACACGTTGTTGTGGGACGAGGTTTCTGATGGAAATAAAATACATTGTCTTCCCACTGTGTTCCCAAAAACCCTAATAACTACAGGATGTCAAATATAAGATAAGTCTGACCTCTCACAGATTTTTATTGGTAGTAATAGCTAGCCGGCTTTCGAGGTTTCCCTCATCATCAGGCAGTCTACAAAAGAAACCATCCTGATAAAAATTAAAAAATTTTGAATAAGACTAAATAATATAATAAAAATAAATAAATAACAATCTAAAACATTAACAATTTAAAATATCATGGATGGGAACAGACGAGTTATTCCGGTCCACCATCTGAGTCACAACTGATGGTGGACAGGAATAACTATTTAATTTTTTATCAGGATGGTTTCTTTTGTAGACTGCCTGATGATGAGGGAAACCTCGAAAGCCGGCTAGCTATTACTACCAATAAAAATCTGTGAGAGGTCAGACTATCTTATATTTGACATCCTGTGAAATAATCACTTCTCACTACATCAGCCAGCTTCATATTAACCTAATAACTACCTTATTTAATGACGTATCGATATGAAATTTTATATGTCGAACCAGGACCCAATAAGGAAGACACTTGTCGATTTTCAGCAAAATCAGCCGAATGGGGAACAACAGAGAGGGTGGCCTCAACTGAAATATTAGAATAACTGACGATCTGTAGAAAATACCGAGGCACAATTAAGTACAAGGATTGGAAAGTCCCTGATTAAGACACTTATTGATTTTGAACCAAATCGGTCGATTGGTTTGAGAGGCAGAGCGTAAAATTAATTGATTAATTCGCGCTGGGGAAGTACATTGCTGATGATGGGGAGAAGAGTGAATAGTAACGAGAAACAAAAAATTATTAGGAGGTTAGGTTAGGTTTTATGACTCATGCCCGGGCTTTAACTAAGAGGTCATATCGCCTACTACCAGAGCGCTCTTTCGTCACTCTCGTGGACAAGAGCCCGACTCTACTGTGGAAGTCCTAAATTTTGCCTACCCTAAATTTCTATTCACCAAGGGTAGGGGTCTTTAACGAGTACCTGATATCGTAAAGGCTCGGTACCATCGCTTAACGTCCCATCCGAAGGACGGCGTGCTTAAGTTTATTTTACCTCCCAGATAAAATAAACTAAAGGCCTCGGTCGGGTTTCGAACCCACGATCTTGAGCACAGAAGACAAGCACGCATACCACTGAGCTACCGGCGCCCTCGGCAGTTATTAGGATATTTATTTTACAGCTCAACTCAAAAATCTCAATAACTGCCGATGTAATTCAAATATTGAATATTAGAACTTTGGTCTTTGGTGGTTAGGTGTGTAGTGTGACTGGCTACTATTCTGTCATCATCATTGATCAAAGTTAATGTCGAGCAACGCCGGGTAATCCAACTGCTTGCGAAGTAATATCAGCGTATGGGACCATAAAAGTTTGGTATAATGAAAGGAAAGGACCGGATGCTGTTTTCGTTTTATGGTCCACCGAATGGGTTGCTTCATCCCCCTTAAGTTGACAATTATACAATAAAATCTTCGTAAGCTTTAGTGGTCGATGGCTATTAAAATATATTTTATGCCTTTAAAATAGCCCCTCAAAACTTTAAGAAAGTGGCTTAAGCTTTCATTTAGAAGAAAAAAAAAAGAAGCTATTTGTAACCAGGAAAAGACGGTTTAGTGAATTAAGCCCCTCATTTTCTTAATTATGTTTAAGTCTGAAGCAAACAACAGTGATTATAAAGTCAGTGAAGGCGCCGGCAGCTCAGAGGGTAGCGTTCTATCTGGGAGGTAGAAACCATGAGCATGCCGTCTTTCGGATGGGTGTTAAGCGATTATGGTGCCTTAAGGTAAATAAACCTGAGTGGGGCTAACAGAGCCCTCTCTAATATATCTGGTCATTTAATTCATCTAGGGGGGGGGGAGTATATTTGTCTTGATGAGCGCTGAAGTTGTGTCAACAAAACTAATTCCGCTATATAAGCAGCTGCGACTTTTAGAAGTTAATAGTTTCCTAACTTAGGTTAGGAAACTATTTTTTGTATGTTATATAACATCACATATATTTATTTTTATTGTCATTCTTAATTATCTCATTCATCTGGTAGTAGGCGATATGACTTTGTAGTTAAATCCCAGGCATGAGTCACAATAATATCTAACTAGCCCTCGAGGGCGCTGGTAACTCAATGGTATGCGGGCTTGCATACTGAGCTCAAGATCGCGGGTTCGAAACCCCGGCAGAAGCCCTTAGTTTTTTTCCATCTGGAATGTAAAAAACGTTGAGCACGTTGTCCTTCGGATGAGATGTCAAGCGATGGTCCCGAGCTTGTGCGATGACCCATTAATCAGGTTTGGGAACCTCCAAGCTAACTGGAATTATTTCCAGATGATTTAAATCTGTTTTTTAATGATACCCAAGTAATATTCTTGCTTGGTTAGTCGTTAGTTATTACGGCTCATGCCCGGGCTTTAACTACGAAGTCATATCGCCTACTACCAGAGCGCTCTTTCTTCACTCTGGTGGACATGAGGGCGACTCAACAGTGGGTGCCTTAAATTTTGTTTATTCACCTAGGTAAGGGTCCCTAACGAGAACCTGATCATCGCTTAACGTCCATCCATGATAGCTTGCTCAAGGTTTTTTCACCTCCCTGATAACAAAAAAACATAGAGGCCACGGCCGGGTTTCGAACCCGCGGTCTTCAACTCAGTATACTTGCAAGGTACACCGGCAGTTATTAGAGTTTTTGTGTTAAGCCTCCCCCCTTATCCATCTCTTCCCTTTGGTCAATTTGACTGAAAATCAATATGTGTTGTCTTTAGAGGGTTTTGGATACACATATAAAATTTCGTGTCGATACATTCATTCTATCGGGAGTTATCGAGTTCAAAGACAGACAGACAGAATTTTTTTTTTCTATTTTGGAATCTGGAGGTTGGAAAACATGAAATTCCGTTGAAAACTATGCATCGAACTTTCGACCGATTACATAACTTCCCGTTTCAGTCGACCCCCCCCCCCTCCCCGGCTGCGCCAGGACAGGAGACAGAGAGTGAGGACTGACCAGTGCGAGGGAGGTGAGGTGAAGGACAGAGAGACCAGAGAAGGGTGTGTGGGGTGTAGTGAAGGGGGTTCGGGTCTATGTGGTCCGACCTTTCGGGAGGTTTCAACATGAACAGCACCAATGAATGGTTGTGAAACTAAGTCACGAGAGATCGTGAGGGCATGGCTTGAGCAAGGAGCAACCAGATAGCATACAGACAGAGGCAGCCGCTTGTCTCACTTCAGACACTAGATCGACTAATGGACACACCCTGAGGACGAACATGTACACAAACATACTACCGGAAGTAACCCAACCAGATAGCATACAGACAGAGGCAGCCGCTTGTCTCACTTCAGACACTAGATCGACTAATGGACACACCCTGAGGACGAACATATACATAAACATACTACCGGAAGTAACCCAACCAGATAGCATACAGACAGAGGCAGCCGCTTGTCTCACCTCAGACACTAGATGGACTAATGGACACATCCTGAGGACGAACATATACACAAACATACTACCGGAAGTAACCCAACCGTTCACAAATTTATTGTTCAAAATTGATGAGCGCTGAAGTTGTGCGAACAAAACTATAACTAAATGCTAATATGAAGATGGCTGATGTAATGAGAAGTGATTATTTCACAGGATGTCAAATATAAGATAGTCTGAACTCTCACAGATTTTTATTGGTAGTAATAGCTAGCCGGCTTTCGAGGTTTCCCTCATCATCAGGCAGTCTGATGAAAATTAAAAATTTTGAATAGAACTAAATAATATAATAAAAATAAATAAATAGCAATCTAAAACATTAACAATTTAAAATATCTTGGATGGGGACAGACGAGTTATCCCTGTCCACCATCTGAGTCACAACTGATGGTGGACAGGAATAACTCGTCTGTCCCCATCCATGATATTTTAAATTGTTAATGTTTTAGATTGTTATTTATTTATTTTTATTATATTATTTAGTTCTATTCAAAATTTTTAATTTTTTATCATACTGCCTGATGAGGGAAACCTCGAAAGCCGGCTAGCTATTACTACCAATAAAAATCTGTGAGAGGTCAGACTATCTTATATTTGACATCCTGTGGAATAACTAAATGCCGCTCGCTACATAAGCAGTTACGACTTCTAAGATAGGAAACTATTTATTGTATGTTGTATAACATCTATATTTATTCTAATTTTCATACTTAATTATCTTATTCATCTGGTAGTAGGCGATATGACCTCGTAGTTAAAACCCGGGCATGAGTCACAATAAATGTGAGAATGCAGAAACCACTATGTAATTAAAAAATTGAGTTTTGGCTGAAAGGGAGGGGGAACAAAAACGCAATTGAATAATTCTTGCTGGGGAAGTTCACCGCCGATGATTCTCAAACCTTTTTTTTTTGAATGGACAGATAATCCTAGCTTTGTTCAACAAATCTATAAAGGTTCAAAAAGATCCGGGTCCCTTCACCGATGTAGCTTTTCCCTTTAATTTCATCTGACCCCATAGACTAAAAGTAAGAACCTGGGTTACTAACATACCACAGGTACATCCCATAAAATGCATCTTTATGGACGGCTTCGTTTGGTGCTTTTGTTCTGAGAGGACGTTTTTATAGCAAAAGCACCAGGGATAGAGATGATTAAACATCGCATCAAATGGTTATTAAAAGTGGTATAAAGTCCGAACATCAAATTAAGGACACACACACACACACACACGAGAGAAGAAGTCGTCGGTGAATCAGCGGCTATGTACTTCCCCAGCACGAATTAATCAATTAAGTTTCCGCTCTCCCTCCAAAGCCAATCGACCGTTTGTGCTAAAACTCCAATATTTGACTTACATAATGGCTTCTGAATCCATATACTAAATTTGTGTCGATACATTCATAACATCAGCTCTTATTATAGTACCCCTCTGATCCTCCCCTCCCCTTTGGCTAATTCCGCTAAAAATTAATAAATGTCGTCCTTATATGGCTTTAAATAATCATATGAAACTTCTTATCAATACATTCATTACAATGGCAGTAGTAGAGGGAATAAGTGACTTTTGACGCAATGGCTAATGAGCAATATGGCGGCCATCCTAACCTAACTTATGACGTTGTTATTTTTTAACACTCCTCACCTATGCCCCAATTTTTTTTTTTTTTGCATTTTTAATTAGTCTGTTAGCGCTCTCAAGCGCCTAGATATGAAATTAATTTTGATATTTAAGTAATTAGGTGCAACTAAGAAAAAAATAACTTACCCTAACGGGGATAGAACCCGCCATTAAAGCTAACCTTCCCCCTAGTCCCCCCTTTCCCTTTGTCCGATTTGGCTGAAAAACAATAGGTGTCGTCCTTAGACGTCGCTGGATACACACAGAAAATTTCGTATTAATACAATCATTCAGTTCATAAACACACCCACTGACATATTTTTTCTTTCATTTTTAAATGAAGAGTTCAAAAAACATGAGCGCACCGAATTTCTAACCGATACATCGTATAGCGGGGAAGTAAAAAAAAAAGTGGTCGGTGAATCACCGGCAATGTAATGAGAAACAAGTCCGGTGAATCACCGGCAATGTAATGAGAAACAAGTCCGGTGAATCACCGGCAATGTAATGAGAAACAAGTCCGGTGAATCACCGGCAATGTAATGAGAAACAAGTCCGGTGAATCACCGGCAATGTAATGAGAAACAAGTCCGGTGATCACTCTTTTATATGATTTATCCTAATTTTTAACTTCCCCAGCTATAGGAGGTATAGAGGAAGTTATGTAATCGACCAAAAATATGATGCGGAGTTTTCAACGGAATTTCATTTTTTTCTTACCTCTAAATTCCAAACATGGAAAAAAGTCGGTGTGTGTCTGTGAACACGATATCTCCTGATAGAATGAAACTATCGATACGAAACTTTATATGTAAATTTCAAGTCCAATAAAGACAAAACCTATTTATTTTCAGCGGAATCAGCCAAAATAGGAGGGGGACATCAGAGGGGGCTCAACTCAAAAATTCAAAAAAAAACTACCGATGTAATGAATGTAGCACTTTATATTAAAATTCAATACCTCAAAAGGCTGGCACATATTAATTTTCCAATTAGATTAGTCGCCTCCTGGCGGAGAAAGAAGAAAGCACTCTGACCCTGCGCCGGAGATGACTGCAGGCCAGCGAACGCCCTAAATTTATCCAGAGCTCTCTCCGGCGCGCCAAGAAAATTAAGATGGGCTAGGAGTACTTGTCGTCGCAGATGGTCGGCAGCGGTCGCTTCTGGTCTACCACAGCAACAGATATTAATTTTATACAATAAAATTCTTAGGCCCTCAAGAAAAAAAAAAAAAAAAGAAAAAAAGTCAAAGGCAAATACACTAATACTGTCGATGTAATGAATATATCGACACAACATTTAGTAGGAATCAGAAGACGTTTTAGCCGGGTCGACTGGATTTGGAGGCAATGCGAAAATGTAATTGATTAATTCTTGCTGGGAAAGTACATAGCCGTTTGATTCACCGACTTTTGGGGGGGGGGGAGGGGGGGAGGTGCGTCTCGCAGAGAAAGAACATTGCGTGCTCCAAAAAAAACAACATAAAAACAAATAAATGAAAGCTGGGAGACCGTTAACGAAGGAAGGTGACTGGAGGCAGTTAGTTCCCACACTTGGCAAGGTTGCATCTTGTCTGTAATGCCACGCAAGACCCGCATCAAATCCAGAAGTTCAAGGAGACAGGCTTACCTGAAACAGAAAGGGTAAAAATAAACATTAATATTTATATAATGTAATAAATACATTACCTACTTGAAATGTTACATAACGCCCTCTATCAAATGTATCAATAATATCTGTCATAAGATTTATACTTCTCCAGCTATGCAAAGTATAGAGGAAGTCATATAATCGGATGTTGAGTTTTCACCAGAAATTTCATGATTTTCTATCACCAGAAATTTCATGATTTTCTATCACCAGAAATTTCATGATTTTCTATCACCAAAAGTATTTTTAACGTTAATAAATCCTTGTTGATTAAGTGGAGGTTGTGGTCTATCTAATTAAAATTCAGTTAGTGCGGTCCCAGAGACCAGGAGCTACGAGGGAGGCATTCTGAAGAGAGTTCTGATGAGTGAATCATACAGGAAACGGTGCTGTGAGTCAGTACAGACCGGGGTCAACACTTCTCTGTACCACACACTAGCCCCGTTCACAAACAATTCAATTACTTTTACTTCTCCAGCTGGTGAAACAATTTTGAGCATGCCGTCCTTCGAGTGTAACGTTAAGTCATGGTCCCGAGCCTGTACGAAGTCAGGTACTCGTTAATTATCCCTACCCTAAGTGAATAAACCTAGGTAGGCAAAATTTAGGACTCCACAGTAGAGTCGAGCTCATGCTTCTCCAGAGTGACGATAAGCGCTTTGGTAGTAGGCGATAATACCGCTCATGAGCCACAATAACTAAGTAGAACAATATTCTTTAAACTCACCGTTAACACCAGTTATATGAAGTATATCTAGCATTTTGTATCTCAGAATATTCAAAAAAGTACAAATACAATTTAAGAAGAAACTCATACTTGTGTATTCGTTCATACAAGTTTAGTTCACAAGTTTACGCTTGCGTCATATCGCTGACTGGTTTATCACTGTTCTAGTTCCTTATCAATGTGTATGTCTGAACTGATGTTCAAAACAACATGAACGATAGCAGTCGAGTCGTACCGCTTTGGGGCGCTGAAGGAGGCCTCCCTCTGATAATTTGATGAGGAACAAATTTTGGATGAGGTTAAATGGGGTTAAAAAATTTTGAATTTACATATGAAATTTGGGTCGATACATTCATTACAACGGCAGTTATTTAGACGTTTTCTGTTAAGCCTCTCCCTATTCCCCCCTACCCACTCCCTTCGGTCGATTTGCCTGAAAATTAAGAGTTGTCGTCGTTAGAAGTTTCTGCGTTCACATATAAAATTTCGTGTCGATACATTCATTCTACCGGGAGTTTCTCCACACATTACAGATCAGTCCAATATACGTTATTGTTTTATTTATTCATTTATAATTGATTAATATATACCTATATAAAACAAACTTATTTTTGAAATATTGTCTATTCCACTAAAGATCTTTAGTGGAATAGACAATATTTCAAAAATAAGTTTGTTTTATCTATTTATTACAAGTTTCCACAATATGTCCGCGTTTCTCAACTTAGAAGTTGTTAATATATACCTATATATTTATTTTTTTTATATATTGTTATAGCTACATTATATTCTTTTTCTTTACTATATCTGCAGATTGGGACCTGATGAAGGGACGTAAGAACGTCCCGAAACATCATTGGGATAAAGACACCTCCAAAGAGTTTTTTGAAAAATAGTTATCTTAATTTTCATTAAATTGAAAAATTTTTCTACTTATTATAAATGTATCTATGTATTAATTTTTTTTATACTCATATATTTAAGTATTTATTTATTCAGTTTTTATTAATTTCATTTTACTTTTTTTAATAGTTTTGTTATTACTACTAATCATCTTATCTTATCTAATTTATAAGCTATCTTAATGTATAAATTCTTTTGACGTATCCTATTACCATGTAGTGGTTTAAAGGAAATAAATTTATTATTATTATCGTGTTCACAGACACACAAACAGATATTTGTTTTCGTATTTGGAATCTGGAGGTCGGAAAAAATTCGAAATTTTGTTCGAATTTTTAACCGATTACATAACTTCCGCTATACTTTGTACATCTGAGCAAGTAAAATATGTATTGGATATATAAACAAATATACATATTACATTATTTGTTTGTTGTTTGTAAATTTTCACCCATGATATACGTTTGTTTAGATGTAATATGTAAGTTTGTTTTGGTGTAAATAATTTAAATGTTAATTATTGGTTTAGTCACATTTAGTTTTAATGTCATATATTTACTCAAATCTAGCATATATGAACTCATTAATAATGTATAAATGTCAATACCGGCCCTGAAGAAGGCATACTCTATGCCGAAAGCTTGATTGAAATTCCTAAGATGACAAGCCTCATCTCTCCTTCTTATTACAACCTCGGGTCAAACCCTCCCAAATTGATAGAAAACTATGTATGATTTACACGAAATTCAGTATCAATGCGATCCTGCGCATTAAATAAGAAATTGAAATATTTTTTTTTAATTGGTAGTTATAACTCGTGTAAAGGATATAATATATCCTTTACACGAGTTATAACTACCAATTAAAAAAATATTATACCCCTTCGATTTAGGGGGAAAGAAGCGGTGAAAAGTGGGACGAAATCTGTACATGGTGTTTTCCTAAGGAATGTATATTCCCATTCTTGAATGTATACTAAGAATTCTGCCAACCGTGACATGGTTTTGGCTAGCTCTTGTCCTGTTTTTTTGTTGTTGTTTTTGCTCCAAATATGCTTCAAAAGTTGTCCATTTCTTCCGGTCCGGATCCAAAAACAGGTATACAATCCTTCCGACTTGGCTATAAATACGACTTCTCCCCCGCCGTCTGGATACAGACACCTTGGTCCAGTTTCTGCACGTTATCGCCTGTTTAGCCCCATTCTTCACCCATATAAAATATCTCTTGTGAAAGTTGAACACTCTTCCTGAAGATCCTTGAAAAATTCTATATCAAATTTAAACCGGAATTCAATGTTATCAAATTCCTTTTCTTCTTTGCCTTATCTCCGGATGCCTCTAGGCGTGGAGAGAGTCTGGACTCACATCTTCCATCCTGTCCTCATCTTTGCCAGCTCCCGCGGTCCTGCCCCATACTTCAGATACTGCATTCTGGGTTGTTTGCAGGACACTTCATATACCACTCTGTCATTTCTCGCTAGCACAGTGCCATGTGTACTCACCCACTGTCTCCATTAAGCCTCTATTGCGCACATCTTCACGTTCTCTACATACCTGGAGGATCTTGCTCTACGGAACATTGATGTTCATTCTGCTGCAGATCAACTCCTCGCTCCATTTGGCATACAAGAGTTTCCTGACAGCATTGCAGATGCATTGCATAGAACTGTTCTTAGGTTCCATTTCCCTACCAGAAAAACAACTGTACTGGACACGATAAGACCAGACTGAACGAATATATCAAAATGAATACATGGGCTAGTTGTGTTACCATCGTTGACAATGTCGTAAAAATGCATATATTGATATATATTTTAATAATTAATATTTTAATTGTTAATTAATTGAATATTACAGGCAAATATGACAGTACGGTGTACAAGATCTAACACCCTTTCCCACTGGAGATGATGACATATAGGACCTGTCTAAATAGTACAGTGTATTAGATCTAACACGTTAGCCCACTGCAAGTGATGACGTAGGACCTGCCTGAGCAGTACAGTGTATTAGATCCAACACCTTAGTCCACTGGAGGTGATGACGTAGGATCTGCCCGAACTATACAGTGCATTAAATCCAACACCTTAGCTTACTGTAAGTGATGACGTAGGACCTGCCCGAACAATACAATGCATTAAATCCAACACCTTAGCCCACTGCAAGTGATGACGTAGGACCTGCCCCAGACTCTGAGTTTCCGGATCTGTGACCCACACGACATCTCTAAAAGAACTTCTCCCAGAAAGGCGATATATCCTTCAACACAATCTCCCAATATGATCCAGTTTTAGCACATTATTTCTTCACGACATCCCTTGTTAACCCCATTCTTAACCATCCCATAAAATATATTTTGTGAAAGTTGAACATTCTCTTCTCAAACAGATTTTGGTCGATATAATTTTTTTTTTCTCTCATTCTCTACCAGAATGTCCTTGTAGGTTACAAGGTCACTCTTTTTTTTTTTACTCCCTCAGCTATGTATAGAGGAAGTTACGTAATCGGTCAAAAATTCACCGGAATTTAATGTTCATGCATTTCATGTTCTTCATGTATTCCCTATGTTTTTGGCCGATTTGGATGACAATTGATAGAAGTCGTCCTTATGGGATTTACGAATACATTTTCATAACATCGGCAGTTATTAGGGTTTTATTTCCACAGCTATACAAAGAGGAAGTTAGGAGTTAGCGGGAAACCAGAGGAGGAGTGGGGGTAAATCAAATCCCCTAAGTAATTACTGTAGAAGTAATAAGGGTTGAGAAGTCCCTGAGTCAGATACCTCGAAGATCACCAGCTGGTGATTTACCGGTGAATTTCTATTCACGTAATAACCTCCAACAGTTTCCATATCACCAGACTACGTAAAATGTCAATCCTTCGTTACTAGGGTTTCGTTTACGGTCTTCAACCTTCGTTTCAAAAGTAACAGTGAAATGTAATTATAATTTGTCCGGAAAATGAACTATCAATTTCTCAGCAATTACTAAATTTTATTTTTTTATTTACATATTCATAACGACAGAACATTTGGCACTAGTGATTGTGATGTTGAGCGATGGCAAGTATGTGGCTGTACTGCTGAGGTACATGGCCGAAGAGTAGTCCAGGCTAGTCCTGGAGCAGGTCCCTCTGCCAAGCCCGCTTGAGGCGTCGTGGTGGATTTGTGGGAGTGTGTTCGTGGATAATTGCAGAATAAGTGGACTGGCGTGATGATGGAGTGTGTAATGGAAATTTTGAAATTGTGTTCTGATAACTGAGGGTACAAATGGGATGTTGAGGTCATTATGCAACGTGAGGTTGGAAACGTAAAATGGCGCATCGACAATGTGGCGTAGTATAATGGATTGTACTGACTGAAGACGTTGTATGTTTGATTTTTTGGCTGATCCCCATATCTCGATGTTTAGTATGGTGTTGTATATGTGAAGTTTGTTTTCATGCGTACTAAATTAATAACGAAAATAAACATGAGAAATCGATTTCTCTCAAGGATAGAAGAGACAGACTAGACTGTTAAGTATTAAACAGAAAACAAGAGTCGGACTGTTTTAGACAGAGCAAATCGATCCTCTATGGAGAAATTGAAATGAAATAAAAATTTATTGCTTATAGAGATACAAATCTCAGCAAGGGTTGATCTTACTAGTTCACACATAAATGTAATACATTTTATATATATATATATATATAACATAATATATAAAAGTTTATATATCAATACGATTATAATTAAAAATAGAAAATATAACAAACTTAATTTTAGAAGATACAACATTATAAATATGGACCTAAGTAAAGAAAAGAAAATACCAGCTGTTGTGAAATGTGTTATTTTTTTTATTATTTTTTTTTTTTACTCATGCCCGGGCTTTAACTACTAGGCTTTAACTACGGCGTGCTTAAGTTTATTTTACCTCCCAGATAAAATAAACTAAGGGCCTCGGTCGGGTTACGAACCCACGCTCTTGAGCTCAGAAGTCAAACACGCATACCACTGAGCTACCGGCGCCCTCAATGTGTTATATTGAAATGTATAAGGTAAACGAGAGGGCAAATCATAATAAAACGGATTTATATGAAATTTCTCAGAGTAACATCCTTATAAGCCCTAATCTAATACCGAAGGGGGCGGCAGACACAGGGTGCAGTGACACACCACTTCTATGGCTTCATAATCATTTTGAAATGTCAACATATTTCTAGAATCATGTAACTTGTAGTTACTAACCTGCTTAAAATTACTAATATTTTGTTGTCACTCGTAAATACGATGAAAATCGTTACTATTCCGGCAACCAATGCACAGAAGGATTGTTATTTTTGAAGTCACAATCTTATCAACTAAATTGTAGGGCGTTGCCTCGATGAATCATTTTGTTATTGTTTTAATAATTTTTCGATAATTCGTGATCCGATTGTTAAACATTATAAAAGTTTGTGATGATGAGTTGCTAGTCAAGGCATCTGAATAACGGAATATACACCCAGAAGAGCAGAAACAAGGAGTTCTTAAATGGATGAAAATTGATAGGAATCGTCCTTATGGTTGGTGGTTTGTATTTACACAAAAATTGTCAATGTCAATAAATATATACTATTATTGAGGGCGCCGGTAGCTCAGTGGTATGCGTGCTAGCCTTCTGAGCTCAAGAACGTGGGTTCGAAACCCGACCGTGGCCCTTAGTTTATTTTATCTGGGAGGTAAAATAAACTTAAGCACGCCGACTTTCGGATGGGACGTTAAGCGATGGTCCCGAGGCTGTACGATGTCGGGTACTCGTTAAAGACCCCTGGCCCTAGGTGAATAAAAATTTAAGGTAGGCAAAATTTAGGATTCCCCTAGTAGAGTCGGGCTCATGTCCACCAGAGTGACTAATGAGCGCTCTGGTAGTAGGCGATATGACCTCGTAGTTAAAGCCCGGGCATGAGTCATAAAACCTAACCCATAAAAGATTCCCCAGCTATACAAAGTATAGAAACAGTTATGTAATCTGTGAGAAATTTCGTGTTTTCCCACCCCCTATAACCGTAGTAAAATAAAAATGTAGTATGTCCTCTCACAGATTTTATTATTTTATGCTAGCCAGCTTTCGAAGTTGCCCACATTAACGTCTGGTAAAACAATTTGAAAAACATAATATCAAAATGTTTAAAAGTGAATAAATAAGATAAAATTCTCCAATATATAAATATAAACAAAATGATTATAATAAAAATAACAGAATATATGAAACTGTTAAAAAAAAATGTATCAGCCAAATGATGAGGGCAACTTCGAAAGCCGGCTAGCATAAAATAATAAAATCTGTGAGAAGTCAGACTACATTTTCCAACCTGTGTAAAAACAAAAACAAAAAAAACATAGTGTCAATGTAATGAATGAATACACGAAATTTAGTGAGGATTCAGAAGTATGTGACTCAGAGGGAGAGCGAACACTTAATTGATTATTTCGCGCTGGGGAAGTACATTGCCGCTGACTAACCGACGACATTACTTTTCCTTTAACTCCCCCCCCCCCCCTCCATTCCTCCATCGGCTGTTTTAAATGAATATCAATGTGGTGTCAACAATTTCTGCTCTACTACATAACTTCTCCTATACCACATACGGGAAAGAAAAGGCTAATTTCCTAAATGCTATGCCATAGTCAGAAAAAAACATAGCTGAAGGCCCCCCCCCCCACTCTTTTTTTGTCTACGCCACTGCCTAGATCCGGTACGGACTGAAGTGTGGAGTCGTGGTGAGTTGAACGGCCTCCACGTGACCTTGCCTCTAACTCCGCTACACCACACACCATATCTCTTCTGTCGCTTCTTCCCCAGCAGTATTCACAAGTATAGGGGAAGTTATGTATTCGGACAGAAATTCGATGTTGAGTTTTCACCAGAATTTCATGTTTTTTGATCCTGTGACTCCAAAAATTAAAAAAAAAAATATACAGGGTGGCTCAGATAAGCGGGCCACAAGTGAAATAACTCCTAAACGGTTAGAGATATCAAGATTGTACGTAGGACTACAGTTGTAGCACTCGCCGAGACATAAATGACCCTTTCAATGGCTCAAACAGCCCATCGAAGGGCGGGGTTCCCTTTTGACCCATAATTTTCATTACATTTTATTAAAGTACTAAAGAAACAAAGAAGAACTGTGCAAACAGATTTTTGATACGTCAAGTAGTTCTCGGAAAAAAAACGTTTTAAGTTGTTTCGTAAACGTTTTTCTTATTCTGAAGTTAGTTGGAATTCAATAATTTCAGAATAAGAAAAACGTGCAACTTTAAACGTTTTTTTTCCGAGAACTACTTGACGTATCAAAAATCTGTTTGCACAGTTCTTCCTTGTTTCTTTAGTACTTTAATAAAATGTAATGAAACCTAAGGGTCAAAAGGGAACCCAAACAAAAGGGAAGTGTTTGAGCCATTAAAAGAATCATTTTTGTCTTTTCGAAGACGCCATACTATAACTCTCGGCGAGTGCTACAACTTTAGTCCTATGCACAATTTTGATATCTCTAACCGTTTAGTAGTTATTTCACTTGTGGCCCGCTTATCTGGGCCACCCTGTATATATATATATATATATATATATTTCTATCAGTGAAAATGATAACTGCCGATATTTTATTAGACAACACCTAATTTTCAGCACAATCGACCAAAGGGAAGGGGAAGCTCAACTCAAAAACTCCAATAACTGCCGATATAAGTCAACTATTAATTTTTAGTCCGAACTAGGAGAGTGAAATCTTAATTATTCAGAGATGACTTTTTTTATCCTGACTTTAAATTCATCAATGAATGTCCTCCCACTCCTTGGGGGGTGCAACGCCCACCACCCAAACTGGTAGGTACTGTGATAATAACTTGTTTGCTACCACATTTCCTGTAGAAATTTGATCTCTTTTGTTTATTTAAATTTTGATTTCTACAGTAGTTTGTCGAAAATTGCCCTAAAAAAAATATATTATCTATAATTTAAGACGTGCAATTTTTAAGAAAGTACACGTATACAACGAAAAAAAATTCAATTAAACAAACTTTACACTTGGATTCACAAAGAGATACCAATTTTTAATAATTTTAAATAATATTAATTTCTAATCCAAAGGTTTTTTAAATGATACTACTGGGACAACAGGGAAGATGAATAGAATAGAATTTGAAGAGGACAAATAATTGGGTTATTATCTATATTTACATATTTAAATTTAAAAAAAAACTTAACATTTGAACAAACAAAACAAAAATTTACAATGGCACAAAAACATTAAATTAATACTTAAAAAACTATTTCTTTTTTTTATTTGGGCATATTGAAAAATATATATTATTAATTGTACCTTCTCGACGCCTCTACCACAAAAACCAGACCCCGTCAACTCTTCACACTTTAATTCCACCTTTGTCAACTTTCATCTAATTGTTCAACTTCATTTTATTTAAAACATATCAAACCACATGCACCGTTTAAGAGCTAGCTCACGACTCCATTACATTTAACACTATTTCACAGCTGTTTTTTATATGTTTTCTTGTTTTGTTTCTCAAACTCCTTGATATATATCTAATATATATATGATATTAGATTATAATAAAAAAAAATTACCTCTTTTCATTAAAAAAATGTTCCGTAGTGTACATCACATTTGCCTTTTCCTTCTTTTTAAAAAAAAATGTTTGTTCACAAAATTTTTTTTTTTTTTTTTTTTTTTTATATAAGTTCTTTCAGATTTAATTTCTTCCAATACACAGGTTGATTAGCTTCTTCCTCGAATCCACATGATAAGCT
Source organism: Aradus depressus (assembly GCA_963662175.1). Classification (NCBI taxonomy): domain Eukaryota; kingdom Metazoa; phylum Arthropoda; class Insecta; order Hemiptera; family Aradidae; genus Aradus; species Aradus depressus. Next base: position 4,526,172 of record OY759222.1, read on the forward strand.
TCCTCCTTCAATACACAGATGGATTAACGTCTTCCTCCAATTCACATGATGGGCTCCTCCTCGAACGCACATGTTGGCTGGCTCCTTGATGTCTTCAACTCATTGATCAACGATGTATCGAAGTCTCTCTCTCACTTACACTCACTGATTTATTTTTATTTTTTATATGCCCAATTCGACGCTCTTTTTATACATATATGCCCATTTTTTATTTTTTTATAACTATTTACAATTATTAAACTTATATATATACGTACCTAATTTCTAATAAACAAAGACGAATATTAATCTAAAAATTTACAATTAATCCTTAACCTAAAGAAAATGTTAACTTAAATTTATAAAAATTGGAACTAATTGAACATAAAAAAAATAACATAATACTAAATTTTTTTTTTTACATATTTACAGGTTCAGTCATAGTCATGAAATTAAGTTTGGAAATAATCAAGTTGCATATAGATTTAAGAAATTGCCAATTAATTTTACTTTCCGCCTTTACCATCAATATACAATTGTATATATTCAAAATAATTATATAAAAAGATTGTATATAAAAAATTTACTTGAAATAAAAATTAAATAAATCCTTCGGTTTTACTTCATCACACTTCCAAAATATTACTTAACAATCAAAATTAGGCCTCACGCAGGGTAATAAGGAATACAAATTTAATTTATTTAATATATATATAGTACTTGTCTTTTGAGGTATTAAATTCTTTGAGACGTCCTTCATACTTCCTAACTAAAAAAATGTATCTCACATATATTTTTACTTCAACTTCCTTCTCTACTAATAACTCCCTAATAATAATAACTTCATCGTTGACGTAGCAAAAATACGGTTCCTCCTATCTCAGGTAGGCAACCAACACTACATCATAAATCTCCTATATATATCGCTAGTTCTTTCTAGTCGACATAAAAAAAATCATCTCCCACAGATCAAAAAAATATATATCTCTAATTAATCACTAGCTCTTACTAGAATTAAAAATAATAATTTCTCCCAAAACAAATCTATATAATCCCGACGTCTAAAAGAATGTCATCAGCAATTAATTCAAAACTTCTCTAATTAATATTACCCTTTGTTTGTTCCTATTCCTAAAGTTATATAATTTGCTCCTACAACTCTTCCCATTCTCATCTACTCTCTCTATTAAACAAATTTACGTAGAAAAAACATGTTACTCAAATAATAAATGAACTTGCCTAAATAATAGAATTTATAATAACAAAAACTTAATAACCTATGCATACATACAATTTATATAATATATTATTCTTTCAAGGCTTCTATACAGTTTCGTTCGTCTTTCTAATTTATAATATTATTATGATTTAGTCACGTCCGGTATCCTAGCTGAACAGTTCCGAAACAGAAAATCTGTCCCCTTGACTCGGCCTCAGGAAGTTCGTCATGTCTCCAAAGAGATCTAGGCATCTCTCAGCCTGCTGATTATCTTTCTAACATTTTGTAATAAAAAATATAATAAAAAAAAATCTATCTTCTTCCATATTATGTTCGTTAAAAAAAATCAGTTGTATGTATATGTTTTAATTTTCAATAATATCATTATTAACATGTAAGTCTCAAATAAATAATTTGTATATGTTAAATTTGGATGACTAATCCCTAAATATAATCTTAGATTAATTTTTATACTGATCCTAATATCTAATCTAATCCTAAAAAAATGTAAATCCTAATTAATTTAAATCCTAATTAATTTAAACGCAGAACTATACCAAAATTCATTCATACTCTTCATGTACCAAAATTCTCTCATCCAAAAATAAATGTATCATCCATACTATTATATTAGTCCATGGTCACTTCGTCATATTTTAAATTAATCCTAATTCTGTCATGTTAGTCTGTCAGTCATTTCCTCAAACTCATCCGAGTTGCAAAAAAAATAGGTTCACTATAAAAAGTGGCTAATGCAATTATATTGCAAAGCCCAAATTTAATTTTATCTTTTTTCGGATGCCCCGGCGAATTATGTCTTTAAAAATCCCCTCCCCCTTTTCTAAATATTTGCTCAGTGTTAATTTTGTCCTTGATACCTGTTTAAATTCTCTTACTCTTTTTTTAAAATTGTTCTTATGTCTTTTATTAACCTCCTTTCTGTTTCCAGTTTGTCTGTAAGTTTTAACTATATTTTCTTTAAAATTAAAATTGGTCTTTTGTTTGTTGTCCTCAGTCTGTTCGTTTGTTTTGTCTAATAACATCCAAATGTTCCTTTCACTCTGTCCATCCACATCAACATTCATCCTATTTTCTTGAATTTCACTTAATACTAATTTTTCTACATTTTGACTCTCTTCCTCCACCTCTTTCTCTAAAATTTGGGTCTGTTCCTCCCCACTGTTATTCTCTGTTCCTTCTACTTCATCAACTTGTGACTGACTGTCAATAATAAGAACCTCTTTTTCTACTTCAGAATTCCCTTCATCCAACTTGTTAATTTTTTGATTTAAGTGCTTTTCTAAGTTTTCTCCTGCTTTATCTATTCGATTTCCTAAACATTGTTTATCTTTCTGCAAATTCTCTATCTGGTCCTTCAAATTGTCCATATTTTTATTTAATTTAACTTCTAAATTTTTTATATCGCCTCTTAAATTTGTCTCTAATTTTCCTAATTTGTCCCCCATTTCCCTTTTTAAATTTGTCTCTAAATTTCCTAATTTATTACTTTGCTCTTCCATTTTTTGATTCATATCCCCCCTTAAATTTCTACCCTGTTCTTCTATTTTTTGATTGATATTTCCAATATCCCCCCTTAAATTTCTACCCTGTTCTTCTATTTTTTGATTGATATTTCCAATATCCCCCCTTAAATTTCTACCCCGTTCTTCTATTTTTTGATTCATGTTTCCAATATCCCCCCTTAAATTTCCCATTTCCCCAGTTAACTTTGTCAACACAACACGGAGCCATTCCATATCAGGAGCAGCAATGCCCTCTTTTTCTTTATCTTTATTTACCCCCTCCCCTTGCGACTCCTCACCTGTACCCTGCATGGACTCCATTGCGGCTGGAGTCTCCCTTTCTCTATCTTCCGATAACTCCATATCGGATCTTTCCTCCGAACTTGACCCTTCCTCTCTACTTTCCTCCTCTAATCTTCTCGCTTGTCCTCTGGTAATTGGCATTTTCTTACTTTACTAAATATATAATTACTAAACAAAAACAATGTTATATAAAATAGTAACCTTCTTTTGAAGTTGGCAAAAAAAAATATTATTTCTCAAAATTAAATGTAACCCTTATTTGTCTCTATTCTATCCTTTTCATCTTTTTCAACCTGTTTCCCTACTTTAATTAATATAAAAAAAAAATTCTCCCATCAAGGTTTGGCCAAAATATGATGGGGCTTTGTGGCGAAAATCGTCCCCACAAGGGATGCCAAAAATGTGATAATAACTTGTTTGCTACCACATTTCCTGTAGAAATTTGATCTCTTTTGTTTATTTAAATTTTGATTTCTACAGTAGTTTGTCGAAAATTGCCCTAAAAAAAATATATTATCTATAATTTAAGACGTGCAATTTTTAAGAAAGTACACGTATACAACGAAAAAAAATTCAATTAAACAAACTTTACACTTGGATTCACAAAGAGATACCAATTTTTAATAATTTTAAATAATATTAATTTCTAATCCAAAGGTTTTTTAAATGATACTACTGGGACAACAGGGAAGATGAATAGAATAGAATTTGAAGAGGACAAATAATTGGGTTATTATCTATATTTACATATTTAAATTTAAAAAAAAACTTAACATTTGAACAAACAAAACAAAAATTTACAATGGCACAAAAACATTAAATTAATACTTAAAAAACTATTTCTTTTTTTTATTTGGGCATATTGAAAAATATATATTATTAATTGTACCTTCTCGACGCCTCTACCACAAAAACCAGACCCCGTCAACTCTTCACACTTTAATTCCACCTTTGTCAACTTTCATCTAATTGTTCAACTTCATTTTATTTAAAACATATCAAACCACATGCACCGTTTAAGAGCTAGCTCACGACTCCATTACATTTAACACTATTTCACAGCTGTTTTTTATATGTTTTCTTGTTTTGTTTCTCAAACTCCTTGATATATATCTAATATATATATGATATTAGATTATAATAAAAAAAAATTACCTCTTTTCATTAAAAAAATGTTCCGTAGTGTACATCACAGTACATGTATTTCTTTTCAAATTATTTTTGGCAAAAAAACGAGACAAAGATCTTAAACTTCTCTGGGATGTTACATTGTTGGTTAATTCCGGCATTTCTTCCAGAGGTGTCTTCTTATTATTTTTTTTTTCCGACAATATTTCGGGACTCTTACAAGTCCCTTTTTCCGGTCACTATGAACTGATGGGATAAGTAATCCTGGAGATCAGAGCGGGTGGGTGGGAGGGCAAATTTCAAGTTTCCAAGTTTGTTGACCTAATTTAAAATCCCCGAATCGACCCCCTTCCCCTTTAAGGCTCCCAAATTATTGAATTTTGGGCCCCCCTGAATATGTCCAAGAACACTTATCCGATCAAAATAAATTTTGTGTCATTTCCCTTTTCAAAAAATCTGTTTTTTCTTTTTTATTTACAAATAGATATTTACAACTGTATAAAGAATATATATATGAATAGAATATATATACATAATATACAGCAAGCAAATGTGCTAAGAGAAAAAAAAATGGCAATGTCAAAATGTCAAGAGGGGAGAGCACTAAGTTCAATGAAAATCTAGTTTCAATATTTGAAAAGAAAAACATGGCGGAAAAAAGCTTTATGTTGGGTATTGATATGAAATTTCGTAAGAAGGTTCAGAATTCTCTGAGTCGCATCTAGTGATTTTCAACCAAATCAGTACATCGGTTTTAGAGGGAGAGCGAAACTTTTGTTAATTAATTCGCACTGGGGAGGTACATTCGTTGCGGATATTTTGAAGACTGGCATCCAGGGGTAGTTGGGAGCCACGGTACAGTAAGTCCTCTGGCTCTCTTTCCACACGAGCGCGCCTCTTGAACAGATCCTTCTGCGGTTAGTTCAGCGCGAGGTCACTGCTCCTCCCTCCTTGGAGCTCCGCAAATTCACAAAGAAAATCCACCATGAAGCATCTTTGTAAAAGTCGTCGGTGAATCATTGCTGTACTTCCTCAGTGTGAATTAATCAACTAATTTTTCGCATTCCCTCTTAAAGCAAATTACCAATTTGGGTAAATATCACCCGCGATTTTGAGCGCAATCGACAAGTACTCTAAGCAACCAGCGACCCTCTAAAAAAAAAATTTTAAATAAGCAGATTTTCATTTTTCATCCCGGTGAAAGCAGGCGTGCCTCAGGACAGTGCTCTGAGTCCGCTTCTTTACTCTCTCTATACATCCGACATCCCTCAACGTCAAGAAACTCTCTTAGCCACATCCGCAGACTACACCGCCATTCTCACATCACACACTGACTCAAATCAAGCCTCAAGTAATCTTCAAAATCACTTAGATTTACTTTCCACGTTGGCGGATAAAATTGTGGCAGATCAGTGGTGTTACATTTACAGTCCTGCCCATCAGTCCACAGAGATAATCTCACATTCTACCAACCTCAGAGACTGTCCGCTACCTTGGGCTGCACTTAGACAAACGACTAACGTGGAAAGATCACGTCAGACTAAAAATGAACACAAATAAAACGACGCTTTGGACTACTCAAATCATTAATTGGACGACGATCATCACTCTAACTGACTGCCTCACTCACCATTTACAATTCGCTTCTCAAGCCGATATGGACATACGGCTTGGAACTTTAAGGATCTGCAGCCAAGTCCATTATCTTACTGCACATCACTAACGCACCATTCTACGTCACTAACAACACCCTTCATAACGACTTACAAGTGCCACGTCAATCCTTTCTCTCAAACACTAGCTTCAAATACTCTGCCCACAAAGCCACCTCGCCGACTTGAACGAACATGGCAGCGTGACTTGCTCGGGGTGTTACCTGGCTGCGCCTCTAAACGCCACGCACCTCTGCAGTGCAGTGATCTCGCCAGCGAAAATCATTAATGGCAGTATTATATTTGCCGTCATGATGCCTATGTAACATTCTCTAAAAAAATAAATACAAAATAAGCAAATTCAAAATATAAAATATCAAACAAACAGAAATTATTAAAAAAAAAAAAAAAAAATCATTTACAAACAGATATTTACAATTGTATAAAAATAAATACAACAAGCAAATATGTCAAGAGGGGAGAAGTCACTCAATGGTGACACTCCCTAGTCACTGATTTCCTCTCATTTGTAACTAATCACTGTCACTGCCATTGACGCTTAAGCCGTCGTTGGGGAAGTATGGCAGAATGGAGGGCACGGACTAGAGGATTTAAAACAGAAATGAATGCTAAAAACTTCATTTTTGCCTTAACCAGAATCGGATAAAAAATATAAAGTTGACACAAACACTCAAGATACCAACACAGTCTCACGTCTTTACTTATTACAGTCTTACGTCGTTTTACTTATTGAGATAATTCGAAGTGAAGAAATATATTAGAGATTAGCCACGTGGTAACAGAGATAAGTAGAGAGAGGACGGGAGAGACCTTAGGAAGTGAGGTGCCCTAGATGACATCTGAAGATGATACTCTGGAAGAGACATTAAAACAACTTTCACACATCATTGGTTCCCATCTGATGACTTCTAAAATTTTCTAAATGATAATTTCTTTCTGAAGGAGAGCAAAAAAAAATGGAAAGTCATTAAAGTCCGTTTTCCAATTTATAAATTACATAAATAATTACTAATAATCTTGGGGGGAAAGTGTAAACAAATTAACGTTTTTATTAATAAATAATTCTTGAAGAGACGAAAAATAGAATCTTTACATTTAACAGAAAATATTGATTTCGCACATAATTTTCAAACAGATTCTAATAACCCTGCAGTTTCCAGTTAGTTATTATGACTCATGCCCGGGCTTTAACTCCAAGGTCGTATCGCCTACTATCCGAGCGCTCATTCGTCACTCTGATGGGCATGAGCCCGATTCGTCGAAGTCCTAAATTTTTATAGACCTAGGGTAAGGGGTCTTTTACGAATACCTAACATCGTACAGGCTCGGGACCATCACTTACTTCTCATCCGAAGGACGGCGTGCTTAAGTTTATTTTACCTCTCAGATAAAATATACTAAGAACCACGGTTAGGTTTTGAACCCGCGATCTTGAGCTTAGTAAGCAAGCACGCATATCACTGAGCTACCGGTGCACCTATTTTAACTTAAAAATTATAGTTCCCAGGTTTCAATATTTTGGAAGTTGATTTTTAACTTAAAACAAAAATAAGATGGATATTTAATCATCAATTAAATTGACTAACAAACTACATACAACAAAAAGGGGATGAGTAGTTCAGTCGAAACCTGCCCAAGGCCCTTAGTTTTATGAGCATGCTGTCCTTCGGATGGGACGTTAAGCGATAGTCCCAAGCCTGTACGATGACAGGTACTCGTTAATGACCCCAACCCTAGGTGAATATACCCAGGTAGACAAAATTTAGGACTTCCACAGTAGAGTCGGGCTCATGTCAACCTGAACAACAAATGAGCTCTCTGGTAGTAGGCGATATGACCTTGTAGTGTAAGCCCGGGCAAAAACTCTCATTTATCATTTATAATCTCTGATAACTATTTACATCTGACATTTAAAAATATTTTTAGAGTGTTGCAAACGAAAGATTCACTCTTCTAATCCTCCACCCCTCATTGGCTGAAAATCGTTGGTTAACGTCCTTATGTGGTTTCTGTATATATACTATTACCCAGGAAGTATTTGGCAAACATTATATCTCGAATTTTACAATATTCCTATAGGTATAAGAAAGTCAAAAAAACTATTTTGATGCGAATACACTCTAGCTTATCTGGGGGTATAAAATGGACTATTAAGAAGCTAGTAGACGAAGAGTGAAAGTGTGTGGAGTGTGGTGCGGTGACAAAAGATGACCGAAGAGACCAGACAGGTCGCAACCGAACGTACAATGCGCCATTGTCTATAGATAGTGGGCACTAATGAAGACAGGCACACCTATCTGGACCATGAGTTGCGCAACAAACCACTGCGCACTTCCTATACCAACCCATATTCAGATTTCAGTAAGGATTTTACGCCTGGCTAATTATTAAGTTATTTAGTTCCTGAGATGGTTTCATTTTAGTTCCTCAGCGAGACGAAGTATAGGGGAGGTTATGTGGACGCTAACAAAGTCGAACATCGTATCTATGAACACGATAACTCCCGATAGAGTGAATATATCGACACGAAATTTTATATGTGTGACCAGAACCCCATAAGGACAACACCTATCGATGCATAGCCAAATCGGACAAAGAGAAGGGGGGATCAAAGCGGACCTCAACTCAAAAACAACAATAACAGCCGATGTTATGAATGTATCGACACAACATTTACTATGAGGATTTAGGAGCTCCTATGTAAGTCAACTGTTGAATATTAGCCCAAACGGTCGACTAGTTTTGGAGAGGCGAAAAGTTAATAGATTAATTCGTTCTGGGGAAGTACATTGCCGGTGATTCACCGACGACTTTTTTTCACATAATTTTCCAAACTCAAGGTGATACGCATGCGTAAAACATAATACGCTAAAAAATTCTATCTGTATGTTTGTGAACACGATAATTCCCGATAGAATGAATGTATGAACACGAAATTTTATATGTGAATCCAGATCCCTCTAACGACGACACTTATTGATTTTCAGCCAAATTGAACAAAAATAGGGGGGGGGGGGGGTTAGGGGGGGAGGATTAACACAAAAACTGTAATAACTGCCAATAGAATGAATGTATCGATACAAACTAAATTTTATATGTGTATCCAGAACCAAATAAGGACGATATCTATTGGTTTTCAGCAAAATCGGCCAAGAGAGAAGAGGGATTAGGGAAGGGGCTTAACAAAAAAAAAAAACTAATAACTGCCGTTGCAATGAATATTGACACAAAATGTCATATGCAATTATTTTTTGGGAAGCTTGTTATTTTTGTCTGGGCATCGCGCGTATTCAACTTTAGCTGTTGAATGCTAGTACTATTAAATAAACCCCAACTCGCCACACCTGGGCCTACATCCTCACCACAAACACACTATTAAATAAACCCCAACTCGCCACACCTGGGCCTACATCCTCACCACAAACACACTAATAAATAAACCCCAACTCGCCACACCTGGGCCTACATCCTCACCACAAACACACTATTAAATAAACCCCAACTCGCCACACCTGGGCCTACATCCTCACCACAAACACACTATTAAATAAACCCCAACTCGCCACACCTGGGCCTACATCCTCACCACAAACACACTATTAAATAAACCCCAACTCGCCACACCTGGGCCTACATCCTCACCACAAACACACTAATAAATAAACCCCAACTCGCCACACCTGGGCCTACATCCTCACCACAAACACACTATTAAATAAACCCCAACTCGCCACACCTGGGCCTACATCCTAACCACAAACACACTATTAAATAAACCCCAACTCCCACACCTGGGCCTACATCCTCACCACACCTGGGCCTACATCCTCACCACAAACACACTATTAAATAAACCCCAACTCCCACACCTAGGCCTACATCCTCACCACACCTGGGCCTACATCCTCACCACAAACACACTATTAAATAAACCCCAACTCGCCACACCTGGGCCTACATCCTAACCACAAACACACTATTAAATAAACCCCAACTCGCCACACCTGGGCCTACATCCTCACCACACCTGGGCCTACATCCTCACCACACCTGGGCCTACATCCTCACCACACCTGGGCCTACATCCTCACCACAAACACACTAATAAATAAACCCCAACTCGCCACACCTGGGCCTACATCCTCACCACAAACACACTATTAAATAAACCCCAACTCGCCACACCTGGGCCTACATCCTCACCACAAACACACTATTAAATAAACCCCAACTCGCCACACCTGGGCCTACATCCTCACCACAAACACACTAATAAATAAACCCCAACTCGCCACACCTGGGCCTACATCCTCACCACAAACACACTATTAAATAAACCCCAACTCGCCACACCTGGGCCTACATCCTAACCACAAACACACTATTAAATAAACCCCAACTCCCACACCTGGGCCTACATCCTCACCACACCTGGGCCTACATCCTCACCACAAACACACTATTAAATAAACCCCAACTCCCACACCTAGGCCTACATCCTCACCACACCTGGGCCTACATCCTCACCACAAACACACTATTAAATAAACCCCAACTCGCCACACCTGGGCCTACATCCTAACCACAAACACACTATTAAATAAACCCCAACTCCTACACCTGGGCCTACATCCTCACCACAAACACACTATTAAATAAACCCCAACTCCCACACCTAGGCCTACATCCTCACCACACCTGGGCCTACATCCTCACCACAAACACACTATTAAATAAACCCCAACTCGCCACACCTGGGCCTACATCCTAACCACAAACACACTATTAAATAAACCCCAACTCGCCACACCTGGGCCTACATCCTCACCACACCTGGGCCTACATCCTCACCACACCTGGGCCTACATCCTCACCACACCTGGGCCTACATCCTCACCACACCTGGGCCTACATCCTCACCACACCTGGGCCTACATCCTCACCACAAACACACTAATAATCAGAAATAACCAATATTTCAAGCTCTTACATTTTTTTCTTCATTATAAATACATTTTTTTTTTTTTTGAAACAGGGGGGCGGCACTGGACCAAAGTTAGCACAGACAGACAGCGGATGTTTCCGAACGTCCCAGGTCACATCTCCCAGCAGGTTACCATCAGATATCCCAAGGCAGAGTGGGCTATTCATTATCATTTTTTATCCCCATGTCACTGACAAGAAACTCTCTCAAACCACCCTCTAACCCTTAAAGTTAATTCTAGGTAAATGTATATTTTTTTCACGTGTTGGGTGGCCTGAAAATTTTTTTTATAATGACGGGAAGGTGGGGTTTATTTTCTCAACTACAAAAATATCCGTTCACGATTTTAAATTATAATCTCTGTTTTTGAATGTTTATTAATTTATTTTCTATTAATTTCAGTTACTTTGTATTTTTTTTTTCTTTTTCTTTAAGAGTTTTTTAAAATTTACTCTTAAGCAGTAGCATTGTTTTTAATTTAACTGATTATTTTTGATTTGTATTTAGTGTATAAAGGTAATGGTTAAGGAACCTTATTGTATAATTGTACCTCTGTAAATGCGACTGTTGTAATAAACTCTTCTTCTTCTTCAACTATAAAGTTCAACAACGAAACTATATTTTAAAAAAAATCGTTGTTGAATCACTATGTACTTCCCCAGAACGAATTAATCAATTAACTTTTCGCTCCCCCTTCAAAACTAGACGCTATATTCAATAGTTGAGTGGTTGACGCGAAAAAGGTTCTAAACGCCAAAATAACACTTCCTTCCGCTGCCATGTTGAGAACTACTGGTGGCTGTTAGAACCTTCTTCCATGAGGCTCAACGCTGACGTAGGCTCAATACTACCAACTGCTGCTGTAACGGCAAAAAAAAAAAAACTTCCCTACACAGTCCCTAGAGGCCTATAGAACCTGATTCCACAGAAATCTCATTTTCGACTAAAGTGGCGCTTAGAACCTTTTTTTGCGTCAACCACTCAGTTGACTTATACAGGCACTACTACATTCTCACACTAAATTTCATGTTGAAACGTTGTTGTTTCTGAGTTGAGCCCCCCTCTGCTCCCCCTTCTCTTCTGCCAATTCCGAAGAAAATTAATAAGTGTCGTTTTTATGGGGTTTTGTATTCGCATATGAAATTTCGTGTCGATACATTCATTGCAACGGCATTTTTTAAAATGTTTGTGTTAAACCTCTCTAATGCCTCTCTTTCCTTTGGCCGAGTTGGATGAAAATTAATAGGTGTCGTCCTTATGAGGTTCTGGATACATCGTATCGATACATTCACTGTTTCGTAGGTAGCGGTAGGTTAGAAATAAACTAAAACTCAACATCGAACTTCTGATCGATTAAATCACTTTCGATTACATTTTTCGGATTCGAATTTTTTTTTTTTTGGGGGGGTACGTTTTTGAAATAAGTCGATGAACTTAAAATTTCCTTTAAGTCATTTTGATGTTGAAAATGGTGCTGAAACTTGCAGAAGTAGACAAACCGGCAGACGTTATATGTAGGTCAGGGTAGAACAGGTCTGAAATGGGGCTTAGATAACGGCTACCGATACTCCGAATTAATTACACTGCATATATTTTAAATAAATATTCACAACTAATTATTTCACAAACACTGGCGGTACTCGTTGCCAATTATAACATTGCTTATCTCATGCCAACGAATTACCCTAATCCGTAGACTAAATAACCTCTTTTTATACCAAAAGAAATCCCAGCGATGAAGAATGTTATAAAATAAAACTTGATGAATTAAAAAAAGTCTTCGGTATATCACCGGCAATGTACTTCCCTAGAGGGAATTAAATAATTAATTTTTCGCTCCACCTCCAAAACCAGTCTACAGTTAGCGCTAATATTCAACAGTTGACTTACATAGGGGCTCATAAACCCTCAAACTAAATTTAGTGTCGATAACTTCATTGCATCGGCAGTTATTAGAGATTTTAAGTTGAGCCTCTCCAATAATCCCCCCCTCTCCGTTTTGGTCGATTTGGCTGAAAAACAATAGGTGTCACCATTAAAGGCTTCTGGATTCAAATATAAATTTTTTGGTAAATACCTACCGTCCGTGGTTCGGATATGATTAAAATGTTTTAATCATATCCGAACTTCGGCAAGATATACATTTTAATCATATCCGAATCATGGCAGGTATATACATTTTAATCATATTCGGTGCACGGAAGGTGTATACACTTTAATCATATCCGAACTTCGGCAGGATATACATTGTAATCATATTCGGTGCACGGAAGATATATGCACATTAATCATATCCGAATCATGGCAGGTAAATACATTTTAATCATATCCGAACTTCGGCAGGATATAATTTTCAATCATATTCGATGCACGGAAGATATATACACTTTAATCATATCAGAACCTGCTTGGTTAGGAGGCAGCTACTCTATCCACTCGACCAACAAGGTTCCCCGGAAACTAACAATGAGGCTATACTTTCACAATTGTGATATAGCGATTGTAACAATTCTGATTGGCGGAACGTTGGCCATTTCCTGCTTCCAGATGAACTGTGAAATTGCAATGTGGCGGCATGCTGTCCATCGTCCAGTCGAGGTTGAACCCTGACCAAGGGCAGCAGGGGAAATTGTCTGTCCCCTGAGTGGCAACCTATAGGCTAGCCCGTCACTTATAAATACAGCAGCAAGTACAAACAATCAAAAAATAATAAAAATTATGGAAAACATGGGGGAAGTACCAACAGCTGATTTTCTTGAAGTTTTGAAGACTTTTTTTTCGGTCGAGACAGAATTTTTCATTAAATAAGTCGACTCAAAAACAAATTTCCACTAAAAATTAAACAAGAAACTACATTATAAATATTTAAAAGAAAATATCCAGACTATGGAAGTCCTAAATTTTTATTTACTAGGGCAGGGGTCTTTAAAGAGTACATGACATCGTACAGATTCTGGACCATCGCTTAGCGTCCGATCCAAAGGATGGCGTGCTTAAAGATTATTTTACCTCCCAGATAAAAGGGCCCCCGCTTCCCGAATCCGCTATCGTTAGCTCAGTAAGCAAGCAGACATAGCACTGAGCTACTGGCGCCCTCAAATAAAAAATGTAGTCTGACCTCTCACCGGTTTCATTATTTTATTCTAGCCGGCCTTCGAGGTTACCCTCATCATCAGGCAGTCTGATAAAACAATAACAAAATTAACTAATTAAAATGTCATGAATACGGACAGATATGTTATTGCTGATGCCTATCTGAGTCCCAACTCATCATAAGTGAATGGGAGGTTAATATAACTGCCACACATATTGCCGGTGATTCCGAGTTATACCAAGTATAGGGGAAGTTATGCAATCGGTTAGATATTCGATGTTGAGTTTTCAAAGGAATTTCAATTTTTTCCGACCCTCTGATTCCACAAATGAAAAAAAAATTCTAAAAGGTCTATCTGTGTGTGTGTTATATATGAACACAATACAATGAATGTATCCAAATGAAATTTTATATGTGTATCCAGAAGCACATAAGGACGACACCTATTGATTTTCAGCACTATCGGCCATAGGGAAGGGGAGATGAGGGGGGAGGCTTAACACAAATTTCTAATAGCTGTAGTATTGAATATACCGACACAAAATTTAGTATGAGGATTCCAGAAGTCCCGATGTCAGTCAACTATGGTTTTAAAGCAAACCAATTGGTTTTGGAGGGAGAGCGAACACTTAATTGACAAAATCGTGCTGGGGAAGTATTTTGTCTGATGTACTCCAACACTTACGCTCAGGTGTATGGAGGACAGTGGACCACAGACTTTCACAACTCATCTTCCATGTTGGGTCTCGTCTTTGATGACTTTACGACGGTCCGAGTGTGTCCCAACCCACCAATTTGGTGAATCAATAAGGAACCCGGAACTACCTCCCCATCTCGACCTGACAATCGTATACTTCAGGGGAGGGACGAGCACAATTTCATTTTGATAATTTTTTCGTTTGAATGAATGAAATTGCCTGTTCCAGATCGGGCAGCGGCCATTTTGATGCTGAAATTCCTGCAAAACCATTGCTAATAAAAAGTTAGTATAATTTAATGTGAGACACATATTTTTTGAAAAGGCAGTATCAGGTACATTTTTTCGATCTGCCGCCATGTTGAAAACATTTTAATAATTTTCATGTCATCTCTCGCTCAAATTGGTCCAAAATGAATGAATACCTGTCTTATTCAGGGATTTCTCAACATACAAAATTTCGAGTGGATATCATTACATCCGTAGTTACTACTCACCTTTAAAGGACGCCAGTGGCTCAGTGGCATGCGTGCTTGCTTACTGAGCTAAAGTTCTCGAGTTGAAAACCCGGCCGAGGCTATTTTACCTGGTAGATAAAAAAAACTTGAGCACGCCGTCCTTCGGATGGGACGTTAAGCGATGGTCCAGAGCCTGTACGATGTCAGGTACTCATTAAAGACCCCTGCCCTAGATTAATAAAAATTTAGGGTAGGCAAAATTAAGGAACCCCATAATAGAGTCGGGCTCATGTCCACCAGAGTGACAAAGAGCGCTCTGATAGTAGGCGATAATGACCTTGTAATTAAAGCCCGGGCATGAGTCATAATACTTACTATTAAATTTCGTATCGATACATTCATTCTATCATTCTTAATGGGTATCATGGGAGACACATAGAAAATGTCGTCACACATTTATTATAACGGAAATAAATAATAATCAACCTGACAACAATAAACCTGAGCAGGCAGAGTAAAGTCGGACTCGAGACTACCAGAGCAATGAAAGAGCGATTTGGTAGTCGGCGATATGATCTCATAATGAAAGTCCGGGCATGAGTCACACAATAACTAACGGAATTATCGTGTTCACGAACATAGATTTCGAATCGAATTTCTGACAGATTACGTAACTTCTCCTATACTACGTAAAGCTGAGGAGGTAAAAATTAGCCTTCCAAAGAAAATACTCGCCTGGGTGGCATTTTCAAAAAATAAAATAGCAAAACTAGTAAAGGCCGTCTACCTGGAGTGGTGACACTCCATAAATGGGGACTAAAAGCATTTTTCATCTTTACATTCCGTTAAAACAGTATTTTTTCTTTTGTGTGAGAGTGTAAGTGGGGAAGGGGCTATAATTTGAGTGTTTAAAAAAAAAAGGGTTTTTAGCACCGTGTCCAGATGGAGACATAAGGAGATCCAACATTATACAGAGAACTAACTATACAGAGTCAAAATGCGAAAAATACACATTCCGATTGGCAGTGCACCTTGAGTGACTCCAGAAGGAGGGTTGTTGACCGACACGGACTCGTCCCAGTTTCGGAACTGTACTGTCCTCCTCCTTGACAGTGCACCTTGAGTGACTCCAGAAGGAGGGTTGTTGACCGACACGGACTGGTCCCAGTTCCGGAACTGTACTGTCCTCCTCCTTGACAGTGCACCTTGAGTGACTCCAGAAGGAGGGTTGTTGACCGACACGGACTGGTCCCAGTTCCGGAACTGTACTGTCCTCCTCCTTGACAGTGCAGCTTGAGTGACTCCAGAAGGAGGGTTGTTGACCGACACGGACTGGTCCCAGTTCCGGAACTGTACTGTCCTCCTCCTTGACAGTGCACCTTGAGTGACTCCAGAAGGAGGGTTGTTGACCGACACGGACTCGTCCCAGTTTCGGAACTGTACTGTCCTCCTCCTTGACAGTGCACCTTGAGTGACTCCAGAAGGAGAGTTGTTGACCGACACGGACTCGTCCCGGTTCCGGAACTGTATTGTCCTCCTCCTTGACAGTGCACCTTGAGTGACTCCAGAAGGAGGGTTGTTGACCGACACAGACTCGTCCCAGTTCCGGAACTGTGCTGACCTCCCGTTACTCACCTTCACCTCAGACGGTCATCACATCAACTCGCAAGAGGACACACTTCGACTTGTCATCCTTAACAAGCGGAATATTGGGCAAACCTCTCTACCCAGCGTCACGTTCAAGTAATTGTGGTTACATATAAGTATTTTTAGTTCCGCAATGTGATAGATGTAATGGGGACAAGACAGTCCCAACCGAGACTGCCTATCTCATAAGATGCACATATATGCATCCCGGACTGACAAGATGTAAGTGGTGCACCTTCGTATGTACTATGTCTCAGAGGGGGAATTTTTATTCACTTCTTTCAGAAGTGAGGTTGTTGCTTTATTTTGAATAAATATATTTATATTATTTTATAAAGAGTGCGCCGGTAGCTCAGTGGTATGCGTGCTTGCCTTCTTGCCGAGGCCCTTAGTTTATTTTATCTGGGAGGTAAAATAAACTTAAACAAGCCGTCCTTCAGTTGGGACGTTAAGCAATGGTACGATGTCATGTGGTGTATGATGTCAAGTACTCGTTAAACACCCCCTACCCTATGTAAATAAAAATTAATGATAGGCAACATTTAGGACTCCAACAGTAGAGTCGTAGAGTGACGAAAGAGCGCTCTGTTAGTAGGCAAACTGACCTTGAAGCCCGGGCATGAGTTAAAATAACTAAATAAGTAACTAACTTATGGTTACCTATCATTGTTTTTGGTCAATAGCTATGTATCAACATTGCTGCCTTAATGTGTTTTTCAGAAAATATTTGGAAACAGTATCACAAAGCCTGTCTATATTCTATGTTTCTTCTACGACAATTTTAGTTAGATCCAAGAAGTACTGAGTATTTGTTAAGTTGTGGCTGAAGATGGAAGTAATACCGAAAGTACTCCCATATATTTTTTACATATAGATATTTTGTGAAATGGACAATATATTGTAGCGGTCTGTTTGACTCTACATAAACAGCTCGTGTGGAGAGAGAGTAATACTGCCGAAACAGACCACGCCTACTGGAGTGATAGTAAGGTTGCATGGAGGTTATTCGGATTGCATAGAAGTAATAATGTTAATGATATTTATTGATGATTGATACGTATAAAATAATATACGGTATTATTGTAGTTTGGATGGAAGTATCAGAAAATTGATTTAAAAAAAAAATATATCTGTATTGTTTAAAAATATAAAAACATAAGGCCATGAAAATCTTAGCCAATCAAATGCGTAGATGAAAGGACGAGGCAGTCCCACGAAGGCAGACGGGGTGTCGTGTGAGAGAACTGTTCGGAGGAGGGTGCCTAGTCTGTGTCGGTGGTTCAGAGTGGTATATGTGCGAGGATGTCTGTAGATAGAGAGGTAAAAATTATGCAGTGAAGTGATTCGCCGTGTCTTGGGGCTTATAGCCGGTACAAGTAGGTGTTTCAGCATCATGAAGATCCGAAGGTAGACACCAAGAAGCAACGAGTGCAGAAGTCACCTATGGCCATTGTTGAAGTTACTGCTCATAAAGAAAAATCAGCTAAAAGAAAACATCTGAAGTGGAATATGAGTCATCCCATCCCCTAAATGATACAACATGAATACAGCGTTCATCATTCATCAATACAGCTTGTAGGCCTATAAAGTACTGGGGTAATTTTATGTGTGTAAATGTGACTAACCCGTTTTAAATTAAATAAAAATCAAAAATAAAAAAAAAATGTTTACTTAAACATAAAACATATATCAGTCAAAAAATTAATATGTACGTCTTATTTTCTATTTATTTTTTATACCAATTATCAATTAGTTTAATTAATTATATTAAAGTAAATGTAAGCGAGTAGAACTACCGTTACAATATTAAAGTAAATGTAAGCGAGTAGAACTACCTTTACAATATTAAAGTAAATGTAAGCGAGTAGAACTACCGTTACAATATTAAAGTAAATGTAAGCGAGTGGAACTACCTTTACAATATTAAAGTAAATGTAAGCGAGTAGAACTACCTTTACAATATTAAAGTAAATGTAAGCGAGTAGAACTACCTTTACAATATTAAAGTAAATGTAAGCGAGTAGAACTACCTTTACAATATTAAAGTAAATGTAAGCGAGTAGAACTACCTTTACAATATTAAAGTAAATGTAAGCGAGTAGAACTACCTTTACAATATTAAAGTAAATGTAAGCGAGTAGAACTACCGTTACAATATTAAAGTAAATGTAAGCGAGTAGAACTACCTTTACAATATTAAAGTAAATGTAAGCGAGTAGAACTACCGTTACAATATTAAAGTAAATGTAAGCGAGTAGAACTACCGTTACAATATTAAAGTAAATGTAAGCGAGTAGAACTACCGTTACAATATTAAAGTAAATGTAAGCGAGTAGAACTACCTTTACAATATTAAAAATTATTATTTTTTATTAAGTGTTTCACAATATCTCTGCATGTTAAGTATCTTTCCTTATTAATTTCACTTATGGAGTGTTAAGTGATAATGAGTTTCAAGTACGTTCATTTTTGTCTTCAAGTGTTTGATATAGTGTGACGTATGTACACACCTAAACACTCAGCTTATTTCTGCGGAGTGTTTTGAATAATAACAAATTTATTGAAATGCACTTGTGACATTTTTTTTCGAGGATTGCCATTCTAGTTGTTACTTAGAAGGGCTTCGCGCCGGTAGATGAGAGATAGCTTACTGAGCTCAAAATCAAGGGTTCGAAACCCGGCAGAGGCTCTTTATCTGGAAGGTGAAAACCTTGAGCATGCTGTCCTTCGAATGGTCCCAAGCCTGTACGATGTCAGGTACACACGTAAAAACCCCTTGGAGAATAAACCTGAGTGAAAAATGGACAAACTTTAGGTCTCCCAGAGTTGAGCTTACAGGGAAGGGATAAAAGCATTGGATGCTTAGGTCCCTAGGTGTACACACCCTCTCACTATATCATAACTTTAAGCAAATTAGTAACGTTATCTGTTCGATCATTAAGTCACTTGATTTTAGAAATAACGTATATTTTCATTGATTTTGAAGATGGTTGTAGTGACTTGTCAATGTACCTCCCCAGATCGAATTAGTCAATTAAGTTTTCACTCTCCCCCGGTTCCTGAGTAAAGTCCCCCCCCCCCCCCCCTCCCTTTTGCAGAAAATCGACAGTTGTCATCTCCCATATAGGGTTTTGGATTTACATAAAAAATTTCGTGTCCATCTATACATTTTGGCGGGAGTTTTCTAACCTGATTCAAAAAAACAAACACGATAGAATGAATATATCAACACGAAATTTCGAATGTAAATTCAAAGCCCTCTAGTGTTGACACGTATTAATTTTCAGCCATATCGTCCGAAGGGAAAGGGGGGATTAGAGGAGAGGCTTAACACAAAAGCTCTAATAACTGTGTAATGAATGTATTGACACGAAATTTCATATGTAAATTCAAAGCGATATAAGGACGACACCTATTAACTTTCAGCAATATCAGCCGAAGGGAAGGGCGTACCAGAGAAGGGGCTCTACTCAAATACCCTAATAACTAGCGATGTATAGAAGCCACTATATAAGTCAAATATTGTGTTTTAGCCCAAATAGTCTATTATCTTTGGAGGGAGAGCGAAAACTTAAATGATTAGTTGGGTTAGGGGAAGTACATAGCAGGTAATTCACCGATATTGAAGAAGGTTAGGTTGTCTCTGATTGGTGTAATGGCGGAAGTATGATGACGTTAGGCTGTAACCAGGTCAAGGCAGGGCCACAGAGACCTGGTCAGTGTCTGCGCCTCGCACGGACCTCACGTTAGTCAACCTAGCCCACCATCTCAATAGACCTGGTCCATTGTCAAACCTCACATTATCTCCCATTCACTAGTTTCATCATTATCAGTCAATGCTGTACTCATTTTCTTCACGTTTTCTTATATATGTTTTTTATCATTGGATTTAAAGTCCTCGACAGATTGATCAATGAACAACCTTTAGTAATACTAGTGAGATCCATTGAATAGTGACCTCGCGAAATATAACGATATTTCTTGATTTAAAACTGGTAAAGAGGGCTCAGAGACGTAGCTTGCTCGAGATCGCGGGTTCGAAAATCCGGCTGTTTTTTTTTTTTTAATTTTTTTTTTTTTGGTAGGTAAAAACCTTGAGGACGCCATCTGTACGATGTCAGGTACTCGTTAATAACAATTTAGGACAACCACAGCAGTGCTAACAGGGAAGGAAGAAGAGCATCGGATGCTTAGGTCCCTAGGTGTACTCACCATCCCTCCCAATATATTTAAATTGACTCACAAAACCAATCGACCGTTGGGGCTGAAAATCAAGAATCATACTAAATGTTGTGTCGACGCATTCATTACATTGACACTTATTATGGTTTTTGAATCGAGTTCCGCACCTCTGGTCTCCATTCCCTTTGGGACATTTCGCGGAAAAATAGTTTGTGTCGTCCTTAAAGACGTTTGAAACGAAATTTAGAATTTCATGTTGATGCATTCATTATATTGGCAGTTATTGAGATTCTTGAGTAGGTCCTCTTTCTAAGGTCCTCTTCCCTTCCCTTCCTTCTGCTGGTTCCGCTGAAAATTAATAGATGTCGTCCTTCACACTTTATCCTCGAAGTTGTAAACAAAGACAACAGATTCCAGTGTATCTACTTTAATGTTAGTTTTTTAATATCCAAATAGTTTTTTTAATATACTAAATTTTAAGTACCTACTTCTTCAATAATTTTTTTAAATGACTTTTGGTATTTGGAGTTAGTATTATGACTCATGTCCGGCTTTTAACTACGAGGTCATATCGCCTACTACCAGAGCGCTCTTTCGTCACTCTGGTGGACATGAGCCCGACTGCCTACTCTAAATTTTTATTCACCTAGAGTAGGTATATGTACAGGCTCGGGACCTACGCTTAGCGTCCCATCCGAAGAACTGTGTGCTTAAGTTCTTTCTTACCTCCCAGATAAAATAAACTAAGGGCCTCGGCCGATTTTCGATCGGTTTTTGGTATTTTAAACAAAAAGTATTGAGTTCTGTCCGGTCAATTAGTCAACATTTATTAAAAAATTGGTGTAATTCTGAGAGCAGATGCCACAGATATCGTGTAACACATACATACACAAACAAACAAATACAGGTTTGTCTCAGGTTGTTACCTGATGTGGCCACCGTAACAGCGGACATAGTGCCATAATGTTAACGGTGTTTCTGTGTAAGTGTTGTGCTTGAGTCGTGTGTCTTTGTGTAAAACTGCCGATGGAATGGAGAAATCGACATGAAATTTATATACGTGGAGTATGAGTGTAAATTATTTTGTTGTTGAGTTTTCCCTGCCTCTCGCCCACTGCCAATTGTGCTGGAGTAATACCTTGACAATGATTCACCAATGAAAATTTAAGTTGCTTAAAGAGTGATAATATAAAAATATGTTCCATTCAAACAATGTTACATCACTATGACATTGAGGTATGACGTAAGTCTGTGTATTTTATCATCAACACATTCCTGTGTTATCATTTTCAAAATACTATAAACTAACGTTTTTTATTTTTAGTCATACTTACTAGCTAGTTGGCAATCTGTAGATAGCCCCAGTCGCTAATAACTACAACAATAACAAAAAAAACTAATATTGGTGAGTGGGTTCATAGCCACTTTCTGCACTAAATCTGTAGGAGAATTTGACTTTTTTGGGTTTTTTTAATGTATAGGATAAGTTATATAATTTACATATTCATGTATTCCAATCCCATCATTTCAAAAATGGTTATATCGACACGAAAGATGGATTCACATACAGAAACCTATTTATTTTTTAATTAAAAGACCACCCTTATGGGAGTGCAGCTCATTTTTATTTTGGCACCACGGGGGTGGGGGTGGGCTACAATACCGGGGTTATTTACCAACATCCATGGCTCCCCCGGGAGAGAAGTTTTATTTATGAAATCAAATGAATCATCAAACGGGATTCGAACCCGGGCCCGTGGTGAGTACATGTAAACCCACACTTATCAATTTTCAGCCGAATAGAGAAGAAGTGGACTTGAAAAAAGGAGAGGAGTATAACTGCCGAAGTAACAAATTTATCAACATGAAACTTAGTATAAAGTAATAAGGCACTTTTTTCATCGTTTTTCAAGTTTTTTTTGGTACCAGGAGGTCGGAAAACATGAAATTTTTGGCAGATTACATAACTTCCCCTATACCTCTTATAGCTGGAAGTAAAAAAAAAAAAAACAGTCTCCACAGTTTATATATATACAGCCCCTACAAACCGAAGAGAGCCGAACGCTATTCCAAATGGCTTTCGCTCTCTATCGACTATTGCCGCCGATAAAACTTATATAGGCGCTCATAAAAATGGAGCGCTTATCAAAAAATCAACTGTTGAGTTTTATAAACGCAATTTGAGGGATAGCTCAATTATATGCGCATAATTCAATGGCTCAATTTCATCCCCCTCTGCTCGCCCACCCCTCAAATTGAGTACATAGTTTTTTATTTTATTTTTTTTATGTTAATGCTACAATATATTATAATTTTTAACGTTATATGAGAAGTCTGTCTTGTAGTTTCAAAGTGATATATCTTCTGGTTCAATAAAGCAATTTAGTATGTTCGTTTTCGCTTTTTCGTCCCCGTGGGTCAAAGATCAAAACTGACACTCTTATGTCCAAATTTTTTTTTTTTTTTTTCATTGGAAACATGGGGCAATCACACTCAGACATATCAGTAAAAGTATCCACTCTCCCTCTAAAC
The DNA here is from genome assembly GCA_963662175.1 of Aradus depressus. Classification (NCBI taxonomy): domain Eukaryota; kingdom Metazoa; phylum Arthropoda; class Insecta; order Hemiptera; family Aradidae; genus Aradus; species Aradus depressus. Next base: position 4,549,591 of record OY759222.1, read on the forward strand.
TCTTTGGAAATCTAGGGGTGTCTTACCCTCTGAGTCCCAACTTCCTTATATAACATTTAGTGTCGATACAACCATTACATCGGCACTTAAGTTTTTACTATTATGGTTTCGGAGATTAGTGTATAAGATTTCAATACCTTCCAGCCCTTATCTCTTCCTCCCTTTTGGTCGCTTTAGCTGAAAATAAATAGATGTATCATTTCTTGACATTATGGGTGCACATATATTGAAGACCAGAAATGGAATAGGATGTGTGTCATAAATCCGAAACCTTGTTTTTTTCAATGGAAAATGTTGATAGTTCCTGTATAGCATAGCCTGGAAAGAGCTGGAAGCAACTATCCAATGCAATGCTGCAAGTAGTGATGTAGCCACCGTAACAGCGGACATAGTGCCTGATGTAGCCACCGTAACAGCGGACATAGTGCCTGATGTGGCCACAGACTTGCTAAATCAGAAAATTGTAAAAAAAAACTTAGGCTTGTTTATGTCTGTGGACAAGATAATTCCCGGATAGAATGAACAGAAGGCCAGAAATGGAAAAGGCTCTATGTGCCATAAATTCGAAACCTTGTTTTTTTTTTATGGAAAAATGTTGTTAGTTCCATGCAGAATAGCCTGGAAAGAGCTGGAAGCAACTATCCAATGCAATGCTGCAAGTAGTGGAAGTAGCTCTTTCCAGGCTATTCCCCATGGAACAACATATTACCATAAAAAAAAACAAGGTTTCAAATTTATGGCACATAAAGCCTTTTAGATTTCTGGTCTTCTATTCATTCTATCCAGGAATTATCGTGTCACAAACGTAGACAAGCATGATTTTTTTTTTTACAATTTTCTGATTTAGTAAGTTTGAAACTGAGGAATTCAGATGAATTAGTGAAGTTACAAATAAAAAGAAATGTCCATGAATCACCGGCTATGTACATCCCCAGCAAGAATTAATCAATTAAGTTTTCGCTCTCCCTCCAAACTCAATATTTGAATTCACAAATGAAATTCATAACAATGGCAGTTATTTGAATTTTTGGCTTAAGCCTTCCCTTTGGCCAATTTGGCTGAAAATCAATAAAATGTCGAGTCGACACATTCATTCTGTCTGGAGTTATCGTGTTCAGACACACACACACAGAAAAACAGCTTTTTTTCCCATTTTTGGAAGTAGTAAAACATGAAATTTCGTTGATAACTCTTAACTAATTATATAACTTCCCCTATACATCGTTTAGCTGGGAAAGTAATAACATTTTTTTCGATTGGGCAAAGAGTTGCGAGATGTGGGAAGGGGCGCGCTCGATCACCTGATCAATTCTCCCTATCTACTGTCACGTTACTCCGTTACATTTACATGTAATATTCAATAAATTTTGAATTAAATCGGATCAATAGAAGGCAATCTAAGGATAATTTCCTAAGTGTCTCGGAAGTTCTACTCGAGGTATTGATGGAGAGTTGGTTATTTTCGCTTCTCAGACACACCCACTGTCCTCAATGGGTTTGCAAAAATGGAAACGGAAGCCAGGGTTCAGCTTAGAAAGTACTCATTTTATTGGAAATCAATAGGTGTCTTTCTCAGAGGCTTCAAGAAGAAGAAGAGTTTATTATAACAGTGGCATTTACAGAGGTACAATTATACAATAAGGTTCCTTAACCATTACCCTTATACACTAAATACAAATAAAAAATAATCAGTTAATTTAAAAACAATGCTACTGCTTAAAAGTAAATTTTAAGAAAGTCTCACCTCCAACAACGTACGGTACCTTGAGTTTTACTTAGGCAGCAGACTAACGTGGAATCCCCACACAAGACTCAAACGACAAGAACTCAACAGACGATATGGTCTTTTAAGACGACTACTCGGATCAAAGTCAAAACTATCTGTTGAGAACAAACTTACAATTTACAAAACAATCATACGACCAATATGGACATACGGACTAGAAGTATGGGGCTCAGCCAAGAGTTCCAACATTAACAGAATACTAACTTTTCAGTCAAAAGTCCTACGACAAATTGTCAATGCTCCCTTTTATGTCACCAACAAAGACCTCAACATTTCTTATGACCAAGACCTAATCCAACTCCGCTTCAAGAAATTCCATTCCAAGTTGAATACCCATCCCAATCCTGTCGCTCAGCGCATGTCCTCTCAGTCCCATCCCGACAACCCTCCACGCCGCCTAAGACGACGCTGGCCTCGCGATTTTCTTTGAATAACGAGACTAAAACAGAGATTATAATTTAAAATCGTGAACAGATTTTAAGGAGGCTTCTGAACGCTCATACTAAGTTTCATTTTTACACATTCATTACTACGATTGTTATTAGGGTTCTTATTATTAGGTTTTATTAGTTGAACCCTATTAATTTCATTTATATACATTCATTACAACGATTGTTATTAGGGGGTTGGTTTCTGAGTTGAATTCCTTCCCTTTTCTCATCCACCACCTTGTCAATATGCTCATCCACTTGGCAGTTATCGTCTTCACAGCCAAAAAGGACATTTTTTTTTACTTTGTGGAATCAGGGGGTTGGAAAACATAAAATTTCGTTGAAAACATCCAACTTCTGGACGATTACATAACCTCCCCTATACTTCGTGTAGCTGAGGAAATAATGAAATATCTTACCGAAATTTGAGTTTTCAGGAAATTATACATTGGACTCACCTGAAACAAAAGAAACGAAAAATATTATTTATATTGGTAAATAAATGAAACACTCGTTAACAGGGTTTCGTGTACTGTCTTAAAGAGCAATTCCATCTTTTATTGGACAAGTAGTTCTCTTCTCTTCGGTCAATCACTGCTGGAAAACAGACGTGTCTTAGCCAGGCACTTCTAGATCTAGAAGGACAATTTGGTGCCGGTATATTCACTGTATCAGCAGTTATTTCAATTTTCCCTTTGGTTGAAAATTAGTATATGTCGCTCTTTTGGAGTTCTGGAAACGATATAAAATTTGGTCATGGTGTACACAAACACAAGACATACTTAGCAGTTGTGCAGGGGATGTACTCAAGTACTTCACTGAAATTTCATGTTTTTCCGACTATTAATCCAAACAAATATATTAATATCAAGTTTTGTATTTACATTCAGAAACCTATAAGGATTGATACCTATTAGGTTTTTTTAGGTTTTATGACTCATGCCCGGGCTTTAACAACGAGGTCATATCGCCTACTACCAGAGCGCTCTTTCGTCACTCTGGTAGACATGAGCCCGACCCCCTTATGAGAGTCCTTAATTTTGCCTATCGTAAATTTTTATTCACCTAGGGTAGGGGTCTTTAACGAGTACCTGACATCGTACAGGCTCGGGACCATCGCTCAACGTCCCATCCGAAGGACGGCGTGCTTAAGTTTATTTTACCTCCCAGATAAAATAAACGAAGGGCCTCGGTCGGGTTTCGAACCCACGATCTTGAGCTCAGTTGGCAAGCACGCATACCACTGAGCTACCGGCGCCCTCATTGATACCTATTGATCTTTAGACAAAGAAAGGGGGAGGGTCAGTTTACTTACGCCTATTTACTCGACTGAGTTTAGAGGGAGAGCGGAACTTTACTTGCCAGTGACTGACAACTGAACAACAGACTACATATCTTCTGCTATACTGTGTACAGCTGGGTAAATGAAAAAGTTCCCCTGGCGGAGCAATTCCCAGGCTTCGCCTACCTCACTGTTCACAAACAAATTTTCCCTTTCAAATTGCCCCTTATTACCACCAGAATACGCCCCCATCGCTTTCACTAATATAAGCCGATGTTTTACTAACCTACAGTAGTAGTTTAAAGATGTTTTCTTCTAATGAATAGTGTTTATTTTTCAAAATGACTTTTGAAACAGCCTTCTAATGAGTGAATAAAAATTGGTACATAGAAAAACCACTTTCGATTTTGTGTTCTTAACATCATAAGAACAAATTGCGGCAATTTGATTTTACACTATTACAATTTTATTTAACTTTTCCACTAGTTGTGGGGCGCGGTTTTGTCTAGGAAAGTCAGCGTGTATGCGATAACTCACGTTTAGGTATACACGAAATTTTATATATGAATCCAGGACCCTCAAACAACGACACCTATTGACTTTCAGCCAAATCGCCAAAGGGGGGAGAGAATTAGGGAGGAGGCATAACACAAAAACTCTAATAACTGCAGATGTAAGTAATGAATGTATCGACATGAAATTTCATATTTGAGATTAAAGCCCAATGAGAACATAAAAAGTCAGATATTGGCCGAAGCAAAGGGGGCTCAATTTAAAAACACTCATAACTACCGATGTAATGAATTTATCGACACAAAATTTAGTATGAGGATTTACGAGCCACTATTCGAACTTAAGACCGACTGACGTATAGGCGTTGAAGACAAAAATCAATAATAAACACATTATTGCTGAATCAAATTTTCACCTGGAATTGGCTGGGAGGAGACGTCATCAAGAGTATTCTTAAGCTATTTTCGGGCTCGTCAGCCGTCATCTATTTTCCTAACAGTTTTTTTTTTTCAGCAAAAACCTATCCGCGTATGTCAAGTCGAAATCAGTTTGATAGAAGCTCTTTTTATAGCTATAAAAAGGTACAAAATAGATTATTAAAAGGCTGGAATAGTGATAGATGCGATAAAAAATCGTGGAACGAAAAAAAAAAAAAAGTTTAAATTCGTGAAAGGTTGATGTTTGGCGTTGCGGAACAAGGATTAGTCACGCGAATCCGAGAAATATCGACCCAGTTGCCAACTAGCTTATTAAGAAATTTGGATATTTTTGAAATAAATAAAATAGAAGGAGTTAAAGAAAGATAATTGCAGAGAAACAGTCGGACTTATACTGCAAGATGATCGAATGAAAAATACCTCGAATTAATCAATCATGATGAAAAGTAAATTTCGTATCGATATATTCATTCTATCGAGTGTTATGTCCACACACACACAGACAGACAGGATTTTATTTACTTGCCCAGTTAAACGAAATATAAGGAAAGTAATATAATCGGTTTAAAATTCGATGCGGTTTTCAACGAAATTTCATGTTTTCCGAATTCTAGAGATAACTGCCGATAGAATGAATGTATCGAGAAGAAATTGTATATGTGAATCCAGAAACCGCTAACGACACCTATTATTTTTCAGACAAATCAACGAAAGGGAAGGGGGATTAGGGCGGAAGCTGAACATAAAATTTCTAATAACTCCTGATTAAACGAATGTATCGACACGAAATTTTAGATGTGTAACCAAAACCCTATTAGGATATCGGCTGAAAGGAAGGGAGGTTCAGGAGAGGGGGCGAAATGGAAAAGCCCTAATAACTGCCGATGTAATGAATTTATTGACACAAAATTTAGTATGAGGCTTTAGGAGTCTTTTGTCTAAGTCAACTGATGAATATTAGCGCAAAAGGTCGACCAGTTTTGGAGGGGAGCGGAAAGTTGACTAATTCGTTCTGGGGAAGTATACAGCCGGTGATTCACTGAAGACTTTTTTATTTTATATTTTATATAACTTCCCCTATACTTCATATAGGTGGCAAAGTAGAAGAAGAGGAGACTCATGGCGGCCCAAGAAAAGGATGTCCGGGGCACTGAAGAGAGGAGTCTCGGACTTGAGTTGAGGTCGGATAGAAAGTGGACTAGGGGCGTAGTAGAGCGGGTCAGGAGGGCTGCGACATTCCAGCAGCGGCGACAATCACCGCTACACTTTTAAAAATTTCCGTAAAAATTGACGAGCGGAAAAAAAAAAAGTTTTTCATTAACTAATTAATAATAAAGTCTAAATAAATCCTCATACTAAATTTTGTGTCGATAAATTCATTACATCGATAGTTATTGTAGTTTTTGTGTTAAGTGTACCCCCTAGCCTAATCAATAATAATTATTAATTATAATAATAATTTATACTAATAATTTAATATGATTCAGATTGTACGTCAAATAGTGCGTTTTAGCCCAAACGGTCGACTGGTCTGGGAGAGCGAAAATTGATTAATTCTTGCTGGGGAAGTACACAGCCAGTAATTCACCGACGACTTTTTTAAAATATAATACAGTAGAACCTCGATTATCTGTGTTCGCGATTAACCGTGGTGTGTAAGCAGTAAGTATAGTTTCCTAGAAACCTAGAGACAGAGTAGAGACAGAGACACTCAGCTAGGTACTTACGATAAAAAAAATGCAGCTGCACTTTCAATAAAATTTTCTAGGAATGATTTGACCACCTTCAAACTTAGAACTTAAGGAAAATCACAGGTTGTCAATTATATATTTAAGGAAAATCATTTCAAATCGCAAAAAAAAACCTGATAACGTTATACATGACAATGTACACATATATGTAATTCGTTAAATAAAAAGAGTCTCGATTAACCGTGGTATTCATTTATCCGTGCAACCTCTCCCCTTCATTACCCAGGATAATCGAGGTTCCACTGTATATACTATTAATTATACATCTCATGTCAAAAAACAATTTTTTTTTAAATTTTATGATTAAACCCATACATTTTCACTGTTATATGTCAATTAGAATTGTAGCAAGAGTCAGAGCTTCAGATTATCTCATCATTGTATATGAGTGTGTGAGATGCAAAACTCGTTCGTTACAAAAATTGAAAAAATTGAGATGACAGCAGATTCTAAAAGATGTTTTGGCGATTTATAAGTCTAAAACATCAGATTGTATCAAAGCTTGTTCTTTCCAATGGTTTTAGGTGACTGAAAATTGCAGTTAGTATCAAAACTGGTTCGTTTCATGCATGTTTTTTGCATTTTCTCAATATTCGGGTAATGTGTAACGAGCGAGTTTTGCATCTCACACACTCATATATAAGTATACCTCAAGAACGTGGGTTCGAAACCCGACCGAGGCCCTTAGTTTATTTTATCTGGGAGGTTAAATAAATTATGCACGCTGTCCTTCGGATGGGACGTTAAGCGATGGTCTCGAGCCTATACGATGTCAGGTACTCGTTAAAGACCCCTGCCCTATGTGAATAAAAATTTAGTGTAGGCAAAATTAAAACAGTAGAGTCGGGCTCATATACACCAGAGTGACGAAAGAGACCTCTGGTTGTAGGCGATATGATCTTGTAGTTAAAGCCCGGGCATGAGTCATAAAATCTAACCTAACCTATAAGTTTAACAACTTAGCAAACAGGAATTGTAAACATTTTCAGCCAAATCTGCCCGAAGGGAAAGAGGGGGGGTTGAGGGGGCGACTAAAAACATTCTAATAACTATCGACAGATCATTCAGCAAATGTATCCAAAACCCCAGGACGACACCAATTGATATACAGCCAAGGGAGGAGGGGGGGGGGGGGGGGGGGGAATACACCGCCGGTGATTCACCGACGAATTTTTTTTAATTCAAAATATTTAATTACTTAACTTTTTTAATTATCTTCTTCCCTTTGGAACGCTCAACGGGTGAACGGAGTCAAGCTTGACCGATTTTTCAATTGGTGCTCTCATTGAAAAGAAATTAACTTAGGGCCCAGTTATGACACAGAGCGATTGGGTAAGAAATCTAAAAGGCATGATCTGTACAGGAAAGCGGGTAATCTACAGGAGAAGATCGGATTAGCATGAGATTGGGGCTTGGCAAGATTTGCTAAGAAGCACGGCCACTACTGAGCTAACTGAGCAACACCGGACCATTTATAGTCCATTACAATAATTAAATGTGGGGAAGAATATTGGCAGTGATTCAACGCGCGAATTAATCAACAACGTTTTCGCTTTCCTCTGAAATCAATCTACCGTTTTGGTTGAAATTCGATAATCTTTGTCAATGTAGAAAGAAATCGAGGTTCTATCGTGAAAAAGAAAATGCAAAATTTGGACAACGTTTCGAAAATTATTTATTTTCTTCTTCAGGGCCTACAGAATATAAACAAACAAATTAGACATTATGGACAATTATATAAACAGATACTTTATAATAATTTGTAAGAGAACACTGGACACAAACTCACAACACCGTCACCACACACATCCACTCAAGTCATTGTAAGGTAATTTTTATTTTTTAGTTAATTAGAGAGCTATATATTGTTTTATATAGTTTATTACTACTTTCAAAAGTTGTATCTATTTTTATTATTTATTTATTTATTATTATTATTTTTCTCTCTTTCATTTATGTTAAAAAATTGTTTCACTTTTTCAAATTATTATAAAGTATCTGTTTATATCATTGTCCATAATGTCTAATTTGTTTGTTTATATTCTGTAGGCCCTGAAGAAGAAAATAAATAGTTTTCGAAACGTTGGCCAAATTTTGCATTTTCTTTTACACGATAGAATCTCGATTTCCTTCTACATTGAAAAGATACTGTCGACTCTATTAATCATTATTTCGATAATCTTACTCAAGTATTTCTAATCCTCGCACTAAATCCCCCCCCCCCCCTCCTTCATTAGGAACGATTTGTCTTAAAATCAATATTTGTTATCCTTAATGGGTTTTCGATTTACATATAAAATTTCGTGTCGATAAATTCATTTTTTCAGGAGTTATCGTGTTAGACCCACAGAAAGTAAAGTTTTACTTTTATTATCAGGTGATCAGAAAACATGAAAATCCGGTGAAAAACCCGACATGAAATAGGACTCTAGGACTCATACAAAAAAAAAAAAAAATCGTGGCAACTTGAAATTCGGGCTGGTATTTCTTACTTTCATACGATACAAACCGGAATGGTTAAAAAAAATTGTTGGCGCTACCTGTTATCAAAAAAAATCCATTTCACAAAAATCAAATTTTTGACGTACATCAATCAAATTGAAGAGTTCTGAGAGTATATAAAGATATTTTATTTTTTAATATTTAACCATAGCAGTTTAATATTTAACCATAGCAGTTTAATATTTAACCATAGCAGTTTAATATTTAACCATAGCAGCGTAAAGGTTATTGGGCCCAATTTGACCCACTGTACATATATATTTTATATTTATATAATTAAAGTTGCAGGAATATGAAAAATGCATATGAAGGGTGAGGGGTGGGGGGGGGGGGGGGGGGGGGGGGAGGGATTTTTGTCATAAATTCGGATAAGTGGGTCGCAAAATATTATGTTACGGATAAATGAGGCTAATTCCCCTTCGTGGGAGACAGGGGTGCTAAAAGATTGGATTTTTTTCTTTCAATTCTGCTAAGAGCCCTATATAAGAGCCATGCAGCCTATAAGTACTGAGATAAGGCGAGGTCTATGTCGGCAAGTCACGCAACAGACATCAGTCTGCTTCTATAACTTACAGTTAACTCCTTAGGTCCACTTATCTCCCACCTATAATGAAAATTATTACAGATGTTTATAGGTCTATAAGTCACACAGGACAGACAGAAAAGTAACTATCAATCGAGTAAATTAACTGTTACAACTGATCAAAGGTGGAAATTTTGAAATATCTGAGCAAGGGCCAGACTGGCAATACAAAAGGACGGACGCTGCGAAAACATTTTTTCGCTTTCCCGCCTCTACATACACCATCTTTTTCGTTGAAAATTAGTAGGTGAATAATTACTTAGATACTTACTGGATCCTGGATTCACATGGCCGGTGAATCATGAGCTATGTACTTCCCCAGCTCGTTCTAAACAATTAGGTTTTCATTCTTCCTACAAAATGGGGACAATTTGGGCTATAACAGCCCCCCTTTGATTCTCTTTCCCTAGGGCCGATTTCGTGGAAAATTATTTGGATTTTGAGTTCAGCACCCCACTCTCCTTCGGTAAAATTTGACTGAAAATCAATAGCTGAAGGCTTTGATTTTACATATGAAATTTCATATCAATACCTTCATTACAACGGTAGTTATTTGAGTTTTAATCCCTAATCCCTCCCTGCCCTTTGGTCGATTTGGCTGAAAATCAATAGTTGTCGTCCTTAGAGGGTTCGGAATACACATATATAATTTCGTTCCTCCTTATCGAATTTTTGAACGTTTACATAACTTTCCTTATACTTTATATAACTGGGGAAGTGATGGTTCTGGATACACATACAAAATTTCATTTTGATATATTCATTCGAATTTAGAGTAAATCATGTTATCACGGTTTTTGAGTTGAGCCCTTCTCCTGAACCCCCTCTTTCCCATTACCCACAGTTTTACTGAGATAAATATCCGGATAATCCGAAATGCGGATAATGAGGAGCACTACTCCCTGGACTGTTGGACACGCTCTGAACTAGTTAAAAACCTATATTTATTTACACTTTAGATCCTGGAGTACAGATGTTTGTCAATATTTTGTTCTGTTCCACCTCTCGACAGTGGGTCAAGGTTCGTTCTCCTTCCTCCACTCCAGATGGCACGAAACCCTTATAACGAGCGTATGATGTCTGTCATCTCTGAAACTGATGAAGGTATTTAAACCGTGGAATGACATATTTCTTTAAAGAGGGGAGGAATACCGGTTCTTGAAATGACAGACTGACACGAAGTTGAAGCAATGCAGTAGGTAACGCATACTTGAGCAGTATGCATGGCAGCGGGAGCGCTGCTGAGAATGTGTGCGATGGCAGCAGCTATGAAAACGCGTGCTTTTCAAGGTTTATGGTTAGCATAATGTAATAAATTACTGATTATTACATTATATGTATTACATACAGAGGGCTCCGGTAGCTCAGCAGTATGAATGCTTGCTTACTGAGCTCAAGATCGCAGGTTCGAAACCCGGGCGGGCCCTTAGTTTATTTTACCTGGGAAGTAAGAAAAACCTTAAGCACGCAGTCCTTCGGATGGGACGTTAAGCTTCCACCGTAATGCCTGTTATTGCCTCCCATCGCCAGTGCCTTGCCTATTTTTGCCTACCTTTGCCTACCTCTCCCCTCCCCCACGTCTCCTTGCCCTAATTGCCGTTATCTTGGCCCCGGTCGTGCCCCAGACATCTGCCTCCTCACAGCTGCTTCCCGACAGATGGTGTTCGTCCCCAGCCAAGGTCGGAACCGTGTTTCCCTCAAATGTCCCATTCAGTCCTTGGCCCTTTTCAGTCCCACCCTTCCCCACTTCGTAAACATTAAGATATCTCTCCCATATAGCAAAGATAAAACTCATGAAATTGTTGAAAGAAAAAAAATATTACTTTAGGCGTGCCTCAGGGATCCATATTGTGCCCACTTTATACACAATAACTACTGTTATTATACACAGAAGTCTCCTCAACATTCCGACCAAAGTGACAGCTGTACGCAACTGGTAATCTTGAATTTTAACTGTCTAATTCCACAATAGATATGTACTTACATATAGTATATCGGCTTACGATATCGTCAGCAAAAAGTACAACATTATCTTTTCATATTTATACAATTCTCAAATTACGTGAGACTGTGATTCTCCAACCCCATGGGGAAATATAACTGAGGAAAAGTATATGGGTTTAAAGTTCAAAAAAGTATAGCAATGTGAAACAGAATCTTGATAATATGAGACATTATTTTTGACACCTCTCCTCTGTGCGATTTCACTTGGAGATTACTTAATTCAGGTGTGCCACAGGGATCTATATTGGGGCCACTTTTGTTTAATATTTATTCACCAGAGATCCCCACAAACTTCAGTACTCTCTTCGCCAACGATACAACTATCATACCCCAGGACGGAGATATACTTGGGGTTGGTGAAATAACCTAAATGTTGAACTAAAATAAACTTAAGCGTCTTGTTATCTCTGAGAGAGTTTTTGCATCGTAAGTCTTATTTTTCAAGAGACATTGTTTCCAAAATTCTATCATTAAGGTCACGATCTCGCTTGAGTTTTTCTAATATTTAATTTTCCTCTTCATCTTGTTCTTGTTTACAATGGCGGCTGCTCTTGTGAACTAGGTCAAGAGGAACTGCCCTTCACAATATGATACATTACTATCAAATTAAGTATTTTTATAATATAAAATAGCTGGTCTTAGGGCTCTACAGGCGGATACAAAACTCATATCAAGTTAAAAAGTTTTTTTTTATGTGTAAACATCCTAGCTTTCGGCAGGGACTAAGTCTCGTTGATGTGACGACATGAGCTCAGCGCACACACTCAACTACACACTTCTTTATCTGTGATGTCAGCTGTTTCTGAGCATTTCTATTGTATTTTTACAACAAGATTGATCATATTTACCGTTGTACTGAATTTAACTAAAATATCAATATTACAAACTATAATATGATCTTTCGGTAAGAAACTTTTAGGTTAAGATGCTTCGATAGCTTAAATTTCTCACAATAAATAAAATTTGTGGTTAAAGGAAATAATATAGCATTGTAGTAGAAAATATAATATATAATAATATAATATACAATATTACATAATATTGTTATTAATATATAATAATAATTACTACTGAAAATATTGATCAATAAATAATATATTTGTGATCATATTGTCACAACAAATAATATAATGTTTTTACCCATTTCAGGAGCTTATTTCATTTTTAAATGATCATCTTAATCTACAAATTAATACGAATCTTAGCATTTCCACAAGAAATTCGAAAACTACCATCGACGCTGTATTCTCGCGGTATTTAGAGACACTACACAATCACAGTTGTGTTTTTATCTATCACAAACCTATAATTTCATGTATAAAAAAAATTGAAGAACAATAAATTTGACAGTATAAATTCCTCATACTACTTATTGTAACGTTATAAAACAAATTTTAATCAAAATCAGTGCACGACATCAAGTTTTTGAAACTAAAGCAGATGTTTACACATCAATTCTCGTGAGTATCGCGTAACTCACACATTTGCTTTTTTTAAATTTTTTAGCACTTAAATTATATTATATAGGCACATTAATTATATAGGCGAGGGCGCCGGTAGCTCAGTGGTATGCGTGCTTGACTTCTGAGCTCAAGAACGTGGGTTTGTAACCCGTTAAGCACGCCGTCCTTTGGATGGGACGTTAAACGATGGTCCCGAGCCTGTACGATGACAGGTACTCGTTAAAGACCCCTACCCTAGGTGAATAAAAATTTAGGGTAGGCAAAATTTAGGACTCCCACAGTAGAGTCGGGCTCATGTGTGACGAAAGAGCGCTCTGGTAGTAGGCGATAGGACCTCGTAGTTAAAGCCCGGGCATGAGTCATTAAACCTAACCTATTATATAGGCACATCGAGTGATTCACCGACGAATTTTTTGACAATGACTATATATCTAAATAGTCCAAATCTAGAATTATATTAAGTATGAGAATAATAGGAGGCATACATTTAAAATCACTTTTACAAAAATATATGTTAATGATATGCCTCGGTGGGATAGCTGAAGGATCAGTTGTTGAACTCTCTCCACGGTCTCTGAACACACGCGGGATACTTACATCTGACGGAGTTTCTATCAAGGCGTTGGCGAAAACTAGCTAACAAACATTCACTTTCACTATTTGACAATCGTTAAGAATAGGATTCAAAGTCGTGATTTTAGTTTGAACATAAAAATTGGTAGGGACCTCATAAAAAAAATACTAATTTAAATTTCTAATAAGGCCCAAGCAGATGAGAATTTCTACACGACAGATAAATGTTGTTTCAGTTCAAATGTCATTGGAGGTATGTAAAAAAAAATTAATTGAAAATTTATGTGAAAAAAAGTTGTTGGTCAATCGCAGGCGATGCACCTCCCCAGCTCGAATAAATCAATTATCGTTCTACCCACGAAAGGCTAACATTTATGAATCATACTAAATTTTGTGTCGACATATTCGAGAAATCGACAGTTATTAGGTTTTTTGTGTTAACGATCCCCTCAATTAATCGATTTAGCTGAAAATCAATAGGTATTGGATACTCATAAATCGATTGTATGTGAATCACCGGTAAAATACTTCCCCAACCAGAATTTTGAAGAAAAGAGAGGGAGCCGGTGGCTCAGTGGTATGCGTGCTTGCTTACTGAGCTCAAGATGGCGGGTTTGAAACCCGGTCGAGGCCCTTAGGTTTTTTATCTGGGAAGTGAAAAAACCTTCAGCACATCGTCCTTCGGATGGGACGTTAAGCGATCTTCCCGAGCCTCGGGCATGAGTCACAATGACTAACTTAATGAAGAGAAGAACTTATGTCTACCTCCAAATAAAAAATTGTGGCAACTTGAAATTCGGGATTTATTTGTGTTGCTATTCTGTAATATATCTAGTTTCCACTCTCTCTCTAAACACTATTTCTCCTTTGCCCCATTTCATTGTAAACCAATAGGTTAATTACATATGGACTCTTAAATCTATTTATATTTTTGTTGTTCATTTTTCATTTTTGATTTAGGGGTCGGAAAAAAACGTGAAAACTCTGTATATAATTTTTGACTTATTGCATAACTGTCGCACTTGCGGTTTTATATAAGTATAAAACTTTTTTCTTATCTGGGAAATAAAAAAAAACGTGAGGACGCCGTCCTTTGGATGGAACGTCTAATTGCCCTGGAGTATAGTGCTATGAAAGTATTTGTTAATAATCTATATTTGGTTAGCAAAAATTTGTGTACTCCCAGAGTCGAGTTCATGTTGTGCGCGCTCTCTTGAAAGATTCTCCAAGTTTGTAACGGCCACAATGTATGAGATATTTAAATGACACAATAAATCTCTCTCTCTCTAGTTTTTTCTTAGGTCTTTTATTTATTTACAAAATAATAAAGGAACAAAGATAAGGACGCAGGAGGTGAGGTCCGGGTACAGCGTCGAGGCTGGGAAATGATACCCCTGTCTTCTTAAGACACCCCAGGACGATTTAAGGGGTGAAAGTCCGACTCCTTCCTTCCAATAGTCTCCCAGGGGAACAGAAGTAATTTTTTTTTCGTCTCGGTCGGGAGCGACTTGAAGTGGCCGATGAAAGTAGTATCAACCTTCTCTGCGACCTTCACAACACTCTCACCTATCCAACAGGGGACCTACTGATTCGTGCCGTGCATCCGTTTGTCCTTCCTTACTTTCATGATGTACAGAGCAAGTTATGTAATCGGTCAGATAAATCAATGTTGAGTTTTCGCCAGAATTTCATGTTTGCCGACCTCCTGATTCCAAAAATTAAAAAAAATAAAAAGTCCCTTCTGTGAACACGATAACTCCCGATAGAATAAATGTATCGATACGAAATTTTATATAAGTATCCAGAACCCCATAAGGACGATACATATTAATTTTCAGCCAAATCGGCCAAAGAGAGGGTAGAGATCATGGGGGCTTAACACAAAAAATCTTATAACTACCGTTGTAATAAACGTATCGACACGAAATTTCATATTTGCGTTCCAACCACTATAAGGACGACACATATTAATTTTCAGCGGAATCGGCAGAAGGAAAGATGAAGAACAAAAAGGGGGCTCACCTCTAAAACCCCAATAACTGACAACATGTCCATGAGTAGTAGGTTTAAGTAGGAGGTCGAACTAAGTTCATTGATTCGTGTTGGGGAAGTAACATTGTGGGTGATTTGCTGACTATTTTTTTTTTCTTGTTTTATTTAAGTTATACTCACTAAAAGTAATTCGTTGTGAAAACGGTTTTCAAAGAAAATACTAGTTTTGCGTGATCATTTCCTTGTCGAGGCGACTTATAACAGACATTGAATACAAAACAGTCGACAGAACAACAAACAGACAATGCCGACAGACAGACCCCCACTAAGAAATACCTCTTCAACTGTCTCCCCCCTCCCTTCTAGAAAATAAATTGTCAGCTGGTATGTGTTGAGTTTTTTCAATAAATATTCAGTGGTTTGTACATTCTTCATGTGTCCCTGCCTCCGTGTTCCATAGTAATTCCTGTTTTCCTGGAAGAGCTCCTGGATGTCGATGCCCCCTCACGTCATTCAACGTGGCCAACAACAATGGCCTTAAAGGTCAATTTGAAATTTTGCCGTGGCCAACAACAATGGCCTTAAAGGTCAATTTGAAATTTTGCAAACAAAAAATATCGGTAGTAAGCGACATAGGACTTTTTTTTTATAGCAACCACGTACTTTCAGATCTCTCTCTCCCCCTCCTGCCATTAAAGTATATAAGAAAGTTTTGTTAGTTTTAAAATTTCACAGGTTACCTACCACCTTCCCTTTTGGTTGAAAAACAATAGATGTCGACCTTAGAGGATTCTCGATACACATATAAAATTTCGTGTCGATAGATTCAATCTGTAGGGAGTTATCGAGTTTACAGACACACGCACAGACAGACAGACAGAAATTGTTTTTTTTTTTCATATTTGGAATCTATAGGTCGGAAAACATGTTTCATTGAAAACACCGCATCGAATTTTTGACCGATTACATTGTGGTACACAATAGGCCTACGCTGGCCGCGGTGACTTAGCCCTCGTAATTATAGATGTATAAAATTACACTCATTGTAATTATTAATAATATATTATAAAATTAATTATATTTATTTGTATAAAAACAGTGGAGTAACTTATTAGTACATAAATATATGAAGTCGCATTTTGTTTTAAAACGAATCAATGAGTGGAGTACAAAAGACGACCATCAGCTGTTGGGTTGTGGAGGTGAGAAGGTCTGAGGAGAGATGTGAAGGTGGACAGGCTAGGAGTGAGAAGAGTGTTTAATAAACACTGTTTATGCTTAAGGTGTGGTGAACTTGAGAGATACTTTTATTTATTTATATATATGTACATGATATATGCCCAAAATATAAAACAATGATATAAATAATGGCCAAAATATAAAACAGAAAAAAAAGACTGAAATAGTTTCAAGAATTTAGTTTCTAAGATTTTTCTTTTAAATAGTTTGAGTTTTGTTCCAATCTTAATTTTTAATTTTATAAGTAAGATAAACCCAAATATTTGTTCTCGTATTCTATGCTATTCATTTTCCCTGTTAACCCAGTAAGACAATTTATACCTTTGGATTAGATTTAACATTTTTACAAAATCTAGAAAAACAATATGGCATCTCTTTAGTAAATTTAGAACAAATGCAAATGAGAAGTTTGTTATTTGATTTGTTTTTATTTAACATCATATTTTCAATTATCACAACATATATAGATAGCTAGGGAAGTATGTAGCAAGATATTTTAAAATTCGTTGATATGCAATACAATTTAATGTTAAACAATTTCAACCATTTTTTACAACCGTTTTCGCGTAAATCAAGCAATTTGAAACGATTCAAAAAATTGGTTTCGAAATTTTAAGAGGTTATTTGCATATAGACCAGGCGTACTTTGAAAAAATCTATTTAATCGAAAACACGGTTTCCACTTTAAATGAAGTTGGTGAAAATGAACTATTTATGTTGTAATTTTGGTTCAAATTATCGTTTTTTATTCAAATAATTTTTTTTTTCCAAATCCGGAATCCGTAATAGCGGGGATCTCACAGGGTTTATACTAAGTCCCATGTTCTACTCACTAAACGCGGAGAATAACGCCTTGGCGGAGCAGGTTTACTGTTTGTCTCATTGAGCAATTCGGCAACTAACGAACATAAGACATTGCAACATGAGACAATGGAGAATGACCCTGAAGGTACTTCACATACCTAACGATACCTGACAAGAACGCCTATCTCGCCATTATAGGTCCTATCTCAAGGTTACTTTATGCAATCACCGCCTTACTTACAGTGCGTTCTGTCCCCCAATAACCACCTACGCACCTACTGCGCAACTCAACCAACGTGGGTAATATTTTATTATCTCAGCTATATGAAGTATACAGAAAGTTATGTAACAGGATTTCCGTCATTCGGCAAATCATCAGTAATGTACTTCCCCAGAGCGAATTATTCAACTAAATTTTACTGAGTACTTTCGGTATTGGTACCATCTTCAGCCCCGACTTAACAATACCGTATTTGTTAATTCGTGGCTGAATATGGTAGCAATACTGAAAGTACTCCCATATATTATAGTTAGTTAATATGACTCATGCCCGGGCTTTAACTATGAGATCATATCGCCTACTACCAGAGCGCTCTTTCGTCTGTCTGGTGGACATGAGCCCGACTCTACACTGGCAGTCCTAAATTTTGCCAACCTAGGTTTATTTACCTAGGCTAGGAGTCTTTAAGTAGTACCTGACATCGTACAGACTCGTGACCATTGCTTAATTAACGTTCCATAGAAGGACGGCGTGCTCAATATTTTTTTTAAATTTGAAAAAAGTTTTTCCTTTTTTTTTTTTAGTTTTCACAATATTTCTGCAGAAAATGTTAAGTACCATTAGAATAGGTCTCGTAGGACGGTCTTTGATCTGAGGAACTTTGAAAATTACCTCATTTTCAATAAGATAATTGCTAAAAAAAAAAAATAAATAAATAAAAAGATGGAGGTCAATTAACTGAGAAGGAGACGTAATTATAATAAATAATGGGCTATTGTAATTCTAGCATCGAAAATGGAAAATAAACAAAAAATATACAAAAGCGGTTATGAAGCAAAACTTGATCAGATATGTGGAAGTACAATGAAAAATCGTGAGGCTGCTTTCAAAGGATACCAACCGATGTCCTACAGAGATAATGAGGGGCTTAATTTACTAAATAAACAAAAACCAAAGCCTTTCTCTAGATTCAATTTAGTTCCCTCGCTATACGATGTATAGGTTATGTTTCGTTGGTTTCTGCGATCTCAATTAAATTGTTCAAAAATAATAAAATAACCCAAATAAAGAAATCGTACTTCATGTTCAAAAACAATAATATATTCCTAGCTTCCATTTTTTTGACAGAGTTCTTCCATAGCTATCCTTTCTAAATTCTGTCGAATCTACGTTTAAATCATTATTTTTTATTATTTATACACAAATTTATTTTTCTCTTCTTTTGAATTTTTTATTAGCATTTTATTTATTTATTTCATTTATTTATTTTTTTCTATATTTCGCACATTGCGACCTGAGGAAGGGACTAGAGAACGTCCCGAAATATCGTCTTGGAAAATACACTTTCGGAAATGTTACCAAAAATTATTATCCTAATTTTAAGTAAATAAAAAAATGTATCTACTATATTGGTACTATATACTAAGTACCTAAAACCGCAAGCCGTTCTTCGGATGGGTCGTTAAGCAGCTGTTCGATATTAGGTACTCGTTTAAAGATCTCTACCCTAGGTGAATAAACCTGGATAGGCAAAATTTAGTACTCCCACAGTAGAGTCAGGCTCATGTCCACCAGAGTGACGAAACAGAGCTCTGGTAGTAGGCGATATGGTTAAAAAAGACCGGGCGTAAGTCAAAATAATTAACTGTCAACTATATATATATATGGCATGTATATATGGTTATATATTGGTTTTTAGCCAAAACAGCTAGTTTTAAAATAGCTTAGTTAATAAGATCGTGCTGGGGAAGTTCACTGCTGGTGATTCACTCTTTTTTATTTTTGGATACGGGGGGGGTCGGAAAACATGAAATTCCGGCGAAAATACAACACAAAATTTCTGATCGATTAAGGAAGTAAAGTTGATGTGTAAGCTATGTCACAGTATGAATGGTGAGTAGGCTAGTAAAGAAAGCCAACTCCGTTAGAGTGGGATGGAAGGGGGTAGGCAGGAACTGTGAAGGCCAGGAAAGGAGCGCCGCTGGATAGCTGACCTGGGACTCGACTATTGTTTACTGGGAGTGACCTCGTTATAAGAGTGTCCGGCCTTGCACTCTCACATCTCAGGACAATCTCATCTCACTGGGAGAGTTGGAACAAAAAATTATATAGCCATCCCATTCAGTTAACTATAGAATGTGAATCACCAACAATCACCTTACCCACATAGAATTATTTGTATTCAATCAAGTTTTCACTGTTCCTCTAAACACACTTCTTTATCGGTCAATTTGGCTGAAAACTAATAGGTATTTTACTTAGGGATATTTCAATCTCATATAAATTTCGTGTCGATACATTCAATACACAAGTGGTTATTAGACTTTTTGAGTTAAGGGCTGTTCACAAACTACGTCACACACCTGGGGGGGAGGGGGGGCGGGAGGGGGTTATAACTTATGTGATGATTGTGACGGTTAGTATTTTAATAAATTCATGTTATTAAAGTAAAATAACATATTTAAATAAAATACATTTTATGTATAAAATATTGTACATATATTCAACATACGTATTCTACATACGTTATATTTCGATGTGCGTCAACAAAACAGTAATTTTTTATACCGACAGAAGGTAACCTATAAATTACTGCGCGCATATGCGATTTCGTTCTCAACTTTCCTTGTTTGGTTGAACTCCAACAATCAAGTTGAAGAAAGAAAACGATTGTTTGAACTTGGAAGATATGTTAAGCTAACTGGTACGAAACTGGTGCTAAAACAGATTTGGGAGGAATCGTAATATTCCTCAGTCTTTTTTCATGATATGGATTACCTCGCTTGAATAATCGAAATGTTAAATACTTAAATCACTGTTCTTTTATTTAATTTATGAATACAGATGAATATAATATGTATGTTGTATTTATGATAAATTGAAGTTGTATTTATCATAAATTGAAGTTCACTGCTGTTTTATACAATTTAGAACTTTTCTTTTTAAAAAAATTTCAGTTTAAATTGGGGGGGGGGGGGGGGGGGGGGGGTCATGAAAAAATGACATCACGTTTAGGGGGGGTTCAATTAAATGTGACCAATTGTGACAAGGGGGAGGGAGGGGGTTAAAAACACCTCAAAATTGGGTGACGTCGTTTGTGAACGGCCCCTTAAGGATCTCAGGATCAAAATTAGGTGGTGAATCACTAGTCCTTCCCCCGACTACGTTTTCGTTCTCGATTTGGCAGAAAATCCAATATGTGTCATACTCAGGGACTTCCGAATCCTCTAAATTTCATGCCGATACATTTATTACGCCCTTACTGGTCCCCCCTGTCCCTTTGACCGATTTTGCTCAAATCAATAGGTGTCGTTCTTAACTCTTAAATGTTGATTCTGGATATACATGTAAAATTTTGTGTCGATTTAATTGACAAACTGAAGTTATCGTATTCATAGACAGGATTTTTTTTTTTTTAAATTTAATCAGGGAGTTGCGAATCATGAAATTTGAGTGAAAACTCGACGTCGAATTTCTGACCGATTACATAACTTTCCCTATGATTGATATAGCCGTGGATGTAAAATGAGAACAGTTCGATATTTGTATACAGTATGTTTGGATGGTGCTAATCGATACTCGTATCTCCCAAACAAACGGATCAATTTCGACCTAATTTGGAGTATTCTACTATAGCGGACATTTTTCTCCTTTATTATTTGGTGAATATTAAAAGAAGTTTTATTTTAAATAATTATTGGTGGTATTTATATTGCCTATCGCGTTACGGGTCAAGGAACGCAAATAAATTATATAGAAATAATTATTTTGAGAAGCTTTTGAGGCCTACTACCAGAGCGGTATTTAGTTATTCTGGTGGACAAGAGCCCGACTCTACTATGGGAGTCCTAAATTTTACCTACCCTAAATTTTTATTCATCTAGGGCAGGGTGCCTAACACGAGTGCCTAACATTGTACAGGCTCGGGAGCATCGCTTAACGTCCCATCCGAAGGAAGGCATGCTCAAGTTTATTTTACCTTCCAGATAAAAAAAAAACTAAGGGCCTGGTTTCGAACCCACGACCTTGAGCTCAGAAGGCGCATACCACTGAGCTACCCCCGCCCTCAGTTCCCTTAAAATACAGACAAATAAACATAAATTTTGTTTTCACATGAAATTAAACAAAAATAAAGAGGGCGCCGGTAGCTCAATGGTATGCATGCTTGTCTTCTTAGCTAAAGATCGTGGGTTCGAAACCCGACCGATGCCCTTAGTTTATTTTATCGGGAGGTAAAATAAATTTAAGCACGCTGTTCTTCGGATGGGACGTTTAAGCGATGGTCCCGAGCCTGTACGTTGTTAGGTACTCGTTAAAGACCCCCTACCCAAAATTTAAGACTCCCATAGTAGAGTCGGGCTCATGTCCACCAGAGTGACGAAAGAGCGCTCTGGTAGTAGGAGATATGACCTTGTAGTTAAAGCCCGGGCATGGGTCATTATAACTAATTTTAACAGGTTTAGTTTATTAATATACAATTAGAGCCCCACAAATTAAATCTATAACAAGTATGAATAAGAATGGAAAAATCTTACCCTAGATGAATGGTTTAGAGGGAAAAGTGACTGAACATACCTGAAACAGAAAAATATATATATTAGACAAAGTAGAAGGGAACAAAAAAATATATACTTATTTTAGAGCAGCGAGAAAACTGTGATCAGGGGGAATTTTTTTATATTTTTATACCTTCAGTCTAATCGTGCACAAATTCGAGATCGGATTTTCAACGGAATTCAAGTGAAATTGTGAGAAAAATGAAAATCACTTTTTTTATATGTAATAAAATTTTCCGAAGGTTGCCCTGTTAGTGAGATATACCCCGAAAACCGTCTTCAAATTTCTTTAAACAATAAGCTCTTCGGGTGTGGAAGAGGTAAAAATATATTTTAAGGAATCATTAATTATATAATAATTAACCAGCATAATTGTACTTTATTATACCTTTAGTATAAGGACGTATTGTAATCGAGCGAAAATCCTAAATCGAGTTTTCAACGGATTTTCACGTTTCAAGGTCCCCTGAATACGTTTTGACAATTTTTGTGAAGACGTCTGGCTGTGTGACTGTATGTGAGCGCTCTGACGCACAAACGATTGTAGCTATGAACTTATAATATGACATGAAGTTGTCACATCCACTAATTTAGATCTGGTTAGTTTTTGGTCAAAATCTAACGAAAATTGAGATCAATTTACATGGGGGCCTAGTAGTCATAGTTAACACAGCTCGACAGAAATTTCACTGTATGTACCTCTAGGTTAGTTATTATGACTCATGCCCGGGCTTTAACTTCGAGGTCATATCTTGAGGCGATACAGGATTATCGTTTATCTGTTGCTAATGAAGGCTTCTTTGTATTTGTTCTAGATACACATGTACAATTTCTTGTCGACGTTCTATCGGGTGTTATCGTGTTCATATCCACACATACACAGATAGACCGCAAGGTTTTTGGTCAGGTCGCAAAACGCGGAATACCGGTGAAGAAACAAAATCGAATTTCTGTCTGATTCCCTACACTTCGTAATGTTGGGGATGTTATATAATTTAAGCTCTGCGGTTCACACTCCCGCGGTCCCCCAGTTTGGCTCCAGCCTCCTTAAGGCGGTTCACACTCCCGCGGTCCCCCAGTTCGGCTCCAGCCTCCTTACGGCGGTTCACACTCCCGCGGTCCCCCAGTTCGGCCCCAGCCTCCTTACGGCGGTTCACACTCCCGCGGTCCCCCAGTTCGGCTCCAGCCTCCTTACGGCGGTTCACACTCCCGCGGTCCCCCAGTTCGGCTCCAGCCTCCTTACGGCGGTTCACACTCCCGCGGTCCCCCAGTTCGGCTCCAGCCTCCTTACGGCGGTTCACACTCCCGCGGTCCCCCAGTTCGGCTCCAGCCTCCTTACGGCGGTTCACACTCCCGCGATCCCCCAGTTCGGCTCCAGCCTCCTTACGGCGGTTCACACTCCCGCGGTCCCCCAGTTCGGCTCCAGCCTCCTTACGGCGGTTCACACTCCCGCGGTCCCCCAGTTCGGCTCCAGCCTCCTTACGGCGGTTCACGCTCCCGCGGTCCCCCAGTTCGGCTCCAGCCTCCTTACGGCGGTTCACGCTCCCGCGGTCCCCCAGTTCGGCTCCAGCCTCCTTACGGCGGTTCACACTCCCGCGGTCCCCCAGTTCGGCTCCAGCCTCCTTACGGCGGTTCACACTCCCGCGGTCCCCCAGTTCGGCTCCAGCCTCCTTACGGCGGTTCACACTCCCGCGATCCCCCAGTTCGGCTCCAGCCTCCTTACGGCGGTTCACACTCCCGCGGTCCCCCAGTTCGGCTCCAGCCTCCTTACGGCGGTTCACACTCCCGCGGTCCCCCAGTTCGGCTCCAGCCTCCTTACGGCGGTTCACGCTCCCGCGGTCCCCCAGTTCGGCTCCAGCCTCCTTACGGCGGTTCACACTCCCGCGGTCCCCCAGTTCGGCTCCAGCCTCCTTACGGCGGTTCACACTCCCGCGGTCCCCCAGTTCGGCTCCAGCCTCCTTACGGCGGTTCACACTCCCGCGGTCCCCCAGTTCGGCTCCAGCCTCCTTACAGCGGTTCACACTCCCGCGGTCCCCCAGTTCGGCTCCAGCCTCCTTACGGCGGTTCACACTTCCGCGGTCCCCCAGTTCGGCTCCAGCCTCCTTACGGCGGTTCACACTCCCGCGGTCCCCCAGTTCGGCTCCAGCTTCCTTACGGCGGTTCACACTCCCGCGGTCCCCCAGTTCGGCTCCAGCCTCCTTACGGTGGTTCACACTCCGGCGGGCCCACAGTTCGGCTCCAGCCTCCTTACGGTGGTTCACACTCCCGCGGTCCCCCAGTTCGGCTCCAGCCTCCTTATGGCGGTTCACACTCCCGCGGTCCCCCAGTTCGGCTCCAGCCTCCTTACGGCGGTTCACACTCCCGCGGTCCCCCAGTTCGGCTCCAGCCTCCTTACGGCGGTTCACACTCCCGCGGTCCCCCAGTTCGGCTCCAGCCTCCTTACGGCGGTTCACACTCCCGCGGTCCCCCAGTTCGGCTCCAGCCTCCTTACGGCGGTTCACACTCCCGCGATCCCCCAGTTCGGCTCCAGCCTCCTTACGGCGGTTCACACTCCCGCGGTCCCCCAGTTCGGCTCCAGCCTCCTTACGGCGGTTCACACTCCCGCGGTCCCCCAGTTCGGCTCCAGCCTCCTTACGGCGGTTCACGCTCCCGCGGTCCCCCAGTTCGGCTCCAGCCTCCTTACGGCGGTTCACAATCCCGCGGTCCCCCAGTTCGGCTCCAGCCTCCTTACGGCGGTTCACACTCCCGCGGTCCCCCAGTTCGGCTCCAGCCTCCTTACGGCGGTTCACACTCCCGCGGTCCCCCAGTTCGGCTCCAGCCTCCTTACGGCGGTTCACACTCCCGCGATCCCCCAGTTCGGCTCCAGCCTCCTTACGGCGGTTCACACTCCCGCGGTCCCCCAGTTCGGCTCCAGCCTCCTTACGGCGGTTCACACTCCCGCGGTCCCCCAGTTCGGCTCCAGCCTCCTTACGGCGGTTCACGCTCCCGCGGTCCCCCAGTTCGGCTCCAGCCTCCTTACGGCGGTTCACACTCCCGCGGTCCCCCAGTTCGGCTCCAGCCTCCTTACGGCGGTTCACACTCCCGCGGTCCCCCAGTTCGGCTCCAGCCTCCTTACGGCGGTTCACACTCCCGCGGTCCCCCAGTTCGGCTCCAGCCTCCTTACAGCGGTTCACACTCCCGCGGTCCCCCAGTTCGGCTCCAGCCTCCTTACGGCGGTTCACACTTCCGCGGTCCCCCAGTTCGGCTCCAGCCTCCTTACGGCGGTTCACACTCCCGCGGTCCCCCAGTTCGGCTCCAGCCTCCTTACGGCGGTTCACACTCCCGCGGTCCCCCAGTTCGGCTCCAGCCTCCTTACGGCGGTTCACACTCCCGCGGTCCCCCAGTTCGGCTCCAGCCTCCTTACGGCGGTTCACACTCCCGCGATCCCCCAGTTCGGCTCCAGCCTCCTTACGGCGGTTCACACTCCCGCGGTCCCCCAGTTCGGCTCCAGCCTCCTTACGGCGGTTCACACTCCCGCGGTCCCCCAGTTCGGCTCCAGCCTCCTTACGGCGGTTCACGCTCCCGCGGTCCCCCAGTTCGGCTCCAGCCTCCTTACGGCGGTTCACAATCCCGCGGTCCCCCAGTTCGGCTCCAGCCTCCTTACGGCGGTTCACACTCCCGCGGTCCCCCAGTTCGGCTCCAGCCTCCTTACGGCGGTTCACACTCCCGCGGTCCCCCAGTTCGGCTCCAGCCTCCTTACGGCGGTTCACACTCCCGCGATCCCCCAGTTCGGCTCCAGCCTCCTTACGGCGGTTCACACTCCCGCGGTCCCCCAGTTCGGCTCCAGCCTCCTTACGGCGGTTCACACTCCCGCGGTCCCCCAGTTCGGCTCCAGCCTCCTTACGGCGGTTCACACTCCCGCGGTCCCCCAGTTCGGCTCCAGCCTCCTTACGGCGGTTCACACTCCCGCGATCCCCCAGTTCGGCTCCAGCCTCCTTACGGCGGTTCACACTCCCGCGGTCCCCCAGTTCGGCTCCAGCCTCCTTACGGCGGTTCACACTCCCGCGGTCCCCCAGTTCGGCTCCAGCCTCCTTACGGCGGTTCACGCTCCCGCGGTCCCCCAGTTCGGCTCCAGCCTCCTTACGGCGGTTCACAATCCCGCGGTCCCCCAGTTCGGCTCCAGCCTCCTTACGGCGGTTCACACTCCCGCGGTCCCCCAGTTCGGCTCCAGCCTCCTTACGGCGGTTCACACTCCCGCGGTCCCCCAGTTCGGCTCCAGCCTCCTTACGGCGGTTCACACTCCCGCGATCCCCCAGTTCGGCTCCAGCCTCCTTACGGCGGTTCACACTCCCGCGGTCCCCCAGTTCGGCTCCAGCCTCCTTACGGCGGTTCACACTCCCGCGGTCCCCCAGTTCGGCTCCAGCCTCCTTACGGCGGTTCACGCTCCCGCGGTCCCCCAGTTCGGCTCCAGCCTCCTTACGGCGGTTCACACTCCCGCGGTCCCCCAGTTCGGCTCCAGCCTCCTTACGGCGGTTCACACTCCCGCGGTCCCCCAGTTCGGCTCCAGCCTCCTTACGGCGGTTCACACTCCCGCGGTCCCCCAGTTCGGCTCCAGCCTCCTTACAGCGGTTCACACTCCCGCGGTCCCCCAGTTCGGCTCCAGCCTCCTTACGGCGGTTCACACTTCCGCGGTCCCCCAGTTCGGCTCCAGCCTCCTTACGGCGGTTCACACTCCCGCGGTCCCCCAGTTCGGCTCCAGCTTCCTTACGGCGGTTCACACTCCCGCGGTCCCCCAGTTCGGCTCCAGCCTCCTTACGGTGGTTCACACTCCGGCGGGCCCACAGTTCGGCTCCAGCCTCCTTACGGTGGTTCACACTCCCGCGGTCCCCCAGTTCGGCTCCAGCCTCCTTATGGCGGTTCACACTCCCGCGGTCCCCCAGTTCGGCTCCAGCCTCCTTATGTTCACTCTCCTGTTCCACTTATCTGTGAGAATTATAGAAACTTTTATATCAAACTAAACAAATTCTTCTCACTTTTATTGTTTGCTATAAACCAAACTACACCCTACATATATAATTACACACCAATAAATATGAAAGTAGTTCCACTGATTTCTAAGGATAAGCCCTGTGTGATTCCTTGTTTTACTAAATTAGCCATTTTAAAACATGTTTATTTACAACTTTCAAGTTGAGAAATGCGGACATATTCTAGAAATTTATAATACGAACTACATTTCTGAAATATTGTCTAATGGTAAAAAAGTAAAACTATCGTCGACATATTGGCTCCCTCCAAAGCCAGTCGACCGTTTGCACTAAAACTCAATATTTGACTTTGATAGTGGCTTCTGAATCCGTGATACTAAATGTATCGATACATTCACTACATCGACAGTTAGAAGCCTATTTGAGTTGAGCCCTTCTTCTCTTCTCTTTGTTCCTCTCCTCCCTTCAAACGATTTCGCGGAAAATTAATAGGTGTCATCCTCATGGCGTTTTGAATTTAAATATGTAATTTCCTGTCGATACATTCATTACAATGGCAATTATTGAAATTTTTTAGTTGAGCCCGACCCCTTCGGCTGATTCAGCTGAAAATTAATATACGTCGTCCTTATAGGGCTTCGAATTTATAAATGAAATTTAGTGTCTATACATTCATCACAACGGCAGTTATTAGAGTTTTTGTGTTAAGCCTTCCCCTAATCCTCTCTTTTCTTTGACCGAGTTGGCTGAAAATTAATAGGTGTCGTCCTTAGAGGGTTCTAGATACACATATAAAATTTCGTGTCGATACATTCACTCTATGGGGAGTTATCGTGTTTACAGGCACACAGACAGACAGACCATTTTTTTTTTCATCTTTGGGATTAGTGGAAAATATGAAATTCTGGTGAAAACTGAACATAGGATCTCTGACTGATTGCAATAGTTCCTCTACAACTCAACATAAGTTCTCTGACTGATTGCAATACTTCCTCTATAACTCAACATAGGTTCTCTGACTGATTGCAATACTTCCTCTATAACTCAACATAGGTTATCTGACTGATTGCAACACTTCCTCTATAACTCAACATAAGTTCTCTGACTGATTGCAATACTTCCTCTATAACTCAACATAGGTTCTGTGACTGATTGCATAACTTATTTTTTGAGTGCGTTGCAGAACATATCGTCACCTTAATACTACAACTAGACATCTCGAAATTATTAGTTTTGAGGAAAACGCAAATCTATTATTTTTTTTTTAATCAGTGGTTGTAGAATGACCCAAATTGAACTACTGACTTTTTTACATAAGTTCTTAACATATTTTCTTAGAGTTGTCTACTTCTAGCACAACAAAGATACCTGCAAAATACAACTAATGGTACAATTATCCCGTACATGCCGATTTTCGAGTTATCTAGTTGTAGTATTAAGGCTTTTTTTTTTTTTTTTTTTTTTTTTTGAAATTTGATTTAATACTGTCGGGAAATAGCATCAAAATGCATTCCGGAGCCATGAATGTTGTATGTTGGGGGCTAACGCCGGATATCACAGCTACTCTGCACATAAATGTGCAGTGTACAACTGGACAGGGTGACTCTCCTCTCAACTGAATGACGTCAGCACTGGGCACTTCCTCAGTTCACAGAATGTATGTGTCTGTTTGGTCGCCGGATCTGCCTCTCGACGTCAGCATGTCCACTCTGTGTTCTTCACAAGGACGACTAACCTCAACTTAATCATGTTCTCAGTAGTACAATCTAGCTGATTGGTCGACTGTAGGACATTGGCCTACTACTACACAAGCAGCAACCATTTCACGACTCAATTATATTTAACTTTCTTATACAGTACAAGAAAATAATCGTGCGAAAATCCGAGATCGAGTTTTCTGAATACCTGCTGATTTCTGACTGTTGTGAGAGCTATAACGCATAAACGATTATAACTATGAATGTGAAATTTGGAATACAGAAGTCACATGTTAGATCTGATTAGAGATTAGAATTTGGACGAAATAGGACTAAATAGAGACAACATTACTTCTGGGGCCTAAAAGTACACTTTAAAAGATACAGCTTATATTTATGACCTAAAAACTATTTTCATGTAAAAGTTGGCGAGGATATTAAAAGGTACATTTTGTATTAAATAACATTTTTTGGAGAGACGCCTAAAATGTAGTTTTGAAACACATATTTTTACAAATTTCCCTGATTTACCCGAAAACGGTTAGTCCTATTAAAAAATTGGCCCTTACTAAAAATGTTCCTTATTAAATTTCCAATTGTTATTGTTTTCTCATATTTGCGATAGGATCGATAGGACTAAAGTTACAGCTCCTCGAACAATGTGAAATAAAGTAAAGTTTAAATTATAACACCTATCGATTTTCAGCTAAATCAACCAAAAGGGAGAGAAGATTAGGGCGGAGGCTTAGCTCAAAAATCTAATAATTGTCGTTGTAATGAATGTATCGACACAAAATTTCATATGTGAATCCTAAATACCTCATAAGGATGACACATTAGTTTCACAAAAACCACAAAACTGCCGATGTATCAATATGAAATTTCACATTTAAGGTCAAAACCCAAATGAGGACATAATCTGTCAAAATTCAGCGATATCGGTTACTGCCGTGTGAGCTGTTGAATAGACGCAAACGTACAATTTCCAACGTACATTGTAATGATTCACCGACAACTTTTCTGTATCTGTCCCCAACCAATATATAAATTTCACTAGAGAGAATTATTCTCAAATCACACATTGAAGGGGTTCTTATATGTGAATATTTACATTAACGAGGAATTAGTAGGTCAAAGGGTGAGTTTTAATTCTCAAAAATATTTACAGAAAACAGGACAAACAGGTGCAGTTTGCAGTTATATCTGTCTAATGTTGAACAAAATGCAACACACGTAAATAATAGGTAAGAAAACGTTAAGAAAGAAAGCAAGAAAAGTGCAGTAATATCATTTACGTAATAATTGTTTGTTCAATAATTGCCATAATTATTCCAAGTCATAAGTTTCCTTCAAGAACAATTTCCTTCCTTCCGAACAGTTTCACTTCCTCACATGTAGGCATTATAGGGGAAGTTATGGAATCTGGAAAAATTGAATATTATTTTCACCGAAAGTTCAAGTACAGTAGAGTCCCGCTAATCCGGACACCGATTATCCGGACGGAAAAAAAAAAAAAAACTAATTAAAATTTAGTAAACTAAAAATATAATTTAGCGAGCGATATGTACGAAAATAATTCAAAGAGAAGGATTTGACTATCTCAGTTGGGTACGATGAAAAAGTGCAGACAGAGAAGACGGCGCGCACACCATATGTTTCAGGAAATGACTTTTTTCAGTGAGTCTAAAAATATTATCCTTTTTTTCATTACGTATTCTACACTGTTTCATTTTATAGTTATAACTATCGAGGGAGTGTCAGCGTCTCCCATGAAGTGACGTTATATTTTTCTTTTTGACCACATATTTCGTATATATTGTACATAGATTGCAAATATAATAAATAAATAAATAATAAATCTTCTATAGGCAACATGATTTGAAACTTTCATTAAGATATATTTTCTTTATTAGCAAATGACGTTTATATACCTTTTATCTTATCTACTTAAGTTGAAGAGGTTTTTTCCTTGAGCTATACATAGATATATATATTAAAAATATTTATATTTTAAATAAGGCAAAGGTTTATTTTATAAGCTATATGAAGTATAGGGGAAGTTATGTAATCTGTCTAAAATTTTCAATGGAATTTCATGTTTTCCAATCTCCTGATGCCAAAAAAGAAAAAAAAAACTGTAAACTCGATAACTGCCGATAGAATGAATGTATCGAGATGAAACTTTATGTGAGTCTAGAACCCTCTAAAGACGACCCATATTCATTTTCTGCATCAGCTGAAGGGGAGGGGAAATCAGAGAAATCCTAAATTGGCACAAAAAGTTGTATGAGTATGCAAAAGCCACTATGTAAGTCAATTATTGAGTTTTAGCCCAAACGGTCGAGTGGCTTTGGAGGGAGAGCGAAAACTTAATTGATGAATTCGTGCCACTTTAGGTAGTATATGGGCTTCTCATGTAATCGATCAGAAATTCAGAAATTTAATAATTTCCGACCCCCTAAATGAATAATAAAAAAAAAAATTGTCTGAATCACCGACCCCAGCGCAAATTAACTAATTTTTTTCTTTTCCTCTTCTTCTGAATCCCCACACTAAATTTCGAATTGAAGTACAGTTGTGTACCGATTTTTTTTATCTTCTATTTTTGAAATTAGGGGGTCGTTGAAAACCCAGCGTCACATTTCATAATTTTCCCGAAGACTCCAGAGACATGGGCTGTCAAAAACAGGCTCAAATCATCAAGAAAATACTTTTTTTTAAATAAACTCCTTAAGTAAATAAAGTTATACATTTATTTAGAGTATTTTATAATTAAAATAATTTTTTAAATTATTTTATTAAGTAAATTATGAAATTTATGGCACACAATTTTCTTTGAAATTTTCATAAGTCTGTTAAGATTTAGGAATAAAAATTATTATTATGTGGAAAAATCCATTGCCAATGATGGCCACCATTTTGAATAGTCAGTAAACTGAATCCAGATACAAATAAAACACAGTTTAAGTTTCGTTTTTCGTATTCAATAGAGTCAAATTTGAATACGAAAAGACCCCTTAATGAGTATTTCTCACAGGGATAGAATAGACGGACTCACAAAATTAAAATACTAGTCTAATGTTTTATGCAATAATGCTGATAGCTGTTTTATATTGTACCGTCTTCAGATGTCACTCCTCACAAAATTTACTAAAAACTTTCTAGTTTACTTAAAGGTTTAGTCTCCTAATTGTGTGGCTTAGGATCTGAAGGTTGGGAATCGGACTGGTAATACCTGGAGATGATCTGTTTCATCCGGAGTAATAAGCGTTTTGTAGATTTGTTCCATCGGGTATAATAAGCGTTTTGTAGTCTCATCCATCCGGAGTAATAAGGGTATTGTAGTCTGTTCGATCGGGAGTAATAAGCGTTTTGTAGTCTGTTCCATCGGGAGTAATGAGCGTTCTGTAGTCTGTTCCATCGGGAGTAGTAAGCGTTTTGTAGTCTGTTCCATCGGGAGTAATAAGTGTTTTGTAGTCTGTTCCATCGGGAGTAATAAGCGTTCTGTAGTCTGTTCCATCGGGAGTAATAAGCGTTCTGTAGTCTGTTCTATCGGGAGTAATAGGTAAGTGTTTTGTAGTCTGTTCCATCGGGAGTAATAAGCGTTCTGTAGTCTGTTCCATCGGGAGTAATAAGCGTTTTGTAGTCTGTTCCATCGGGAGTAATAAGCGTTCTGTAGTCTGTTCCATCGGGAGTAATAAGCGTTCTGTAGTCTGTTCCATAGGGAGTAATAAGCGTTTTGTAGTCTGTTCCATCGGGAGTAATAAGCGTTCTGTAGTCTGTTCCATCGGGAGTAATAAGCGTTCTGTAGTCTGTTCCATCGGGAGTAATAAGCGTTCTGTAGTCTGTTCCATCGGGAGTAATAAGCGTTCTGTAGTCTGTTCCATCGGGAGTAATAAGCGTTTTGTAGTCTGTTCCATCGGGAGTAATAAGCGTTCTGTAGTCGGTTCCATCGGGAGTAATAAGCGTTTTGTAGTCTCTTCCATCCGGAATAATAAGTGTATTGTAGTCAAAATGACTCCAGTATATTTTTGCTATGACCAGCAACTGATAGCTGGAAGAACGCTACAGATCATGTTACCGGTAGATTTCTCTGAAACCATCCTGAGTCTTTTGACCTTTAGATATGCAAGTTGCGGTGCTATCTTCATCTCTTTCAGAGTTATTCATCTTTACCAGTCTCTGTCCTTAATTTTTTGATGTAATGATAATATGCGGTAATCGGTCAAAAATGGCGGAGTTTTCAACGGAATTTCATGTTTTCCGACCTCTATTTTTCAGAGGGAATCAGCAGAAGGGAAGAAGGGATTAGAGAAAGGGCTTAAGTCAAAAACCTAATATCTGCCGATGTAATGAATGTATCGATATGAAATTTCAGCGATATCGGCCGAGGTCATGAGGGTAACTTCCCAAGTATAGATTTAGAAGCCTCTATGTAAGTCAACTGTTGAGCAAACGGTCGACTGGTTTTGGAGGGGGAAAAAAAAGTTAATTCGTTCTGGGGAAGTACATTGTCGGTGATCATCGACGACTTTTTTTACTGCCCCCCCCCCCCCCCCCCCCCCCATTTGAATTTGATGTTGAGTTTCCCGGAATTTCTGATTTTCCGATCCTTTGAATTCCCTGCTTGATGACCAGAGGCGTACGCTCTTTAGGTATGCAGAAGTCTTCTACAATATCAAGGAATATTAAGGATATAATCCCTCGATACATCAACATAAATATATCGAAAGTCCTTAAGGTTTTTGATAGTGGTGGCAAACAAAACGATAGTATCGATAATTCTTAACAAAACTATCGTCTAATCGATGGTACTATTAAAATTTTGAAACATGAACAGGAAAAGCAATCGCCGCTGTCGGGAAAAGAGTTCGGTTTCCGTACGGTTGGCTATTCTGTCTGTACCCAAGAAAAGAGGTTTCGTCCAAATCAGTATTATCAGCTCCATTAACCTACTTTGTTTACTAAGTGAATTTTTTTTTTTTTGTATTATTCTTAGTTTGATTTTGCTTCGTTTTCTTTTTAATTTTATTACTAGTGTGAGGCATGAGCGGTGTGAAACAGAATAATGATTCGGATGTATGGGAGCATTTCGATTGAGATGTGCGAACAGCAATACCGAACTTCAGGTAACACGTCGAATATCAAGGATCACCTCAAACGAAAACATCCGGTAATTTATTTTAATACTACTGAAGACGACGGAAACGATGCACTCAAACATTTAGATCAGTGACGACAATGCCAAGGTTCTAATAATATTAAACTTTACTTGAGTTCTATCAATGTTAACGATAATTTGGTAAACTTATCAAAAAATATAGAGAATATAGGTGAGAAATTGGGAAAGTGCAAGACCGCTAATTATAAATCACAATTTCAAATTTGATAATACAATCGATAATATTTGATAGTCATATTTACCGATTAATCGATAGTACTATCGATTGTTCTTCATCACTAAAAAAAACTCTCCTACTCTGATCCTTCCCTTCCCTCTTTCCTTGAGCCGATTCCGCTGAAAATTGATTTTTATCCGTCCGTTCCCTACTAATGACAGTTAGAACCCTTCAGAATACTGAACCCTTTAGAATCAGTATTCTAAAAAGGGTTCAGTGAACCCTTGAGAATACTGAACCCTTCACAAGGATGCGGTGTGCGGTGAGGTACACACTTGCGGCGCCATACCACCCTTCACCTTGGTACGTGTTGCAACACGGTGCTAACGTTGGCCGTATAAGGCCCACAGACCTTGATTCCAAAGTGTGGGTGTACCGTGCTCTTTTATATTCCAACCTGTCTGTCTATATCTCCTTATATATAATTTTGAATTATATCAAAGACTAAATACGTTATATAACATTATGCGCGTCAAAGGAAATATTAAAACTTAGCTTTTCCTGAATTAGACATTTGAAACTTAAAACTTTCATTTTTTCATCTTCGAATTAATTTTTATATATTTTTGATATGCTGCACTACTGATAGTGATTCATAAAAATCCAAACTACGAAAAAGAGAGAACAAAAAAAAATATATATATGTGTAATGTGGTTATTACAGGACTTTCTTATACCAACCACGCTTACAGATCTCTCTCTCTCTCTTTCTCTCTCTCTCTCTCTCTCCCTTCTCAAAATCATTTAATACTGGCATTACTGTGTATAAGAAAGTAATGAGTGGGCGTTAGCGGTGATTGAGCAGCGTAGTTCTGAGAATGACTTTCTTCTATCCAGTAACGCCAATGATTTTGAGAAGGAGGAGGTGTAGAGAGAAAGAGATATGTAAGCGTGGTTGGTATAAAAAAAATCTTGTAATGGCCACATTAAATAAATTTTCTTTTTTCCATAATTTTTATATTTTTTCGTAAAAAATATTTTATAATTGGTTGCAACGCGATACAATTTAAAAACCATTATTTTGAAATAACACTTAGAGACCTGTCAAGACTCCTATAAATTTCGTGTAGGTACATTCGATTGGTAGTTATTAGAGTTTTTGAGTTAGTTATTGTGAGTCATGCCCGGGCTTTAACTACGAGATCATATCGCCTACTACCACAGCGCACTTTCCTCGCTCTGGTGGACATAAGCCCGACTGGAAGTCCTAAATTTTGCTTACCCAGGTTTATTCACCTAGTATAAGTGTTTTGAACGAAAAAGCTCTTAAATTAAACTTGAAAATAAAACGACTAATATAATATAATATATCGTGTTCACAGACAGACAAATGTTTTTCATGTTGGATGGAAATTCATGTTTTCCGACCCCTAGATTCCAAATATATTTTTTTTCATATTCCCCCTTTGGTCGATTTTGCTAAAAACAATAGATGACGTCATTAGAGGGCTCTGGACTCACATATATAATTTCGTGTCGACATATTTTTTCTATTGTGAGTTATCGTGTTCACAGACACCAAATGTGAACACGATATTTTATATGTGGGTCCAGAGCCCTCTAACAACATCACCTATTGTTTTTCAGCTAAATCGACCAAAGAAGAGGGGGGATTAGGTGGGAGGCTTAACATAAAAATTCTAATAACTGCCGTTAGAATGCATCAACATGGAATTTTGTATGTGAGACCAAAACCCCAAAGCCTTAGGTTTGATTGTGGACTCGGGGACTTGAACTCTATATGAGGCAGTACAAGATTCTAACATGCAATCTATCGGAGTCAGAGAATTTCAATAAACAGGAAACATGGACATTACGAAAAAAAAAAAAAAAAATTGTGACTCATTTTTTGGAAAAAGTTTCAAAAAGACAGATGACGGAAGAAGTGCTGTACGTGTATGATGGGAATGTTTCCTCGAGCCAACTATACAAAAATAAGGACAACTCGTGATGAAGGAAAAAAAGAGAAAAGAAACGCGCATGTTACTATAACGGAACAGAAGAGGGGGTCGTGAGGGTGAAGGACCTTGGAAGCGTGCGCAGTTACAATAGAGCCAGAATTATCTGTCTGTCTGTATGGGAGGAACGGCGCAGTCAGTGTTGCGGGGCAGTACGGTTCTGTATACAGAGAGACAAGATACCGCCATCAGAAGCCTTCTATGCAAATCGGCTCAAGATGTTCCCTCAAGTTAGACTCACGTCTGGGCTTTAACTACAAGGTCACAGCGCTCTTTCGTCGCTCAGGTCTGCATGAGCCCGACTCCATTTTGCCTTCCTAGGTCTAGTTACTATTGACATCATATAGGCTGGGAACCATCGCCTAACGTTCAATTCGAAAGACCACATCCTTCCATTTTTTTTTTTTTTTTACTACCAATAAAACCTAACGGCAGTTATTAGAAAATGTTCACAGTCACCAAAGACATAAAAAAAAAGTCTTTGTGTCTGTGAACATGATAACTCACAATAGGGAAAATACATCGACGCGAAATTATATATGTGAGTCCAGAGCCCTCTAATAACGTCATCTATTGTTTTTAGCCAAATCGACCAAAGGGGGAATATGAAAAAAAATATATTTGGAATCTAGGGGTCGGAAAACATGAATTTCCATCCAACATGAAAAACATTTGTCTGTCTGTGAACACGGTAACTCCCAAAAGAATAAATATATCGACATAAAATTTTATAAGTATATCCAGAACCATTGATTTTCAGACAAATCGGTCTAAGGAGATTGGGGGGGGGGGGGGGGGGGGGGGGGGCTTAACAATTTTAATAACATACCGACACGAAATTTCATATATAAATTGAAAACCCTCTTTTCTGTAATCTCTTCTTTTGTCTTTCAGTAGTATTATTTTCTCTCTTTAAACCAGTTTTTCCCTTTGTGTCCTTGGATGAAAGTTTGGCAATGTTGGTACACATGATCAATCAGCTGGAAAGAAAGATTTCATTTACACAAACTAAAACAGTCAGGCTATCCTAAATAATAGTATTTTTTAGATTATCTATTAAAATAGAGGGCGCCGTGGTAGCTCAGTGGTAAGCACGCTTGCTTACTGAGCTAAAGATAGTGGGTTCGCAACCCGGCCGAGTCGCTTAGTTTATTTTATCTGGGAGGTAATATAAAGTTAAGCACGCCGTCCTCTTCGGATGGGACGTTAAGTGATGGTCCCGAGCCTGTACGATGTCATGTACTCGTTAAAGACCCCCTATCCTAGGTGAATAAAAATTTTAAGTAGGCAAACTTTAGCACTCCCTTAGTAGAGTCGGGCTCATATCCAACAGTGACGAAAGAGCGCTCTGGTAGTAGGCGATATGGCCTTATAGTAAAGTAAACACATAATCGTAGAAATAGAACTAATATTTATTTAAATATCATTCTTCATCACGTCTTTATGTTTGTATTCTAAGAAGTTGTTGTATATATTTTATAGGCTATTTGGATGTAGAAAAAATTTAGGGTAGGCAACGTTTAGGACTCCGATAGTAGAGTCGGGCTTATGTCCACCAGAAAGAAGAAAGAGCGACCTCGTAGTTAAAACCCTGACATTAGTCATAATGACTAACAAAATATGGTTATCGAAAAATGTTTTGCACAGATGGTCCTCCAAAAATCAGTTAACTGGTTTCAGAAGAGAGAAAAC
Source organism: Aradus depressus (assembly GCA_963662175.1). Taxonomy (NCBI): domain Eukaryota; kingdom Metazoa; phylum Arthropoda; class Insecta; order Hemiptera; family Aradidae; genus Aradus; species Aradus depressus. Next base: position 4,587,440 of record OY759222.1, read on the forward strand.
TGTAGATTAATTGACGTTGAGGGAAGTATATTGTCTGTAATCATGGAGAATTCATTGTTGCAAAATGGCGGCTCATTTAGGGTGGGTACCGCAGAAGTGAGGGGTGAGTGGGGTATATTTCTTTAGGCTCCAACCGAGATAATGTTCCCAGGCACATTTAGATAAATGACTTTAATACTCCTAAAGGCTCTAATTGAGGCTTGAGCCCTCATGAGAAAGTTCCTTTAATTCTCCAGCTATACAAAGTATAGTCGAAGTTATGTAATCGGTTAGAAATTCTATGTAATATGAAGATAGACTAGTGGTGTCAAACTATCGATAGTCGGCCAAACCGAGAGTTTGGTTTCCGTACGGTTAGCTATTCTGTCAGTAACCAAGAAAAGAGGTTTCAACCCAATAGTCAATATATTTTTTATTGAATATTTGCTGTTTTTATTTTTTTTTTTAATATTTTTATGGCGAAAAACAAGTTTTTTTTAAAATGTATACTTCAATTAACTAGTTCATGAAAAATGAACTAGTACTTAAACCAAAAATCTAGACTGAAAAAAAAAAGGTTATGTTAAAAATATCTATATTTTAATAAAATTTAGCATCATATGTGCTGTTTTATTTGGTGGCCCTAGGATCATCTGCTTGTGGTAAGATGGAAAATGAATAAATTAGGTGCTATCTTAATCACAAAGAATTTACAGTTCCTCCTTACAAGTCTGGTGCAACATGATTTTGTCATCCCAGGAAAAAATAGTCAAAGAAGTGTAACATTCAGTAAACTTCTAAAATATAGAGAGAATATAGGAGAGAAATTAGAAAGTGCAAGACCACTGATTTTAAATCACAATTTCAAATTCGATATGAAATATTACTATCGATAATATTAGATGGTCAAATACAACCGATTAATCGATAGTACTATCGATAGTGTCGATACATTCTTTAAATCGGCAGTTATTAAGGTATTTCAGTGGAGATCCTCTTCTTCGGTCCATCAGTAGGGTAATTCAATCATTTCGATACATTCATTCAATCTGGAATTATCGTGTTTACAAACACAAACGTACATTTTTTTATTAATTTTTAAGAATTAGGAGCTTGGAAAACATGAAATTCCGTTTAAAACTCTACATCGAATTTACTGACCGATTACATAACTTCTCCTATACTTCGTATAGATAGAAAGGGGGACTCAATAGCGACAATAACTGCCCATGTGGATTGTGGAGGGAGAGCGGAAACTTAATTGATTAATTCATGCTGGGGAAGTACATTGCGGGTGATTCACCGACATATTTTTCTTTTTGTGTTTATTTCTGTTTGAGGAGTGGTACCTGAGCCCCTCGAGATAACCCGCCTTCTCTCAGGTAACTTACCTCTACCACTATCCTTCTCTTCCAACACCTCTTCCTTTTCATTACCTTAACCACCTCAGATTCCATCCGTTTTAGATAACATACGTATACTTTTTATTTTTATTGTTTAGTTTCCTTTCCCATACTACTTAATAAGATATTTTTTATAGGTATTTCAATCTTAAACTGTTCTCGAACGTTTAGGGCCAGCTCTAAGCTTGCCTGCTTTCCCCAAAAAAATATTTATTATATGAAGTAATCATCTATATTTTCGCTTTCCCACTGAAACCAATTTAACTTCTTGGCCGAAAATCGACCTAATTTTGTGTCAATACATTACGTTGGCAGTTATTGGGATTTTTGAGTTGACCCTCTCTGATCCCACTTTCGGCAGATTACGCGGAAAATTAATAGGTGCCATTCTTATTGGGGTTTTTAATTAAAATATTAAATTTAATGTCAATATATTTATTATATCGGCCGTTATTGGTTTTTTTGAGTTGAGTCTCCCCTCCCCAGGCGTCGTTCTAATGGGTTTTTGGATTCGCGTATAATTTTTTGACATTTTCGTGTTAAATCCCTTCTTCCCTCGCGGAAAATTAATAGGTGTCTCATTCTCATGATGTTCTGGATACAAAATGACATGTCGCCCCACGATTTTTATAAGATTCTATGATTTTTTTTTTTTCATTCTTGAAATTTCGGAGATAACTCAATATCGAATTTCTGACGATGTCCACCCCACAGTAAGACATAATAATTCCATGAAATGAATGTACCGACACGAAATTTTATTTATGGATTCAGAAGTCGATAAGTATTACGGAAACATTCATTTATTATTGAATAATTGGACCTGGGTAAGTAGAATGTGAGTGACTCCCCCCCTCCCCCCAACCCTCAGCAGTGTTGTGTCATCTCCAGAGGCCACTCACACAACCAACTAATGTCCTAGCTAGAACGGCCTTCCAAGGACGTTGGACCGTGCTCTTCGTCCGTTTCTAAGAACGAATTATCTACCTCCCCAACGAATGAACGTTTCGAATTTTGTCCAATCATCGCCTCATCAGCAGATTCCATTCGCCTCCTTCATCTCAGTCACAACTATAATAGGACCAAAGTCACCTTTACTTTAGTAGATACCATCCTCCTTATTAACGATGATTGCCACTGAGCAAGAAAAAAAAAAAAGTATATTACAAGTCAATTATCTATCCATATAAGAAACTATTCAGCTGAATATATGCATATATTTTTCGTCAATCTATCTACAATTTGGTATGTAGGCAATCAAGACTGCTTATATTCAAAATTCCAACATCAAAGCATTCTTTACATCCAGTTATTTCCAAAAAAGTGTCTCAACACTTGAGTACTAATTTATTTTTTTTATCTTAATATATTTTTTATATATTTTTATTATTTCTTCTATTTTTAAAATTTGTTATTATTTATATTCAGAAATAATATAATTTATTCTTTCTGAATATAAATAATAAATTTTAAAAATATAAGAAATAATAAAAATACATAAACTAATAGGTATATTAAGATAAATAAAATAGATTAGTACACTAGTGTTGAGACACTTTTTTGAAAATAACTGGATGTAAAGAATGCTTTGATGTTGGAATTCTGAATATAATCAGTAAAAATGAATATAATCTTAAAAATATATAATCTTAAATAATATAATCTTCAAAATATATGAATACAAAAAGGATTAATACATAGATACATTTGTGATAAGGAGATACATTTATCAATTTAATAAAAATTAAAACTCTTCCGGAAGTGTCTTTATCAGAAAGATATGTACCAGATATAGAAAAGAGAAAGAAAACAACATAACAATAACAAATATTAAAAAATATATAAAATAATAAAAAAAAAACATAAATAAATAAATAGATCCATAAAATAATATAAATAAAAAATAACAAAAAAAAATATTATAATTTATTTATTTATGATTTTTTTTTAATCCTTTTATATATTTTTTAATATTTGTTATTTTTATGTTGTTTTCTTTCTCTTTTCTATATCTCGCACATATGTTTCTGATAAAGACACTTATGGAAGAGTTTTAAAAATAGTTTTAATTTTTATTAAATTGATAAATGTATCTGCTTATTACAAATGTATCAATCCTTTTTGTATTAATTTCATTTTACTTTTTTTAATAGTTTTATTAGTAAACATATGTATATTAGACTCAAATAGTTATAAATTTATAATTATCTTAATGTATATATTCTTATGACGTAGCCTACTACCATGTATTCATACTAAGGTTTTTTTTTCTTTTTAGTTTTTGGAATGAGGGACTTGGAAAACAAGAAATCCGGTGAAAACTGTACATCGAATTTCTGACCGATTACATAACTGCCCCTATAGGTGTGGAAGTGATAAGATAAGGACTGAGTTATTTGTTCGGAATGTCCTTCGATTTCTCATCTCCTGTTTGGGATTCATTGTGGTGAGAAATAATTAAAATTCCTGAGGCTATTGTCTTAGTGGTTAGGGGCATAGTTGTGGGATTTCACATCCATTTGGGTCCCCTGATGAGAGCAGATGAGGAGGCTGAGGAGAAAATCCGTCTTGACCGAGTAGTGCCCATTGCAGCCCTGGTCATGACCCGACCCTGGCGTTTCTCCAGTCGAACCCAATGCCTTACTAACCCCTCAGGGCTCACCTTCTCCGCTATTATCCACCACTGGAGGTCTGTGGTTTTGGCCATATCTATACCATGGGAACAGAGCTTTCCATTTTTTACTTTCTTATACCTTTTAATATTGCAATCGTGCAAAAATCTGAAATCGAGTTTTCAACAGAATTTCACGTTTCGAAGCCCTTTTGACTGTCTGTGTATATATAACTTTGTGAACGCCCTATCTCAGAAACGATTATAGTAATAAATTTAAAAGGGTCTAGCCGGATAAGAGTACGAAAACTGCCCCCAACGATTTTCGAGTGGGCAATTGAACGACAGTTTGCACAAATAAAAAGAAAATTTTCCTGAAAATTTCAGCTCCCAACTCCCAACTATTCGATTCCATCATTCACGATGCAATTTTCATTTTTTTTTTTTTTTTTTTTTTTCGTTTGCGGTTATTGCGAGTATGCAACTGTCGATTCGAAAATCGTTGGGGGCAGTTTTCGTACTTTTATCCGTCTAGACCCTTTGAGATGAAGATGACGTGTTAACTTCTAATTTTACAAGATATATCGCTTATATTTATGACCTAATCAAAAATTACTTCAAATAAAAGTTGTAGAGAAAATTAAAAGGGTCATTTTATATGAAATACGATTTTTCAAAGGACCCTCAGTTTGCGAGATATCTGCTGAAAACCGTCTTAAAATACATCTGCAACCCCATTTTTTTTAGATGTTTCCTTGATTTACGCGAAAACGGTCAATTCTATCAAAAAATTAGCCTTTATCAAATTTATAATCATCGATATGCCATCAGATTTGATATAGGACCGTATGGTCGTATGATTTAGATTTTAACTTAACCACCATCTTAGCTGCTGCTGAACTTCACACAAATTTTTTTTTTTTTTTTTTTTTTAAATCTCACACAAATTGAAAACTGGTGCAACACATGGAAAATAAAACTTAATACAGAAAAATCACAGCACATCACATTTACACTTCGACGAGAAACATGCCCCCCCGTTTTCATCTACGACAAGCCCTTCCCTCAAACTAATACTGTACGATACCTATGACTGACATTGGATTGAAGACTGACATGGAACCCTCACACAAGTAACACGCTGAACCGTCGACTCAAAATACTCTATAGACTTCTAAATAGACAATCAAAATTAGACATGACACAAAAACGGAACTGTTACACTTACTTACTTAGACCATTATGGACATACGGATCACAGATATACGGTTCAGCAAAAACATCCAACATCAAACAAATTCAGGCGTTTCAGTCAAAAACCCTCAGACTGATAACACAGTGCGCCCCATACATACACAACAGAACACTTAATAACAATCTTATGATACACACAGTACCCGACACAATACAAACTACTTACGGCTTTTTAGAAAACTTTACACACATACAAACCCAGAAATACGTACTTTATCTTCACAACACTTACCACAGAACTCCCCATGAAGGTTGAAGAGAAGATGGAACCGCGACTTACTGCCACCTTGAATCATATTCGTTCTTAATATTTTGTATTTTTTACATAATTTTCCTTTACTTTTATCATCTCTCTTACTCATCCATCAAAATTGTCTTTCAATTCCTTTTTATTTATAATTTTTTTAATTTATTTTATTTTTTTCTGTGCTTGTCCTAGTAATTAATATAAATTTTCGTCCCGAGGGCCTACCACTGGGTGGCCTTCCTCTCACATGCCATTCACGCCAACATTTCAATAAATACCATCATAGATGCTGGTTAGCAACGCATTTTAAATATATTTTAATTAAAAGATACCTTATTGGTATAATAATTATAGGTAGATTTTTTTATTAAGAAAATAAATATATGAAGTGGTCATAAAAGGACTTTATTATACCTAGCACGTTTTTACAGATCCGCCACCACCCTGACATAACTGGGTATAGGAAACAACGAAAATCGCTACAATGCCAGTTGAATATGAATTTGAGAGGGGGGCCAACATGTCAATTTCATCTCAACTATCACAAAGTAGGTATAGGAGAAGTTATGTAATATAGATATGAATGTCAACCGAAAAAAAGAAGTAGTCGTTGAATCACGGAAGTGTACATCCCCACCTCGAATTATTTGTAATCAACTAGGCTTTCACTTCGCCTACTACCAAAGCGCTCTTTCATCGCTCCGGCATGAGCCCGAGTCTACCGAGGGGAGGTTCTTACTCTATCCTACTTAGATATAATTAGACTTGAGACTGTCATTTAACGTCCCATCCGAAGGACGGCATGCTCAAGGATTTTTGCCTATAAAATAAAAAAAACCTAAGGACTTCGGTCGGGTTTTCAATCAATACAATCTTGAGCACTGTAGACAATCACGCTAACCCTCAGCTACTCATCAAAAATGACCATCTGTTCATAGTATACCTTTCCCTTGACCCAATTTTCGTCCATAAAATACCAATTGATTTTTTTTTTAAACTGTTAAAAAAAAAATTTACAACTTCATCAGTCATATGATTATTTGACAAGCAGGCCAAGCATAAGACTTAAGCAAATATGGGTGCTTGAAAATGATCCCACTTGAGTTTAGTGTCGGCACTAACCCAAGTTAAGGCCACTTGTGTATGCATAAGATTTCATGAGAGACCTGAATTGAAGCCACGAGGGGGCGACCTAGTTTGTCTATAGGTTCATGGAGAAAGAATTAGACCTCACACCGCATAGGGTCCACTTCATTATTTCCTTCACTTCATTATAAATCATTGTAATGCTGCCAGGCAGCCATATGGCTGTAACTGTTTTACTCTTCTCAATCTGAACGCCAATAAAAAAAAATCAGTGGATCACCAGCAATGTACTTCCCCAGAACGAATTAATCAATTTAATTTTCGCTTCCCCTCCAAAACAGTTCTCGACCGATGCTAAATTTTGTGTCGATAAAGGCAGTTTTTAGGGTTTTTGAGTCGAGCTCCCCTTATATCTCCCCTTCCAATCGGTCGATTCCGCGGAAAATTAATAGGTGTCTTACTTACGGAGTTTTGATTTTATATACAATATTTCATGTGGATACATAATTTACATTGGCAGTTATATGGGTATTTGTGTTGAGCCCCTCCTCTAAACCTGCTCTTTCATTTGGCAGATATGGCTGAAAATTAATAGGTGTCGTCCTTAGAGGATACCGGATACACATATAAAATTTTGAGTCGATATATCCATTATAGGGAGTTATAACGCTCATAAACAGAAAGAAATATATATTATTTTTTCATTTTTGGAATCAGGAGGTCGGAAAACGTAAATTCCATTGAAAACTTAGGATCGAATTTTTGACAGATTATATAACTTCCCCTATACTTCGTATAGATGGGGAAGTTCAAATGTTGATGGAGGCTTAACGTTCCTTAGGGTGCTCTTTTCAACGAGTTGATTAGCATAAAAATCTTAGTATTAAAATTTCGAAAAAAAAAAAAAATTCTATTAACATTTTTAAATGTGGATAATTAATGTTGTTTGTTCAGAGACATTTTGTTTAATGTGCAACCATAATACATATATAATTATATATGTCAAAAATCAAAATAGAAAAAAGGAGACATCTCTAGAAAAAAATGCCGGAAAAATCAACGTTTCAACATCCCAGAGAAGTTTAAAAAACACAACTATTAGGTACTTTCGGCTAAATGGGCGAAGGAGGAGGGGGCGACTCAAAAAAATCCTAATAACTGCAGGTTTAATGAATGTATCGAGATGAAATTTAGTATGAAAGACAGATAGATAGATAAACTTTTATTGCACAAAATATTACAACCTCTATGGCAATGAGTGTTTTTTTTTTTTTTTTTTTTTTTACTAAATAAATATTTTTATAGTTAAGTATATAAAATAAAATAGAAGAAAAAAAAATATATAAAGACTTGTACATAATAAGCAATATAACAACTAAATACAAAGATACCATTAATATTGAAATAGTACAACCAGGATAAAAGAAACAATTCATAAAACAAGATATAACATGAATAAATAAAATAAAATAAAAAAAATAAATAATAAAAAATAAATAATAAAAAATATATATATCCATCTTACATGCAACAAATTAAATTATATTATTCTTTATTTTCAAGGCAACAGTAAAAAATAAAAATACATTTTTAATTTTTCTAACATCTAAATTATTTACAAAATTGACAATTGGTTCTGAGTCGTATTCTGGTCTATTGGTGAGATCATTGTGGAGAAATGTTTGCCTGGGGATACACAAAGAGGGACAATGAAACAAAAGTGTATGAGGTCGTCCTTTTCGTCTAAGGTACAGAGCCTGCAGGCACTTTCAGGACAAAACTCATATCTAATGCGTGAACTTTCCGAGAGTCAGCGCACTCCAGAAAGCTACAACTATGGTTCCTCACCGAGGACGAAGAGGGTGTTATGGTGCCACACCAGGGACGAAAGCACCCAGGAGCTCTGGGAGGAGGTTTTAGTGGGTGCGATTCCCACACTGTTGGGAAGCTCGAAACTTCCCTTCGCCCCTTAGGGATTTCCTCCTCCCAGAGTAAAAAAAAAAAAAAAAAAAAATAAAAAAAAAAAAAAAAAAAAAAAAAAAAAAAAAACCCTCCAAGTAATATCCTAAAATTTCTATTGCTATTGTGGAGACGAATTTGAGCTAGTCGGAGTTTTTCAATATGGCAGTTTAATGAAAGTTAGCTTTCCTGTGATCCTAAAGCACTGACCAATCGGTAGAGGGAATTGTATTTCGAATTTAATATTGTATTTATATGCAGTCCGGTGCGTCCCTCTGTTATGATGACTATGTCAACACCTTATCAGAACTTTGTTCTAGCCAACAATTCAAGTAACTTATCGTTATACAGAGAAATTAATTGAATATTGTGCACACGCATTAAAATGTAGTATGAGGATTCAGAAGTCACCATGTCAACTATTGATTTTTTACCCCCAACTGTCGATTGATTCTGGCGGGAGAGCGAAAACTTGTTGATTAATTCACGCTGGGGAGGTATATTCCCAGTGATTCATATGTGACAGAAATATTTTGTGCGATTTCTCATAGAAAGAGAAGACGTTATCTTCTCACTGTTTTATTTGTGACTAGGACCAGTTTTGAACCCCATCATCAGTGGGAAAATCCCACACGTAGAGTATAGTCTATACTCACTAGTCCTTTAGACTCACGGGTGTAATGTGCCACTCATGATTACGATGTTCTGGTCGCAAAAGTTACTATAAGACTCCCAGCGATTCACAAATTTTGTTTTCCCCATCGAACAACTGGGGACATTTTTGGGGAGTCCAATTTAGAATTTCAGGTTTCAATACTGAAAGATCGCGGGTTCAGAACCCGAGGCCCTTAGGTTTTTTATTTGAAAGAAAAAAACATGAGCACAACGTCCTTCGGATTGGACGTTAAGCGATGTGGTATTCGTTCAAGACCTCTGCCTTAGGTGAATAAAAATTCAGGACTGCTATGGTAGAGTTTGGCTAATGTTCACCAGAGTGACAAAAGAGCGCTCTACTAGTAGGCGATTGACCTCATAGTTAAAGCCTGTGCATGAGTCATAATAACTTGTGAATATGTAGGAAGTACCACATAAAGTGAGCAATACTGTGCACTGTCGGGGCACTGGTCTATAGACCCAGGAGCTCCGAAGGTCTGGACGGCCGGCACTACATGCAGACCTTCCTTCAGGAGCCTCCACTCCAGTCACTGGTCGGCGCTATGTATATTGTTTTGGATGATGTGGTCCGGCGGTGCCTCCGGCTGTCCCCCGGCTTGGCTGGGGCCGCTTGCTTGGGCCCTCTGTCTGGGCTCCTCCCTCCAGTATCCCGTCTTTAGCAGAATTATCTTTTATAGTGTAGTTTTAAGAATAGCAATGGCTAGTGTGATCTCTGCCGAGGCCAAAAAGAAAAAAAAAAAAAAAAAAAAAAAAAAAAAAAAAAAAAAAAAAAAAAAAAAAAAAAAAAAAGTGAGCAATAACGATGTTGACTTTGTCTTTCATTTTAGTTGTCATTTTCCAATGATGAAATATCGATAGCGAAGCCGATATTTATTAAATAAAAGTTGTCTAGGATGAAGAAGATGGTGTGATGAAGGAAAAAACGATGATGTGACGTCACCCGGCAATATTGACTGAGGAGTAATAGTTAAATATATACTTTTTAGTAAATCTTTGTTAAGGTACTTCTGTTGAGTGATGAGAACATCAGGTGATGATAGTATATTCTTAGATAATTAAAACGAATCTACTCATCAAGCGATGTACATCTCCAGCAAGAATTAATCAATTAAATTTTCGCTCTGCTTCTATAACTAATCGACTTTTTGTGCAAAACTCAATATTTGACTTCAGTGGTTTCTGAATCCTCATGCTAAAATTTTTGTCGATAAATTCATAACATCGACAGATTGTTGATTAATAGGGTATTTGAGTCGAGTCTCCTTCCATTTGACCGATTTCGCGGAAAATTAATAGGTTTCGTCCTTATAGAACTTTGAATTATATAACGGCAGTTATTATGAGTCTTTGTGTTGGGCCTCCCCCCTAATTCCCTCCTTTCCTTTGCCAGATTTGGCTGAAAATCAATAGGTGATACGTAGGTTCCATCAGGAGTTGTGTTAATAGACACACACATAGGCGCATAAACAAACATTTTTGGAACAAACTCCTTATGTAAAATTACATAACATCCCCTATATACTTTGTATATCTGAAATTGAGATGGATATCAGATTCAAGGATTCAATGTGTCTATAGAGAAACCTCATGTTGCGACATGGAGCTGTTTGTGGGTTATGCGCCAACATGTATACAACTCTGCGCAGAGCTCCTTATTTGTTCGGGGCCATTTGTTTTGCCTGGGTGGAGTGGACTGTTATTAATTAGTTAATTATTCAAATAGAAACAATTGTACGGATACAAGGCGTGGTATCTATCGGGTCGGGCGCCACACAATCTGTCTCATTTGCAAACATACAACAAACAGCTGAACAAACCAAACACCTTCCTTCGGAACAAATAAAACCGTTTGTTTGCTGCAGGGCGACGTACTGGGTGGTTCCAGACGGATTGTGTCAACACTATAAATGGAAGGTCAAATTTGAGTTGTTACATTCCGTTGAATAATCCAAATGTCAACAGTCGGGTTGGTCCATGGAATCCAGACATCTTAACTTTGGAACGAGTGGTGGTTATAATAGCGTAGAGTCCCTGGACCAGAAGCACCTCAGATAATCGAGTGCTCGGTTAACCGGGAAAGACGAAAATATGAACGACGTTCATAGTGACCAGAAGAAGGGACGTGAAAGTGTCTCAAAATATTGACAAAAAATCAAAAAAGAAAAAAGAAGACACTTCTAGAAAAAATGCCGGGAAAAATCAACAAAGTACAGTAGACTCTCCCTTATCCGGCATTCTGTTAACAGGCGCGCACCCTTACCCGGCGCTCGCAAAATAATATCAAATTTTTTAAACTAAAATTAACATTCAATTATTAGATTGTCAATTATATAAGCCACATGTATTTACGAGCACGTAATGATTCCGTAACTCACGAATCTTTTATGTATTTTTACAATGACATACATATATATGTACATTGTATTTATAATGAAGGGAACGCTAATACAATATTTTATTAATTCACTTAATTAAACGCAGATTTCAAAATATATTTTTAATGCTTGGATAAATATACATATGTACGTACATATAATAAATCAATGTTCAGTAGGTGGTACATATTATTGTCAATTTAATAAATGTTATCAACAAAATACATACGTGTTTTATTCCTTAGCTCACCTAAAAACACTTCTTTTTATGCTTTAATTGATATATTTTTTCTCATTAATTAATAATTTCCGTTATCCGGCGTCACGTCGGTCCCGGCAACGCCGGATAAGGGAGAGTTTACTGTAATAGTTGTCGTTTTTATAGAGTTTTGAATACGGAGGTAAAATATCATGTCGATACGTTCATTTTTCTGGGAATTATGACACACAGTTTATAGAATCAGGGGGTTGAATAACATGAAATTCACAGACAGATGAAAAGCACCTCGTTAAAAGGGTTTTGTAAACGGTCTTCGACCTACAGAACACTGAAATAGAAAAAATAAAAATAAAAAATAACTTTGTTTATCTCAGCCCGAGTCAAAAATAGCAGAGAACTTGAGAAAATGACCACTTAAGACTATGTGACTTATCTTGGTCATCTGGAGAATATGTTAGCAAGTTGCGTGCGCGGTATTTTTCTCTTTATTCGCTTCGTCGAGGAATGCGGACACACCTCTTGTAAAACTGACTCAGAAGAGCTGTCGGTTCGGCCCCACTCTGTGACTCATCCCTGGCGGACACCGACTCCAGTCAAGGTCCTTTCAACGGCTCAAAAATCGAGTGGGGTTCGAATCCCGCCCCACCTCACACCACTCGCTACCATACTGGGACATTTGGAATCTTAGCGCTCTCCAACATTCGTCTAATGTTACCATTATTTCCGCAGCTATACGAAGTGTAGGGAAAGTTAGATAATCGGTCAAAAATTCGATGCGGAGTTTTCAATAGAATTTCATGTTTTCCGACCTCTATACTCCAAATATGAAAAAAAAAAAAAAAAAAAAAAAAAATGACACTCTGTGTGAGTCTATGATCACGGTAACTCCTGATAGAATGAATCAGAACCCCCTAACTACGACGCCTATTGTTTTTCAGCCAAATCTACCAAAGCAAAGGTGGGATTAGGTGGAGATACAAAAACTGTACTAACTGCCGATAAAATGAATGCATCGATATGAAATTTCATATTTGAAGTGTAAATTTAATGAGGACATAACCTGTCTAATTTCAGTGATATTGGCAGAAAAGAAAGGGGGGGGGGGCATAATTCAAAAACCCTAATAACTTCTGATATAATGAATTTATCGACACAAAATTTAGTATGAGGATTTAGAAAATCCAATGTAAATCAACCTGTCGATTGGTTTTGAAGGGGGAGCGAAAAGTTAATTGATTAATTCGTTCTGGGGAAGTACATAGCCGGTGATTCACCGACGACTTTTTATTGTTTATTGACTTTTAGTTAGTCATTGTGACTCATGGCCGGTCTTTAACTATGAGGTCATATCGCTTTAACTACCTGGACCGAATCAAGATTTTTTCACCTCCCAGATCGACAAGGCTTCGAACCCGCGATTTTGAGCTCAGAAGGCTAACAGGATGTTGGTATTCCTTGGAGAGGGGATAAAGTCCTACCATTGAGGGCCTCCATCAGCCTACCAATAGACAGCTTCGTGACTGTAGACCCTTCATGCTAAGTGCCCAACACTCAGGTCAATAGGATTTGCAAAACATAAAAACATATTGCATTCGCGTTTTATTTTTTTGTTGTTGTTGTTGTCTTAAACCAATTAAATTAATGACGATTCAACCTTCTTTGAACGACCGAAGCAAAAAATGAACAAGGATTGAACGGTTGTTTTATTTCTTTAAGGTTCTTTGTCAGACCTCAGATGGGTCTTCCATTCAAATTATAGCCGTGGCTAAAAAGTCGAATAGCTTGAAAAAATCTCAATTACAAAGTATACGGGAAGTTTTGAAATGGGACAAAAATTCGATGCGGAGTTTTCAACAGAATTTCATGTGTTCCGACCTCCAGGCACCAAATATCAAAAAAATAATAATAATAAGTGGGTCTTTGGACATAAAACTCCTCGTAGAATGAATGTATCGACAAGAAATTTTATAAGTGAACCCAGAACCCTCTAATTACGACACCTATTAATTTTCAGACAAATGCAAAAACTCTAATTACTGCCGTTACAATGAATGCATCAACATAAAATTTCATATGTTAATTCAAAACCCCAAAAGGACGACAATTATTAATTTTCAGGGAAGTCGGCTGAAGAAAAGGGCGGATCAGAGGGGGTCTCAACTAAAAAACCCCAATAACTGTCGATTTATTGAATGTATCGACTTGAAATTTCATATTTGAAGCCAAAAACCCAATGAAGATATTACCTGTCAAATATGAGCGATATCTGCCTAAGGGAAAGGAGGATTCAGGGGAGGAGCCTCAATTCAAAAACTCTAATAACTTCAGATGTAATAAATTTATCGACATAAAATTTAGTATGGAGATTTAGGAGTCCCCATATAAGTCTATTGAATATTAGCAAAAACTGTCGACTAGTTTTTGATGGGGAGCAAAAAGTTAATTGAATAATTTGTTCTGGGGAAGTACATTGCCGGTGAATTGCCGAGACTTTTTTTTTTTTGTTTTAATCCCAGAATTATAGTGTTATATCTCTCCCGACAGAATGAATAAAATATTATATGTGTGTCCATAAGCACATAAGAACGACACCTAATTAGATTTTAGAGGGGAAAACGCAGTTGATCAATGCTGTGGAGGTGCTGAGTGGATCTCTGGGGACTTTGAGACAAAAGGATATGGGGCTCTGGGCTCGAATTGGCAAGGCCTTCTGGTGTATAACGCGAAGCGTCACGACTGAGCGAACCATCGGTTATAGCGAACAAGGACTTCCTAGCGAATGGAACTTCCTCAACTGATTCAACATAACGATATTTTCACCTAGCATTCTCCACAACCGCAACCATCCCACCAAATATTGTATAACCGAAAAAAAATTCTTACCACTTCATACTTTCTTCTATTTTTTATTTTTTTATTTTTTGTACTTCCTCAGCTTCACATAAAAAAAAATGCGTTATTCAGTATTTTACAAAAATTTCATGAATTAAAAAAAAAAAGCAAAATACTATTTTAGTGTCCACTCCCGGGCTATCTTGATGTATTGACGGTTGAAAGTTGCTAAGATATCAAGGAGCTTTTTATGCGAAACATATATCATGATAATTTATAATTTATGTAATTTATGGTTTCCAGATTTACTTCGTGAAGCTCCATTCTAGGAATAGATAATTAAAATACACAATTTCTTTGTCAAACTTCACTATATATTCTCAAATACTCAACTAGTTTCGCCGTGTTAAGGCATTATCAAGAGTCACTTACAAACTGACAGAATTGGTTGACAGGATAGAAGGTACAGTTATGGAGGGGGTTTTTAGGTAATGACGGGGAATCCCTTGTTTTTGTTACTCTATACATTCATCTATACATATATCATGATGCACAGCAAGAGGTAAGAGGTTTTTAAGAGGATTCCGAGGAAGATATTGGAGGAATATTCTGGAGGAGAGAGAAAACGTGTTTGGGATGGCTAGAAGACGAGAGTGAAGAGAAGCAGAGGACTGGGGATGGTAAGGAGGAGTGGATGCAGGTCGCTGAAGACAGGTTCTGCTAAGATAGTAGCATCCAAGGAAGAAGAAAACGCGGAAGGAGACCCCGCTTACGATGGTTAGAGGATCTCAGGAGGTAGTGATGAGTTGTTGTGGAAATAGATGGATGCAGGTTGCTGAAGACAGGTTCTGCTAAGACAGTAGCATCCAAGGAAGAAGAAAACGCGGAAGGAGACCCCGCGTTTACGATGGTTAGAGGATCTCAGAAGGCTGGGTGTGCAAGAGGTAGAAATGAGTTGTAGTGGGAATAGATGGATGCAGGTCGCTGAAGACAGGTTCTGCTAAGACAGTAGCATCCAAGGAAGAAGAAAACGCGGAAGGAGACCCCGCGTTTACGATGGTTAGAGGATCTCAGAAGGCTGGGTGTGCAAGAGGTAGAAATGAGTTGTAGTGGGAATAGATGGATGCAGGTCGCTGAAGACAGGTTCTGCTAAGACAGTAGCATTCAAGGAAGAAGAAAACGCGGAAGGAGACCCCGCGTTTACGATGGTTAGAGGATCTCAGAAGGCTGGGTGTGCAAGAGGTAGAAATGAGTTGTAGTGGGAATAGATGGATGCAGGTCGCTGAAGACAGGTTCTGCTAAGACAGTAGCATCCAAGGAAGAAGAAGAAAACACGGAAGGAAACCCCTCCCACTAAACCCTCCTCCAATTAGGCTGAAAAACAGAGGGTGTCTTTCTCAGGGACTTCTTAACCTCATTTCGTACGCTGAACTAAGGCTAATTAGGGCATTTAAGGCCTCCTCCTCTTAGGCCGATTTTGTTCAAAATTAGTAAATTTCCTTCTTGCAGTCTTTTATTGATCTCTACTTACTCATGTTTTCGCTTGTTGAGTGTTCACCGTCATTTCATGTTTTTCAAACCTGTATCTGTGATCACGATTAACCCCCAACAGAATGAATGTATCGACACAAAATTTCATATGTCAATTCAAAACCCCAGAAGGACAACTCCTATTAATTTTCAGCGGATCAGAGTGGGGTATTCTCAACACAAAAAACCTAATAACTATCGATGTAACCAAGTCCCTGGAGTAAGACACCCTTTCATTATCAACCAAATGGGTAGATTGGTTTCAGAGGGAGTGACAAATCCGAGCTGGGGAAGTACATATCAGGTAACTCACTGATGCTCTGAAAACAAGTAATTCTGGGTAGAGAACCCCCTCCTGTTCCAAGCCAACCTGAACTAGCGAAATATGTCTTCCTTGTCGCTCTTCCTCGTTACGTAACACGACCGAGTGAGTCTAGACAAAGCCCTCATAAGATCAATTGGCATTTAATGATTTATTGGTTTGACATAATGGTGTCATATCTAGATCACTTGTCACCAATGATAACACCAATAAATAGTTATCTTTAATATTCTTCGACAGTGTGCTGATTTCTTCAAGGACATCACAAATTCCTTACAAAGTCGTTTCTTAGATCCGGACTCTCTTAGGTGAGTAGTTCCCTGATATCTTCACACTAGTTAGTTATTAAGACTCATGCCCGGGCTTTATCTAAAAGGTCTTATCGCCTACTACTCGACATGAGCCGACTCTACTGTGGAAGTCGTAAAAAGTAAAATTACCTGACATGGCACAAGCTTGGGATCATCGCTTAAGTCCCATCCGAAGGATGGCGTGCTCAAGGTATTTTTACTTTCCTGTGGAGGCCCGAAAAATATAAGAAGGTCCTGTTAAGGACATTTTTTAATCGATTATTAACCGAAAATTTAATCGGAGTTAATTTTAAAGTGTTCCACTATTAAATTTTGGACTGTTAGTTATTGTGACTCATGTCCGGCTTTAACTACGAGGTCATATCGCCTACTACCAAAACGCTCTTTCGTCTCTATGGTAAGAATGTTGTCCGACTTCTGAGGCAGTTCCAAATATTGCCAACTCTGGTTTATTCACATAGGGGTCTTTAACGACTACCTGACATAGCACAGGCTCGGGACCATCGCTTAATGTCCCTTACGAAAGATGTTTTTTTTTCACTTCCCAGTTAAATTTCAGATAAGTTTCGAACCCGCGATCTTCAGCTCAGTAGACAACATCCTCAATTTTATTCTCTAATCTATCTGACTTTTGACCGGGAACTCCAAAACCGTTGTTTGCCATTTCGACGCTTTTAAATGCCATCTTGCCAATTCATTAAGCCATCCTTGAGATAACATTCGAGTTTCATCAATATACGATAAGGGTTAATATAATGACTACTTAATCGATTATAATCGATCTCGATTATCAACAAATTTATCGCTTTCTACTCTAAACCAATTTACCGATTTTATTAATCATAAGGAACTTCTGAATCATCATACGAAATTTCGTGTTAATACATTCGTATAGTTACTACAGTTTTTGAGTTGACTCCTCTCACCCTTTGGTCGATTTGACTGAAAATTGATAGGTATTGTCCTAATGGGGTTTTGGATAAAAAATTTCGTGTCGATACGTTTTGTCAGACCCAAAGAAAATGTTACTTCCTTAGCTAAACGTAGTATAGGAGAAGTTATGTAATCAGAAATTCGATGTTGTTTTCACCGGAAATTATGTGGAAGTCTGTGACAACTTCCTATAGAATGAATGTATCGACACGAAATTTTATATGTGTATTCAGAACCCCATAATGACATCTATTGATTTTCAGTCAAATCGGCCAGAGAGAAGAGGAGGATAAGGAGGAACTTGGTAAGTAAAACATGGTAATTATTAAGGAATGTATGGCGAGGACTGCCATATATGTTTTGTGTTGTTATCTGTCGAAAGTGGGTGTCCTCATTTGAAGCGATTAGCTCTCTCTCTCTCTCTCTCTCTGTCTTGTTATGTTTCCTTTTTGTCTGTGTCCATTATCATTTCTTCCTTCCCACAGATTCACACAATGGAATTCCTTCTCGTGAGAATGGTCCAAGGAAGAATCATAGATTTTTTTTTGAGAGATGCACAGCCACGAAGAGGTATTCGAAAAGACAGATGTGTCAAAAAAAAAAATATGTGTAACGTAATGGGTTTGAAAAAACGGAGTCCTTCACACAAATTTCGGATTAACGAATTGGAATGTTTTCAGGTCTGTTTTTGAGTTCTAAAGAGAACATTTTTATACTTTTCCCGCCATACGAGGTATAAATAAGTCAGAATTACAAAAAAATATAACTTCCCAAACTGTTGCAAATCGCATCGACGCGAAAAATATTGTTATTGTGACTAAAGCCCGGGCTTTAACTACGAGATCATATCGCCTACTAACAGAGCGCTCTTTCGTCGCTCCGGTGGACATAATCTCAACTCTTATTATGGAAGTTCTACATTTTGCCTACACTAAATTTTTATTCACCTTGGGTAAGGGGTCTTTAACAAGTACCTGACATCATACTGGCTCGGGGCCATATAATTCCTAGAATGAATCTGCCAATTCTGAATAAGAAATAGGAAAACAGGGAGATAGATACAAAATAAGTTTAGAGGGAGAGCGAAAACAATTAAAAATAATTCGAGGTGGGGAAGTAGATTTTTTTCTTCTATTTAAATCCTCAAAAAACCACAAAATTTTTCGAATCATCATATGAAGTGTTTCAACTGCCCCCAATTACTTCATTTTGACGGTTCGATTAAGTCACGTACTGTGGTTACCTGATTTTTCAATTTTCATTTTTGATCAGGGAGCTAAGTGGGGGGGGGGGGGGGGGGGGGGGTATGTCCTTGGAACGTAATGAAGTGAAAGTTCACCTACTACTTGACAGTTGCGGTGGCAAATGGGTTAGCATGACTGCCTAGTATTCCAGTCGTCAAGAAATAGGACGGATGAGATTTTGTATACATTTGAAAACCTGTTGTTACTTATTTACTATTTAATTGATAAATGCCGACGTAATGGACGTATCAACAAGAAATTTTATATGTAAATTCAAAATCTCTCTCAACATGTGTCAATTTTGAGGAAAATCGGCCAATGGGAAGTGAGAGAGGAGGGGAGGGAGCCAACACAAAGTCATCGTTGAATCACCGTCAATGTACATCTCCAGAACGAATTAATTAATTAAGTTTACGCTCTCCCTCCAACATTCATTACATCAGCAGACATTAGGATTCTTGAACTGAACCTCCCTTCTCTGACCTCCCTCTTCCCTTCGGCCGATTTCGTTGCAAATCAATAGGTGTCGTCCTTATAGGGTTCTGGAAACACATTCTTTCTATGGGGAGTTATGCTGTTCACAGACACAGACATAAAGACGAAACGTGAAATTTCGGTGAAAACTAAACATCGAAATTTTAACCGATTATATAACTTCCCCTGTACTTCATAAGGCTGAGAAAGAAAACTCTAATAACTGTCGACCTGAGAAATATTTCAACACGAAATTTTTTTTCATTCACAGGTTGTAAAATAAAATATAGTTTAACCTCTCACAGATTTTAATAATATTTGCTAGCCGGCTTCCGAGGTTGCCCTCATCATCAGGCAGTCTTATAAAATAATTTTGAAAACAACATAATTAAAAGTGAGTTAATAAATAAGGTTTAAACATTTAAATAAATGTATATAAAACTATATAAAAATAATTTTACAATTTAAAATTTAATGGATGGGGACAGATATGTTTGTTATTCATGTTCTTCATCTGAATTATAACTGCTGTTAAAATTATTTTATCAGACTGCCTGATAAGGGCAACCTCGAAAGCCAGCTAGCAAAAATTAATAAAATTTGTGAAAGGTCATACTATATTTTATTTTACAACCTGTGAAATAATCACTTTTCACTACATCAGCCGTCTTAATATTTCCTATTGATTTTCAACCAAATCTGCAAATTGGGTTCTAGAGAGAGAGCAACAACTTCAATCATTAATTTGTACAGGGGAAGTACATTGTAGATGATCCATCGACAACTTTTTTTAATTTATTAATTAATTTATTTTCTTCAATGGCTATGGTTCCCAAATTTCCCACGGGAAAGCAGCACATCCAATCCTTGATTTTGATGATTCGCAACAAACTATTCATAATGTTTCTCCCAATATGGAAAATAGCATCAATCGAGAAAGTTAAAACAATTCTTATTTCAAGCAGAAATTATTCATTATATTTTCAGAATGCACAGTAAGGTGGTTTGTTTTAACAATAGAAATTCTTTCAGGGGCGTTGACGGTGTAGCGGTTAGTGTTGCAACGGCCTAGCCTAAGTTATTACATCTCTCCAGCTATAATCGGCCAAAAAATTGAAGAAAAAAAAAATTGATGAATCACCGGCTGTGTACCTCCCCAGCACAAATTAATCAATTATGTTTTTGCTCGCCCTCCGAAGCCAAACGACCGTTTAGGCTAAAACTCAATATTTGACTTTCATAGTGACTCACACTAAATTTTGTCTGCGATTTCTTCATTACAACGGCAGTTATTAGAGTTTTTGAATTAAGCCTCTCCCCTAATGTCCCCCTCCACTTTGGCTGATTTGGTTGAAAATCGATAGGTGTTGCCCTTATGGGGTTTTAGTCACATATATAAAATTTCGTGTTGATACATTCATTCTATCGGGAGTTATCGTGTTCACAGAGAGACACCCAGACAGACTTTTTTTTCCATATTTGGAATTTAGAGGCGGAAAACAAGAAATCGAATCAAATTTTTGACCGATTACATAACTTTCCCTATACTTCGTATAACTGGGGAAGTCATAACAGGGTATAATTTCCATGGTGGGGGATGTGATGTGGACTGACAGACGAAGGATGATTCACCTATGAATTTCTTCATTTAATTCCGAACACACCCTGTATAGGATTGGAATGGCCAGTTATTAACGTCAAACTGCGGGCTGGGCTAAAGGTTGGCCCACAGCCCCCTCTCGTCCTTGGCACACTAACACGGCCGAACAGCCCCCATTTCTGAGGGGTGTGGTCAGACGGCTCGCTCGCTCGATACCAAACAGACTTACTTCGTATTGAAACAGCTCATATAACACCTCCTTGAGTCTACCAGTGACTTAGTTTTTTATCTTGGAAAACGTTGAGCGATGGTACAAGCCTGTACGATGTCAGATGCTTGTTAAAGACCCGTATCCTAGGTGAATAAAAATGTAGAACTCCTATAGTAGAGTCGGGCTCATGTCCATCAGAGTGAAAAATGAGCACTCTGGTAGTAGGCGATATGACCTTGTAGTAAAGCCCGGATATGAGTCATAATAACTAATTTCTAAAGCCTAGATCATTCTTAATCGAAGTTCCAACTGAATTGAATCTGCCGAAAAAGCCTTCAAGTGATCAAGTCAACTTGAACTATAAAACAATATTTGTATGAACATTCATCATCTTTTCTACAAAAAAAACTCCCAACATCATAACTGTCTTTGGAGAACTCGTATCCGTACAAGAAATTTTGTATCTTGAATGAGGAATCCATAAGTAAGATCTATTGATTTTACAATAGATCGGTCGAAGAGCGAGTGAAACTTTTTATTTTAGTTTGCTTTATGGAAATTGTCATCATTTTCAAAGTTTTGCGTATACCCAGAATGCGTAAACCTACGAAATATACCCACTATGCGTACACTCTTTTTATCACTTGAATTAAAGAGGATCATAAATTTTTGTTACCTGACCGTATTAGACCTCGATTCCGACTTGCGTACAGAAAAAAAATTCTCCAGTATGCGTATACATTTTTGCTATTATAATATGCGTAAACATATGAAAAATATCTACATCTTTCTTTTTTTTTTAATTGATACATCCATAAATATTTATTAGTGGTTCAAAAAATACATTTTTTTTTATAGACTGATTTTTTTTTTACTTAACTTGTTTTTTGGCTATAATTTTTTTTTATACAGTTCATTTATACTTTTTGGACTATTTTTTTACATTGATTTTTTTTTGTTCTAATCTTATTTAACTATACAAGACAATTTTCAAAAACATTTTAAGGTCTAACATTTTCATACACTTCGGTATTCTTTTCTATGCGTTCATCTAAAACAATATATATTTTTTTCTTTTAACCCCTTCTAAATGCAGATTTAAATGCATCATTTTTGCATCGCCCTTTGCTCCTTCTTGCTTTAAACATTTCAAGATACTATCTTGCAATAAAGTGCGGAACTTATCTACCGTACGCAAGATGGAATCGGAGTTAGGTGCAGTTAGGTAACAACAGTTGTCGAACTCTTTTAGTTTAGGTAATTCCCCCCCCCCCCCCCCCCCAAAAAAAAAAAAAGTATACGCAAATAGGGTGGTATCATTTTCAAGGCCTTGGAGGGAGGTATAATTTAATCCCCCACCCCCCCCCCCCCCCCCCCACCCCCCCTGATAGGTCCTTCTTTGTTATTTTATATTTTGTCTGTGCATTATGAACCTATATGCAGTTTCCACGCTTCATTGTAGTTCTATTCAGGCCGTCCGTATTATGAACCCACGACTACCCCTCCACCTTAGATATGTGCCCTTGCTCTCTCTGCCTCCTCTGTTTGTTGGTTGCTGACTGTTCAGATGAAAGTCTCCTCTGTCTGGTGTCTTACTGCTGTTGTTGTTGTTGTTAATTCAGCAACATCGTTACACCTCTCACTCCAGGTACACTGTCCTTGACTTACAACGGTACTCCCCCCCCCCCCCTCCTACACTCTCCTCCAGCTCCCACTCCCACCTCCATATTAGCGTTTCATTTCCAGTATTCAATACTGTTCATAGCAGAGTGGCTAAGATAGTCGCTTTGTCACAGTAAACATTTCGGATCGATTTCTGAACATTTTCGAATTATTATTGAGATTATATGTTGTTCTTCCTTACACAGCTATATAAAGTGTAAGGGAAGTTATGTAATCGAACAAAAATTCGATGCAAGTTTTCAACAGAATTTCATCCGACCTTTAGAATCCAAATACGAAAAAAAATCTGTCTGTGTGTCTGAGAGCCCAGTAACTCCCGAGAAAATGAATGTATCGACACGAAACTTTTTAAGTGAATCCAGAACCCTCTGACAACACCCATTGTTTTTCAGACAAATCGACCGAAGGGAAGGGGGGTTACGGGGGGGGGAGGGGGGGGGGGGGGGGAGGCTCAATATAAAAGCTCTAATAACTGCCCATAGAAATACATAGACACAAAATTTAGTATGAAAATTTAGGAGCCTCTTTGCCAACTGTTGAATATTAGCGCAAACAGTTGCGTGGTTTTAGAGAGAGAGCGAAATATTAATTGATAAATTCATTGTGGGGAAGTACATTGCTGGTGAGTTACCAATTTTTAATTTTTTTTTTTTCAAGTTACTAAAAATTCTAGACTTTTCCGATTTCGTCCGATTTTCCGATATGTTAAGCCCCTCCCAAATCGTATCCTTCACTTTGACCGATTTAGCTGAAAATCAATAGGTGTCCTTAGTTATTGAGTTTAGGAAACAGGAAATTTTGTGTCGATAAATTTATTATTAAATCTCCGCATTGAATTTCTGACCGATTACATAACATCCCTTATACCTCATATTCCTGGGGAAATAAATAAAAAAATTGCTGAATCTGCATATTTCTGCAAGAAACAAGAAACAATGGAGTCTCTTGACTTATTCGAAAACGTGATCTTTCATAAAACAACATTTATACCATAAAACTCCTTTACCTTGAGTTGTATACATACACTTTATTTACATATCAATATTTTTTTTTTTTGTATTTTTTTTTTTTTTGAAAGTGTATGGAACCAAGGCCATAAATAAATACAGAAACAGATACATAATACATACATATTTCATAATAGTATGTGGTGTAGTCTAAAAATCATCAGCCGTATTAAGGTTAAATGTCCTGTATTTTATTATGAATTTATTTCAACAGATGGCACCACAAGAAAAAGTATAAAACGTTCCTTTTTACTCAATATAAATGTAGAATTGATATGAGACTCCTTTTTTTTAATAAAAAATTGTAAATTCCGAATTTTAGATTTTTCGGGTATTTTTCATTAATTTATCACATGTTATCTTTTTGATTTTTTAAAAATTTACAGGTAGGACGCCAAATTTAGACAGTTCAATGAGTTCAAATCATTTTTCAGATTCAAAATCGGATGAAAAGATGAAACGGAAACGCAGAAATACGAAATGAATGGTGTTGGTTGAAGAAATGGAACATCAGTTTAGTGTCTTTCTAAGATAACAGATGGCACCATTTTCGAGGATAATTGCCATATTTTCTCAGCTAGACGAAGTATAACGAAAGTTATGTAAACGGTCAAATATTCGATGCAGAATTTTCAACAAAATTTCATGTTTTCCGACCTCCTGATATTAGAAAAAAAAAAAAACTTTTGTGTGTGTGTGTCTGTGAACATGATAATTTTCGATAGAATGAATGTATCAAAGTCCTATAAGGACAACACCTATTAATTTTCAGTCGAATCAGCTGAAGGGAAGAAGGGGACCAGAGAAGGGGGCTCGACTTGAATCACATAATAACTGCAGATGTAATGAATGTATCAACACAACATTTAGAATGAAGATTCAGAAGCCACTATGTCAGTCAAATATCGAGTTATAGCTCAAACGATCGATTGACTTTGGAGGGAGAGCGAAAACTATTAATTCTTGCTGGGGAATTACACAGCCGGTGATTCACCGACGACTTTTTTCTCTAGAAAAAAATCAACGAATTTTTCAAATCAATCTGAAAATTGCATTTGCCTCAGTAAGAAAAAATGACGTCCGGATTTAACATTTGGTCGTGAAAAATTTTGATGCAAAGAATTTGTCTATTCGATTTTTGAAAAATCTAAAATATTAGAATAGTGTAGAAAAAAATGTTAAATTAAAATGTATTTCAAATTGGAAATTGGATGAGTAGATGAAACAGAAACAGGTTTTTATTATTTGAAATAATTAATTGCTGGCCAGCCCACGACAATCAAAAATCTCTCTAGTCACAGCATCCCCAGACCCCGGCTGGACTCCTCTCTCTAGTCACAGCATCCCCAGACCCCGGCTGGACTCCTCTCTCTAGTCACAGCATCAACAACCCTGGCTGGACTCCTCTCTCTAGTCACAGCATCCCCAACCCTGGCTGGACTCCTCTCTCTAGTCACAGCATCCCCAGACCCCGGCTGGACTCCTCTCTCTAGTCACAGCATCCCCAGACCCCGGCTGGACTCCTCTCTCTAGTCACAGCATCCCCAGACCCCGGCTGGACTCCTCTCTCTAGTCACAGCATCAACAACCCTGGCTGGACTCCTCTCTCTAGTCACAGCATCCCCAGACCCCGGCTGGACTCCTCTCTCTAGTCACAGCATCCCCAGACCCCGGCTGGACTCCTCTCTCTAGTCACAGCATCCCCAGACCCCGGCTGGACTCCTCTCTCTAGTCACAGCATCAACAACCCTGGCTGGACTCCTCTCTCTAGTCACAGCATCCCCAACCCTGGCTGGACTCCTCTCTCTAGTCACAGCATCAACAACCCTGGCTGGTCTTCTAATGAGAATTTCCTTCAATAGGTTGGATATTTACCCAACTGTACGCTATCATTTTCTTTTGATATGTCACAAGGGTAGTCAGCAATTTTTATTTTATGAGAGGGGATGAAATTAAATTTGACAAATTAAGTTTTTACTCCCCCAACTATACAAAGAATAGGGGAAGTTATGTAATCGTTCAAAAATTCAATGCATAGTTTTCAACGGAGTTTCATTTTTTCCGAGCTACTGATTCCAAAAAAAAAAAAAAAAAATGTCTGTGAACACGATAACTCCTGATAGAATGAATGTATCCATACGAAATTTTATATATGAATCTAGAACCTAATAACGATGACACCTATTGATATTCAGTCAAATTGACGAAAGAAGAGGGGGGGATTAGGGGAGAGGCTTACTCAAAAACTCTAATAATTGCCGTTGTAATGAATGTATCAATATGAAATTTCATATTTGAAGTCAAAACCCAATAATGAAATAATCTGTCAAATTTCAGCAATATCAGCCAAAAGAAAGAGGGGGTTCAGGGGGGGGGGGGGGGCTCAATTCAAAAACCCTGATAACTGCCGATGTTAGGATTTAGAAGCCCTTTCTCTTCGTGCTTCCATCTCTTGGAGGTTCCTGACTTTAAAATATCGTTCTTTTTCAACCTCCGTCATATAAGAATGAGCAGGCACTCTAACCACAAGTCTCAGGCTATCAGGACCGTACCGAGGAGAGCTGATGACGTTGAGGCTGTCCTGATAAAGACAAGATAAACAACCAATCAATATATTTTGGTTGGTACAAAACGATAGGACACACAATTCGGGCAATGCCTCCCATTTTTGTACCTCATCAAATTTTGTAGTTTTTTTTTTGTAAAAATCCAAGGTTCTGAAGGATTTTGACCCCTTCATTACAGCTTTGGTTCTATGTAATACCTTCTGATGTCTAAAAGATACGCATCATAATTTATTATGCCCAGCTATGCCGTGTATAGAGCAAGTAATGTAATCGATCCCTTGATTCCAAAAGAAGAAAAAAATAAGTCTGAGAGTGGATTTGTGAACACGATAACTCCCGATAGAACGAATGTCGATACGAAATGTATATGTGTATCCAGAACTACATAAGGATGACATATATAATAATTTTCAGAGGGCGCCGGTAGCTCAGTGGTATGCATGTTTGTCTTCTGAGCTCAATATCGTGGGTTCGAAACCCGACCGAGGCTCTTAGTTTCTTTTATCTGGGAGGTAAAATGAACTTAAGCCCACCGTCCTTCGGATGAGTCCCGAGCCTGTACGATGTCAGATACTCGTTAAAGACCCCTACCCCAGGTGAATAAAAATTTAGGGTAGGCAAAATTTAGAACTCCCACAGTAGAGTCGGGCTCATGTCCACCAGAGTGACGAAAGAGCGCTCTGGTAGTAGGCGATATGACCACGTAGTTAATGCCCGGGCATGAGTCATAATAACTAACGATTCTTTTCCAAAAATTTAGTAGTCTTGAGAATTTCAAAGTCCCCCAGTAAAAAACCTCTTGATTTTCAGTCAAATCAGTCAAATGGTTTCAAAGAAAGAGTGAAAAGTTAGGTGATTACTTTGCGCCGCGGAATTTAAATTGCCGGTGATTCACCGTCTACTTTTTTATCTTTTCTCTGTGAGTTTAATGAGGCGTAGACTGTCATGATTATCAACGGTTTATCTACAAGTTACCATCCTGTTGTATAGTAGGCAGAAATATACATAATTCATAATAATATCTATATGGGGACAAACATCCGACCTACAGACAGACTTGTAAGCAGGCGAGCTAACCACTTGTCTAATATAAACAACAAACAATTCCAAATTATCAATAGAACAGTAGAATAAGACACAGGAAAGATGTCGTCAGTGAATCACATCTAATGTACAACCCCAACTCATATTAAGTTTATAATTTCCTGTCGTGAATATTAGCAATTAGGATTCATGAGTCGAACCCCCCCCCCCCCCCCCCCCTCCATTCCGCCGATTTAGCTGCAAATCAATATTTGTCATCCTCATAGGATTCTGTAAAAACAAACATTTTCGTGTATATGTTCATATATATACACACTTGTACAGAGACATGATTTGCTTACTCAGCTCAAGATTGCGGGTTCGAAACCCGGCCGACACCTTTAGGTTATTTTATGTACGATGAGAAGAGCCAATACGATGTCAGCTATTCGTTAAAGACCAATATTGAATAAAAATTTAGGGGAGGCAAAATTTAGGACTCACATACTAGGATCGGGCTCATGTTCACCAGAGTGACGAAAGAGCGCTCTGTTAGTAGGCGATACGACCTTGTAGTTAAAGCCCGGGCATAATAACTAACTGACAGACATAATTATATTAATTTATTTTTATTCATGAAATTTAGGTAAAAATTCAACTTCGAATTTCTCACCGATTAACTAACTTCCCCCCTATACTACGTAAATTATGGGAAGTAAGATAGAATGTGGGCAATAAATGTGTGTTTAGCAAGACAAAGAACAAAGGAACATAAACAAAGGAATAAAATCTGATGTGACCACAACAGGACTTTCTTATATTAACTATTTTGCGGCCGAGACTATGGGAGGCAAAAAAGAAACCTTGAGCATGCCGTCCTTCGGATGGGACGTTAAGTGTGATCCCGAGCTTGTGCGTTCAGATACTTGAGACCCGAGGTGGCTAATCCTCGGTAGACAAAGTTAAGGCTTCTACAGTAGAGTCGGGCTCATGTCTACCAGAATGAAGAAAGTGCTTTGGTAGTAGGCGATATGACCTTGTAGTTTCCAATAATACCAACAGTTTTCGCGTAAATCGAGCTAATATATACAAAAACTATATTGTGTTGAATGGGTCAGCATGTTTCTCGATAAATCCAATTTAAGATGTACTGAAGTAGTCTCGATTTTCGTTTGGTTTCGGCCAAAATCTAATCAGATCTACTACAATCGTTCTTGAGAGCTGAAAAATTTTCAAACACATACACACACAGACTTTGCGAAAACGGGCAAAACGTGTGCAGGGTACCTTGAAATGTCAAATTCTGTTAAAATCTCGATATCACAATTTGCAGGATTACAATACTTTCTTATACCTTTAGTATATGTGTATTTAACGTACCTAGAATGTGTTTACCAACTACACAAATACAGTGCAAATAAATGAAAGGGGGTTGGAGTGGGGGGTTCCGATGGTAGAGTGGCTTGCTCAACTCAAATTAATGAATGTAGCTCTTATAGGGTTGATACATTAATTACAACCGCAGTTATTAGAGTTATGTAATCGGTCCATATTTTCCACAAATTGATTTTCAGCCAAATCGACCAAAAAGGGAGAGGGATTAAGGAGGAGGGATTAAGGAGGAGGCTTGACATAAAAACTTTAATAACTGCCGTTGTAATGAACTCAAAGGCCTCTTAGAACGTCACCAAAGAATTGTCAGCTGAATCAGCTGAAGGGGGTGGGGGATCAGGGGCGGTTCAAATCAAAAATTCCAATAACTGCCGATGTATTGTATGTATCTTCATGAAATTTTATATTTAAAATGATAAGCTCAGGAGGAAGTCACCTATGAATTTTTGGTGAAATCGGTAGAAGGGAAGGGGATGGGGCTTCACTCGAAAAACCCTTACAACTGTCGATGTAATGAATGTATCGACACAAAATTTAGTAAGAGGATTCAGAAGCCACTGTGTAAGTCAAATATCGAGTTTTAGTGCAAACTATCGATTGCCTTTGGAGGGAGAGCGCAAACATAATTGATTGATTCGTGAGGGGGGACATGCCGGTGAATCACCTACTTTTTTATATTGCAAAAACGACCATTTTATTTTTTCCAAAATCATTTTTTGAAGGAATTTTGTTCACCAATAAATTTTCTTTGTTCTCAGTCCCCAAATTTCTTTAAAAACTTCATCATTGATATTTACTGTATTTAGGAACCTCGATTTGGGCAGTAAAATGGCCTATGTCACGAGAGTTCCAAGTATAAACAGCCTATGTAACATTAGGTTTTTTGAGACAACGGCCGTTTTTGCCAAAAACCTTTGAATAGTCTAAACTTAATAAATAATTAATTACTGTTTGTTAACTAATTATGAAATTAACAAAAATCACTTCATTTACTTGGTCTTTAGACTTATCAAAATGTTTGGCTTACCTTGCAAATGGTTCCTCAGTGATGTCATAATATTTTTCTATGGGTTCTTTTGAAATGAGCCGATTTGCGATATCATTTTGAAGACGTAGATATCCGCCTTCAAGATGGGACAAAGTGTCCGGCATAGCTAGACGAACATAACCAACGAGAACACTTCCAAGAACAACAAAAAGTGCAAGGTATAGCACACGAGGAGGGAGAGCTACAGCTATAGCACACGATAACAGAGGGGGGGGCGCAAGCTATAGCACACAAAGTTCAATAAAACGTTGCCAATTTAAAAAAAAAAAAAATTCTTTGAAAAAACGACAACTCTACGGATCCGACGGACAACAAAAACGACAGTTCTTCACACGGACAGCTCGGCCTACAAACTGAAGTCTTGTCGGCCTGGTTGGGAGGGGAGGGGAGAAGGATAAGTTGTCCTTCCCCCACCGCCGTTCCTCATACAAGGGGGGAATATTCCTTGTTTTAAAAAGCGGGGGGAATATTCCCTGTTTATCTCCCCGTCTCGCGTCACTTTCGAAGAAACTGGGGAATTTTATTAGCTTATTTAGTCATCTATAACTGTTAATCACCATCTATAATTAGCAGTGTTTCCATAAAAATTCACAGCCTTTTTGCCATTTCCGAATGATCTTCGCTCAGCATTCATTCGAAATTGAATTTTCACCGGAATTTCAATGTTTTCCAACTCCCTGATTTGCAAAAAATGATATATGTCTGTGAATCCCATAAGGCGAAACGTATTGATTTTCAGCCAAATCGACCAAAGGGAAAATGGAATTGGGGAAGGGGCTTCACACGAAAACATTCAGTATGATGGCAATGTACTTCCCCACAACGAATTAATAAATTAATAATAAATCTAATCGACCGTTTGAGCTAAAACGCAATATTTGACTTAGAAATTGGCTTCTGAATCCTCATACAAAATTTCGTGTCATTACATTCATTACATCGATAGTTATTAGAGTTTTTGTGTTATACCTCTACCCTAATCTCCTTCCCTTTTGCTGAATTAGCTGAAAATCAATAGGTCCATAGGTCAATAGTCACAAATACAAAATTTCATGTCGATACATCCATTCTATTGAGAGTTATCGTGTTCATAGACACACACAGACTTTTTTTTTTTTTTTTTTTTTTCGATCAGGAGGTCGGAAAACATGAAATTTTGTTGAAAAATCCGAATCGAAATTCTGCCAGATTATATAATTATAATCTCATAAGCTACCGGCGCCCTCTTTTTAAGGAGCGCGGTGTTATAAGTTTGAAGCCTTTGTCTGTCTGTGGCATCGTAGCTCCAAGATGGCTAAACCGATTTCAAAGCGGTTTTTTCGTGTCAAAAGCTGGTATTTGCGAGATGGTTCTTAGCCATGTTTGGTGGAAATCGGATATGACATTTCCAAGATATTCAGGTTTCATCAGAGCCTGTGTAGGGATCTCGGCCTCTATTACAGCTAGAGACTTGGAGTTTGAGCTGAAATGTTTATAAAACCAACCCCCTCCCCCCCCCCCCCCCCCCCCCCTCAAACCTCCCCCTAAACCTTCAAGCCCCCCCCCCCCCCCCCCCAAAAAAAAAAAGCTCTCTGCACCAAGGTTTCAGTAAAAAAACCTTTTTTATCGTGTCGGGGGTTTTTTGAATTATTAATTATATGTTTGTTTTATTTCTTATTTATATATGTATATCTAATATTTTTCTACTCCATCTCTTTTTAAGATGGATGTTTTTCTAGTTATCTTATTATCCGTAATTATAAAACCAACTAATTTGTTTGTTATATTTTGTTAGGCCCTGAAGAAGGAAATAAATAGTTTCCGAAACGTTGGCCAAATACTGTTATTTATTTACACGACAGAACCTCGATTTCCTTTAGTATTGAAAATATCTCTTTGGGTTTATAGGTAAGGTTGTTATCTACTCATGCTTAGATACCCCCCCTCCCCGTAAGATAAACATTTCTGAAATTGGTAAATTTAAATAGTTACTTAAAATGCACCCCCAGGTTATCTAGATAAGGAAAAGGGATGTAATGTAAACAGGATTGTACTGGTAAGTGGATTTATTGTCACCTTGTCAAACAGACAGACAGACAGATAGCACTTAGCGACAAGTGAGGGTCTCCAGGTAACGTGACAAGTCCCGCAGAACCACCTCAACTTGGAATAATTAGTAAATTTTAGGTCACCTCCACAGCTATTCAAAATATATAGGGGAGAGGGCGCCGGGAGCTCAGTGGTATGCGTGCTTGCCTTCTGAGCTCAATATCGTGTGGGTTCGTAACCCAACTGAGGCTCTTAGTTTATTTTATCTGAGAGGTAAAATAAACCTAAGCACGCCGTCCTTCGAATGGGACGTTAAGTGATGGTCCCGAGCATGTAAGATGTCAAGTTCTCGTTAAAGACCCCTATCCTAGGTGAATAAAAATTTAGGGTAGGCAAAATTTAGGACTCCCACAGTAGAGTCGTGCTCATGTCCACCAGAGTGACGAAAGAGCTCTCTGGTAGTGGGCGATATAACCTCGTAGTTAAAGCCCGGGCATTAGTCATAATAACTAACTAAATATATAAGGGAAGTTATGTAATCGGTCAGGAACTCGATATTGAGTTTTCATCTGATTTCATGTATTCCGATCCCTGATTACAAAAATTTTTTAAAAAATATTGGGTATATACGTAAACTAGATAACCCCCAATAATAATAACAGTTTTTTCCGTTAAACCATAATATTATTATAACTATTTTTATTATTATCATATTATGAAAATAGGAAACGTCACAAGAATGTTAGATACATAAACGCAGGGCGCCGGTAGCTCAGTGGTATGCGTGCTTGACTTCTGAGCTCAAGAACGTGGGTTCGTAACCCGACCGAGGCCCTTAGTTTATTTTATCTGGGAGGTAAAATAAACATAAGCACGCCGTCCTTCGGATGGGACGTTAAGCGATGGTCCCGAGCCTGTACGATGTCAGGTACTCGTTAAAGACCCCTATCCTAAGTGAATGAAAATTTAGGGTAGGCAAAATTTAGGACTCCCACAGTAGAGTCGGGCTCATGTGTGACGAAAGAGCGCTCTGGTAGTAGGCGATAGGACCTCGTAGTTAAAGCCCGGGCATGAGTCATAAAACCTAACCTAACCCATAAACAGCTGTTAACTCTTAGAGTCTGACATACATGTGATTGGTAATACCGATACTAGTAAAAAATAAAATGAAATGGAAATAAATAAATACTTGAAAATATGTGCACGAAAAAAATAATAATAATTCCATTAGATACAGTTTTTAATTTAATTAAAATTAAGATAATAATTTTTTTATAACATCCCATCATCAGATAGCAATATACAAAAGAGAAGGAGAACAAAATGACGATAACAGATATAGAAAAATATATATATTAAAAATAAAAAAATAAATAAACAATAAATAAAATAATAATAGGTTAGGTTAGGTTTTATGACTCATACCCGGGCTTTAACAACGAGGTCATATCGCCTACTACCAGAGTGCTCTTTCGTCACTCTGGTGGACATCGAGCCCGACTCTACTGTGGGAGTCCTAAATTTTGCCTACCCTAAATTTTTATTCATCTAGGGTAGGGATCTTTAACGAGTACCTGACATCGTACAGGCTCGGGACCATCGCTTAACGTCCCATCCGAAGGACGGCGTGCTTAAGTTTATTTTACCTCCCAGATAAAATAAACTAAGGGCCTCGGTCGGGCTACGAACCCACGACCTTGAGCTCAGAAGTCAAGCACGCATACCACTGAGCTACCGGCGCCCTCAAAATAATAATATAAATACATAAAAGAATAAACCAAGAAAAATAAAATAAATTAAATAATAAAAAATAATGATAAAAGAAAACGTAGATTCGACAGACCTCAAGTGGATGTCTGTGGAGGAATTCTGGATGTATCAAACAATATTTTTGGATATGAAATACAATTTTTTAAACTTTTTTTGAACAATGAGAAAAAAATTCCGAAAATTCATGACCAGTATTTTTCTAATAACTATTGAAAAGGATAAAAGAAATACAGAAGAAAAAGAAACACATATATCTGTGATGTAGCCGCTACAGGACATTTTTATACCAACCACTTTTGTACAGATTTATCTCCTTACTCCCCTCTCAACTTCATTCAAACTGTCATTACTAGGTATAGGAAGTTTGAAATGAGTTTGAGAGAGGAAAGGGGGAGGGGAGAGAGATCTGTAAAAACGAGGTTGGTATAAGAAAGTCCTGTTATGGCCACAACAGGTATTTTTCTTTTTAGCTTTATTTTCCTCCTTTTTTTACAGTAATTAGAAAGAGGGCGACTGCGACACGCGCGACTTTATAAATTGGCCCCTCAGGAAGCAGGCTCAATACTTGGACCACTTCTCTAAGACACTCTGATATGATGATTGCCATTTTCCAGAGAAACAGAGTTAGGTAGCCATGTACGGAGTGATGCCTCCTCACTATCCCCAAGGAGAGACAAGGTCGCAAGCTCCAACACAGCTGCATTCCAACATCACCACTGCACACTGCACACTCACAACCAACATACGTTAATATGCATTAATGTACTTGGCACTTATTGAACACAATAACTCACATATCCTATTGAAGTATCTGCAATTTTTTGAAGGATCCTCCTACAAAGCGCAAATACATCTTGTTGTCATATTTACGCCATTAGTATGTCTAATACTGAAATTCAGGTCCTTACTGCGTACCAAATCTTGATAAGGTACTCTATAAATAAAGGTAAGAGGTAAAAATGTTAAACTAAATCAATCATTAAATTTTTATTTAAAAAAAAAAATGTGATATGACCATAACAAGACTTTTTTATACCAACCATGTTTGTACAGATCACTTCCCCTCCCCTTCTCAAAATCTTTTGATATTAGCATTACTGGGTATGCAAGCAGTGTGTTGACTTCATCAGGTTTCTTTGTTTCATTGTAAAGCGTGACTTTCTATACCCAGTAGCGCCAGTATGAAATGATTTCGAGGAGGGTGTACCACAATACAAATCTTAGGAAAAGAAAATGTAGTCCTTTCCCACAAAAGATATATATTTAGGATGTGCTCTTTCGGTTGTTACTCCATCATCAGACCATTTGAGAAGCGCAAAAAAAGTGTGCAATTATAAATAATAAATTTATATATTAGATATTATTATATGTATTAGGTATTTTATAAAGATATAATTTATTGAGAAAGCTTATCAAAATATATATTCAAATTTATGAAAATTATAGAAAGAAAACATTTTTTATTGAAAAAAGCTCACAATTTTTTAAAATGTCATAAAAATTAATAGCTAATAATAAATAAAATATTCCAGGAAAATTCTACAGTAGGTTGGTATAAGAATGTACGTTATGGCCATATTACATATATTTTAATTTTTAACCCGGCCGAGGCCTTTAGTTTATTTTATCTTAAGCACGCCGTCCTTCGGATGGGACATTAAGCTAAAATTTTGGGTAGGTAAAATATTGGACTGCCATAGTAGAGTCGGACTCATGTCCACCAGAGTGACAAAGAGCGCTCTGGTAGTAGGCGATATGACCTCGTAGTGATGATGAGAACATCAGTTGGCGATAGTATATTCTTAGATAATTAAAACGAATCTACTCATCAAGCGATGTATATCCCCAGCAAGAATTAATCAATTAAATTTTCGCTCTGCTTCTATAACTAATCGACTTTTTTGTCGATAAATTCATAACATCGACAGTTATTATTAAGGTATTTGAGTAGAGTCTCCTTCCATTTGACCAATTTTGCGGAAAATTAATAGGTTTCGTCCTTATAGAACTTTGAATATTATAGCGGCAGTTATTAAGAGTCTTTGTGTTGGGCCTCCTCCTAATTCCCCCCTTTCAGGTAGTAGGCGGTAAGACTTCATAATAATTAACTATTTTAATTTTTCTTAATAATAACAGCTTATTATAAAATTCATTGCTATGCGTTACAATTTAAACAATATTCTATGAACATTTATTGTATATTTTCTGGGGTGCTATAATTTTAAACCTATTGGTCCTATCTTATTGTGACACTAGGAAATTTAATAATGATAACATTTTCGGTAAGCATCAATTTTTCGATAGAACGAACCGTTTTCGCGTAAATCGAGCAAAAGTATAAAAACATGGGATTCAAGACTTCATTGTATTGAGACGGTTTTGGGCATATTTTTCTGATAAGCCGGGGGGACCTTCGAAAAATGGTATTTCATATAAAATATGCCTTAAATATATTTAGGCCTCGAATTAAAGTGGTCTCGATTTTCATCTGATTTCGTCAAAAATCTAATCAGATCTACTATAGTAGTTCCTGATCGCTCACAAAGTCACAATCATAAAGACACACAGAGCCAGACAGACCGCCATAAGGAGACCTTGAAATGTGAAATTCTATTGAACATTCGACTTCGGATTTTCTAATAGATTGTGCTTCCTTATATTAAATGTATAAGAAAGTAAAAATTCAATGTCATATGAGGCGTGATGTCACTGTGAAGTAACCTTTTTGTGTTATCCAGCTCAGGTCTTAACGGTCTGATGATTTCGTCAACCCTATTTACAAACTCACGGAGAACTGGATGCCAGTCGAGAACAATGTCACTCAGCCTTGTTGCGACACTATCGTGAAAGTTAAGTCCATCTCGTGACGACATACAGTCCGTGAGGAGTCACCGCTGGCTCATGTTCTGCATATAGACCTCTTTATTATTCAAGTACATTTCTTACAGTAGATTGTTTACCTTAAGATAACAGTGCTACCATAGCTTACATTTCTTACTTTCTTATATAGTATAAGTTTTTTTTTTTTTTTAGTTGGTAGAAATGACTCAAGAGCGGTACTGAGGCTCTCGCCCATAACCCCGCCCAAGATAGAATCCAACCTTCTAAAATAGCGAGGACATCCTACTTTGGTGGGAATTGTTCTAGGGTGGAGTTAGCTCCTTGGATTGAGGAGGACTTGGGACATTTATTACTTCGCTCTGGTCCCAGCATCAGAATCTACCAGGGACTGGCCCCAGTAACAACAGCCCCTACGAATCCAACTTCAACCAACTGTCGCTTGGAAGCAACCACCCCCGTAGTATCATTTTAGCTAAGGCTGTAAGAACCGTCCCCCTCAGGGTCCACATTGAATGATAAGTAATGAAATAAAATGAAACTTTATTGCTTATAGAGATACAAATCTCATAGCAAGGGTTGACCTTACTAGTTCACACATAACTGAAATACATTATATATATATATATGTACAACATAATATATAAAAGTTTATATATCAATACAACTTATAATTAAAAATAGAAAATATAACAAACTTAACTAAACAAAAAATTAATTTTGGAAGATACAACATTATTAATATGGGCCGAAGTAAAGAAAAGAAAAATACCAAATGTTGTGAAATGTGTTATATTGAAATGTATAGAGAGGGCAAATCATAATAAAACTCATCATCATGGGCGCAACAACTCATCTCTGAGTCAAGGCCTTCTGGATCAGCCTTCGCCAGTCGTCTCGGTCCTGTGCAGCTGCAGTCCAGTTCCTGACTCCAAGTAGCAGGCTGCTGAATGTTTTTCTAAATGTTAAACTGTTAGTTACGAAAATAAATATATTATTGATTATTTTATCGTCATCAATACTCAACAACTTAATTATTTTATTGGAGATTGCATTATAATGTGAAATATATTTATTGATAAATTTGTTTCTGTATTGGTTTAACATTAATCAAGTTACGAGAAGATAGAGTATGTTATCATTATCACTGTTGATTGAATGATAAGTATAAGAAAGTATTGCATTCGTGCAAAAATTCAAGTTCGAGGTTTCAACGGATTTTGACATTTCAAGGACCTTTGAATACGTTTTGACTATTTTCGCGATAATGTCTGTCTGTGCTGGAAAATTTTGAGAGCTGATACTGTTCCTAGTTCTATCGATATCCAGCGGAACGATGACGTTGTCTGTGTGTGTATACTGACCAAAGTGTCGATGACAACACACACTGATTCATCTAATAAAGATGACCTTTAGTGATTCTTATCTGTCTTCAACGTAGATATAAGCTGGTGTAGGTAAAGTTCATAAATAGATTTACGGACGGGGCGTTTTCCAGTAGTCAAAGTCGACTGCCAAGAGTTGTCAGCGACTAACAATTCTTGATGCCTTAAAATTGACTCTGGCATTTAGGGACATAGAAGACGTTGTTGGATCATCTCTTCTCCATAGTTTTGCCTTAAATTTTAGCCAAATCTGAGTGGAATGTGTTTGCCTCCTGGAAGAGAGGTCTGGTTCAGTGGGTGGCCCACCTCCCATCACTCCTAAGTGTCTTCTACCATTCACCAAGTCTCCTATCTTCTCTTCTTGGGAGGCCATTCTCACACCTTTCCCCACCAGACGAACCCAGTTCAAACTTGTTTTTTTTTTTTTTTTTTTTATTTTTGTAGGGTCAAAGATGGTGCAGTGATGTTCTTCGCCAAATCAACAAAGCCCAAATAATCTATCAGGTATTCATCATCGGCATATATTGGAATATTTGAGTTGTCCCCCCCCTCCCCCCCCCACCCCCTCCCCACTGTTCCCCCCCTCCGCATGAGCTGATTCCGTTGGAAACTCATAGGAGACGTCTTCATATGGGTTTAAATATACATATGACATTTTGTGTCAATACATTCATTACAACGGCAGATATTCAACTTTTTGTGTTAAGCCTCCCCCCTAGTCCCCCCCCCCCCTTTTGCCGATTTGGCTGAATGGGTGTCGTCCTTAGAAGGCTTTGAAATTATACATAAAATTTCATGTAGATGCAATAATTTTATCGAAAGTTATCGTGTTCACACAAAGACAGATTTAATTCTTTAATTTTCGTAATCCTTTGTTATCTTGTAAACAAAATATATTATTAAGTTGCGTTGCGCTACTGTTAAAGGGAGATTAAATTTAAATATATTATTAAGTTGCGTTGCGCTACTGTTAGAGGGATATTAAATTTAAATATATTATTAAGTTGCGTTGCGCTACTGTTAGAGGGAGATTAAATTTAAATATATTATTAAGTTGCGTTGCGCTACTGTTAGAGGGAGATTAAATTTAAATATATTATTAAGTTGCGTTGCGCTACTGTTAAAGGGATATTAAATTTAAATATATTATTAAGTTGCGTTGCGCTACTGTTAGAGGGAGATTAAATTTAAATATATTATTAAGTTGCGTTGCGCTACTGTTAGAGGGAGATTAAATTTAAATATATTATTAAGTTGCGTTGCGCTACTGTTAAAGGGATATTAAATTTAAATATATTATTAAGTTGCGTTGCGCTACTGTTAGAGGGAGATTAAATTTAAATATATTATTAAGTTGCGTTGCGCTACAGTTAAAGGGAGATTAAATTTAAAAAAAGTCCTCGGTCAATCATCGTCAACGTACTTCCCCAGAACGAATCCAGTCGACAGTTTAAGCTAATATTCAACAGTTGACTTATATAGTGGCTCCTAAAGCCTCATACTATATTTTGTGTCGATAAATTCATAACATCGGCAGTTATTAGGGTTTTTTGAATTGAGCCCCCTCCCCTGAACCCCCCTTCCCTTCAGTCGATATTGCTGAAATTTGACAGGTTATGTCCTCATTGGGTTTTGACTTTAAACACTAAATTTCATGTCGATACGTTCATTACAACGGCAGTTATTACATTTTTTGAGTTGAGTCCCCTCTGATCCCTCCCTTCTCTTCTGAATATTGAAAGTTATTCGAGTTATGAATACGATTAATACGTGTCGTCGTTATAGCATTCTGTATACACATATAAATTTTGTGTAACATTTTTGTGGTCACAGGGAATAAATTGGTAAGTCTAATATTCGTAACTTTTCAGGGCAGCACTTTTATACTTTTGCATTAATCGTATAAATCTATTTTTTGGAATAAATAAATTATGTTTGCATCATTGTTAATCATATACCTTCTAAATCTATAGGAGTGAATGAAAATGAATATTGTTAATCCTTTCTTGGATTTTCCCTTAGTTACCTAATCGTTCCTCATCACTTACCTAATTATTTACCATACTTTTTTAAATACTCGTGAATGATGCCTCTCTAAAAAGTTGAGCAAGTTGATTTAACCGAAAACGCCCTCTTCACTTGGAATAGTCTGCCGTAGTGAATAAATGATTAAATGCAGTTATCTCGTGAATGATTTCACGGAACAATACACTTTTACGAGATATCAAGAAACCCACATCTTTATAATTCCGAAAGTATTAGAGTCCTGAGCTCCCAACTTCTTCACAGTGTGCAGATGGCTTTGGAGATGATCACAGTACACTTAACTCATTTTGGCCATTTTATGACTTGACAATTTATTCCCTGTGACCATAGATTTATTCTATCGTGTTCAAAAACACACTGACAGAGAGAATTTATTTTTTTTTATTTTTGGAATCAGGGGTAGGAAAACATGAAATCCCGGTGACAACGTCGAATTTCTAACTGACAATATAACATCCCCTATAGGGATCATCCCCTATATCGTTACAATGTATAGGGGATGTTATATGTTATATAGATATAACATATAACATCCCCTATACATTGTGTAGCTGAGATAACAAAATGATTTTTAAATAAGAAGCCAACACCAGGAACTGACAGTTGTTGAGGTGGGAGTCGATCTGAGGACTTTAGACGACAATAACCATTCAAGTCTTGTTCTCTGTTGCAGGACAGCATGGAATGCAGACCAGAGAAGTGCAGTTGCACCCATTACGTTTCCACATAAATCCTCAGCTTGCATCTTTCACATTCTTTCAGTTCGTCTGTAACAATCATTTCTTGTCATCAATGACAACCTATAAACGTCAAGTGGTTCTTCGCAGTGAGTTCAATTCTTAGGCAACTGAAAACTAGGGCTTGAGTTTCTCACTCAACCCCTATTCATTGATTACTTTTTATACCTAGAGTATAAGGAAGTATTGTAATTGTCCGAAAATCTGAGATCGAGGTTTCAACGCATCTTTACGATTCCTGAATACGTTTGACCATTTTCGCGATGATGTCTGTTGTGCTTATATGTGATTGGAAAGTTGTGAGCACTCTACCGTCAAAACGAATGTAGCTTGTGCTTGGAATTTGGAATGTGTGCCGAAAGCTTGGCAGAAATTCTATGAGTTTGTTTCATCGACCACAAGCCTCATTCCTTCTCTTTCTTAGCACCTCGTTGGTCAATTCCTCCCATTGATATCTAAAAAGAGACACTGGACAGTCCAATTCCCAGTTCGATACCCACAGATTGCATATTATATTTTTTTATTGTTCAATTAAAAAGTAACTTGAATTCATTAAGGTAATGTTGAAAAACTTCTATTGCAATGGTCAGTCGTTTGTCTGTATAACAAATAATGCAGAATGCATTGTGCAATACTCCTTTGATTACATTTTCACATATGAAAATTCATTTAAAAGTATTATTGTGTGACTTAAGCATCGACATAATTAGGTTATCAATTATAAAAAATAATGAATGAAGGCTCTGGGAAAAGAATAAGCGCCTAAAACGCACTCAAAAAATGTAATAATTGAACAGGCTGAAGCCGGAAGATATGCTTTGGTTGAAGAGATGTTTTTGATTGAATAAAATTAATACAAAATTTCTAATTTATCGGGATGATAATTTTTTTAAATGTCCAACAAAATATGTTAATAAAATGAAAAGTCCATGGAGACAGATGCTTCAGTCTTGCTTATTGAGCTCAATAACGCGGATTCGAAGCCTGGTGGTGGTCCTTAGGTTTTATAAACAGTAAAATAGAATGAAAAAACTATAAAATCTGTTTCTGAGATGAATTTGAGCATCGTCCCCGCCTCCATCGTCACCGTCTCCATCCTCACCACCTCCTCCCCTACCGCCGTCGTCACCGCCTCCTCCCCTACCGCCATCGTCACCGCCTCCTCCCCTACCGCCATCGTCACCGCCTTCTCCCCTACCACCATCGTCACCGCTTTCTCCTCTACCTCCATCGTCATTGCCTTCTCCTCTACCACCATCGTCATTGCCTTCTCCTCTACCAACATTGTCATTGCCTTCTCCTCTACCACCTCCTCCTCTACCTCTATCTCCACCGCCTCCTCCTCTACCTCTATCTCCACCGCCTCCTCCTCTACCTCTATCTCCACCGCCTCCTCCTCTACCTTCATCTTCACCGCTCCTCCCCTACCTCCATCGGCATCGCCTTCTCCTCTTCTAACTCCACTTAATCAAAATATGTTGTTCATCTCTATCACTTTCACTGTATATACTTATAATTTTCCGTTCAGAACATTAAATGAAAACACTTTAAAATGAAAATACCTTTCTAATTGATTTTTTAGGAGGGAAGAAATAGGTGGATAGGGGTAAGCTTTTTTATTTTTTGTCCGGATATCGCACGTAATCAGTTTCAGGTTAGCTAATATAACGGCAATACAACCTGTAAGTCTCTGTATAAACTCAACCATTGAACGCAATAGCTGTTTTTTATAGTCAATCAAAAAGAAAGAGAGAAACCTAGCTAAAAAGTCAAATACTATCGTTTTTTTTCGAAGTTTGTTCGATTTATGAGAAACTTTATGAGTAGTCCTATCGAAAAATGGACCATACAATAAATTTTCCTCAAGACATTTCAGATTTTTTTTTTTTTTCTTCAAATTTTAGCTATAGCGAAGCAACAGAAGGTAACCCCAGCTAGTAGCAGAGACTAGCGGGTAGGAAGTAACGGGAGTTCGACCTTCCTTCAGTTGATCCAAATGAATATTTATTAGAGCGGTGATTAACAGGTCAACTTCAACATCTTAACGTTATTTTGCCTCCTAGTTGTGATCAACTGCTACTCACTGTTACCCAACTTCATTTAGAATAATGTGATTGTGAAGTGTCTAATAGATATTATCTATGCGAGGGTAATTTTAGAAAAAACTCTGTTCAAAAGGTAATTTTTTTCTGTATAATTTAGATTCTGTTATTTTTTACCATCTGTTAAGAGAAATCTGGCAAAAACAAGTCAATGAAAATGTTCAGTTCATGTTTTCATGTTTCTGAGCCCCCTCAGTTGAAAAAAAAACTTCTCGTGAGCCTAATTTTTTTATAAACATTTAGGTTGTATTCACTCTTCCTGTAGTTCCTCCTCCTGTTCGGTCGACTTAACTGAAATTCGTCTTACTCAAGGATCTTAATTCCCATAGAAATTTCGTTTTTTAAGTGTTGAAGAGCAGAACCTGAAGACCCTTCAGGGTCTCTCCCTGAAGAGAGCAAAAACTTATACTTAAAGAGTAAGAACAGAAGGAAGGAATAACGAGATCAAGCTGTAGAAAGAGAGCGCGGAAACTTATGTGCAGTTGCGATGTAGTCTCAAATTCAGAGATCAAAGGACCCTCAGAAAAGCTAAAACAGAACGTATGGATCTAAGAAATACGGAGATGAAAGGTTTAGAGAGAGAGAGAGAGTGGAAACTTACGTGTGACGGGTTTCGCTTCTTTAAATCCGACGATGATCTCGACAACCCGATTCAGGTTGAACATTCTCTGCC
Source organism: Aradus depressus (assembly GCA_963662175.1). Classification (NCBI taxonomy): domain Eukaryota; kingdom Metazoa; phylum Arthropoda; class Insecta; order Hemiptera; family Aradidae; genus Aradus; species Aradus depressus. The sequence goes on from OY759222.1 coordinate 4,631,005, forward strand.
GACATTGCTGTATTAAGCTGTTTTTCAGAAAATATAAATAATCGGTGCCACAAGGACAACCTACATTCAACATTTCTTCGAAGATTTTAGTTAATACCAACCAGAATATATTTCATTTTTTACTTATGGTTGACTTTCATCAAAATCTGGTTGATGTCTTACTACGGACATTGCTGTATTGATGAGTTTTTCAGAAAATATAAGGAAGCTGAGCCACCAGGACCTTACGATAAACTTACAAACAGTTATTTAGCGCTCCTAAGTAAGTTTCCGCTCTTCCTCTAAACTTTCGATTTCTTTAATTCGGTTTTGCTCTTTTGAGAGTCCTTTGATCTTGAATTTCAGACTTGAGCTTAAATCCTACTCCTACATAAGTTGGAGGGGGTGCCGCTAGCTCAATGGCCCCCTCCAAATACACGCTTAAAAAACGGATTTCCTAGAGGAATTGAGATCCTTGAGTAAGACAAATTTCAGTTAAATCGACCGAACGGGAGGAGGAACTACAGGAAGAAGTGATCTAAGCGTTTAGATAGAGAGCGGAAACTTATGTAGGAGTAGGGTTTAAGCTCAAGTCTGAAATTCAAGATCAAAGGACACTGAAAAGAGCAACACCGAATTAAGAGTCCAAGAATTAAGGAAATCAAAAGTTTAGAGGAAGATCGGAAACTTACTTAGGAGCGCTAAATAAATTGCAAGCGTTTTAGCTTATCGGGAAGCTCGTGAAATTCGGGAAACGGTTTCAAACCTGAAGCCGATTTTTAAGTTTACCATAAGCAAAGATGAAAAAATTATTCTAGTTGCTCCTAAATTAAACAGGCAAAGAAGAAATATATACCTAATATAGGTGAAGGCGCCGGTAGCTCAATGGTATGCGTGCTTGGCTTCTGAACTCAAGATCGTGGGTTCGAAACCCGACCGAGGCCCTTAGTTTATTTTATCTGGGAGGTAAAATAAACTTGAGTACGCCGTCCTTCGGATGGAACGTTAAGGGATGGTCCCGAGCCTGTACGATGTCAGTTACTCGTTAAAGACCCCTACCCCTGCCCTAGGTGAATAAAAATTTAGGGTAGGCAAAATTTAGGACTCCCACAGTAGAGTCGGGCTCATGTCCACCGGTGACGAAGGAGAGCGCTGGTAGTAGGCGATATGACCTCGTAGTTAAAGCCCGGGCATGAGTCATAAAACCTAACTTAACCTAACCTATAATATAGATAGATGGTCCTGGTGTCTCTGCTTCCTTATATTTTCTGAAAAACACATCAATACAGCAATGTTCGAAGTTAGACCAGATTCGATGATAGTCAACCATAAGTAAAGAATGAAATATATTCTGGTTGGTTGTTAAAACAATTATTTTATTTAATGAAATGGTCGAAAAAGAAATGTAGAATGTAGGTTGTCATTGTAGCACCGATCCTTTATATTTTCTGAAAAACAGCTTAATACAGCAATGTCGGCAGAGAATGTTCAACCTGAATCGGGTTGTCGAGAACATCGTCGGATTTCAAGAACCGATACCCGTCACATGTAAGTTTCCACTCTCTCTCTATACCTTTCATCTCCGTATTTCTTAGACCCATATGTTCTGTTTTAGCTTTTCTGAGGGTCCTTTGATCTCTGAATTTGAGACTACATCGCAACTGCACATAAGTTTTTCGCGCTCTCTTTCTAACACCTTGATCTCGTTATTCCTTCCATCTGTTCTTACTCTTTAAAGGGTCCTTCTATCTTGGAATTTGAGTGTACACCTCCATTCCAAGTATAAGTTTCTGCCACTGCCACCACTCTGCTTCGCCCCCAAAACATACATCAAATTAAATTTAAAAACGTGGTATTGGATGATCAAAAGTCCCGGATTTCACGTCAGGACAGTAGCTTCGCGGCAATTGAGCTAAGTAAAAAAAAAAAAAGTGGTTTTGTTGGAGCACTTTGTACTTAATGGTCCGCGATAGAAGTTCGAACTAATATACCATAATACAGCTCGTAGCACGAAGCCATGCCTTGGACTAATGGTCCGAAACGCTGTCTATTAGATTCGCATCGAATCTCAATTCCATGTTCTTAAATTTCCGCATCATCTAATGACGTTTCAAGTTCTCAACTAAATAACTCTCATCCCCCCTTCACTAATATTACTTTACTTTCATTATTATTACTTCCCCAACTATTTGAGAAGTAGGTATAGGGGAAGTTATGTATTTGGTGAGAAATTCGAAGTTGGGTTTTCACCAAAATTTCAAGTCTTAAAATTTGCCTATCCAGGTTTAGTTACCTAGGTGACGCACGCTTAACATCTCATTCGAAGGACGGCGTACTCAAGTTTCTTTTTACTTCCCTGACCTCGGCCGCAAAATAGTTAATATAAGAAAGTCCTGTTATGGACACAGATTTTCTTCCTTTGTTTTATGTCCCTTTGTTCTTTGTCTTGCTAAACACACATTCATTGCCCACTTACTATCTTACTTCCCATGCTTTACCTAGTATAGGGGAAGTTATGTAATCGGTGAAAAATTCGAAGTTGAGTTTTCACCGAAATTTTATTTTCTTCCAACGTTCTTTGTTCAAAAATAATTTTAAATAAATCAAGTATGGGGACAAGTTAACTCAAGTTAATTAGATTTTGAATATAGGTATGGACGCGAAATGTTTTTTTTTTCTCCAGAATCCTATAAGGTCGACATCTATTGATTTGTAATTAAATCGGCCAAATGGAGGGAGGGAGGGTCCGGTAAGGAGAGGGAGGTGAGATGATGGAGTTCAACTCCCGCATTCTAACTAATTGCCAATATTCACGACAGGATATTGTAAACTGTGCTTGAGTAGTAATCAGACTGAAACACCCACTGAAGAAAAATCTGTGTTTAAATGGAGAGTGAAAGCTTAATATGAGTTGGGGTTGTACATTAGAGGTGATTCACTGACGATTCCTTTCCCGTGTCTTATTCTACTGTTCTATTGATAATTGGGAACTGCATGTTTATATTAGATGAGTGGTTAGCTCGCCTGTTTACAATCCTGTAGGATGGATGTTTGTCCCCATGTAGATATTATGTTTTCCGACCGCCCCCCCCCCCCCCCCCCCCCCCCCCCCAGTAGTCGGTGTTTTGGCATTATTTGAAAATGTCAACATTTCTTCCATTTAAGTATTTTTTTTATTATATTGTTTATTTTGGACTGAAGTCGGTCTGTTTACGGTCTCCTCCCCACTAATCCTACACATCCTCTAATGTTTACTAAAGTAGGCTGGCCTTAAGCCTCTCAGTACCTTGCTAGGAGCCTCCAAGACCGCACTCTACATTTTATCCTCGTGCATTTTTTCGCCTGCTCAACCATCACCACATCGTCCCATCACCAGATCATCTCAACATCGAGTAGAGTAAAAAAGTATAACTCATAAAGGAATTTATTTATTTAATGCCCTTCCCCACTTCTTGAAGTCAATAGATACAATAAAAAAATTAAACTTCAACTAAAAATGTTTAGTTAAAATATGTTAGAGGAAACCCTTCTAACGGAAACGGAATTTTATTCTCACTGTTCAAAAAGAATAAAATGACCACAATAAAAATCTTGTTTTATATACAAAAACATTATTTGAAACAAAGCTTTCATTTTTATTTTTTGGACCGAGCTCCTCCTCACCTTAAAGGTCAGTCCAATGTGCATTATTGTTTTATTTATTCATTTATACTTTTTTATTTATATATTTTTATTTATTTAGACTTTTTTTTATATTTTATTCATTTATAATTGATAAATATATATATTTTTTTTATAAATTTCTTTTATATACCTATTGTTATAGTTACATTGTTTTGTTTTTTTATATCTCGCACATTGGGACCTGATGATGTGACGTAAGATCGTCCCGAAACATCGTTGGGATAAAGACACTTCCCAAGAGTTTTTTGAAAAATAGTTATTCTTAATGTTTATTAAATTGAAAAATGTGTCTACTTATTATAAATATGTATATGTATTAATTTTGTTTATATACTCATATATTTTCAAGTATTTATTTATTCAGTTTTTATTAATTTCATTTTACTTTTTTTTAATAGTTTTGTTATTACTACTAATCATAGTTAGACTCAAGTAGTTATAAATCTAATCTATAAGCTATCTTAATGTATACATTCTTTTGACGTATCCTATTACCATTTATTGGTTTAACAGAAATAAATATATTATTATTATATTGCTTATTTTGTGCAATTCTTTATATAAATATTTTTTCTTTTAATTTATTTTGTACACTTAACTATAAGAATATGTACTCGTATTTTGTAAAAAAAAACCCACTCAATGCCATAAAGGTTGTAATCTTTGGTGCAATAAAAGTTTATCTATCACATACATTACTTCGTGAGTTATCGTGTTCACAGACACACGCACTGGAATTTATTTAATTCACTTTTTGAATCAGAGGATTTATAACTTCACTTTTGGGTTTATAATTTCCCCCCGATTACATAACTTCCCTTACACTCCATAGAGTGAAGTTATGTAACTTAACTTCGTTAGGGAAAGTAAAAACAGAAGTTAGAGGAGAGGAACAGAAACCGTTCAACTGTTTAAAGAAGGAGGTAATATTAAGGGAGGAGACCGGAATAACCGCCCTTAAATTGAATTTATCAATTTTGATATAGAATATATATCAATTATATATATATATCAATTATAATATAAAAATACATTTCTGGGAGATATACAAGAATAAGATATATATAATTTGTAAAAAAATATGAAATTTAAACATCGATTTTAAATAAATTAAAATTGAGTAGGTTATAACAAGGCTGTATGTTATTTTTAAAATTGTAATTGAAAGATGTTTAATTTTAAAATTAGAATAATGTGAAAAAAATACTAATTTTTGATGACATTCCTGGAAAAGAAATTTTGGAATGAATAAAATATATATGGATTGATCTCTATTTGTTTGGTAAGTCCTTCATTTATTCCTAATTATAGTATGTGATAATGTTATGGAAAAAGATTTGTTGTTAAAGTCAGAATTAATGTTGTTTTGTTTTTTTAAATTTTGACTTGTTTTTTAGAAAGGAAAATGACGAATGTAGTCGAAACGTCTTAAGAAAAAAGAAAATAATGAAATAAAGTATTTTGAAAGTTTTATACCTAATTGCCTTAATACCAAAGTGTTGATTTCTGGAAGAATTATAAAAAATATTTAGAATAATTTTAATTAAATTAAAAACTATCTACTGCATTTATTAGTATTAGTATTTTTGTATTAATTTAATTTCTAGTATATTTTTTATTTTTTTATTTTTATTTCCTCAGCTATTTGAAGTATAGGGGAGTTATGTAACAATGCGGACCGCAATAGCAGCTCAAAACGTTAAATGTCAAAAAATTATAAGTGTAAAAATTAATTATTTTATTGGAGATTGCATTATAGAGTGAAATAAGGGAAGAAAAGATTTAGAAGGAGAGTGGTAACTTACTTGATCGAAAATAATACGACTTGGGGACGTACATCACCAGTGATCTAGTTTTGTGTTTTGTATTTGGCTGTCGGACGACGTATGATGTAACTGATGAGGTCAGATGATGCATAACTCCATTTTGAGATGAAGGTTATTGTACTTTGAAGGACGCCTGAGGGATATTATACTAACAAATGTACCCTGTCCCTATAATAACGAAGGGCTATAATTACAGATATGATATAGTTATAGCTAGTTATTATGACTCATGCCCGGGCTTTAACTACCAGGTCATATTGCCTACTAACAGATTGCTCTCTGGTGTTCATGAGCCCTCTTTTATGGGAGTCCGATAGGGTGGGGGCAATAATTAATTAGATAGGTTATTTTCTTCTGCAATCTTCTCAGACTAGCTGCCTCAATGCGACGAAATAATTGGATTCTGTGCATATGAGTTGAACATTCTCACCCCAATATGGCTGAGAGGGGGAGTGGGTGTTCATGTGAACGACTAGCAGCTCATGTGAACTGTTTTTTTCATAAGAATTACTTCATGCAGAACTCGTATGGTTTTTATCTACTATATAGAAAAAAAAAATTGTTCTCTTCACTTATCAACAGCTGGTATGTATAAAAAAATCGTCGGCGAAACACAGGAAATGTACTTCACTAGTTTGAAACTTATTTTAAATAAGTATACTAAGTTTCTGCTCTCCAGTCTATATTTTGTTTTGCCTTCTACCAGTAAATGTTTAGCTATAACCAATAAGGATTCATACATAAAAAATCGGCAAAATATTTGATGAGATAACCTCCCAGATAAAATGAACTGGTGGACTTGAGCCCGACTCTACTCCGGCCGTAAAACATAGAATTCCAGTGAAAACTCAACATCGAGTTTCTGACCCATTGCATAACTTCCCCTATAACTTGTCTAGCTGATGTAAAACTTAAGGGTCTCTTGTTGAAGAACTAAAATTATTACTTGGCCGGGGGTAAGATACATAGGGGATGGAATTCTTGTCTCAAAATCACACGCTTGATCAGAACTACCCATTGACCTGAATTATACAACTTACATATACAAACGGATGCAGCTTTCCCCTCAATCAACTGCTCCCGTATGCAAATGATGGAGTGTGTTGTTGCATAAGGAGTTGAACCCGTGGGTATGCACATTTTTGGACTGAGAGTAGGACGTTATGTAAAGTCAGAAATAGCGCCCGTTGAAGGACCACATTTAGAAGAGATGCGAAAATCACATGAGAGTAATAGAGTGTCATTTTGGTTCTAACGGTGCGCGTAGACACAGTCTCAAGAGGAAATTGTTGGTTTTGCAGCATGTACAGATATTTTAGGTCAATGTAATAATAGTATTTGTGAAATCACTCTTTAAACCTACGGAATTTTCGAAGTCTTCCTTTGAAAAGAATTTTACAATGTGTTTGTTTACAGTTAAACAATTTGTCTTTGAATCACAGGGAATGTAATACTCCAACAATACGTTTTCCTTCTCCTCCCAAAACCAAACTTCCACCCTAAAAATAGGGGATTCTGAATCTGAAATTTCGTATTGATAGGTTCGTTACATCGGCTGTCAAGTAAGTAAAAAAATCAAACTGAATGTTAACGTTACTTGGTGTTGCATTGAGGAGACTGAGGTTGGCGGGAAATGAGAGCTATTGGCGCGCGGAGACTAACGATCTATCTTACAGTGAGTTCCTTGACTCGTCCAACATCCGATACATAAAGTGACTGGAGTGACATAAACATACAAGTTACAGCCGAGGCAACTCTTGTTATCCTCACAGATCGAGATTGAAAATACCTCCCAGTGGGGTAACTCTGTAAATCGGCCCACTCTTTACGATCTCCAGGTCTCATCATCATATCTTCAGAGGCTCTCCTCTCCAGTTGCTTCTTTTCTCGTTTTACGAGTTGATCCTTTTTACCATTCGTTTGACAACTGAAGAAAAAAAAAAAAAAAAAAAACAGACTATAAAAACTAACGTTTTACATCGTTTCCAGCAATAATCCTGATTTCGAACATCTGTAACTGTATTCAACAATTTGTAACAAACAGAAAGTTTAACATGAATTAGTAGTTAAATAACTTCCTTAGTATTATTAGAGAAAAATTAGCAAATTAAAAAATGCTGTATACAGTTTCATGAAAATCTGTCTAGTAAGAGCTAAGTTGTTGAAGGGGGGGGCAAGATGAATCCATAAATCGATTATTTCCCCAATAGGGGAAGTTATGTAATCATTCAAAAATTCAAAGTTGAGTTTTCACAGGAATTTGGTATTTTATAACACCCTGAATCTGAAAATTCAGGGACACATCTGTCTGCGTGTCTATGGACATGAGAACTCTAGATTGAAAAAAAATATATCTATATGAAATTCATCTATATGCATGAGGAAGACACCTATTAATTTTCAGCCAAATCGGCCAAAGAGGAGGGAGAATTTACCTTTCTTTTTACTCTACGCCTATGTTAATGGCTATTTGTGCGATAGGACGTGGTGCTCTTTTTGTCCGTTTCTCTTCTTATGTCCTCCAAGCCGGGACATGTGTCCAGTTGGGTGGATTCTGTAGTGCCTCTACGACAAAGCGAGCAGATGGGAGAATCCATTGCACGTATTCTGTGAAGATGTTTCTGCAGATAGTCATGACCCGTGGTCGTTCTGAACAGTGCTACTAAGTCCCTCCTTGGCAGAACAAAAGATGTCCGCCCGTCTGGATCTAACAGTGTTGCCTATTTCTTGTCTGTGTCCAACCTTTCCTGTTCGTCTTGCAGGCATGCCTGATCGTTACCAGATATACCTCAGTGGCCGGGTACCCAATGCAAGACCTCCTACTGCGATCGTCTCAGAATGAGGTTGTCTAAGTGTACTTGGCAGCTTTTAATATCAGCAGAGATTCCTGCGTCAGAGATATAATGGTCGCTTGTGAATCCACTATCTTTTTCTCATTCCTGCCTAACGTAAAGTAAACTCCGGCTCCAGCATTCCTCTCTGCGCCCTCTACAGAGCTATCAGTGAAGACATGAATCTAGAGAGGGAGGGGTAGGACTCAGCTGTAGTTTCCAGAGCCCTTTGCAGGTCGGATCTGCAGACCTCTGGACTATCCTTCGAGGCCCCGAAAGAAGGATACCCCCTCCAACTCAGTTCTTTCTCACGGCAGATATTTCCTATCTTTCCTGATAACTTAGCCTGAGTTTTCAGCCTACATACCACCAGCCTCTCACCCACTCGTGACCTCTTCAACCTTTCATATATGAGGGCGCCGTCCTGTAACTGCTGGCGTTATACTGGACTGTATACCAAATAAGAACAATACTTATTGATTTTTCTTTAAAATTCATCATTATCAATAATTTCTTTAGTTTTCCATACAATTTTGGTGACGGAAAAGTTTAACTCATTTCAATTTAATTTTTTTTTTCTCAATTTTTTACTATGTCATCTACATACATTTGATCTCATAATTTCCAGACTTTCCTCAGTTGAACTGCTTTACAGAAACTGTTTCTAGAAAACTAAAAACGTTTCTAAAATTGCTCTCTCTTTCATTTTCTATTCAATAAATAACTATGAAGTCGCATTTGTTTTAAAACAACGAATGATTGAAAGACTATCAGCTGTTCTAATTAGAGTGGACCAGTCTATGTTGTGGTCTGGTGAGATGAGATGTGAAGGTGGACAGAGAGGCTAGGAGTGAGAAAAGTGTTTAGGCTTAAGTTGTGATGAACCAAAAAGGTGTGAAATAACATTGAAATAGGTGGGCAAAGATACTTTTATTTATTTATATGTACATAATATATATATGCCCAAAATAATATTTGATATAGTTTTAAGTAGTTAGTTTATAAGATTTAATTTTGTAAAACAGTTTCATTTTTTTATTTTCATCTTAGTTTTTAATTTTATAATGTAGATTTAAGTAAATAAACCCAAATATTTGCTCTCGTATTCTATGCTATTCAATTTCCCTGTTGGCCCAGTAAGATAATTTAAAAACCTTTGGATTGGATTTAACACTTTTGCAAAATTAAAAAAAAAATATCTCATCTCTTTAGTAAATTTAGAAGAAATCCAAATGAAATTTGTTAATTGAAATTTTTAAAAATACGTGCACTTTCTTCAAAATTCAACGATTCAACACGATTTGAACTTTTGATATTTTCTTAGGGCCCTTTTCGGAAATTAAAATTTAGTAAAAGACCAGCTATAAAATTTCTACAGGAAATGTGGGGTAATTTCTATTTAATTATTTTTTGTTTAATTATTATTAATTGTATTAATTAAATTATAATTTATATATTTATTTGTATTTAACAATGATTTTCTTTATCACAGATCCTATTCTGAATAATAGTGCGAAGAAAAAAACAGTTCAAACCTTTATCTTAATACTCCAAAAAAGTGTTAAAATAGTCAAATACAGGTAAGATGACATACATCCGTTATAATGGTTTTGTTCACGGTCTAGGGCCTTTCTGCCTTGGCGTATGCAGAGAGAGGGGAGGGGGGTGACCCCTGACCTTGGGATTGGTGGGGGGGTGGTGGGGGTGAGTGAACCCATTTGACCCGAACTACGGTAGGTCACAGAACCTCACCTCAGCCACGTTCTACACACATCACACTACACCACTCCATCACATAAGCGTAGACAGCATTTCAGGGGGAGCCCAAGAAGGGGCGTAGTCATGTGACGGGAGAACGCCAGAACAATAGCCCCCCCCCTCAAATCTGTTGATAACATTATATTTATTACTTCCCCAGTGGACTAAAGAGGTAGCGTGCTAGTCTAGAGAGTTCAAGATCGCGGATTCGAATTCCACCTGAGATCCTTAGTTTATTGATGATTAAGATGTCCTTCGGACGGGACTTTGAGCGATGATTCGGAGCCTGTGCGATGTCAGATACTCGTTAAAGATCCCAACCTATTTATGGTAACAAAACTTGGGTTGGCAAAATTTAGTTCTCCATCAGTAGAGTGTCCACGTGACGAAACAGCGCTCTGGTAGTAGGCGATGTGACGATGATAGTTAAAGCCCGGGCACGAGTCACAATAACTTACTATGTAAGACCAAATAAATCGAAGATTTAGAGGGAGAGCAAAAGCTTACGTGTAAGTCGGAGTGTAGACCCAAATTAAAGGAAACAGATGAAGTGAGTGATGAGCACCAAAAATAGAAATTGTAGGATAAAAAGAAGATCGGAAACTAAAGATAAAACAAACCTTTGTGTATGTTTGTGTGTCTGTGAACACGATAACTCTAGATAGAATGAATATATCGATACAGAATTTTATATGTGAATCCAGAACCCTCTACCGACGACACCTATTGTTTTTTAGCCAAATTGACCAAGGGGGAGGGGGGATTAGAGAGGCTTAACTTAAAAACTCTAATAACTGCCGATAGAATGAACATATCGACACGAAATTTTAGATGTGTAACCACAACCTCATAAGAACAACACTTCTAGATTCCAAATATGAAAAAAAAATCTATCAGTGTGTCTGTACGTGAACACGATAACTCCCGATAGAATGAATGTATCGATACGAAATTTTATATGTGAACCCAGAATATTCTAAGGGGTCATTCATAAATTACATAAGGCATTTAGGGGGGGGGGGAGGGGGGGGGGGGGGGTATAAGCTATATTACTAATTCTTACTATAGGGGAGGGGGGGGGGGGGGGGGGGGGTAAAGAATTTGATCTTAAGTAAGCTTTTGAATTTAAAATCTACTACTTTCGCACCAAGAAATTGCGCTATCTGTACTTAGCTCTCAAATTCAGTATTGAATGCTACAGAAACCATATGGTCTCAGTACTTCCATACATTTTTTTATTCTATTGTCTCGCTGACTAGGGGTTTCCCTATTGCTTGAATTTTGAAAAATATTTTATTTGATGGTATATTAATATTATACCTGACATGTCTGCATATTTACATCCACTATTATTTAAAGCTTGGGTACAAGCTGCTCAAACTGTCTTTTATTTTATCAATACCATCATTTCTTACGAAAACTTCTTATCAAGGGGTGGGGGGGGGGGGGGGGTCAAATTAGATTTAAAAAAGCCTTACGTAATTTATGAATGGCCCCTAACGATGACCACAACTATTGTTTTTCAGCCAAATCGACCAAAGATGAGGGAAAATTAGGGGGAGGCTTAACATAAAAACTCTAATAAGTGACGTTGTATTGAATGTACCCAATACAAAATTTCATATGACAATTCAAAACCCCATAAGAACGACTATTATAGCTATGAACTTGAAATTTGAAATGAAGGTGTCACATGTTCTAACTTGGGTCTGATTAGATTTTGGCCCAAATCAAACAAAATTTAGACGACTTTCCCCCGGGTTGTAACTAAATATAAGTTTATAACCTAATCAAAAATCTTTGCAAGTAATAGTTGTAGAGAGTATTGAAGTACATAATTTATATGAAATACGATTTTTATGGGTCGTCCGGTTTAGATACACGCCGAAAACCATCTAGAAATGTAGTTTTGAAACACATATTTTTGGACGTTTCCTTGATTTACCCGAAAACGGTTAGTCCTATCAAACAATTGGTTACTACCACAATTGTTCCTTATAAAATTTTTAATCGTTATAAGTCTTTACATCTGAGATAGGATTAATAGGACAAAGGTTATAAGGCCCTGAAGAATGTAAACTAAATGTCTATAAGGAATATATCTTAATGTTCAAATCGTTACTCACAGCAACGAACTTTAAAATATGGTTTATGTAATGGTACTTTTTTGAAAAATTATAAAAATTAAGAAAAATATATGTGATATAACTATTACAAGATTTTCTTGTACCTACAACGCTTAAAGATCACTCTCTCCCCCTTCCTTCTCAAAATCATGTCATTTTGTCTGATTGTACAGCGTTATCTTGAGAGTAGACATCGATCTGTAAGCCTGATTGGTATAAGAAAGTCCTGTAATGGCCACATCACAATTTTTTTAAATATTGTCTATTTCACAAAATATATGGAGCTTTCAGTATTGCTATGGTCTGTGCGTGTGTCCGGAATATGATAACTCTCGATATATTGAACTTATCGATATGAAATTTTACATATGTATTCAGAACCCCTCGAGGACGATACCTTTCAATTTTCAGCTAAATCAGCCAAAGGAAGGGAGGGGGGATTTGAGGGGGACTCAACCAAATAACTCCCGATATAAGGTCATTATCTTTATATAATGATTAAGAATCTCACAATGAGATATCTAATGATTTTTAGTCAAATTATTCAAAAAAGAAAAACAGTTAGAGAGACGGTGAGAACTTAGTTAATTACTTAATTATTTGAGCTAGGGAAGTACATCGCGGCAAATTCACCCTCGTTTGTTTGTTTAAAAAAAAAAAAAAAAAAAGAAAAACTAAAAATAGGACAAAAAACCGAAGAACCCTGATTTTTTTTGCAGAAAAACGATTCATTGGATCTTGTAATTACTTCAAGTAATGAATAGTCCGGGATCCCTATTTGCTATAGTAGTCCGGGATCCTGGTCCCCGGAGTGCGAACCCCGCCAGGGGCGTACCGTTATAAGTTGGTGCGTCTTTTCAAAAACCGGAATCAACCATAACCTGATTCAACACGACAAACCTTTTTTTTTTTTTTTTTTTTTTTTATTTATAAGTATACTAAACTAATTAAGAAAATTTCTGAAGAACGACTTCATAAAAAAGAAAAGAAAAAAGAATGAAATGCAAATTGGCTGACTGCCGTTATTAGAGATTTTTTCGAATATTGATGAATTTCATATGAAAACGGCTTTACGTTTAAACTGCACATCATTTTATGTCAAATTAACCAGTTTTGCATATGAATCATAAACATTTATGAAAAAAAAATAAAATAAAATCGACACGGTTAGTGTGGACACCAAGGTACCTAAACATTCAATGCTCTTATAACTTGTCTGTGGAAGCGCAATTGTGGGAGTATGTGCCTGCCCAGTTTTAAATAGATTAAGGTGCTTTAACGAGTACCTAAAATTATATAGGCTCGGGGATGCTCAAGGATGTGGAGTAGAGCTAAGATAAGAAAACGTCATCACTCCTGTCCCGCCTCTGTCACAAGGAGAGAGAGGATAAACAACGGTCAGGATAACCAAATCACTATCGGAAGTAATTGAGGCTTTTCAGTTGAGCCCTCCCCCTTGATCCTCCCTGCTGAAAATTGATAGCTGTCGTCTTTATAAGATTTTGAATCTACATATGAAATTTCGTGTCAATACAATCATTACAACGGTTGTTATTAAAGTTTTTGTGTTACCCTCTTTCCCCTTAATCCCCTAATTCTCTTCAGTCGCTTTGACTGAAAATAAATAGGTGTCGTCCTTATGGGGTTCAGTATCAAACTTCGTATAGTTGGGGTAGTAGAAGGTTGAGAACCACTGCTCTAACGAGACGCTCCACATATCGCACACGTATTTCTAAAGTGACACAAGTCAAAAACCTGTACTTTTGAGTTCTCACCATGGTAAGAATTGCGTAAACGTTCTTTATCAAATATCAAAAATGTACAGGGGCGTAGCTAGGATTTTGAGCGGGGGGGGGGGGGGGGCAAAGTTAGGCAAGGGGGGGGGGGAGGGGGGTATAGACTCCCGGGGGCACAGCCCGCAGTTTCCGTGGTTAGCGCTGCAGGCTTTTTGTTATTAATTTGGGAGACTCGGACCTCTAGAAGCTCCCCCTGAGGTAACCACTGACCGTAATACTTAAGTTGACTTTACATGAGCAGCAAAAATGCAAAGCGCTACAGCAGCAAAGCACGCTGTGGTTTCTGTACTTTTAGAATTAAATTACTCACATCCAATAGCGTGCATTTGCTGCTGCTGCGCTTTCCATTTTTACTGCGCATGTAAAATCAGCTTTAAGAGTATAAAGTATATCCTAAATGACGATTTTGAGCGAGGAAATGAAATGATGGAATTCATGTATATTTAAATACATGTAATATGACTTGTTTTGTACATGTACATTTATGTAACAGCTTATTGCTGATTTAGGAATCAGACGCACGGGAAGTTTGAAGATCCTATTCGTAACTTGCAAACAATCCATTTTTAATAAAAACTATTTTTTTATTTAATTCAATTTTTATTTTGCTTTTTTTCACTGGTCAGGGGGGGTTTTTCCTCTGGCTACGCCCCTGAAAGTGTACCAACTTAGCTTCAAAACCCGCCAGCCAGAGAGCACTTGTGTCGCTTTTCATGTTTTGAAGCTTCCACTACTGATCGCGATTTTCTCAAAACGTTAATTTTTGCCTTGTGTAACTTTAGAAATACGTGTGCGATATGACAATGTCTTCCTGAAAGGTGGTTGTTTTGCTCATTTTGTAAACAGCTGATGTTGAGTTCCAGTTTTGTGTTCGACTCGAGACGCTGTGCAGAACTATTATTCCTGGATCGTTTGGGCTGGCCAATAAACAACATTCTTTTTTCGTTTTTTGTTTTTTGACATTTGACCTTAACATTTTATTTACAGCCCCCAAGATAAAAGCCGACCGGATTTTACATTGCCCTCACGTACGTAGAGTCGTAGCCTTGGTGAAGAATTTTTGACGGAACAATAGCAATTTAAGTGCAAAACGTTGTCCAAAATATTATTTTTTTTTTTGCTGGATAATGGAGATTTGTGCATGAAAATGTACAAGATTGCATTGATAAGTCAGCCCATAAACCGCCACAAAGTCATTTGCATACTTATTTTGTTACTTAAATTTCATAACTCATACGTTTTCAAGTGCATCACCATTTTGCGCAATTTTTCAGAGAAAAACTGCAAATTTCACAATTTCAAGGTCCCCTGAACAAGATTTGAGGGCGCCGGTAGCTCAATGGTATTATCTGGCTGGTAAAATAAACTTAAGCACGCCGTCCTAAATTTTAATTCACCTAGGGCAGGGGTCTTTAACGAGTACCTAACATCGTACAGGCTCGGGACCATCGCTTTACGTCCCATCCGTAGGACGGCGTGCTTAAGTTTATTTTACCTCCCAGATAAAATAAACTAAGAGCCTCGGCCGGGTTTCGAACCCAGGAACTCGAGCTCAGAAGGCAAGCACGCATACCACTGAGCTACCGGCGCCCTCAAATTTCCCTGAAGAAGTCCCTGTAGGACATCTATTATTTTTCAGCCTAATTTTTCGATAAGGAAGAGTGTTAGCAGGGAAAGTGAAAACCTAGTTAAATACAAATGATTCTGTCTGGGAAAGTACTTTCCCGATGATTCACGTAGGACTTTTTTTTTATTTTTCTTTAAGAACATTTATTATTCATAATGATTTTAATAATGATTAAAAAATTGAAATTTATAATAATAAAGTTTTATTAAAATTAAATATATTCTTATTATATCTATCCCTCTCACTTCCATCCAATCAACTCTCTCTCCGTTTCTATCAAAAAGACATACCGCTAAGAAAATGATTATCTTTGAATATTGATATCTTGAGGGAGTAACTTATACACAGGCGGTGAACGATGGTATGGAACCCGCACACCGATTATATATATATATCTGTGTGTGTTCAAAAAATAACAGAAATTTTCTGTTTTTGAAAATAATTTTATTTATTCGTCTACATCAATGTTATCCCCTTCAAAATAGTCCCCATTATTTTATTATACACCCCTTGCCAGCGCTTCTTCCAATCCCCAAACGTACCAAAACACATGTAACCTCTTTGACAGATTTGAACTTCTCTCCAGAATTTCAAGTTTTCCGAATCCCTGACTCCAAAAATGACCAAATTAGCCAAAAGTGGATAGGGGGGGGCTTATCACAAAATCCCATAATATCGACATGAAATTTTATATGAGGAATCAGGTCACAAGGAAACCAAATGGGCTGACGGGAAGGGGGGATAAGGAGAGGGGGAGGGATGGGCTCAACTCTCTCCTAAGACACCTATCGATTATCAAACAGATCGATGAATTGTTTTCTGAGGAAGAGCGATAACTTAGTTCAATTATTGGCGCTGGGGAAGTACATTGCCGGTGATTCACCAACAACCTTTTTTACTTCCCCAGCTGGCTGTAGAAAGTATAGGGGAAGTTTTGTAATCGGTCAAACATTCGATGCGGAGTTTTCAACGGAATTTCATGTTTTCCAACCTCCAAATTCCAGATATGGAAAACAAATGTCTATGTATGTGTGTCTGTGAACATGAATGATAAAATGTATGCACACAAAATTTTATATGTGAATCCAAAACCCTCTAACAACGACACCTATTGATTTTCAGCCAAATCGGTCAAAGGGAAGGGGTTTAAAGGGGTGGCTTAATACAAAAACTTTAATAACTGCCCATAGAATGAATGTATCGATACACAACTTCACATGTGAATTCGAAACTCCATTAAGGAGGTCACTTATTAATTTTCAGTAGAATTGGCAGAGGGAGGTCTCAACTCAAAAAAACCAATATTTGAAGTAAAAACCCAATGATGACATAACCTGTCAACTTTTAGCGATATCGACCGAAGGGAAGGAAGGTGATCAGGGTAAAGGGCTCAGTTTAAAAACGCGAGGACTTAGGAGCCCATTTGTAAGTCAACTGTTGAATATTAGCACAAACGGTCCACTGGTTTTGGAGGGGGAGCGAAAAGTTAATAGATTAATTCGATCGGGGGAAGTACATATTCGACGATTCACCGATAACTTTTTTCCATTTGTAGCGGCCTCTCCAGAAAGTTCTTGAGTCTTCTTTTCAATTAACATAGGCACCTTTTATTTTATTATAGGTCTAGTCTTGTGTTTTTATAGGTCTCTGTGGTGAAGTAACAGGTAACAAGGTACAATAATATGTTACCTTGAGTCCGGTTATAAACGTCTGTTATGTGACCGCAGCATCGTTCGGAATTTATGGCAAACTTACCATAATAAGGTACTCAGGCTTTACCATTGTTTTTTCACATTTCATTGTGAAAACTGTACAACATACTTTTCTATATGACAAATATACATATAGTTGATTCATTGAAAGTTTAAACGGTTAATATGACAAAAGTGAGTCGTTACATTATATATGAGTCAGGGCCACGAGTTACGGGGTTTGGAAGAACCACCTCCCCTCCAACAGCTCTAGCCTTCCGTCTCCCCACCCCAACCTGTCATCCGCCATCCTAGTTTAATAACCTCCTGGTATAATGTAACATTTGAATGTATAGCCTTTCTTATCTAGCCGAAAATGTGAAAACAAATTAAAAAGTTCTCGGTGAATCATCGGCTATGTACTTCCTCAGTACAAATTAATCAATTGGGCTGATTTGGCTGAAAATCAATGAGAATTATGGATACACTTATAAATAGTGTTCACAGACACACAGACAGCATAATTTTTGGAATCAGTAGGTCGAAAATTTCGTTAAAAACACCGCATCAAATTTCTGATTGATTATATAACTTTCCCTATACTTTGTATAACTGGTGAGGTAGAATAATAACAGGGCTTTCTTATACCAACCACATTTTTGTATCATTTCCTCCCTTCTCCCCTCAAAAAAAATTCATACTTATATTACTGGATATATGAAAGTAATGAGTTGGGGTCAGCGATTTTTTATGTTTCATTACACAGCGTAATTGTGAGAGTGACTTTCTTATATCTAATACCAGTAAGAAATGAGGACAGGAGGGAGGTAGAGGGGGGAAGTTATCTGTACAAATGTGGTTGGTATAAGAATGCCTTCTTGTGGCCATATCACATATATTTTCCTTTCTTTATCATCCCTTTAAAAAAAAAATTGTTGCCATGCGGTCCCACTGACCATTGATTTAGGAGCATCACTGGTAATGTACTTCCCCACACGAAATAATCAAGTTTTCACTCTCTCTAACACCATTCGACCCTTTTAATCTAGCTGGTTTACACACAGACTTCTGAATCATATTAAATTTCGTGTATATGCATTCATTACATGAGCAGTTATTAAGAAATTTTATCTTAAGCCCCCCCTCTCCCCCCTCCCCTAATTTCATTTTTCTTTAGAGCAATGTGGCGGAAAATCAGTAGATGACGTTTAATTCATCGAATTTCTGACCGATAGCTGGGGAAAAAATTAATAAAAGTACCTAAGTATATTAATTATATTTTATATAAATTATTTTTAAATGATTCCTTGAGATACTGGTTTGGTCGTTTGTCAAAAACCCTGAGCCTGATAAGACAGTAGCCCCCATACATAAACAACAGAACACTTCATAACGATCTTATTATACACACAGTACCCGACACATTTCAAACTACTTACATATGGTTTTTTAGAAAACTTTACACACATGCAAACCCAGAAATACGTACTTTATCTTCACAACACTTACCACAAAACCTCCCACGAAGGTTGAAGAGAAGATGGAACCGAGACTTACTGCCACCTTAAATCATATTCCTTCTTAATTTTTTTTTTTTTTTTTTTTTACATCATTTCCCTTTACCTTTATCATCTCTCTTACCATCCATCAAAATTGTCTTTCAATTCCATTTTATTTATTTATTTTTTTACTTATTTATTATTATTTTGTTTTTCTGTTCTTGTCCTAATAATTATTAGGAAAATTTATCTTAATTATAATTAAGATAAATTTTCGTACCGAGGACCTACCACTGGCGTGCCTCTCACATGCCCTTCACGCCAACATAACAATACCATCATAGATGCTGGTTGTTGCACCCTAGCAACAGTTGTATCTTTATAAATAAAAGAAAGAAAAAAAATCCTTTTTGTGTGTGTTTATGCGGGCAGAACAGCCAAAATTTTGAAGGGGATAAAATAGTGTAAATTGTCATGATGTTATGTCACTTTGTATAGTTAACTATTATTTCACTGCACTAAAATTTATTATTTAAAATATAATTTATTTTCTTTTGTGCTCATTAATATTATTATTTTTATGATTTTTTAAAATTATTATTGTTACTACTAATCATATGTGTCCGACTCATCATAATTCATGTTTATGCATAATATTTTTATGATTCTATTAACCTTCCTCATCGAAATAAATAATTTCACAAGTTGTCATATAAGATGTGGTCTGGCCTCTCACAGATTTTTATTAGGCTTTCGAGATTGCTCTAATCATCAGGCCATCTGATAAAATAAAAAAATTTGAAATTTGAATAAAATTTAAGTATTTCAGTAAATAAAATTTAAAATTTAATAATAAAAATAAATAAATAAAGCATCTAAAAACTTTAACAATTTAAAATTTCATGGTTGGGGACAGATAAGTTATCTGTCCCTCTCCATTAAATTTCAAATTTTATTTACTCAAATATTTTAGTTTTCATTAAAATTTCAAAAATTTGTATTTTATCAGACTGCCTGATGATGAGAGCTACCTCCCTCGAAAGCCGGCTAGCTAATACAAATAAAAATGTGTGAGAGGTGAGACTACATGTTATTTGACAACCTGTGAAATAATCACTTCTCACTACATGTTATTTGACAACCTGTGAAATAATCACTTCTCACTACATCTGCCATCTACATATTACTGAAATAAATAATATTATTATTATTACTTGCCAGCTATAGGAAGTACATAAAGGTACATAGAGGAAGGTATATAATGAAGTTATTTGTTGAGTCATAATAACTAACTATAATAATTGTTTTTTCAATATTTCGCTCTTTGTGACCTAGGTCTTTTATATTCATTTATGTTCTATTATTTTTTTTTTTTCGATTATTTATTTTATTTATATTTATTATTATAATTATTATTTCCCGAATATCAGTAATACTCCTTTTAAAAATGTTAAGTGCTGCGACAATCCTTTTAAATTGTAAAATTTTATTTATTATTTTTTGATCGCACCAAAATGTTTACTAAAAGTTCAAAATGGCTTATTATGCAGCAATTTGGTAGGTTGAATGTGTTCAATAAATTTTGATTGAATTAATATATTCAAAGATAAAACTTAACTGACTTCTTATAAGGAGGCTATAATTATATCTTAGCCCCTCCATCAAATATTTGGTTTCCGAAAAAAAAGAAGAAAAAAAAAGTTTTATTTCGATATTTGTCTTACTCTTTAAAATCAAACTTGTTTCCTTTAGTTACATAATCTGTCAAAAATTTGATTTTCATCTGAATTAATAACTGCCCTTTCTCAAAAAGGCATCGGCAGTTGTACAAAGTATAGGGTAAGTTATGTTAGTTATTATTACTCATGTCCGGGCTATAACTACAAGGTCATTTTGCCTACTACCAGAGCGCTCTTTCATGACTCTGTGCACATGAGCCCGACTCTACTATGGAAATCCTAAATTTTTACTACCCTAAATTTTTATTCACCTAGGATAGACATCGTACCGACTCGGGATCATGGCTCATCGTCCCGTCCGAAGGACAGCGTGCTCAAGGATTTTCCACCTCCTTGATAAAGAACCTAAAGATCTCGGCCGGGTTTCGAACCTCCGATCTTGAGCTCAGTAAGTAATGAACAACCTTTTTATTTCGATTTTTGTGTAGGATTCAGATAATCCGGTCGTTTTCTATCAGTTTTAACAAATATTAAATCTATAAACCGATAAAAAGCGAGAAATTTGAAGAATGGGATATATCTGTTATTTATATCAGCTATTTAAAACTAGCAATAACGAGTGGTAGCCGCTATCCACAAGTTGCGCTTTTAACATCACTAGTCTCCTACATAAATCTAGCTAAGGGTGTCAGTGCCCCCTGGTGCGAGCATTGCCAAACAGTCGAACGGGGGATTCCCAGACTTGACATCATCATACATGACACAAAGGAGGCAATTGACGAAATATATACCAACCTTCAGATCAGGAAATAGTTGAGACTGAATCATTTGTTAGCTGCAGCTCCAGAAAACTGTGAGTAACGATGAGCAGCCCAGACGCGAACGGTGCCGAATCTGAATCATATCATGATAATCAGGGTGTATTGGCATTATTTAAACAGCAAATCATCGTTATTGTACTTCCCCAGGTCGAATTATTCACTATAAGAATCAAAACAATATTTGTAATGTGGCTATTACAGAACTTGCCTATACCAACCTCTCTTTTACAGTTCTAGATGGCAGCCTCGAGAGCAAAACCAAGTACATGAGAACCATGAGGAAAGAAGTAAAAGAGAAGGAACTCGTACTTGGAGGTTGCAGGTTTGACCGGGTGGATAGCTTCAAGTACCTGGGGGCCGTTATCACGGAAAGGAACGACGTTAAAGAAGACATCAAAGCGAGGATAACGGCCGGGAATAGATGCTACCGGTCACTGCAGAAGGTGCTCGGATCGAGGACTGTGTCCCGAGACGCCAAAATAACCATCTATAAAACAGTCCTGAGACCGGTCGTCACATATGCGAGTGAAACCTGGGTCCTGACTAGGAGGGACGAAGTGTTGCTCAATACGTGGGAGGGGAAGGTATTGAGAAAGATATACGGCCCTACTCCAGAGGGGGATAGACAGAGGATACGGACCAATAGGGAGCTGAGGGACCTGTACAAGAGCCCAGACCTGGTGGCCTTAGTGAAGCAGGGACGGCTGCGATGGCTGGGGCATTTACAGAGGATGCAACCAGACAGATTGTCGAGGAAGATACTAGAGGGACACCCGGGAGGACAAAGAAGAAGAGGTTGACCCCGCTTACGTTGGCTGGAGGACGTGGAGGACGACCTCAGAACGATTGGTGTGAGAAGATGGAGACGGGAGGCCGAGGATAAAGTAGAATGGCGGAAGATTGTTGCGGAGGCCCAGGTTCTACAAGGACCGTAGCGCCAGGGAAAGTAAAGTAAAGTAAGTAAGTAAGTAAGATGGCAGCCTCATATAATTTCTGAAAAACTCATTTATAACAGTGTTGTTGGTATTTCGGATACAATCAGCTATGATAAGAGTCTACCATTTGTAGAGATGAACATTTTTTACAATAAATTCGTCAAAAAAAGTCGAATAAGAAATATAGGATTTAGGTCAACCTTATAGACCAAATCCTACATGATTTCTGAAAAAGCCTTAATCCAGTTATGTTGGTATTTCGGATTCAATCATATATTATAAGTTTATTATAATCATATAATGTACTTATCGTATTGTGATGTGTCTGTCATGAGTAGAGAACATTTTTTAATTAAATCCGTAAAAAAAGTCGAGTAAGGAATATAGATTCAGGTCAACCTTGTGGACCAAATCTAACCCGATATTAGAAAAATCCTTAATCCAGTTATGGTAGTTGGGATTCATTGAGATATGGCGGTGATCTTATTGGAGTCCTTTTGTTTTCTTTTAGTATATATTTTTACTTTACTTATAGTGTAATGATGAAGTGTAATCGTGCGAAATTCGAGATCACGTTTTCAACACAATCAGACCATTTTCGCGAAGAAGTCTGTCTGTGCTTGTGATTGTGTGTGTGTGTATGTGAAAGTGATTGGAACCATGAGACCACTTTACCATGGTTTTAGTATAATAAAGTATTGCAATTTTGAGATTATCCGAGATTAAGTTTTCAACAGATTTTTACCTTTCAAGAACTTCTGAACACATTTAAACAGATTTTGTGAAGAAGTCTGACTGTACGTGTGTGTACGAGTGATTGAAAAGTTCAAAATTTGGAATGAAGAGTTTACATGTGTTGATCTAGACCTGTTCAGATGTTGGCCGAAATCGGACCAAAATTGAGACTCCAGGGCCTAAGTACATTTTCTAGATACCTCTCATTTGCATGATCTAATCAAAAATCTTTTCAAGTAACGTTGTAGAGAAAACTGAAATACATATGTTATCATATATAGATAACATATAAAGCTGAAAATGTCTGTGCGTTGCTATAACTCACGAACGGCTTGATGGATTTGATTAATTTTTTTTTTAATTTGTTGGTCATCGTCTGTGGAAGGTTATAGGCGTATTAGTACCTCAATATCTGGTCCATCCCAGCATCCACCCACGCAATCTTTGTAACTCAAAAACCATTGCAACGATTAATGAAAAATCTTTTTGAATAAATTAGTTTCAGCTCCAAAGCTAGCGTTACTACAGTTGAAGGACTATAAGCCGTATTCCGTATGAATAATTGAAAATTATAACATCATGAATGTACTGTCGAGGAACTGAATAGCCTTATAGGAGATATTGGGAGAAAAGTCAAAGTTCCCCGGGCAACGCTGGGTATTACTGCTAGTATTAAATACGATTTTTCGCAAGTCGACCGATTTTCGAGATACTTGCTGAATACTATTCTGAAACATGTATTTCTAGACATTTCCTTGATTTACCCAAAAACTGTTAGTCCTATCGATCGGTTATTTTTGGTTTCAAGTCCTCTTCGGTTATCCCCTCTTTTTCTTAGTTAGATTTGGCTGAAAATCAGTAGGTGTGTTCCTTCGGGATCTCTACCCACTAACCCACTTGCCATGATTCAGGAGTACGAAACAAGAATTGTGACCTTCCAATGAAAATTCAATATCATATTTTCTGATCGATTACATAACTAATTATACTTATAAAATTTCATGTAGGGAGTGCCGGTAGCTCAGTGGTATGCGTGCTTGCCTTCTGAGCTCAAGGTGGGTTCGAAACCACACCGAGGCACATAATTTATTTTATCGGAGAGGTAAAATAAACTTAAGCACGCCGTAAAGCGATGGTCCCGAGCCTGTACGATGTCAAGTACTCGTTAAAGACCCCTGCCCTAGGTGAATAAAAAATTTAGGATAGGCAAAATTTAGGACTCCCACAGTAGAGTGTCGGGCTCATAGTTAAAGCCCGGGCATGAGTCATAATAACTAACTAAAATTTCATGTCGATACATATTATTTTTTTTTGATTGTCGTCTAAAAAATACAAATGGAAAACATGCTTTTCAAAAGAAGCAAAAATGAATAAAAAGCACAAGTAAACAAGTGAATGGCGGAAATTTCAGAAAAAATAAAAGAAGTACCAATAATTATCAATATTTAACTAAAGTTAGTGTTTGGCCATTATCTTAGGTGCTTAAATATAAACAAACATGTTAAGTGGCTCATTAAGATTAAGAGTAAATATTTGGTATCTATATAATTTATATAAATTTTTTGCTATTTTAATTTATTTTTCTTGCTGCTCCAAAAGATTAGAGTTTTCAATATTATTTTAAGGAAATTGAAAAAATAATATAAAAATTCGTTGGTTAATCATCTGCAATGAACTTCCCCAGAACAAATCAATTAACTTTTCGTTCCCCCTCCAAAACCAGTCGATCGTTTGTTCTAATATTCAACAGTTAACTTACATAGAGGCTCCTAAATCCGCATACTTTATATCGATTAATTGATTACATCGGCAGTTATTGGGGTTTTTGAGTTTAGCTCCCCGCTTAACTTTCTGGCTGAAAATTAATAGGTGTCAATTGATTCATTTTATATTGGGAGTTATCGTGTTCATAGACACACAGACTGACAGACATTTTTCGTTTCATATTTGGAATCTAGAGGTCGGAAAACATGAAATTTCGTTCAAAACTCAACATCGAATTTTATTATATATTTCATAACTTCCCCTATACTTGGTATTGCTGGGCAACTAAACTGTATTCGCCTTTCACTTAACCTTCACTCTGCAGCTTCATAAAATATTTTTTGTTGAGACAAAGCCAAGTTGACTTTTCCCGGATGGAAAGACATTGACTTGCCCAGCTGTACAAAGTTTAGGGGAAGTTATGTAATCGGCCATTTGGGCTAATATCAATATCAACAGCTGACTTACTTAGGGGCTTCTAAATTCTGATATTAAATTTTGTATCGATAAATTCATTACATCGCCAGTTATTAGATCACAGGTTGTCAAATAAGATGTAGTCTGACCTCTCACACATTTTTGATTTGTATTAGCTAGCCGGCTTTCGAGGTTGCCCTCATCAGGCAGTCTGATAAATAAAATTTTCTTAAATTGACCTAATTACAATATTTTAGTAAATAAAATAAAATTTTTGTTTTCATATCAATTTATTTTTTATTATAAAAAAAAAATTATTTATTAAAATATTTTAATTAGGTTAATCTCAAAAATTTTTATTTATCAGTCTGCCTGATGATGAGGGCAACCTCGAAAGCCGGCTAGCTAATACAAATAAAAAATCTGTGAGAAGTCAGACTACATTTTACTTGACAACCTGAGAAATAATCACTTCTCACTACATGAGCCATCTTCATATTTACAGTTATTTGAGTTTCTGAGTTGTGCTCCCCTTCTCTGGTAACCCCCCCCCCCCCCCCCCTCCCCCCTCCCCCTAACTGTGGTCCTCATGAGTTCCGATTTGGCTGAAATTTAACAGATGACATCCTAACGGATTCCTGGGTACACAAATTTCTTGTCGATAGATTCATTTTATTGTGAGTTATCGTGTTCACAGACACACTTACAGTGTGGTAAAAAGAAAAATGTTGTTAATGTAAATAAATATATAATTCAAATAATATATATAAAAATTAAATAAATAAACAATAAATGATAATAATTGAAATAATAATAAAAAATAAAATAATATTTTTATTTTTTATTATTAATTCAATTATTATCATTTATTGTTTATTTATTATAACTCATTTCCTGTAGAAATTTTATAACTCTGGTATTCTACTAAATTTTGATTTCTACAGTAGTTTCCGAAAAAGGGCCCTACAAAAATATCAAAAGTTTAAGACGTGCAACTTTTAAGAAAGGGCACATATATTTTTAAAAAACTTCAATTAACATACTTTTCATTTGGATTTCTAAAGAGATGCCATTATTATATTTTTTTTTTTTTTCTATAATATTAAATCTTATTTTTTTATTTATTTACATATTCACAACGACAACATTTGTCACTAGTGATCGTGATGATGTGCGGTGGCAAGTGTGTCGCTGTACTGCTGAGGTACGTGACCGAAGAGGAGTCCAGGCTAGTCCTGGAGCAGGTCCCTCTGCCATGCCCGCTTTAGACGTCTTGGTGGGTTTGTGGGGAGAGTGTTCGTGGATAATTGGAGAATAAGTGGATTGGCGTGATGATGGAGTTTGTCGTGAAAATTTTGATATCGTGTCTTGATAACAGAAGGTATAAATGGGATGTTGAGGTCATTATGTAATGTGAGGTTGGAAACGTAAAATGGGGCATTGGCAATGTGGCGTAGTATGATGGATTGTAATGACTGAAGGCGTTGTATGTTTGATTTTTTGGCTGATCCCCATATCTCGATTCCGTAAGTCCAGATGGGTTTTAGTATAGTGTTGTAAATGTGAAGTTTGTTTTCAAGCGATAATGTCGATCGTCGTCCGATGATTGATTTCAGTCGTCCAAATCGTCTTTTGAGGTCTGTGCGTTTCAGTCTGATATGAGTTGTCCAAGTTAAACGTCTGTCTAAATGAAGTCCTAGATATCGGACAGTGTCTGATGCAGGAATGGGCTGGTTGTTAATGTATACTGGTGGACAAGATTAAATCTAATCCAAAGGTTTTCAAATTATCTTACTGGGCCAACAGGGAAGATGAATAGAATACTTAGAATTTACGAGAACAAATAATTGGGTTTATTTTCTGACATCTACATTATAAAATTAAAAACTAAACATTGAAACAAAAATCAAAAGAAAAATTGTAAAAACTAAATTCTTAAAACTATTTCAATCTTTTTTCTGTTTTATAGTTGCAATTTCTTCAAATTTAAGTTATATATTATGGGCATATATATTTTGTACATATATATATATATATATATATATATATATATATAAATAACAGTACCTTCTTTGCTGATCAATTTTATTGTTAATACACTCCTACTTAGTTCATCACATCTTAAGCCTAAACACAACTCTCCATCTTCACTCAGACCGTCTCAGACCTCGACTCTACCCGACACTCATTAAAAAAACAGCTGATGGCCGTGTTTTTTTTTTTACTCATTTGTTTTAAAAGAAATTTATAATTATAATTCTTATTATGTATTTACTAATTCAGTTTCTTTTAATAGAAAAATAAATATAATTAATTTTTTTTAATATTATTAATTTAATGTATGTATTTTTTTTTTTATAGATCACAACAGACAGACGATTATTTTTCATTTTCGGAATCAGGGTGTCAGAAAACATGAAATTCCGGTGAAAACTGAACTTCGAATGTGAGACAGATTACGTAACTTCCCCTATACTTGGGAAGTAGAATGATCTTGTCTAGGATCAAGCGAACTTGTGTATGTGTCTAGAAGGATGATTGTCTAACGGGAGGTAGTCATTATCTGTGCCATGATCTGCTAAACACTGCCTGCCCATTGTATGTAAATTTCGAAGTCAGGATTTCGTGGGACCTTCACCAACCCCCCACACACACACATACAACATTTCCGGAACCACCCTATAAATATTTACAACGGGGTGCTGCTACCAGTGTGGCCTTCTGACGCCAGGATTCGCTTCCATCGGTCAACACTTTTCTAACTAGAGTGTTGTGTGTTGCTCATGCCCGGTCTTCATATACTAGGACACTACCTAGGGTCGCTTTGGTGGACTCTACTTCGAGAATCCTAAATGTTGCCTGCCCTGGTTTAATACTGTGGTAGGGGTGCACACACTGCCATTTAACGTCTCCACCAAAAAAATGGCATCCTCGGGTCTTTAAAGAGTCCCTCTTACATGCTGCACACACTCCCATTTAACGTCTCCACCAGAAAAATGGCATCCTCGGGTCTTTAAAGAGTCCCTCTTACATGCTGCACACACTCCCATTTAACGTCTCCACCTAAAAAATGGCATCCTCGGGTCTTTAATTCCCCAGCTATACGAGGTATAGGGGAAGTTATGTAATCGGTCAAAACTGTGTTCAACTGTGCATCTAGAACCTTCTGCGGATGGCAGTTATTGATTTTCAGATAGGAGGGTGACTTAAGACAAAAACCCTAATAACTGCCGTTGTAATGAATGTATTGACACGACATAGGTCGACACCTATTAATTTTCAGTAGAATCAGTCGAAGTGAAGGAAGGATCAGAGAGGAACGTAACCTAAAAATCCTCATAAGAATGTCACCTATTAATTTTCCGCGAAATCAATTAAAGGGAAGAGAGGGGCAAGGAAGAGAGGCCCGATTTAAATATCCTAATAACTGCCGATGTAATGAATGTATCGACACAAAATTTAGTGTGAGAATCCAGAAGCCAATATGTCAGTCAAATATTTAGTTTTAGCCTAAAGGTCGGATGGCTTTAAAGGGAGAGCGGTAACATAATTGATTAATTCTTGCTGGGGAAGTTCATTGACCGACGACTTTTTCTCCCGACTTTATTGTGGGGTTCCTTCTCTCCATCAGAACTTCTGGCTTTGCTGGTCTGATGTACTTAAGTTTTCTGTTATAATACTTGAGAAACAAAGACAATTGAATATTGAACCCAGAATTTTTTTTTTTTTGTTTTGCCTTACAGTCGATGCATATTAGCCAAGAATTGGTGTTAGACAATGTGGAAAACCACTGAACTAAATAAATAATAACAAATAACAGATACAATTTAAAAAAAATAATAATAAAATAATAATGCAGAAAGACGGAGAGTCTGCTATATATTGTAATGATAATATTTTTATCAAAACCGCGTTCGTGCCCTAAAATTGGTTAAACGTATTTATTTTGCTTATAAAAACATTTGCCCAGATGCGGTGAAGAGATAATATAGTGCGTTATGAAGTTCTGAAACGCTTCTTTCATTGGCAAAAACTAGATAAGTACGTGAATAACTAGGTAAGTGATGGTGTAAAATAGACAATTCTTTAGATTTTGGGTGATTAACTAGATAAGTGGGGGTGCAATTTTAGATAAGTCCTAAAACTGTATGATAAAATTACAAAATTAAATATACTTATATGCATTCCATAATAAAATATGAAGAAATTGTTGGATAATGGCGGTTGGAAAAATAATTTATCAAAAAAATTAGATTTACACTGAAAACAGAAAACTTCAAAGCGCTGCCCTGAAAACCTGTGATTTTGGACTTGCCTAGTTTTTCGCAAATGGTAAAGATTTTCAATGTCACAATACATTTCTGCGATCTGTCGATATTGTGGTAAGCTAATAAAATTAATAAAAACAAACAACTTGTTAACGTATTGTCTAATTCTACAAAAATATATACATACATAAAAGTGTACCCGTTTCGGCTTATGCCGTCGACATGGCAACCTGCGAAGAATCGGTTAATATAAAAAGAACTCATTTAGAGAAACAAAATTACATAAAGATTAATTTTTAAGGACCAATATCAACAGTAAATTCCACATTTGAAGGGTAAAAAGTACAAAGACAAGTTTAAAGTTTTAACTAACATGGCGGTAACTCAATAAAACCTGAAAAGGCTTATCAGTAAAAAGGTTCAATAGTGTTTAAAACCCAGTTGAGTGAAACATTGTGAAGAGGATGCAAAAAGATGAAAGGAAATTTAAGGTTGGAGTCTTAAACACGAAAGATTCTTGGAAGCAAAACATCAAATTGAAACCAAATGAAGTTAAAAAGTAAAAGGAACATTGAAGAATAATATGGAATCAATAAAACAAGATAATTAGTGAAGAAAAAGGGAATAGTCAAGAAGAAAAAGTGAAAAATGGTAAAAAAAGAAAACGACCCGATGTAATTTGTTGAAAATTTTTAAGAAGTAACGAATAATTATTTAAAGAATTTTGAGAAAGAAAAATGAAGAAGGTTTTCGAGAAAAAATGAAAATATAGCATAAACAAGAAATTGGAGTGGAGGTAGTGACGTCAACCCAAAAATAGGAAGTCATTTGGACGTCTAAGAGATTTTAGCTTCATAGGAGTGTATATTATAATACAAATGAATAAAATAAGTGTTTTAATAGAAAACAAAGGTTAGATTAGGTTTTATCATTCATGCCATGGCTTTAACTACGAGGTTATATCGTCTACTACCAGAGCGCTCTTTCGTCACTCTGGTGGACATGAGTTCGACTCTACAGTGGGAGTCCTAAATTTTGCCTACCCTAAATTTTTATTCACCTAGGGTAGGGGTCTTTAACGAGTACCTGACATCGTACAGACTCGGGACCATCGCTTAACGTCCCATCCGAAGGACGGCGTGTTTTAGTTTATTTCAACTCCCAGATAAAATAAACAAGGGCCTCGGCCGGTTTTCGAACCCACGATCTTGAGCTCATAAGACAAGCACGCATACCACTGAGCTACCAGCGCCCTCTAGAAAACAAAGGACATAGGAAATTATAATACATTGCCATGGTGACCTTATGTTTACATTACACTATATCTTATCCTATTTAATACTGTTCAGGATCCGAGTTCATCATGTTTTCCTGGGTCGCCAGCCGTCCTATATGCTATTCTGCAAGCAAAAAAAGATAACTTAACAATTAACTTTTTCCTATATTTAAAAATTGAAATTTCTATTTTAATGTTTATTCTTCTCTTTCTCGGCATAACTGTAGAGAGAAAGAGAGTAAATAGACAATAGTTGAGAAAAATGTGAAGTTTGTGTAGGCCAATGTATCTGCATAAGAAGTGCACTCTGAGATATCGGTGCAGCAAGGCTTGGTAAAAGGAAAGGTGAGGTGGTATGCAAGGTCGGACCAGAGTTGCATAACACTCTATGTAGGTGGAGCGACCTCGACTTGAGGAAAGTCTACCGAGAGACACATCGTTTTAGATCAATTGTCAATGATCAAATCTTTGATTAATAGCTTGGCAATAGCTCTCACAGCGCAGCTCTTTACCATCAGGGCGTAGCCGGAACAATTTTTCTGGAGGGGATCATCCCTCTGGTTTTTTAAATTTATCTTTAGGTGACGGAATGGGGGAAGGGGTAAATAATGAACAAAAAGGTACAGAAAAGATTTCTTTGTCAGGTTTGAATCTCACCTTTTCTGAAGAAAAGGCCAACATATAGAGGTTTCGTTTGTAAAGTGTGAATCTCAATTTTTCAGCAAATAGCAACATATAGAAGTTAGGCAACATATAGAGATTTCCTGTGATAACGTTTGTATCTTATATTTACAGAAAAATAGCAAACATATAGAGGTTTCCTTTGATAACGTTTGTATCTTATATTTACAGAAAAATAGCAAACATATAGAGGTTTCCTTTGATAACGTTTGTATCTTATATTTACAGAAAAATGGAAAACATATAGAGGTTTCCTTTGATAACGTTTGTATCTTATATTAACAGAAAAATAGCAAACATATAGAGGTTTCCTTTGATAACGTTTGTATCTTATATTTACAGAAAAATAGCAAACATATAGAGGTTTCCTTTGATAACGTTTGTATCTTATATTTACAGAAAAATAGCAAACATATAGAGGTTTCCTTTGATAACGTTTGTATCTTATA
Organism: Aradus depressus; assembly: GCA_963662175.1. Lineage (NCBI taxonomy): Eukaryota > Metazoa > Arthropoda > Insecta > Hemiptera > Aradidae > Aradus > Aradus depressus. Next base: position 4,662,847 of record OY759222.1, read on the forward strand.
TTTACAGAAAAATAGCAAACATATAGAGGTTTCCTTTGATAACGTTTGTATCTTATATTTACAGAAAAATGGAAAACATATAGAGGTTTCCTTTGATAACGTTTGTATCTTATATTTACAGAAAAATAGCAAACATATAGAGGTTTCCTTTGATAACGTTTGTATCTTATATTAACAGAAAAATAGCAAACATATAGAGGTTTCCTTTGATAACGTTTGTATCTTATATTTACAGAAAAATAGCAAACATATAGAGGTTTCCTTTGATAACGTTTGTATCTTATATTAACAGAAAAATAGCAAACATATAGAGGTTTCCTTTGATAACGTTTGTATCTTATATTTACAGAAAAATAGCAAACATATAGAGGTTTCCTTTGATAACGTTTGTATCTTATATTTACAGAAAAATAGCAAACATATAGAGGTTTCCTTTGATAACGTTTGTATCTTATATTAACAGAAAAATAGCAAACATATAGAGGTTTCCTTTGATAACGTTTGTATCTTATATTTACAGAAAAATAGCAAACATATAGAGGTTTCCTTTGATAACGTTTGTATCTTATATTAACAGAAAAATAGCAAACATATAGAGGTTTCCTTTGATAACGTTTGTATCTTATATTTACAGAAAAATAGCAAACATATAGAGGTTTCCTTTGATAACGTTTGTATCTTATATTTACAGAAAAATAGCAAACATATAGAGGTTTCCTTTGATAACGTTTGTATCTTATATTTACAGAAAAATAGCAAACATATAGAGGTTTCCTTTGATAACGTTTGTATCTTATATTTACAGAAAAATAGCAAACATATAGAGGTTTCCTTTGACAACGTTTGTATCTTATATTTACAGAAAAATAGCAAACATATAGAGGTTTCCTTTGATAACGTTTGTATCTTATATTTACAGAAAAATAGCAAACATATAGAGGTTTCCTTTGATAACGTTTGTATCTTATATTTACAGAAAAATAGCAAACATATAGAGGTTTCCTTTGATAACGTTTGTATCTTATATTTACAGAAAAGTAGCAAACATATAGAGGTTTCCTTTGATAACGTTTGTATCTTATATTTACAGAAAAATAGCAAACATATAGAGGTTTCCTTTGATAACGTTTGTATCTTATATTTACAGAAAAATAGCAAACATATAGAGGTTTCCTTTGATAACGTTTGTATCTTATATTTACAGAAAAATAGCAAACATATAGAGGTTTCCTTTGATAACGTTTGTATCTTATATTTACAGAAAAATAGCAAACATATAGAGGTTTCCTTTGATAACGTTTGTATCTTATATTTACAGAAAAATAGCAAACATATAGAGGTTTCCTTTGATAACGTTTGTATCTTATATTTACAGAAAAATAGCAAACATATAGAGGTTTCCTTTGATAACGTTTGTATCTTATATTAACAGAAAAATGGAAAACATATAGAGGTTTCCTGTGATAGCGTTTGTAACTGGCCTTTTTTGAAGAAGTTGCCAATTATAATATAATGTATCGGCTTCCAGGTGAGTATGTATGGCCTGAGTCCATGAAATGATTGAAAATTGATTTCAAGGCTCTTTTGTATTTTTTGAATTTTATCAATGACACATCATCATATTTGTTTATTCTAGCACCATGTTTACTTAAATTTTCCCTCTTGAATCCATTTTGGTATATAAATTAATAAACAACAATTCAAAATACAAATGGAAACTAAATTGAACAGACACAATCAACACAACTAAATGAAATCAACAGATGGAAGGGTTGGTTTGTTCAGGTTATTATGTATGTCGTCACATTGGCCCTAAGTGAGGGCGCCACGGGTCAGAATATTTTCTCTTCAAGGGCTAATGTCCAACTAACAATGACATTGGCCCTTTTAACATATTAAAATATTTGAATGAAATGAGCTATTTTTGGGCCAATGTGCAATTTGGCCCTTTTTTCACCAACACTAAATCGACATTGGCCCTGACAAAAATTTTAATTCTCAATAAGCTCAAATTTGAAAATTTTGGACATTGGCCCTTTTTGTTCCAATGTACAGATATAAGCATGTTATATAGGCGGCCATTGAGACGGTCTTGTACCATCGTAGATCTCAACCATGTCTTCACACGCCTCAGGCTGCTCAATGTCCTCTCCATCGTAGCTGTTGTGCACAGCTGTGCCAAGCAAATCATCAACGCCTGTCGCGTGAACCCGAACACAGTTAACAGTAAGAGCGGATGGCAGCCAAGCGGTGCATTCTGGCGCCTGCGCCCAGCACTTGCAACAGCTGATTGCTGATTTAGGAATCAAACGCACGGGAAATTTGAAGATCCTATTTTTAATTGCAAGCCATCCATTTTTACTAATAAACGATTTATTTATTTATTATTATTATTTTTTTTTTGCTCTGGCCAGGCAGCACGTGCCCCCCCTCCCCCCCCCCCTGGCTACGCCCCTGTACACAGGGGGAAAGGGGAGATTTTCAGAATCTCATTTTCGAGGGATCCCTTCAGAAAAGTGAACTCATGGATGTTGCTGAACGACAGGTACCCCGCTAGTTTGAAATGGCGGCTATAAGTTTTACTGGCAGGCTGCACCACGTTAATGCCCTCCAGCTGTAACAGCACTTTCCCACTTAGATATTTTTATCTGAATTAATATCACATTTAGATGCCACATATATTATTTATTTTTTTCTTTTAAACCTTCTGGTATGTTATTATTCAGTAATCTCTTTAGATGAAGTCTAAAACAAGTCCATCTTTGTGATCTGTCTGTAAACAGTATCCAGAGATACAAGACCAACCTAAGGGGGGGGGGGGGGGGGGGGGTATTAACATTTGAATCCGGTTTCCAACGTCCTTGCCTTAGAGGGGTTAAGGCCGCTCCGCTGGCGCCCACAACTCGTTTAACTTCTAATAGAAACTTTTAATCCAGCCAATAGTTATGAGATCCTATTTCTTCAACGTTGGAATTTTATCTATGCATGTGTTCCTACTGCCCCTGTGGCGATGACCTGAAAATCATCACCCATGTACTTCCCCAGCGCGAATTATTCAACTAAGTTTTGCTCTCCCTAAGAAATCAATTCACCACTTTACTTGAAAAATCTATATTCTCATACTAAATTCCGTTGCGGTTTTTGTTAGTAAGACCACTTTCCAATCACATACACACACGCACAGACAGACATCATCGCAAAAATGGTCAAATCGTGTTCAGGGGAATATTAGATCTAGATTTTTCAAGTTTCAAAGTCACCTGTAATTTTCACCATTTTCACGACGATGTCTGTCTGTATTTGTGTATGAATGTAATGGAAAGTTGTGAGCGCTCAAACATAGAAACGTTTGCAGCTATGAACTTAAAATTTGAAATGAAAGTCAATTGTGCTAACATAGATATGACTACATTTTGACTTAAATCTGACGAAAATTAAAACCATTTTACTTCTAGGCCTATTTACTGTGATGTATTAAATTATAAACATTAAAAAAATAATTATATTTATTTTTATATAAAAAGCAAATTAAAAAAAAAAAAAAAATTAGTAAAAAAACAAAACACGGCCATCAGCTGTTTTTTTAGTGTGTAGAGAGAGTCGAGGCCTGAGGTTCAATGGCGACTGAGTGAAAATGTAGAGTGGTGTTTAGGTTTATGTTGAAATGAACTAAATAGAAGTGAAACTGATCAAATAAGAAGGTACTTTTATTCGTTTATATGTACAGGATATATGCCCAAAAAAATATAACTTGAATTTTTAAAAATGGCTAAAATATAAAACAAAAAAGAATGAATTAGTTTTAAGAATTTAGTTTTTAAGATTTTTCTCTTTGATTTTTTGTTTGTTTTATTGTTTAGTTTTCTTTATTTTATAATGTAGTTGATTAAGAAAATAAACCCAATATTTGTTCTCATAAATTCTGTTCTATTCATTTTCCCTGTTGGCCCAGTAAGATTATTTGAAAACCTTTGGATTAGATATTTTTGCAAAATTTAGAAGACAAGATGGCATCTCTTTAGAAATCCAAAGGAAAAGTTTGTTAATTGAAAATTTTTTTAAATATACATGCACTTTCTTCAAAATTGCACGTTTTGAACTTTTGATACTTTTTTAGGGCCCTTTTCGAAAAACTACTGTAGAAATCAAAATTTAGTAAAAGAAAAGAGATAAAATTTCTACAGGAAATGTGGTAATTTATTATTTATCTATTACAATTTATTTAATTGTTTAATAATTTCATTTGTTTAATTTTATTATTTATATTTTTATTTACCAAATATTTCTCTTTTTACCACATTTTACTTTACAAGATATCGATCATATTTACAAGTAAGTCTCGTAATCGAAATTCTTTTCAAATAAAATTTGTATAGAAAACTAAAAGCCACATTTTCTCCAATTTTTAGCAGGTTGTACGGTTTCCGAGATCCAAGCGAAAAACCGTCCAAAAATGTCGTTTTGAAACTCATTTTTCAACAGACCACTCTCCCTCCCTCTCAAAATTATTTCACCCTGACATTACTGGGTATAAGAAATTCACTCTCAGAAATACGCTGTTCAACGAAGCAAAGAAAACCGGTGACGCCAAGACATTCCTTTCATATTCTCAGTAGTGCCAGTATGAAGTGAATATGAGAGAGGGGAGGAGGGGGTGGGAGAGTGATCTGTACTAAGGTGGTTGGTATAACACACTCCTGTAATGGTCAAATCACTTTTTTTTTTCTTAATGCATTTCTTATAACAATCCAATATTGTTCCAGGTAATTGTTTAGAAGAAAAAAAACGGAAAATATGTAAAAAACCGAGTATTTGTCGAGCAACGATGGTCACCCCAGCTAATATTTGACGAGCAACAGTGGTCACCCCAGCTAGCATTTGTCGAGCAACAGTGGTCACCCCAGCTAGTATTTGGCGAGCAGCAGCGGTCACCCCAGCTAATATTTGACGAGCAACAATGGACACCCCAGCTAGTATTTGACGAGCAACGGTGGACACCCCAGCTAGTATTTGTCGAGCAACGGTGGATGAGATAGTTTATTAAGATTATTTATCCGTTGACCTAGAGAACTATTTATCAGATATATGTACAAATATTTCCACTCTATCTGCCTGTGTTCCGAGAAGTGCGGAGTACACAAACCTTCTGAATGATCTCTAACTGAGGTCATGGATCTCATCCTAGATTTTATTGCGATTTCCTCGAAATTTACGATTCGAGAAACTATTTAAGTGATGAATTATTAGAATCACTGATCATTCTAAAAGTAGAATCAGAATTAATCCATAAAGAAAACATAATTATTGATACATTTATTTATAGGTATATCATATATTTTTTTTATATGTATTCGGCTAATTCGGCTAATCACAACATTTTCTATCGATATGTTCATTTACCGAATGTTTTCATGTTCACATACACATAGACATGAAATTAGGTAATTTTTATGTAATAAAAACGTTGTCGGTGAATCAGCGGTCAAGTAACCTCAGCTTGAAATATTTGTATTTAACTAAGTTTTTCAACTTTTCATCTAAACTTTTTTTTTTTTTTCCTAACAATTATTAATACAGAAAAATATTAATAGGTAATAAGAATATAGTAAAATATTAGTAATAATTAATACTACAGTAAAAAAATATTAATAGAGTGCAGCACTTTAACTATCGTCTACTATCATAGCTCTCTTCATACCTTCACAGAACATTGACATTGCTCAAATGTATTAACACAAAATGTCATATGAGAATTGAGAAATCTCTTAGTAAGACACCTATTGATTTTCAGTCAAATCGACTGGAGAGAAAAAAAAAAACAAAGTTTAGAGGAAAAGTTGAAAAACTTAGTTAAATACAAATATTTCAAGCTTCCTAATTTCATGTCTATGTGTATGTGAACATGACAACATTCAGTAGAATGAACTTATCGATAGGAAATTTGGTGATTCGCTATATATTTTTTAACTTTGTAACTGTGATATTTAAAACATTTGGGACCACCCATGAGATAGGCTCTAACAGTGAATCGATTTCCAGCAGAAAAAAAAAATAAAAAAAAATTGCAATATCTATAAACGGAATAGCCGTCTTCTGTCTGAGAGATAAAGAAGTGGGAATAACGTTATATAGAGGGGAGGGGATATTGTGAGGTCCCGTTGTTACCAGAGCCGATAACTTGAGGGATTCGAACTGGGAACTCGGGCCTCAACCACAAACTGCCGGATTATGTAGATAGAAAAGACAGGCCGCCGTTCTGTCAGGCCATTTAAAAAGACCATTTTGAACTTTTATATCGTCGGTGAATCATGTGCGATGTACATCCCCTGTGTGAATTAATCACTGTTGTCGCTCTCCCTCCAACACCAAGGCACTCATAAAAACAAGAGTTTTAATTAACTTGCCAGCATATATGCAAGTTATTGTAATGAGTCCGAAAATCGAAATCAAAATTTTCATATTTTTATGTTTCAAGGTCAATACAGTATTTTTACACTATTTTTGGAAAGAAGTATGTGTGTGTGTACGTACGTTTTTTGCACGATATCTCACGAATGAAAAATGATATCGACTCCGCTTTGGTGTCAAAGCGTATCAACATAAATATGATCTGAATAAAATTTTATCAAATTCGCTCCAGCCGTTTTTTGTTTAAGCAAAGAGACTGCTAAAAAAGTGAATTTTAGGAATTCTTTAAAAAGATTTATCCGATCTAATTTGTTCTGGTGACAATGTAGCATCCTTTAGAGCCAGATTGAAAAATAGGCTATATGGCGTCTTAAAATTTTGAACGGGAGGATGGGTTATGAGAGGGGCTAGACATAAAGATTGTTCTAGCTCATTAAAGGATGGTCGGATTGTCATGAAATTTTGAAGGATAAAATAATACACACACACTACTTGTCAATAATTTCACTATATTGGTCAAAATTACACGACTATAGTTTCGCCTCTTACGGCATTATCAAGTGAACTAAATCAAGAGTTCTGCTGAACTAAGCACACAAACAAGGTCATCAATTAGGCAATGTGACAACAGTAACTGTAAATAACTAGTGTAGATGATGTTGATTTGACCAATATAGTGAAAATATTGACAAGTAGTGTGTGTGTGTGTGTATTCTTTTATCCTTCACAATATGAATTTTTTATTTTAATTTTCACAAAGTAGACCTGGAATGAGTTCAACGTCATGAAATTTCACATATAAAATTCTTAATAGCCAATTGAAAAATAGGGTGTGTGAGTTCTCAAAATTCTTAAGGAGGGGGGGGCTATGCATAAATATAGTGCGCTAGCTCATAAACGGAAGGTCGGATCGTGATGAAATTTCACATGTAGTATTCTTAAGAGCCAATTGAGATATAGACTAGATTTTTATTAATTTTTGAAATCAAGGGTCGATAAACAAAAAAAACTCCATTGAAACTTTCTTTTTTTTTTTTTTTTTACAAATACATATATATTTACAACAGTTTAAAAAATATATGATATAAAAAATAATAATGTCCTCTGTGGGGAGTTGTTGACGGTGAGACATGTAATTGAGGACTGTCAGATACTGGCCAAGTATCGGGAAAATAACAACATGGCCGCAACACTCCAAGATATATTTTGTGAGAGAACACCCAGATTCCGGAACCTAATAGAATTACTGAAAGAGCCCTTTAAGGGAAGTGAGAAAAGTTAGTTGATTAATCGGAGTTGTTGGGGAAGTACGTCAACGGTGATTCACCGACTGCTATTCACACGGAATTTCTGACCAATTGCATAACTTGCTCTATACTTCTTGTAGCTGAAAAAATTAAATTGAACTGGACCATGTTGGAGGACATAGGACGGAGAATGTAGCAAAGACAATCTCCACGTTAGTGGGTCACGGAGATGGGGAAGGGGTGACATCTCCATGAGACAGAGGGGCTTCCGGATCTGGAGAGCACCGGAGGGTGTTCATGTCGCTGCAACTATGCACATTCTTATGTAGTGGAAAGTTGAAAAGTGCAAAAACTGGTGGTGTCAAACTATCGGTGGCGGCCAAACTGATAGTATCGATAGTCATCAAACTACCGATTAATCGATAATACTATCGCAATTCTGAAACATGAATTTTCAACAAGAAAAGCAATCGCCGCTGTCAGGAAAAGTGTTCGGTTTCCGTACAGTTGGCTATTCTGTCTGTTTTTTTTTTTTTTTTTTTTTTTTTTCTTTAAGGCATTTCGACCACGAGGGTCATGGACGCCTAATGGATGCAGGTATCTGGGGATCCTAGTGGGCTAATTTCGATAGGCGCAGATTAATAATAATAAAGGTCGAGATTGCTGTATACAGAATAGAAAGGCTACGTGATGAAGACAATTTTGTTTTAAAATTTAGATAAGAGGTTTGTAAATTGCAAGAAATGAAATAGTTGGGTAATTTGGGAGCTATTATTTGATAGAATTTCGGAAATATCCACCGCAAGGTTGCAATTTTCACGCTGGGGACTATATGCCATGCACTCAGTCAGAATGTGTCTGACAGACAGTCCGACCCCGCAGGACTCAATGTTGATATGTTTATATTGAAAAAAATTTTTTTATTGAAAACAATTTTTTTTTAAAAATTTATACTTCAGTTACCAGTTCATGTAAAATGAACAAGTACGTAAACCAAAAATCTAGACTGAAAAAAAAAAGATTATGTTGAAAATAGAAGAGAGAAATATAATTGAATAATTCTTACTGGGGACGTTCATAGCCAGTGATTCACTGACGAATTTTTTTCTAAATCTTTAAATTTTCGAATCTAATAATCTACTAACTCTTGAGTTACTTTGACAGTAACTTAAAGAAGAAAAAAATCTGTGCCGGGCAGATTCGACCTTCAGATCTGGTCACTGCCTTCGAGATAAGGATGTAAATATTTTCTATGTAAAGTATTTCTGCTCGTTTAGGAAAGATGAAGAGGTCAAGGCGATCCAGACACCCAGTAGGACAGGTTTAGAGAACACAACTAGAAATTCGAGTATTTCAGAATATAACGTTAGCGCTGTCATGTACCTACTTGCATATCAAATACAGATATGAGTTTGTGTGAACGAAAACTGCGTTATGTTACTTTCGGTAACACGTAACACACGTATCGCGCATGCGCCGAGAGAGGGAGAGAGAGCGGTAACACGAACAAAATCACAGATGTGAATCGAATTGTTAATTGAACTTCACAAAACATCTAACAATTATATTATTGTCCTATATGATGTATAAATGTGAAAATAACATTGATTTAAATAAACGCTTCATAAAATTGTTCACCATTCTAAAACTATTTGATCTATGAATTTGAAAATAATATTTTTATCGAATAAACTCTTTATAAAAATTGTAAACCAAATTTTCATTTTTTGAAAACTATTATGCTTATGAATGTTTTCTTTCTATATTGTTTTTAAATTGTTTCAAGGTTCAAAAATTTTATTGAAATGATTTGTTATATTTGATTCTTGACACTTTCGCTATCTCGCAACTCACGACGTTGTCCACGCATTGGAGTTGCATGCACCCGATTTTATTTCTCTGAAACATCGTTCTTGAAAAAAGCAGGAGTCATAATAATTAACATCAGATCTACAGGTTCGAGACAATCGCTTAACGTCCCTTGGGAAGGACAGCGTGCTCAAGTATATTTAGCAATGTATTTGAATCCCACCAACAGAGCCAACCTGAACGTACCTCCACTAATATGGATAATACCCTTCATAGGAGGTTCTTTTCAAATTTAAAAGAAAAAAATAAATAATTGGTTAGGTTACTGCGAGAACGGGTCACGATCTTTTGATATAAATCCACCTAACTTAATGTACTATTTATAAAGACAGAGTAAATAATTTTATTTATTTTTACTTTTCATCCCGCCATGAAAGCAATTAAGGATTAAACTACTATTTATGAAAAAAAAAAGGTTAGAACCTCTAAAGAACAATATTTTCTTTTTTTTTTCTATATTTTCTCAGGCCTTTAAAAAAATATGAGGGAGCCGGAGTTGCAGGGAACATTCCCATAGGGCTTTGGAAAGCTGGCACAATAATCCTTATTTCATGACGCACTCGTTTAAAGGTAGAGGGGCAATTTACTCTATTAGCTCATTGCGTTAAAATAATATTTATTCCATCTAAAATACAAATACATCTTACACTCATCATGATAGAGTTCAGCCAATATCAAATGTAAGTTTCCGCTCTCCCTCTTAATCTTTAATCTCTTTATTTCTTGGACCCTTAAGTTCTGTTTTGCTCTTTTGAGGGAGGATCCTTCGATCTATGAATTTGAGACCACCCCAATTCACACTAGAGTATCCGTTCTCTCCTAAAACCTTCCATCTTTCAAATTTGGTTGGATCCTTACCTGCTGCTTCTGCTCTAATGAGGGTCCTTTTCAAGTTTCAGCTTTCCCAGTAAACCTGGCTTCAGACCCGAACACGGATTCACTGTTCAAGAGAAAAATCCGAGACTACGATGGGGACAGTTGGAACTCTCAAAAGAGCAAAAACAGAACAAGTCTACCGAATAAAGAGCTCGGGAGAATAGAAGAAGAGCAAGAACAAATGTGTGAGTCGGCTTGTTGCCCGAATTCTGAAATCAAAGGCGATCAAAAGAGCAGAAACATAAGTGTGAGTCGGGGTGTAGTATAAATTCAGAGATCGAAGGAATCTCAAAAGAGCAAAAACAGAAGGTAAGGGTCCACTAAATAAAGAGATGAAAGGTTTAGAGGGAGAGCGGAAACTTATAGAGAGTCGGACTCTAGTATAAATTTAGAGATCGAAGGAATCTCAAAAGAGCAAAAACAGAAGGTAAGGGTCCACTAAATAAAGAGATGGAAGGTGTAGAGGGAGAGCGGAAACGTATAGAGAGTCGGTCTCTAGTATAAATTTAGAGATCGAAGGAATCTCAAAAGAGCAAAAACAGAAGGTAAGGGTCCACTAAATAAAGAGAAGAAAGGTTTAGAGGGAGAGCGGAAACTTATAGAGAGTCGGACTCTAGTATAAATTTAGAGATCGAAGGAATCTCAAAAGAGCAAAAACAGAAGGTAAGGGTCCACTAAATAAAGAGATGAAAGGTTTAGAGGGAGAGCGGAAACATAGAGAGTCGGGGTGTAGCCTCAAATTGAAGTTGAAATCTATATTTTATTGTTTGTAAATTGGCAAATCATTAATAATTCTAGACGAAGAAGTAGGTATATTGGCAGTGATTGTGCCGGCTCTAAGACATACTTGTACATGACCCTGAGCTAGGGACGGTGTCATTCTTCAACAGTCCTTGGAGGCTGGATACAATTAAAATAGTTTATATACTTATCTATGAGCTATGGTGCTAGTGTTCAGACATAGATCCATCCTCCAAACTAGACAATAGTGGCAGGGGACAACAGACGCAGAAGAACTCGTCGCTCTTCATGGCCTATTGTCTGTCTCATATTTCATTGTTCTATTTGATAAAAAATACATCTTAGTGATGGGCAAAAAATGTAGCTGCTACCATCTATCACGGCTACTTTTAAATAACTGTTACAAATAACATTTACAACTGTTATTCTGCTATTTATGAAACTGAAAGTCGAACTATGGAACAGTGAATTTTCCTGGCGGACAAACTAAACAATATACCTAACAGTTCGGAAATATCTGTGATCAGGTTCGAAGACTTTAGATACTTTTCAAAGAATTTTCAAAAAAAATTCCGAAAAACAATTTCAAAAAAATTTACAAAATCTGCTTACAGAGCTATCTACACCGGGGTGTTCGAGGCCGTTGCGAGATACGCGGCAGCAGGATGGTGGCATCACCCCACGAAACGGCAGCGAGTTATCCTCGTTCAGGCACAGAGAACAGCCCTGTTGAGGGTCACAAAGGCCTATCGGACTGTCTCTACGGCAGCGCTGCAAGTACTGGCGGGAGCTCCGCCCATTGACTTAGTCTTGGATGGGGCCGTCGCCTCGTACCACTGCAGACGCAATCTGCCCCTTAGAGCAGACACCGACGAGTCTTTGCGACTAGCCCTGGAGGAGGAACTACACGGACAGTCCAGACCGGAGCGTTGTAAGGACATAGTCCAAGAGTGGATAGTAGATAAATGGCAGCAGCGATGGTCACAATCATCACACGGCCGAACGACCTGGGCTTACTTCCCAAACGTCCGGGCAAGACTTGAGTAATATAATCTTGAGCACGTCGTTCTTCGGATGGGACTTTAAGCGATGATCCAGGGCCTTTTCGAATGTCAGGTACTCGTTAATGAGTTGTATCTAATGTAACTAAAGCTGGGTAGGTGAAATCTCACTAAGGTTGAAAATAAGCTTGAGCATGTCGTCCTTCGGATGGGACTTTCGCGATATATCTGAATCTGTCTGTGGTTGACCACCTTGTGGTTGACCACTTTGTTTCTGGTTGCTGCATATCTACCAACATTGCTGTTTTAATGTGTTTTTCAATATATATAGTCTATCGAGCTCAAGATCGCGACTTGGTTATCTAGCCGAGGCACTTAGGTCAAATGTTTTAATCGGGAAGTTAAAATATTCTTGAGCACGTCGTCCTTCGGATGGGACTTTAAGCGATGATTCAGGGTCTTTTCGAATGTCAGGTACTCGGCAATGATTCGTATCTATTGTAACTAAACCTGGGTAGGTGAAATCTCACTTAGGTTGAAAATAACCTTGAGCATGTCGTCCTTCGGATGGCATCTCTTCATGGCATCTCCGCATGACATCTCTTCATGGAATCATCTCATGTCATCTTTTCCTGACATCTCCACATGGCATCTCTTCATGGCATCCCCCCATGGCATATTTTCATGGTCTCTTCATGGCATCCCTGTATGGTATCCCCGCATGGTATTTCTTCATGTCATTTACTCATAGCATCTCAGCATGGCATCTCTTGATGCCATTTCTTAATGGGCTCCGCGCATGGCATCCCTGCAAGGCATTCTCGCATGGCATCCTCGCAGGGCATCTCTGCATAGCCTCTCTTCATGGCATCTCTTCGTGGCATCCCCGTATGGTATCCTCGCATGGCATCCTCGCATGGCTTCTCTTCATAGCATCCCCGCATGGCATCGTCTCATTGCATCCCCGCATCGCATCTCTTCATGGCATCCCCGCATGGCATCCTCGCGTGGCATCTCTTCATGACGTCCCCGCATATCATCTCTTCATGGCATCCCCGCATGGCCTTTCTTCATGGCCTTTTAAAAAGTCTAAAAAGAAACTTTTATTTCAAGATGCTTCCATAGCTTAAATTTGTAGCAATAATTTGTAGCAATAAATAAAATTTGTGGTAAAAAAAAATAATATAACAGTGTAAATCTAAAAAATATAATATATTATATTTATATATATTATTATATAATATTGTTATTAATAAATATATAATAATAATAACTGCTGAAAATATCGACCAATAAATTATGTATTTGTTGTCATATTGTACAAATAATATAATGTTTTTACCCATTTCAGGAGATACCGAACAGCTTATTTCATTTTTATATGATTAACTTAGTTTACAAATTAATACGAATCGAAGCATTTCAACAAACAATTCGAAAACCATCATGGACGCTGTATTCTCGCGGTATTTAGAGACACTACAATCACAGTTGTATATATCTTATTCTATCACAAACCTGTAACTTTATATATAAAAAAAATTGAAGAACAATAAATTTGAAAGTTTAATTCCTCATACTTTTTTTTCTTATTGTAACATTATAAAACAAATTTTAATCATAATCAGTGCACGACATCCAAGTTTTTGAAACTAAAATAGATGTTTTACACATCTATTCTCGTGAGTACCTACCGCGTCACTCACACATTTGCTTTTTTTTTTTTTATTTCTCTACTATCAGCTCTACTAACGATGGTCTATTCAAGTTGAGCTTCAAAGCGCCGTGGTGGCTCTGATTAATTCAGATAATTGAGTCTGTAGCTGTAATTATTTTGTTTGGATGGGGGGGGGGGGAGGTGAATATCTTCTGCCCACGCTTCCCCAGACGGGCGTATCTCGTCTCTCCTGCATTTCTGTATAATTGGTTCTTTAAACCTGACTATTTTACGTTGAGGGGTAAATTAATTCCTATATATGTTTTTTTTCGGGTGCTCCTTGCCGGAGGGGGGAGGTAATACTACCCGGACGTTGATAGTATCGGGAAGAAGATGAGGAGAATGTCTTGTTTATTTGCTGAAGAGAGAAACGAGTTACAAATAACAGCTACAACTGTTGAACTCCTCTTATGAAAATAACAGTCGAACAGGGTAACAGTTCAAAAGTATTTGTTATTTTATTATTTAAATAATATTATATTTTTAAACTTTCTATTCTATTTTAACTTTCATAAAGTTCCATTTTGCTTTGTTTCACAGAAGCCCTTTTTACTTTAGCCTACTCTCTAGTTCTTTATGTTTTAATATTTCTAATATATTGCGATGTAGAAAATTACACACATTTAAATTATTAATAATATATTATAAAATTATGTATATTTATTTGTATAAAAACAAAAACAAAAAAACAACTAAATTGGTGAATAATTATATGAAGTCGCATTTGTTTTAAAACAACGAATGAAATGAAAAACAAAAGATGACCATCAGCCGTTTTAATTAGAGAAGACCAGTCGAAGGTGAGTTGTGGTGTGGAGGAGTCGAAGTTGTCTGGTTGAGGTGAAAGGTCTGAGTTGAGATTAGGGATTGGTATCGATTAACCGATTAATCGAAAAAATCGATGTTTAGGTAAAATTATCGGTGGTTTTTTAATTGATGTCATCTAGGTTTGATTAATCGGATAATCGATGATTATTTAACGATTATTAAATATTCAATTAAAATTACAACTCATCCGAAAAACAGGAGAAAAAAAAGAAAAATGAATTAATTATTATTCATCCGAAGTGCAACTCGTCTAAAAAAGTGGGAGGAGACTATCGTATCGACTATCGATACAACACAGTGCCTCTGTGGAACTGGTGTTAAGTAAAAAGTAACCTTCTAATAGTTCTACTTCTAATTCTAATTTCTAATCATTTGTGTTTTGTCATTTGTGAGTTGTGCTTGACTGATTGTATTAACTTTTGTTTGTGCGTTCGTTTATTCGATTAATCGATTATTTAACCAACTATTAATAAGTGTATCGATTACTTAATGATAATCGATGTCATCGATCGATGTTTTGTTGGTCGATATCCATCCCTAGTTGAGATGTAGTGAGAAAAGTGTTTAGGCTTTAGTTGTGGTGAACCAAAAAGGTGGAAATAACCTTGAAATCGATGCGCCAAGGAGGTACTTTTATTTATTTATATGTTTTATCTGCCCCAAGATAATTCTAAAAGAAGAATGGCCAATATTTATTCGTTTATAAGATTTCTTTTTCAAAAATTAATTTAACGTTTTTTTATGTTCTAATCTTAGTTTTTAATTTTATATTGTAAATTTAAGCAAATAAACCCAAATATTTGTTCTCGTATTCTACTATGCTATTCATTTTCCCTGTTGGCCCAGTAAGTTAATTCAAAAACCTTTGGATTGGATTTAACACTTTTGCAAAATTTAGAAAAACAATTTGGCATCTCTTTAGAAATCCAAGTGAAAAGTTGTTAATTGAATTTTTTTTAACTTTCCTAAAAATTGCACGTCTTGAACTTTTGATATTTTTAGGGCCCTTTTCGGAAAATACTGTAGAAATCAAAATTCAGTAAAAGAGCAGAGATATAATTTTTACAGGAAATGTGGTAATTTTATTTGTTTGTTTTAATTATTATTAATAATATTATTTAATTATTTGTTATTAATTTTAATAATTCAATTAATATTTATAATTTATTTTTAATTAACACAGGAGATTAGTAATAACAATAATGGTAAACAATAAAATAATGTAAATACAAAATAAATAAATGAATTATTACAATAATAATAATAATAATAATATTAAAAAATACAATTTATTATAATTTAAATTGTGATAAAAAGGAACATTGGAGAGCCCGACTGACTAATATATATTTAATGAAACTGAGAGCACTCTTGAAACTTCCCAAAGAGCATCGATATTCCTATATTAACGGAAAATTACATTTTAATTAAAACTAATACCTATTATAGGTACTGGTATTATAATTTATTATTTTTTTTTTTTTTGAAAATCCAATTAAAATCTCAAATATCCGGGAAAGCACTGCCCCCTACACGAGGAAAATGAATAGTAATTTTCCACTTTCTTCGATGCATAGAAACCAGATGCATCCCTTTTTTCTTGATGTCTTTGAGGATGTGACTGAAAACACCTATAGTAAAAGTAAATCGAATCGATCCATCAGTTTCTCTAAGAGACTGCCGGACGTGAGATGGGGGTGTTAGGTCCCATTGATGTTGCGTCAACTGAGTCTTGTATAAGTGAGTATGGCGCATCTCATTGTACTGACAACGTTGAGATCAGAATGGAGCTTTCATGTTTCTCAAGACTGGATAGATAGGTCCTGTGAGATACAGAGGTGGATCAACCCCAGCTATACAAAGTATAGGGGGGAATTCCACAAGTTGTCAAGTAAGATATTTATTAGTATTAGCTAGCCGGCTTTCGAGGTTGCCCTCATCATCAGGCAGTCTGAAAAAATAATAAATTGTTGAAATTTAAATGAAAATTAAAATATTTGAGTAAATAAAATTTGAATTTTTTTATAATAAAAATAAATAAATAAAACCATCTAAAAACTTTAACAATTTAAAATTTCATTGATGGGGACATATAAATTTATATCCATAAAATTTTAAATTTTATTTACTCAAATATTTTAATTTTCATTCAAATTTCAAAAATTTGTATTTTATCAGACTGCTTGATGATGAGAGCTACCTCGAAAGCTGGCTAGCTAATACTGATAAAAATCTGTGAGAGGTGAGACTACATCTTATTTGACAACCTGTGAAATAATCACTTCTCACTACATGTTATTTGACAACCTGTGAAATAATCACTTCTCACTACATCAGCCATCTATACCAAGTATAGGGGAAGTTATGTAATCTGTCAAAAATTCGATGCCGAGTTTATAACGGAATTTCATGTTTTCCAACCTAATTTGTCAGATGGCCTTTATACATTACATAGACGATAATGTCACCAAAATCAACAGGCCTTCAGTTATCATTGTGACAATCATTCTGCAAAAGGAAATATTCAAATTTGTGCATTTTTTCAGAAGTTATCTTGCATGAAAAAATAAATAAAATAAATATAGACTTGCGAATAACCAATTTTCCCAGACTTAATTTTCCTTACATGGAAATTCGCAATTCTGCTACCTGAGTGATTGTTTTGTTTAAATGTCCTTATGCACTCCCAACTGGGGCAGAAAGGCTCATTGAAATCGTTACACATCTCATGTCTATTCTACAAAATAACTAACATGGACACAGTCGAGCTCCTGTCTCCTCAACTCTGGTCTCTACTGTTCCCTGCCGCGGCTTCCCTCATTGTTTTCGCCTGCATATTCTGACAAAAGACCCCCCCCCCCCCCCCCCCCCCCCACACGAAAGCCCAAGGTTGTACATTGTTTTTTTTGTTGCTTTTTGCTTTTTTGCATTTTATACTTTTGCTTTTATTGAAGTACCTTGGCGTTGCTGGCACATCTTGATAAACATCACGTACTCCCCTCAGAGCCTATTTTTTCCTTTAAGTATTCGGTGCATAAAAATAGGAGTTAGTCAGAGCTGCATGGAACTTTCCCATAGTAAAGTAGAAGTAAGGTTCTGTCATGTAAATGAAAACTATAATATTTGACCAACGTTTCGGAAAATATTTATTTCCTTCTTCAGGGCCTACAGGATACAACAAACAAATGAACATCACATAGAAAAAGAACTCTCTTTTGATTTTAACAACACAAGTATACTAGGCAATGAGACAAACTGGTACAAGAGATACATGCTGGAGGTGACATAATAAACAAAAAAAGAAGTTAGCTCCACCAACACTTAACACACAACATGTGAATGTGTTTTTCAAAAAATTTTGTACTAAGATGTATTATGATTATTGTTATTATTTATCTATGTTTATTAAATGCAAAAAAAATAAAAATTTATATTTATTGTTTTGTTGTGTTGTGTCTTAATTTAATCATTTTGATGTATACGAAAATGTATATACAATTTATTTATTTATTATTATTATTTTTTTTTTTTTATTCATTTTTTACAATGTTAATAATGTTACTTGAGTTGGTTACATTCCACGCAACACCCCCTCCACCGAGGGTCATGTAAGTAAACTCAGGTAGCCCTCAACCGTTACGTACACGACATCATAGCTCTATACTGGACACAAACTCACAACACCTTCATCAGTCACATCCACTCAAGTCATTATAAGATAATTTATGTATACCTATATATATTGTTATATATAGGTTATTTTATTACTACTTTCAAAAATGTTTTTATTTATTTTTTATTATTTATTTATATTAAATTTTTTTTTGTATTTTGATAATTTTTCTTTTACTTAAATAAAAAATTGTTTCCATCTCTTTATAACATTATTATTAAGTATCTAGTTGTGGTATGCGTGCTTGACTTCTGAGCTCAAGAACGTGGGTTCGTAACCCGACCGAGGCCCTTAGTTTATTTTATCTGGGAGGTAAAATAAACTTAAGCACGCCGTCCTTCGGATGGGACGTTAAGCGATGGTCCCGAGCCTGTACGATGTCAGGTACTCGTTAAAGATCCCTGCCCTAGGTGAATAAAAATTTAGGGTAGGCAAAATTTAGGACTCCCACAGTAGAGTCGGGCTCACGTCCACCAGAGTGACGAAAGAGCGCTTTGGTAGCAGGCGATATGACCTCGTTGTTAAAGCCCGGGCATGAGTCATAAAACCTAACCAAAGTATCTAGTTATATCATTGTTCATATTGACTAATTTGTTTTTTTGTATTCTGCAGGCCCTGAAGAAGGAGGAAATAAATAGTTTCCGAAACGTTGGCCAAATATTGAGTTTTTTTCTATCTGAAGTTATCGTCTTCACACACAGATAATTTTTTTTTTTTTTTAATTTTGCAACTCTTATTGACTTTTAGCCAAATCGACCAAGAGGGAAGGGAGCTTAACTCAATAACTGCCGTTGTAATGAATGCTTCGACAAGAAATTTGATTTGATTGAGAATTCAGTAATCCCTGTGTAAGACTACTGTTGAATAAAACTGTCGAATGGTGTCACAGGGAGTGTAAAAACTAACTTGATGATTCCACCGAATTTTTATTTTGTTTAGACAATTTTTGCTGTAGAAAGTGTTTCAAAAATTGTAACAAGATCCCCTTCTTGTCAGAGATTTTTGCGATAACAAGCTCACGACTTCATCTCGCATACTCCCCTCAATTCGAATAAAGAGGCCAAAATCTCCGAGTGGCTGGCTCCGTGTTCAGCGAGAAAGGGGAAAAATATATAGTAGTCGGTGAATCATGGCAATATACTCCCCCAGCTCGAATAAAACATGAGGCTTTCGACCCCAGCGGAGATTTGTGTTGTGTCATCCTCAGTGGTACTTCCCTAATTTATTTAAGTTATTATGTATTTAAATAATCAGATTATTATGATTTCACAGACTGCAAAATATAAATATATAAATAAGTAAAATATACATAAATATATTTAGCGCAGTCGGCCGAAGGGGAGCTACTTTTATTACCGACGTAATAAATGAAACTATATGAAATTTCATAAATGATTCAGAAGTTCCTGTGGAAGACACCCATTGATTTTAAGTCATATCTGTAGATTGGTTTTAGAAGTGTATAGGAATTAGTTGGTTAGTTCGGACTGGGGAAGTACCTTGCCATGGATGATTCACCGACCACTTGTTTGTACTTATGGGTGTATTAAGGTTAGGTTAGGTTTTATGACTCATGCCCGGGCTTTAACTACGAGGTCATATCGCCTACTATCAGAGCGTTCTTTCGTCACTCTAGTGGACATGAGCCCGACTCTACTGTGGGAGTCCTAAATTTTGCCTAACATAAATTTTCATTCACCTAGAGTAGGGATCTTTAACGAGCACCTGACATCGTACAAGCTTAGGACCATCGCTTAACGTCCCATCCGAAGGACGGCGTGCTTTAGTTCATATTACCTCCCAGATAAAATAAACTAACTTTCGAACTCATGATCTTGAGCTCAGAAGACAAGCACGCATACCACTGAGCCACCGGCACCCTCGGGTGTATAAAGCTCCCGTTTTCGCCATATAATATATCTTTTAAATAATTGTAAGCAGAACTGAATAAATAAAACTTTAAGAAGGGATGATTGTCTGTATATAGAGTATTTTTTATAGGTATTCTTTACATTTTATTACCATATTCTGATTCAGGAATAACATTGAGGATACATGTTCAGTTCCTTTCAAGGATAAATACACATAATAATTAAATTCAATAAATAATCAGTAACAAACAAAAAAAAATTAGAAGTTTAAAAACATAAACATACCTGGTAAAAGAATTGAAAAAACATACATTTATTCAGGTTGGTGATATTATTTGTTAATTGGTTTTTAAATTATTTTTTATTTGTACATTTAGGGAGTGCTGGTGATGACTGGATTCTCCCCTCACGCCTCTCAGTTCTTTCGACGCCTCGTCTCCTGGTCTTCCTCCACTGCTGGTCAGTGGATGGTTGAGCAGAGTGGTAGGAGGGACAGCGCTGGTCTCCCCCTCTATCCACTAGAAACTGACTGTAGGAGTCCTACTGGTGCTCTTCTCGACGAGTTTCTAATAGATTTTTATTTGTTTTTACTCTTTGATACCAACTCTCTTCCCGTGACATTCTCGTACGTGCCGAGAACCAGTATAAAAACTTCCCCAATTTATCATGATTGGCCCGTGATGGTAGTTCACCTTTAAGCTACTAGGTGGAACTACCATCACGCCACTGTCCCCAAACCTTTTAGGCCCCTGGCGAGCGCCGTGCTGTCCGGGGCTGCTGAGCGGTTGGGAATCCGTGCTAGAGGGCCCCTAGGGTCAGCTGACGCCTGACCCTACCCCTGATCGGCTCCCACTCCCTCAGCAGCTCTGGATTAAGGGGCCGCTAGTTGGAACTTTTGATACAATTGGTCCAACTAGTGTGCCCTGCCCAGCTCGCTCGGGGTTCGACACATATGCAAGAAAAACAGAAGCAGAGTGCAGAGGACAAAGCCAGTTGAAGTAAACCAGTCTCCAGTCTATTCTATCCAGCTGTGAAGCCAAGGGAGTCATCTCAATATCCCCCCCACGCCTTCCGGGGTATTTTTGGGTGGCCGGCTCTGCTGGCCAGTATATCACTCTACATCCCCCTCCGACATCATCTTTCATTTCTTTTTGTCCGTTTATCACCATTTATTTTGTACATATTTTATTTATTTATTTTTGTTGTTTGCAATTATTTTGTACATAATCCTTTCTTTTTTGCTACTTATTATTTGCTTTAAATATTTTGTATAACTTATGACTTTATTTATTCTTACGGTCAACACTTCTGCTTATTGTTTTTGTACAGATTGTAGAATAAATAAAAAAAAAATATGTGTACATTTTAACTAGTGAATATTGATTCTATTCTCAGATGACTTCGATGCATGCTTCTAAATGTAGTAAATTATAAAACTAGAGTTATTTATTTCATTCTTATTTGTTTTTGACTGAGTGTTCGATGATGGAAGACACTATAATGTTCCATAAAAGGAAGATTCTGACTTACAAAATGGGATCTGTAATGGGAGTAAAGACACTGAAACGTTTGAAATCACTATTTTTTGAGAAAAAAAAATTGGAAAATTAGTGCTGTGGTAATATATTTTATATGAATCAAGAATCTTCTAAATAACTCTCAAAAAATATATTATTTATTGTTAACACTGAATCTCCTAGCCCCCCCCCCCCCCCCTCCCCCCATCTACTCCCCCAAATATGTATACACTAAAATAATATACAAATCTTCGTTGAAAATTAGCGAACATTATAAACAAATATTTAAAAAGAAAAATAACTAGTGATTACAAAACAACATATTAATGAGGTCAGTTAGAATTTTTACATTTTAAATTGTATAAAAATGATATTTATATTAAATTAATGATGAACATAATGATGGCTATAAACAATATTAAGAATTGATACCCGAAATATGTATGTCGATTAAGAACTGTGAATTAGGTACGTTTTAATCTGAGAAAATAAATGGGAGAATAATAGCTGTCACATATATTATGCTAAATATACATTCAAAATCGCCTTACCCGCTCCAACAATTAATTGTAATTATTATATTTTGAATTATTTAATATTATTTCAAAAATAAAAAGTCCGAATTGAAAATTCATGGAAACTAGGCTTGGTTACACTGAGTGATTTGTTACATTTGGCTCAAACACTTGTTATATTTTCTTTGAAATCAATTATATTACTGGGTTTTATAACAGTTTCCCTTCAGTTCCCAGAATAAACTTAGAATAACTTTAGCGTTCACAGTCAGTTTAGGATTAACTTTTGATTTGGTCAGTGTTAGGCTTATTACAAAAAAAAGTGACTAGGCTTATATATGTCATAGTCCATGACAAAATTATAGTTTTAGAATGAATTGATGCCGGTTGTACATGGAATATATTAGGAACAAGTAAGTTTACTCATTAAATAAATTTGTCCATCATGAATTTCATTTTGAATTGACAACATTTAAATTGCTACACTTAGGCTGTCACATTTTATAAACACAACTATTAAAATCAATTATATTTTATCTATTATAGGTTTAGGTTTAGGTTTTATGACTCATGCCCGGGCTTTAACTACGAGGTCATATCGCCTACTACCAGAGCGCTCTTTCGTCACTCTGGTGGACATGAGCCCGACTCTACTGTGGGAGTTCTACATTTTGCCGACCCTAAATTTTTATTCACCTAGGGCAGGGGTCTTTAACGAGTACCTGACATCGTACAGGCTCGGGACCATCGCTTAACGTCCCATTCGAAGGACGGCGTGCTTAAGTTTATTTTACCTCCCAGATAAAATAAACTAAGGGCCTCGGTTATCTATTATATATATATATATATATATATATATATATATATATATATATATATATATATATATATATATATATATAATCGAGGTTTTACTGTTCGATATTCATATTAAAATGTCCATTCCATCGACTGTTGTCGAACTGTGGTTTCCAATTATTCCCGTGCAACGACAGTCGACCGACTAGTTCTACATAAAAACCTGATATTTTCATTCTGAACAGTTAGATTCTGCAAAAATATGCATATTTTGAATTCCAAACATCTTGTCTCGCCTGTCTCATGAAATGTCAACCCTGTTTCTGACACCCTCTCGATATACCTATATAAGTATATATGTAGGTATGTGTGTATATAATTTTTTTTTTTTTTTTTTTTTCACTCCCCCAGATGTAAAAGAAAAAACATTCGATGTTCTTGAATTCAAAAATAAAAAAAATCATCTCTGTTTCTGTCTACACCATATTTAGTATGAGGATTTAGGAGCCCCTAAGTAAGTAAACTGTAGAATATTAGCGTAAACGGTCGACTAGTTTTGGAGGAGGAGCGAAAAGTTAATAGATTAATTCGTTCTGGGGAAGTACATTGAAGCTGATCGACTGACAACTTTTTTTATCTAGTCGCATGTGGGGTGAAGCGAGTTGCATAACTAAATTCTTATGAACTTTTTTTTTTTATACAGGGTAAAAATGAGAGGTGAAAAAACCTTGAGCACGCTGTCCTTCGGGTAGGACGTTAAGCGATGATCCCCGAGCCTGTACGATGTCAGGTACTCATTAAAAACTCTAGTAGAGTCAAACTCATGTCCAGCAGAGCGACAAAAGTGCGCTCTGGTAGTAGGCAATATGACCTCGTAGTTAAACCGTTGCTCTAATTTACATCTTACCAAATTTATGCAGCTTCTTGAAAACTTTCATTGCGTCTTTTCAAAATTTGAATATTTTAAAGTCCCAAGTGGAGACAGCCATTTGAAAGATGTCCTCATGACCTATTTTTTTGCATCATGCCTATATTGTAGAATCCAAACCCAATGTCCCATTATTATATCTTATCCAGTTTCAAGATGGCTGGCTATTGAAAGATGGAATTAATTGGGTTGTCCCAAAAAAAAAAAACTTCCAATTTTGACCTTATTGAGTAAAAATAGAAAAATAACTTCTAAGAGTCCTTGAAAAGACCTTTCAAAAGATATATCGGTTGTTAGTTTGTGATGTTGGTAGCTCTGCCACCAGGATACCCCATATCGGGTCGAGTAGTACATCATTTTGAATTGAAGAAACAAATTTTGTTGAATTAAACATTATACAAGTTCTGTGTTTTTATTTATTTTATTAGCTTTGCACTTTATCGACACAAATCGCAGGTTAGGTTAAGTTTTATGACTTATGCCCGGGCTTTAACTACGAGGTCATATCGCCTACTACCAGAGTGCTCTTTCGTCACTCTGATGGACATGTGCCCGACTCTACTGTGGGAGTCCTAAATTTTTCCTACCCTAAATTTTTATTCACCTAGGGTAGGGGTCTTTAACGAGTACCTGACATCATACAGGCTCGGGACCATCGCTTAACGTCCAATCCGAAGGACGGCGTGCTTAAGTTTATTTTACCTCACAGATAAAATAAACTAAGGGCCTCGGTCGGGTTTCGAACCCACGATCTTGAGGAGCTCAGAAGACAAGCACGCATACAACTGAGCCCGACTCTACTGTAGGAGTCCTAAATTTTGCCACAGTCAGAGCTGCACGGTATTTTCCCATAGGTAAAAGAAATTAAATGAACAACTAAATTTTTTAAACATATACATTTAATTAAATTCAGATGAATAGTTCTACAATAATTGCAATGGAGTACAGTGTTTAAAAAAAGTATATAAATACTTCAAATACATGGAATGATACAGAATTTCTCCATAAAATAAACTGCAGTTATCAAGAAATTAATTATTGCACAATTAAATACAGTTAACCATAAAGTTCAAATACAATTTTAAGCTATTACAATTTTTTTTTCGTGGTACTTTAAAATACAGTTTTTTTTTTCCATTATTAATTTTTTTTTACAAATATACATAAATTTAATAATTTTTTAAACTGATATTTGAAATTGAAACATATAACAATTTTAATAATCAATGGAATTTATAAAAAAATATATCTTCACAAGTCATTGAAAAATATAATAGCTCAAAAAAAAGTTAACAATATTGCCATGTCATACAAATTAATTTAAACAAATTTTTAGATAAAACAAAAAAAAAAAAAAAAAATACGCAAACATATTTCATTTAAAAATACACTCAAATAGATAAATATAATACAATTATTTACATAAGGAATAAAAATACGCATCTACACAACTTAGCACAGAGATTTTGAACAATAATAAACATATAGGAGAAAGGGGTCTGAGTTATGACAATTAAGTTCCTGGAAAAGTATAGTAGTAAGTAGTTATATTGTGACTCGTGTCCGGGCTTCAACTACGAGGTCATGTACCTACTACCCGAGCGCTCTTTTGTCAGACATGAGCCCTGGTAGTCCTAAATTTTGCCTACCTAGGTTCATTCATCTAGGGTAGGGGTCTTTAACGAGTACCTGACAATGGCACAAGCTCGAGACTATCCCTTAAGGTCCCATCCGAAGGATGGCGTGCTCAAGGTTTTTTCACCTCCCAGATAAGTAGGCAAGCACAGTACCTCTGATCTACTGGTGCCCTCGACAAAATTAGTAAATATTCAATTAAATCTATGTTGGACAGGAAAAAGATATTTTTTAAATTTATTTGAAACATACCTTTTTAAATTATTACTTTTTGGTATTCAAGACTAACATTAATTTTAAAGGATGAAAAGTAATACTGGTGCTTAAATAAGTACTCATGAAGCATCTTGAATCTATTGCATTTTAGATGAAGCTAATATAATCGGTCAGAATGTCGATGTTGAGTTTTCATCGGAATTTCATTTTTTCCAACCCCCAAATCCAAAAATGAAAAAAAAAAAAACATTTTCAGCTAAATTGGGTAAAGTAGGGCTTAATAAAAAAAAAAAAAAAAAAAAACTAATAAATGCCAATCGACATGAAAATTCATATGTGAATCCAAAACTCCACAAGGACTTTACGTACTGATTTTCAGACAAAAAGAAAATGTGGATCAGAAGGGGGGTTCAATTCAAAAACTCTAATAAATGACAATAATAAATGTATCGACACGAAATTTTATATGAAGATTGAATCGAGTAAGACTCTTATTTTCAGATCAATTCGCAAGGAGAAGAAATAAGTTTTTAGACGGAGAGTGGAAACTTAGTTAATTACAAATAATTTGAGCTGGGGAAGTATATTATTGACGGTTATTCATATACTTTTGTTTTCCCTGTCTAATTGAATTTGTTTTTTTAAGCAGACAACAAACTCTTGCCAACCCTATAAAACTAATGGGGATTTTGAGTCCCAAAAATAATTAATTCAAAGAAACTGATTCGATAATGTCATCTTCAGAGCAAGCAGTGCGGTGGTGACAATGTGATACACCACTGAGGATGACGCTGTACTGTAGTCACACTAAACATTCTGGTTACAACGTAATAGGAAGACAATTTCTTGTTTAGACAGGATTTTTCTTGTAATATTTCCTATATCTTGTCTTCAGTCGTTTAGTGAGGTTTTCTCGTTGATATTACTTTTTTTTCCCCCATTAGCTGAATTTGTTGTCTAGCGAAGCGACGTCTGTACTATAGATTTCAATTCCAAAACGCTTCAATGCAAACCAAGGAATGGATGAAGATAGATCACATGTGAAGAAGATACAGTGTAGAAAGGTTATTTCTAAAACGTATCCACATTCCCTAAGATCACCATGGTTCCAGGTGGGGGGCCACTCATCTAATGATCAACTAGTTGACTTGAACCACTAAAACACCAGGATTACTTTTCTTCAACCCCTCACAACTAATGAGTCTTGGGGGTGGTTCAATATTTATTTATTACTGTCTCATTGGTTCCAAAAGGTAAACTTTAGAATGGGTTTAAATGTTTGAAATACACCATTTCCCCCCTCACAATTCTCAGCCCCGGCGGACCTAAGCACGTAAGTAAAAAAATTGATTTTTATTTTTATTGTTGCAATTTATGTACTTTAGTACATTTTTAGAGTGTAAACATTATCGAGGTTGAAAAAGAACATTTCCGGTTTAGGTGGCATTGGATAGAAACTGACTTATGTGCTTAGGTCCGCCGGGCCTAAAGAATACAACTTTGAAATATTGAAAAGACTGTGCGAAATTATTTCAAAGTTGTATCCTTATCGCACTGTTTGAGCTTGCTGTAAAAAATGCACATTTGATAATCTGAAAATCGAAAAAAAAAACAATAAGTTGGATTTTCACATAAACTTATATGAATGTAAAAAGTGCATCTCATGTATTAAAAAGTCGGATATGCAATTTAAAGGGGAGAAAAAACAATTATTTATTTTGCGAATATTTCCCAGCGAAAATAAAAATGAGAAATGGTAATGCTTAGTGATAATTGTGTTGACGCAGTGTGAAAATTATCTCGTATTTTTTCAAGGAGAAAGATCAGAATCAAAATTCTAGAACATGGAAATCAGAAAAAGTTTTAAGAACAGTTTATATGATCCGAAATGAAATTCTTACGTCGGTTTCATATTTATATTTTTTGTGACAAAAAAAAAAAAAAATAATAATAATCTTTCGTTATTTCACAAGTTATAGCAGTGATTCTCAACCAAAGTGTCGCGAATAGTTTGTTAGGGAAGACATTAAAAATATAAAATGTAAGGGAGTAATGTAGCCTTGAATACAACTGTAAAGATCATAGTTGGTAATGGTGGAACATGAACTGAGAGTTGTATTGTCCTTTTTACTACAAAATATAAAATGAGACAACCAAAAAATTACTATTATATGCTACGATAATAATACCACTTATGGGTCTTATTGTTCATATCTGTATTAATAATGAGATTTACATTTATTATTGAAAATTCAATACTTTCATTTAAAAAACCTATGTATACGACCCCATTTTCCACTGTTCCAATATAATGCCACTGATTATTTTAATATATTTCAAATATTTATATGAAATGATTAAAAGTAAATCTCATTTTAAAAAGCTGATTGATTTGTTTAAGAGTCATGCCCGGGCTTCAACTATGAAGTCACACCGCCTACTACCAGAGCACTCTCTTTCGTCACTCTGGATGAACCCGACTCTTCTGTGGGAGTCCTAAATTTTAATATTTGGGCTAACGGACTTTTTACAATTCGGTGCGACTATAGGCAAAAAATATATCACAAAAAAAAGTGTATATAATGAAAAAAAAAAAAAAAATTCAAAAAATGGACATCCGAACTTTTGGAATACAGAAGTACAAATATTGATTCGTTTTTGGAAATTCATGCATTTTTGGAATTGACACACAAAGAATAGGGGGGTGAAATGAGATGCAACTCAGAACTTACCCAGAGAGAACAATTCAACGAAATTAATTGTCAGACCTCACATACTATAATAAGAAATTAATAATATTCAATACTACAGTGTAGGAAGTAGCTAAACCGTGATACAGTACAAGAAACCATACTTTGTTGATACAGTACACGAAACCATACTTTGTTGATACAGTACACGAAACCATACTTTGTTGATACAGTACACGAAACCATACTTTGTTGATACAGTACACGAAACCATACTTTGTTGATACAGTACACGAAACCATACTTTGTTGATACAGTACACGAAACCATACTTTGTAACCAGCATAAAAAAATTTGTAAAGAATCAAATTTTCGATGCGGAAGTTAATTTTCTTAATGTAAAAAATATAAAAATGTTCTCGCACAATAATTAGTATATTTCCTTAATTAGGTATGATTTCGACCACTGCATCTATGTACAATTTTTTTTTTTTTTTTTTTTTTTTTAACATTGTTTTTGACAGCAAAATATTCTACTGTACCTTGCCATGGGGAATAAACATAAGTGATTTTATTTAAAAAATATATAAATATCTTATCCTTTATGTATGTACCTTATACATACATAAATGGATATTGTCAGGAAGTAAATACAGTAAACTTAATAAGAAAAAAATTATAAAAAAAAAATTGTACATTTGTTTTTATTTGACAAGTAATATATATTTATTTTTCCCATAAATAAATGATACATAAATATTTTATGTATAAGTATATAAACAAGCACCATACACTGAAGGATTAAAAATAATTTATAACTATACACCGATTGTATAAAAACAAACATTTTGAAAGCCCAGTAAAACGCTAACGAGACATATACATGCATCACTTAAATAATTCTGATAACAGAAATGCTTTATGTAAAAACAAAAAAAAAAAAATATATATATATATGTATGTATACATTGGAATAATGTACATGAATATATAGACAACAAATAAAAAATAAAATAAATATAGGAAAAAATAAAAAGCTTAGTTCAAACAAAAGTGGGACCGAAAATAAGTTGTTTTTTTTGTCTTTGGATTTTTATTAAATGATAAATTAAAAAATACTTTATTGTAGAAAATAATCCGTGCTGTTTTTAGAATCCATCTGAAACAAAAAAATAAAAATAAAGTAATATAGTCGTCGGCGGTGAATCTGATATAGGGGAAATATTGGAGTGAAAGTGATATAATTTGAATGCACTTGATACAAATTATTTTTAAAAAGGCGTCGGTCAATCACCGACTATGTACATCCCCAGCACAAATTATGTTTTCGCTCTCCCTCCAAAGCCAATCGACCGTTTGGGTTAAAACTCAATATTTGATGTATTTGATGGCTTATACTAAATTTTGTGTCGATATATTCATTACATCGACAGTTATTGAGAATTTTTAGTTGAGCCCCTCCCCTTCGCCTGCAAATTAATAGATGCTGCCCTTATAGAACTTGTGAAGTTACATATGAAATTTCGTCATTAAAATTACAGTTATTCGAGTTATCTTGTTTACAGACACACACACACAGATAGACATTTTTTTTCATTCATTTTTGAAAACTGGAGGAGGAAAACTCCCCCATGAGAATCATGCCTGGGCTTTAACTATTTAATCTTTAACTATTTCGTCTCTCTGGTGGACATGAGCCCGACTCAACTTTGGGAGGGAGTCCTAGATTTTGTCTACCCTAAATTTTTATTTATTTAGAGAAGGGGTCTTTATCGAGAACCTGACATCGCAAAGGCTTGGGACCATTGTTTTACGTCTCATCCGAAGGACGGCATGCTCAAAGTTTTTTTTAGCTGGGGAAGTAAAAATGTCGAAATAATTTTTTAAAAAAATATTTACAACTATATATAATAAATAAAATGTTTTGGAAATTGAAAATAAGATAAAAAAATAGTTAAATGATAAAAGAAAGCTATGATGTTATAGTTGGGTTTCGTGCCAATGTTATTTTTCGGTTATTTCTCTACAATGTTTTCATTAAAATAAGTTTTCTAAATGTATTAATAAGAACAGCTGTGATATTGATATAGTAAACATCATTTTTTTTGTGCTCTTCAATATTTTTGTTAAAAAAGTATATTCTGTTTGTTTAAATTTGTTTAAAATCTTATCTTATTTTTGGTTTGAGTTGTTTTGTTTTGTTTAAGAACTTTTTCATAATGCAAGTCAAAACATCGTAAGCTAGCTGATTTTTATTTATTTTATTTATTTTTTTTTTTTTATTATTATTTTCTTTTATTTCATTTAATGGCAACCATTGAGGAAAAGAAAGAAGTCAACAATGCTGTGCCAGTAATCACACCGTGGCAAAAAGCATTTTCCAGAAAGAGGTCCGCTATAGAAAATAGAGACCCAAGGAAAATCGCTCGTCCTGCAGACACCATTCCTGTAAGTAACCCTTACACTCCATTAGCAACAAAAGATGACAACATGGAGACAGTAAAGGAAACTTTCGAGAAACCTCCTCCTATTTTCATTAAAGATGAAGTGACCAGTTGCAAGCACTTCATTGAAGAATTAATTAAAACTTCTGGGCCCGATTCCTTCATATTGAAAGCCACGACAAGAGGGATTACCTTATATCCCACGAAGCCCGAACACTATAGGGCATTCATCCATCTTCTCGATAACCATAAAGTTGAGTATCACACTTATCAACTGAAGTCGGAAAAGGTGCCGAGGGTGGTAGTTCGTGGCCTTCATCCTTCGTCCGACAAGGAGGAGATCATCGCAGCCTTCAGTGAGAAGGGTTATCAGGTGAAAGGAGTCATGAATGTCTACAAGAAATCATGGCTCCAACAAGACCCCAGTGTGCCCGACTCCGCTCCAATCAATGTCCCCCTCCCACTATTTTTTATCGACATAGACCCGAAGACATTTAACGAAAATATCTTTGATATTAAATCTTTACTGTACTGCAAAGTGACAGTAGAGGAACCCTATAGAACAAGGTCTATAGTCCAGTGCAAAAGATGTCAGTCGTACGGACACACCCAATCATTTTGCAGACTGCGCCATAAGTGCGTGCGGTGCGGTCAGGACCATGTCTCTGGTACATGCCAGAAACCAAGAACCACTGCAGCCACATGTGCCAACTGCAAGGGCTCTCACCCTGCCAACTACAGGGGGTGCATTGTCTACCAAGAACTTCGAAATCGACGGACAATTTCTTCTCCTCCAGTAGACAACAAGAGGTTTACGCCGCCGATGAATTCAACAGCTTTTCCCGTCATGCCTCAAAGGACTCAACCAACTCCGGCGACTCATCCTGCAGCGACTGGGCGGCCACATGTCAGTGCCTTCCGTCCACCACCCGCTACAGAAAGGAAATCCAGCTACGCAGATTCCCTTCGACGTCAGAGAACTTCTGGACTGGACAGATCCGATCCTCCGTCAGGGGGCATGGGAGAGGAAGGGTCCCAGTGGTCACCTCCTAATAATGGTATCCCTCCACATTTTAATAACTTTTTATCAAGTCTACAAACTATCATCCAGCCCCTTGTCACCCTCCTTTCACAGTTATCACAAATGACACAACTCTTCACACAGTATGCACACTAATTCACTCACCATTGGTTCCTTGTCAGTTCTTCTGTGGAATGCGAACGGACTTATACAACATAAAAACGAACTGGACATACTTCTACATGACAGACGGATTGACGTTGCCCTAATCTCTGAAACCCACCTGACGTCCAAATCAAAATTGTCTTTCCGGAACTATACTATACATCGAGCTGATCATCCTGACGACACTAGTCACGGCGGGGCAGCTGTTGTCATAAAGTCCTCACTCACACACTACCCACTTCCGAACGTAACCACACCTCACATCCAGGCAGCAGCTATCACTCTACATACACGACACAAAAAGATTAACCTTGTTGCCGTTTATTGCCCTCCGAGGTTCGCCATAGCTCCTGCTACATTTTCAGCATTTTTCCGGAAATGGGGACCCTGTTTCATTGCCGGTGGAGACTACAATGCTAAACACCAGCAATGGGGCTCGCGGCTCTGTACACCGAGGGGAAGGAGTCTCAATACTACAATCAACAATGACAACTTACAAACCACTTCACCGAGTACACCAACATACTGGCCAACTTCAAGACGCAAATTACCAGACCTACTTGACTTTTTTGTACACAAAGGTTTAAGAGGTATGCCATCATCTGTGAGCACCACGACCGACCTCTCTTCGGATCATTCACCGGTGTTTTTAAACGTCTGGGCGGAGCCGTCTCAAAAGGAGAGTAAACCGACGCTAACTCCAGGACTGATGGACTGGGAGTTATTCAGGGAAACCTTAAACGCTAAGCTCTCTGTACCATATTCCCTAAAGACAGAGGAGGAGCTAGAGCAGGCAGTGGAGTTCTACACATGTAGTGTTCAGGAAGCCGCATGGTCTTCATCATTTCCCTCAAAGCTGGCTTCCAGGCAAGATCTACCGGCTTACCCAGAGTACATTCGCAGATTGATCAGGGAGAAGCGGAGAGCACGGCAGATATGGCAATCCTCCAGACTACCGACTGACAAACAGATATACAATCGACTGAATAACAAACTGAAGACGGAAATTAAACTATTTCGAAAAGCTAAATTTGATACTTACTTCTCCAACTTGAATGCTGAAAGTGGCAGTCTCTGGCGAAAAACTCGTCGGGTGCTGCGTCAACCAGCAACGTCAGTACCTCTGCGATATGACAATGACTCATGGGCCATAACAGACGAGGAGAAAGCAGAGCGCTTCGCCTCCCATCTCACACAAACCTTCACACCTCATCCAGACATGCATGATTTAACACATGAAACACATGTCTCACAAACACTACATATCCCATTACCCCTTTCACTCCCTCCCAAATCATTCACACCTTCTGAAGTCGCATTTGAAATTCAACACCTCCCCAAAAAGAAGTCCCCAGGGTATGACCTCATTACGGCTGAAGTTCTCAAGGAATTACCTCGGAAAGCTGTCGTGTTCCTGACAACCCTGTTTAACTGCATACTACGCACAACACGCTTTCCAATTCAATGGAAACTCTCACACATTCTTATGATACTAAAATCAAAGAAGCCAGAACACTCTCCTTCCTCCTACCGACCTATCAGTCTTCTTCCACTATGTTCTAAACTCTTCGAAAAATTACTATACAAAAGGCTCATAACTATTCTTTCCAGTCAGCAAACACTTCCTCATCATCAGTTTGGCTTCCGCTCAGAACACTCCACAATACACCAGTTACACAGGGTTGTGGATTACGTGGCGTCTGCCCTAGAAAGAAAGTTTTATGCAACGGGGGCGTTCCTTGATGTAAGTCAGGCTTTTGACCGAGTTTGGCACGCGGGACTTCTTTATAAATTGAGACCGTTGCTTCCTCACACATATTATTTAATCATTCATTCATATCTAACAAACAGATACTTCGCCGTCCGTCAGGGCTCTGCTATCTCCTCAATAAGACCCATATTGGCGGGTGTACCGCAGGGTTCTGTCTTAGCTCCTTTATTATATACAATATACACATCTGACATGCCCACCTCCATCCACACAATGACAGCTACATACGCCGATGACACCGCCATCTTAGCTGCTGCTGACCTTCACATACACGCCTCATTTACACTACAACACCATCTCACACAAATTGAAAACTGGTGCAACACATGGAAAATCAAACTAAATACAGAAAAATCACAGCACATCACATTTACACTTCGACGAGAAACATGCCCCCCCGTTTTCATCTACGACAAGCCCCTCCCTCAAACTAATACTGTACGATACCTAGGACTGACATTGGATCGAAGACTGACATGGAATCCTCACACACGTCTCACACGAAACACGCTGAACCGTCGACTCAGAATACTCTACGGACTTCTAAATAGACGATCAAAATTAGACATGACACAAAAACGGAACTGTTATACTTACTTACTTAGACCATTATGGACATACGGATCACAGATATACGGTTCAGCAAAACCATCCAACATCAAACGAATTCAGGCATTTCAGTCAAAAACCCTCAGACTGATAACACAATGCCCCCCATACATAAACAACAGAACACTTCATAACGATCTTATGATACACACAGTACCCGACACAATACAAACTATTTACATACGTTTTTTTAGAAAACTTTACACACATACAAATCCAGAAATACGTACTTTATCTTCACAACACTTACCACAAAACCCCCCCACGAAGGTTGAAGAGGAGGTGGAACCGCGACTTACTGCCACCTTAATTCCTATTCGTTCTTAATATTTTTATTTTTTTTTTTATTCTTTTACATTATTTTCCTTCAGTTTTACCATCTCTCTTACCCATTCCATCAAAGTTGTCTTTCACTTCCTTTTTATTTATTATTTTTTTTTTTTTTAATTATTATTATTTATTTATTTTTTTATTTTTCCCTTGTCCTTATAATTAATATAAATTTTCGTCCCGAGGACCTACCACTGGGTGGCCTTCCTCTCACATGCCATTCACGCCAACGTCTCCATACCTACCAACATAGATGCTGGTTGTTGCCCCCTAGCAACAGTTGCATCTTTATGAATAAAAGCAAAAAAAAAAAAAAAAAAAAAAAAAAAAAAAAAAATTTTTATGTTGATAGACTCTTCTTATATTATAATCTATTTTTTTAAATAGTTTATAGTCTATCATTTTCTTGTGTTAAAATACATAAATATATATTTTTTCAACCTAATATTTTCAGTGGCACTCATTTAGGTTCTTGTATTTGTTTTGATTCTACTAGAAGGTTCAATGTTTGTTTATATTCACTCTAGCTTCTTTTGTTAATTTCAACTTCAGATATATTTATTATTTTAATTTCATTTTCTTAGAAATACTTCGTTTCATTTTCAATTTTCATTGTCTTTTAATCATGGCAAGTGAGGAAGCGGATGTTAATGTTGCTGCTTTCTCCGATTCTCGGACAATAATATTAAGACGCAAACTTTATTCTTTATGTCAAGATATTAAATCTATTCGAGAACAAGGCCGTGCAGCTAAGGTAGATAACAGTCAAACGAATCTATTTCAAGCGATGTTCTCCGATCTTTCAAATCTTCGAAGTGAATTAAACTTTACAAATGAAGCGTTGGAAACATACTTTGTAAATGCTCAGAAAGGCGAGGATTATCCTACGGATAGAGATTCTTTGATTTTATCGAACTCGAAACGTTATATCTATGAGATCCTTATGATTCATACGGAGCTTTGTCCGCCTCCCAGGCCAGCTCGAGAACGAGCAGCTACTCCAACTCAAAATATTTCTGTTATCAACGACACCAGGTCGCGCCTCCCAAAAATTAATATTACAAATTTTTCAGGCGAATTGACAGATTGGCCGCATTTCAAAGATGTTTTCATTTCTTTAATTCACGATGAACCGACACTGTCTAAAACTGATAAATTTTATTATTTAATTTCTAGTCTGAATGGTGAGGCTCGATCCCTTTTAAAGTCCATACCTGTGACGGAGGCTAATTATGACCTAGCCTGGAAGACTTTGATGGCTCGCTACGATAAGAAGCGTTTCTTAGCTACATCCTTCTTGGACAAACTTCTCTCATTTAAATCTCACCCAGAGGTTTCCGAAAATTATAAATTATTTTTATCTCATGTGGGTGACAGTATGGAAGCTTTTCAACTTCTAAAAATTCCTCATGAAGCGGAATTTATCTTGTTTCATCTTGCTATTCAATGTCTGGACCAGAGAACAAGGGAGATGTTCGAATCCAAGCATATTAAGGAAGAATTTCCGCGATGCAACGATCTTCTGGAGTTTGTCAGAGACAGACAGCAAATTCTGAAGCTGTCTTCCAGCAAACCCGGTAAGTCGTCTTGCCCGAAGGCAACGAAGACCCATAATAAATCTTCTTCTGTGTTTTTGACGACCAAGAGAGCTTCGAAACCATCGGATGTGCGCACTTCAAAGTGTCCATACTGTAAATTGTCTGGTCATGATTTGACCAAATGTCCCAATTTTTTGAATCTGTCGCCGTCGCAACGCTTCCACTTTGTAAAAACCTTCAAGGGATGTAAATATCATTTAACTTCGGGTCATACTACCGACGAATGCAAATTTAAAATTAGATGTCTCATTTGCCAATCTCTTCACCATTCCTTACTTCATTTTTCAACAAACACCCTCGTTGAAGATACTAGGCCTCCATCTATGGGGACGCCTTCAGGAACTTCGAAATCGATTCTTACCTTTCGTGGTAATTCTTTTGATGTTCCAGCTCAACAAATACTTCTTAGTACTGCTACTGTTTTCATAACAGATGTTCGAGGATGTTTTCATCCCGTTCGTGCTCTCATTGATTCGGGAGCTCAATCCTCATTGGTGACTTCAGACTGTGCTCGGCGACTCCGCTTGACGGTGGCGAATGATTCCCATCAGATAAGTTCTGTCGGGGACCTTAGTGTTCCGTCCTTAGGAACTACATTTTTTGAGATGAAATCTATTCATCGTAAAGCCCCTCTACTAGGTGTCCGCGCCACAGTTGTCACCAAAATAACGTCGGATCTTCCATCTATTGCAGTTCCGGAAATTATAATCAGAAAAATTAACCCTTCGATCAAATTAGCCGATTTGAATTTTGGACTGCCTCGTCCTATCGACTGCCTTTTAGGTGCCGATATTTACTATAAAATATTGGAAGGTAGACCCATCCCTATTATCGGTACAGATTTAGCCACCATTAAAACATCTCTTGGCTGGATTGTTACTGGTGCCTATTCAGTTGATTTTGAGTCCTTCCCCAGGCCATCGGTTTTGACCCTCACGACGATTCCCTTTATTCACCGTCAACTTGAACGATTCTGGGAATTGGAGGAACCTAGTATTGGAGTTGTGACCGATCCGGAAGAGGAACTTTGCGAAGAACATTTTGCCCGGACTCATCGTCGTTTGACTTCAGGGAGGTACGTTGTTGCTCTTCCATTTAAATCTCCTTCACCATTATTAAGTGATTCAAGATCGCAAGCGTTGAAGCGGTTCTACAACTTGGAAAAGAAATTGTTGAGAAATCCCACATTGAGACGGGAATATATCACTTTTATGGAAGAGTATCTCTCTCTGGAACACATGGAAATCGCTTCCTTTCCTGGGAAATACATAATTCCCCATCATGGCATTTTAAAAGAGACTAGCTCAACAACTAAGTTGAGAGCGGTCTTTGATGCGTCCATGTCGTCGTCGATTTCTACCGGCTCTCTAAATCAACATCTTTTTGTTGGACCGAAACTTCAACTTGATATTGCGGACATCATGCTTAATTTTAGACTTCATCGCATTGTGTTTGTGACGGATATCTGTAAGATGTACCGCCAAATCCTTATCAATGAACCCGATCGTCTTTATCAACATATTTACTGGAGATCGGATCCTGCTGATGACGTTAAAGAATATGAATTGTGCACCTTGACTTACGGGATGTCCTGCTCCCCCTACTTGGCTCTTCGCGTTCTTAAACAACTCACTCTGGATGAAGGTCATCATTTCATCCATGCGTCCAAAGTGTTACGCGAGGACGTATATATGGATGATATCATAACTGGGGCATCAAGTATCGATGAAGCCCTCAGCCTTCAACAACAACTAATTGATTTACTCATGAAGGGTAATTTCGAGCTTCGTAAGTGGGCCAGCAATTCAGAGAGTGTGCTCAAGGCAGTTCCAGAGAAGTTTCATGAAAGGTCTATTTCACTTTCGAAGGGAGAAGATTGTGTTTTTAAGGTGTTAGGGGTCCAGTGGAATGCTCAGTCAGATGAGTTCTCATATAATATCACCACCCCACGTCCTCAGTGCACTAAACGTGGTGTTCTATCTGCAATTGCGCGTATCTTCGATCCTCTAGGTTATTTAACACCGGTGATATTTTTGGCCAAGCTTATGTTGCAAAATATTTGGAAATTAGGCCTCGGCTGGGACGATCCTCTGCCAACTGAGGTCAAACTTGACTGGGAAAATTTCATGATGGAAGTTCCCCAATTGGTGTCCATCCGTTTATCACGTTTCATCCCGGTGAAACACAGTAACGATTGCCAGTTCGTCGGTTTCTGCGACGCTTCAGAGAAGGGATTCTCGGCCATCATTTATATTAGAACGGTAACGGATGACAATGTTCAAATTTTTCTCTTGAAAGCAAAATCTAAGCTGGCTCCTATAAAACCGCTCTCTATCCCAAGGCTTGAGCTTTGTGGTGCTCTTCTTCTTGCAAAATTATTCAGCTCTCTGAAAAAATTTCGAGACAGAATTTCGATAAATCAAATATTCTTCTTTACGGATTCCGCTATTGTGTTAGGTTGGCTACATACTCCACCTCATTTATTGAAAACCTTTGTGGCCAACCGTATTGTAGAAATTTTACAGTTAATTCCTGAGGTGTCCTGGCGTCACGTGGGCACATTGGACAATCCAGCTGACGCTGCCTCACGGGGTCTCCGCCCATCTCAGATTTTACGTAGTGATCTATGGTGGAACGGACCATCTTGGCTACAACTTCCGGTCCATGACTGGCCAAAGATCGAAAGATTTTGTAGCCGGACAACAGTTTTGCCCGAGCTTAGGGGCGGTATAATTGCTACTCTCAGTTCAAAGGTCGTCCCTGACCTTGTGTCATGGATCGAAAACTTCTCATCATTTATGAAGCTTCTCAGGACGGTATCGTATGTGCGGCGATTCATCCAGAATACCCGCAACTCCAATCTGTGTGGACCTTTGACATTAAGAGAATTGAACGAGGCGGAGACAACCTGTATCCGTCTTATCCAAAATTGTTATTTACCTAACGCTATACACAGTGGCGACGAGGATTATGCCTCCACTAATCTCCGAGGTCTGACTCCATTCTTGGATCCCTTGGGACTTTTGAGGGTGGGCGGTCGTCTTCAACAATCACCTCTTCCTGAAGGTATGAAGCACCCTATCATCCTACCTCATCATTCCCACCTCTCTAGACTTATAATACGTCACTATCACCACTTGTATTTGCATGCTGGTCTAAATCAACTCCATGCCTTGATACGTCAACGTTTCTGGATCCTCTCAGCAAGGCGTTTAATCAGACAAGAGTTATTTAGATGTGACATTTGTTATAAGTTTTCAGCAAAGCCAGCTGAGGCTCTGATGGGCAGTTTGCCTACGTGTCGTTTTGAAGCTGGCCGAACTTTTATTAATGTTGGCGTCGATTTTGCCGGCCCATATTCTATCAGGGAGTCTCGGAGAAGAAATGCGCCTGTTAGCAAATCATATTTATGTCTGTTTGTATGTATGACTACTAAGGCTCTTCATTTGGAACTGGTATCTGATCTTTCGACAGCGTCCTTCATGGCCACGCTCGATAGATTCATTTCACGTAGAGGGCTCCCTACTAAAATTCTGTCAGATTGTGGCAGCAACTTTGTCGGAGCGGCAAGGCATCTCTCTGACATGCAGAAATGGTTACATAAAAAATCTGTCCAAGAGGATTTGTCTTCCCATCTACTGACGAGAGGTGTGGAATGGGTTTTTAACCCTCCTTACTCACCCAATTTCGGAGGTATCTGGGAAGCCGGCGTCAAGTGCGTGAAGAGTCATTTTAAACGCGTTCTCAATGATACAGCTTTCACTTTCGAAGAGCTCACCACCTTGTTCGCAAGGATTGAAGCGATTCTAAACTCAAGACCTCTTTGTGCCTTGACATCAGATCCTACTGATCTAGACATTCTTACTCCAGGTCATTTCTTGATTGGGACAGCTCTAACAACGAGACCAGAAGTCGACTTTACGGACAGTCCTGAGAATCGACTCACCAGATGGCAACTCGTACAACAAAGAGTTCAACACTATTGGCAACGATGGAGGAATGAATATCTTACAACTCTCCAACAACGACCAAAATGGTTTAGAACTACTTACCATCCTCATGTCGGTGATTTGGTTCTTCTTTGGGACAAACATTCCTCACCTGCTCAATGGCCTCGCGGAAGAATAATTGACGTCTTCCCAGGTCCCGACGGAATTGTTAGGGTTGTAAATGTTCATACTCTTAAGGGTATTTTTAAACGTCCCCTATCTAAGTGTGTGCCACTGATTCCCCAATCGGGTGACTCAGAGAAGTAATTTCTTAAAATTTTTTTTTTTCATATAAAATTTGGTGGGCGGTTATGTTAGCGCAACATTTAATTAATTTTTGATTTTTTGTAGAGGTATTTTTTCTTAAGTTTTCTTCCATTAATTATTCTAATAATTATTAATATTATTATCATAATAACTATGGTCAATATTACTCATGTAATTTATTCTTATGTTTATATTACATCATATTAACAATTTGTGGGAGGAGCCTATGTATGTGGGGGAGTGGGGAATAGTTCGTTTTATGACCGCTGGTCAGTGTTGG
Source organism: Aradus depressus (assembly GCA_963662175.1). Lineage (NCBI taxonomy): Eukaryota > Metazoa > Arthropoda > Insecta > Hemiptera > Aradidae > Aradus > Aradus depressus. Next base: position 4,703,851 of record OY759222.1, read on the forward strand.
ACAGATAGTCTTCCATGGTCCTTCAGCCTGTTGACATTAGGGCACTCCTCAAGGCCACCAACTTCTCTCGTCAACCCGGATCGCCTTTCCGTGGACCTCTGAAGTCTGGTACTTGGCTCATCTGGTGTGACGGCGTCCTCAGCCTACTCCCAGATCTTCTCGGCCTTGTTTGGAGATCCGTTCATCAGCCCATCTTCCACATTCACCCCTCCACATCAGGAGAGTTAACTTTGTTTATTTTTGTTTTTCCTTTTAACTACGCCGACTGGCCCTTGTATTTGAAATGAAATATAATTATATTATTTTTCAAAATCTAGTCTATGTTATTTATTAACACACATGTTATGAAACTAGCAGCAAAAGTAGGAAATCTTCATCCTCTGTTTGTTTGGTTCAATTCCCAAGCCGGGCAGAAAGGATGAGATCTCTACTACCCTTTTCTAGTTCTTGCACAACAGTTTTTCCTAATTTATTAATAACCAAAATCTTGTGTAATTTATCCTCAAAATTATCTTTCTACAAGTTTTCTTTTGAACTGACCGGGTCATTATTATTAAGCGAATACTATTTGACTAAAGAGTTGCATTTCAGTGTGGATTATTTACTGTGACAATGTACAATTTTTTAAAATTACAGATAGATATTTACAACAGTACAAAAACAACAAGCAAATGTGCTAATAGAGAGATAATGGCAATATCAAAATGTAAAGAGGGGAGAAATCACCCAGTGGTGACACTCTCTAGTCACTGATTTAGTCTCATTTGTAACTAATGACTGTCACTGCTGCTGCTAAGGAGGTCTATAGGCCATTCACGGTTAATCCGTCGTTGGGGAAGTATGGCAGAATGGAGGGCACGGACTAGAGGATTATTGTGGGAACAAAGAAAGGAAAATAATTTTTTATACTTGGATTTAGCGACTTCAGTGACAAAAGGTACGTTAAAAGTTTTGTTGGAGACCTAATAAGGAGCATTGGCTATTTAACGAAGAATTTTGGAATGAAAGGATTGAATGCGCTGAAGATTGGAAGCCTTAGCAGAACCCCAGAGTTCGAGTCCGTAAGTCCACATAAGTTTGAGTACTGCGTTGTATATAAGTCGTTTTGTTTCCAAAATTAATTTGAATCTTTTGTTTAGTTGTCTTAGTAAACTTTTGTAACGTCTGTTCATTTCTTGTCTTTTCAATCTCGTGTGAGGATTCCAAGTTAGTTGTTTTTTAAAGGGATGGGATTTTTGTTAACTGATTCCGACAATATAAATATATTAATTTAATTCATTAATCAAGTAAGTCCAGAGAGGACTGACTTAGTTTTCAACTAAACCTGACGATGTTGTAATGCCAAAACCGGTACTTTATGTAAACATTTATGTAAACATTTATTGTAAAACAGACAATATTTCAAAAATACGCAGTTTGTTTTATTTATTTATTAAGTCTAGAATCTTCTATGAATTATGATTGGTATGATTTAAGCTGATCAGGTGAGGTGCCTTTCGCCCTTCCTGGTGTCTCCACCTACTTACCCTAGGTTGAGGGGGGTGCTTCGATTTCCGCCCTGTCTACGATCTCGAAGTCTTTCCCCGTCTGACTCTGTTGGCTGCTGCTCTCCGACTCACTTCCAGTCTCTTCGTTTCTATCCTCCGGCTCTTCGGTTGTCTTCCCTTCGTCTTTAACATCACCTTCCCTAAAAACAAACAATGTTCATTGTTAATATCCCAATTATTAATCCCCTTTCCCACTTTTTGAAATCAATGGATAAGATATAAAAAAAAAAAAATTAAATTTCAACTAAAAATAATTGTACGAATCCCACGAAAATATAATTTTTGAATCGATGCTAAGACGATCATACCGTCGCCATTTTTTTTTTATTTCCGCGTATGCAAGAAACAAATTCGGAACAACTACCTTTCTAGGCATTTTTTAAGTTAATATATCTCCCAATGTTTCCTGCGAAGTCTGTTGACCGCAAAATAAGCGGATTATCGTCTACGCCAGGAGTGGCCAACCCGCGGCCTTGAATAATTTTACGACCCACGAGATTCATCACAATTTTACAAAATATGTTTTTGCACAATTCATGTGCAAATACACGCATTGAGATCGACTTGCAAAAGCTAAGTGAAAGAGTTGAGAAACAAATATCTCACTAATTAAATAAATTAAATATTATTCGATCATTTCATTATTATCATTATTATATTATCTATGTTTATTTGTATGAATAATAACAAAAACAATAATAATAATTCATTGTGTTTTAACTTTTCACTCCAAAAATGTTTTTTAGTGGGTCCTAATCTAACATGAGGATACATAATTTTATATGCGGCCCGCGGGATTATAATGCATTTCTAAAGACCCTGGTCTACGCAATAAACGTCGGTATACAGTTGCAGTTACTAACATGAAACAAACACCACTTTTCACTATTTTCTTGTCCTGACTTTGAATCTTATTTTTGAACCTTGGAAAGCTGCGCGCCCTTGATCAGTTTTTTATTTTTTCAATGGGAAGCTATATTTTTCTTTTGAAATTCTGAAACCAGATTTTTCAAAAGAAAAATTACACAAAAGTGATATTGATTGGATAAGAATTTCTGAAGATATTGAGGGTGGGCCAAACGTTAATGAGATGGATGCTCCGCCACCCGTCAAGGGGAGGTTGAATGGCCGATTTAAATTAGGTCAACAAATTATGAAAAATTGCACGAATTATTCAATTACGTTTTGCTCTCCCTCCAAAGTGCCATTTTTCAATCAAATTTTGCACATTACTTTGAGTTTACAACATCCACCTCGTAGAAGAAGTCGAAACAAACATACAAGACATTTAAGTTATATTTCTATACTCTGCATACTCCGGATGTACAACTCACTTGGGCTCCTCGTCCTCTCCAGGTCCGCAAGTCTCTTCTTCCTTCTGGTCGTCCCCTTCCCCTTCATCCTCGTTGTCCGACAGCTTTTCTTTCTTCTTCTTTTTCTTCTTTCCTGTTTCTACCGGAGCCTTATATTCATACTGAAAAACGAAAAAAAAAAAATATATATATAAAAGTATAGTTAGTATGACTCTTGCCCGGGCTTTAACTACGAGGTTATATCACCTACTACCATAGCGCTCTTTCGTCACTCTGGTGGACATGAGCCCGACTCTACTGAGAGTCCTGAATTTTGCCTACCCTTTTTATTCACCAAGGGTCTTTAACGAGTACCTGACATCGGGCTCGGGACCATCGCTTAACGTCCCATCCGAAGGACGGCATGCTTAAGTTTATTTTACCTCCCAGATAAAATAAACTAAGGGCCTCGGTCGGGTTTCGAACCCATGATCTTGAGCTCAGAAGACAAGCACGAATACCACTGAGCTACCGGCGCCGTCTATAAAAGTATATAACAGGTCCTTCCTGAGAAGGAGACTTTATACTTTTCTTACACGTATAACAATACTTCTAAGTTGAGAATGTCGGACATATTGTGGAAACTTGTAATACATAAATGAATACAACAAACTTGGTTTTGACATATTATCTATTCCACTAAATAAGTAAATTATGTTGGTGATGGTTTAATACCGAAACCGGTAGTTAATGTACAAACGTTTTTTGTAGAATGGACAATATTTACAAAAAATAAGTTTTGGTAACTTTGAGACTGGCTTGTTCATATTCAGATGATATATACGGGTATCGTATCAGGGAATATTAGACTTTTAAATGTATTTCCATAATTTTCTTTTTTTAAGAAAATCGGTTGAAGGAAAGGGGGGTGCATCGGAGAAGGGGGCTAACTCAAAAACCCTAATAACTGTCGATATATCAACACGAAATTTAATATGAGGATTCGGAAGTGCCTGGAGTGGGCACATATTGCATGTCAACCAAACCGGAAAAGAGGGAGAGCAGAAACTTAGTGATTCACCGACCACATGCGAGCTCATATAATACAGTCCATATAAAAGTTATTGTACTATATACTGACCTTGTAAAGCGGCCAGAAGGAAGCGAAAAAGCCGACGTCCTCTGTGAGGTTTGGGAAGAGCCAGAGATGATGCTTGCCAAGGGTGGCCACCCAGAGGAGACAGAAGACAATGGAGCGGACCACAGTCAAGAAGACGATGAAGACAAGGAAACCGGCCGCCGCAATACTCAGATAGTAGACGACCAGTCTGCGACAAGTAACAGAAACAGCTTTAGTCAACTAGAGTCCACTCATCCAAAATATACTTTTTATTTATTTAAATCAATGTTATTGCATTTATTTTTTCAAATTCCTTTTGCCTCTAATTTGAATGCATAATGCATGTAGATAGTAAAAAATGATAAAATAATTTTTATAAAACCCCAAATAATATTCTAACAGGTTTAAAAATGTTGAACTGTCACTACACACTTAGATTTTCGCGGTTGGGAAGCTGTGAAACCTATGTAAACACTGAACTCCGGAGTTGAAAAACGCTTCATACCCCCCGACCGCGAAAATTTCAAAGAGTGTTCAAGTTTTTCCATAAGATTATTGATATATTTATTTAACTTTATTTCTTATTTTATGGGGGTTTGTAAATTATGTAGGGGTGGGGGTGTAAAATCTTTAATATTCCTCCAGAACTATATTCTACAGTCCAAAGTGTTAATACATTCTCAATTTCACTTGAATCGGAAAACTTAAAAAAAAAAAAAAAGCAATTTGACGAGAAATTGGATACATTTTCAATTTCATTTGGATCGGATAAATTCTAAATAAATTGAATATGACAAATCTCAGAGGACGACCGAATTTAAAAGTAGAAAAAACAGTCAAAATCATTTATAACGAACTTCAAGGGACTGGCGGTTTTTATACGTTGTAGCCGGTGTTTTCTTTGAGTGGTATTATCGGTTATAACGAAAAGTTTGCTATAAATGGTGTTACACTGGTTACAACAAACAGTCCGTTATAAGTTTAGGACTGTTATATCTTATGTATTATGTACGCCAATGCCTTAAGGTTCCAGAATTCCTCCAGCATCCAGGGGTTTTGGTTAGTGCTACAAGCGTTATCTTAGTTCTACAGACTGATGACACTAACTATACCTGACGGAGGGAGGCCAGAGAGGGAAGAGACAAACCCCGATCCCAGCCATGACCACGAGGGCACCGAACAGCCAGTAGTGGGGCGGCACTGGTTCATAGATCCAAATGTAGGCGTCCAGATTATCTTAGTTCTACAGACTGATGACACTAACTATACCTGACGGAGGGAGGCCAGAGAGGGAAGAGACAAACCCCGATCCCAGCCATGACCACGAGGGCACCGAACAGCCAGTAGTGGGGCGGCACTGGTTCATAGATCCAAACGTAGGCGTCCAGGTTATCCGCGAAATACTGTTCAAAATGCATGTCCAGGCGAACTTTTTTCTTTTTCTTCTTTTGGCGTTCTTCTTCATTTTCGGAAACCTGGAAATTTTTACAATATAATTAGCGCAAAAAAAACCCTTACATTTGAACCTATTGTTAATTATTGTTTCAGCTAACTGTTACCATTACCTGCATTTTACTGAGCGGAAACGTTTTTTGTCATTAATCATTTTTTGATCAAATAAATATATCTTTTCCATGAATAATAAATATATCTTTATGAATTTTTGAACTAACCAATTTTTGAAAATTTGAATGGTTCCATCTATACGCCGTACTGAACTTATAAATAAAAATCCGGTTCTTCAGTTAGTCAAGTGACAAAGATTTAGGGGGCAGACAGATACAAAGACAGGCAGGGAACAGAAAAATGTTTGTTTTTACTTAAAACTCAAAATTAATATAAGACCGAAAAATTGTTGGTTCTCAGACAATGTACATAGACAAAGTGATTCTACTAATGTAGTTCATCCGACTCGCCACTAGATCCCGCCAGGGGCTGTAACTTCAAACTACCTTTGAACACTGATCAGCTGAGGACCGAGTCGCTACTTGATGTTCATTTCACTTCCCCAGCTACAGGAGGTATAAGGGAAGTTACGTAATCGGTCAAAAATTCGATGCCGAGTTTTCAACGGAATTTCATGTTTTCCGACCTCTACATTCCAAATATACATATATATATATATATATATATATATATATATATATATATATATATATATAGTGTATCCGGAACCCTCTAACGACGACGACTATTGTTTGTTTTTTTCAGACAAATCGACCAAAGGGGAGGGGGGATGCTCAACATAAAAGCTTTAATAATTGCCGATAGAATGAATGTATCGTCATAATATTTTATAAATGTGACCAAAATTCTATAAGGACAACACCTATCAATTTTCAGCCAAACCAGACAGGGGAGGGGGGATTAGGGGAGAGACCTTATTCATTAACCCCAATAACTGCCGATGTAATGAATGTATCGACATGAAATTTCATATTTAAAGTCAAACCCAATGAGGACATAATCTGTAAAATTTCAGCGATATCGGCTGAGGGGAGGGGGCTCAATTCAAAAACCCTGATAACGGTATATGAAATGAATGTATCGACACAACATTTAGAAAGGAATTAGGGGCCCTTGGTGAATATAAGCGCTAACGGTCTATTGGTTTTGGAGGGGGAGCGAAAATATAATTAATTAATTTGTTCTGGGGAAGCACATTGCCCATGATTCAACGATTTTTTTTTGACCGATTACATAACGTTCCCTGTACTATGAACAGCTGAGGAAATTATAAACAATGATGCAATAATGCAATTTCTAAAAAACAAAAACAATAAATAGCCAATTTAATAATGATAAAGAAATTACATTGCTTTGAATTGATCTAATATTCAAAATGTCATGTAATGATAAATTTATCTTGAAAAAACAATTACTGCTTTGCGAACTAATAGACGCACGAGTTAATCAAGGTCAAGGGAAGCGGGCGAAACTGCTTCTTTAGTTTTTTTTAAATAACGTTTCGAGCGATTCCCAACTCTAATAAAGTTAAAATAAAGAAAAACGTCTGTTTTTTCAATTCAAATATTGTCTACTTCACAAAATATATGGGAATACTTTCGGTATTGCCATATACATCCTTTATCGCCAATAACATATACAATCCTCCAGTCTCTGTGTAAACGTACTTTCTTTCTTAAAACTATTTTTTATCCATATATGTATTATTGTGTTCATCTTTCGATTTATTTCATATATACTTATATATTTGTATTTTAATCAGCACTGATTATATTTCGAATGTTCCATTATTATTAAGTTTTCTATTTGAGACGAAATTGCATTTTTAATGTTTTTCAAGGTTTTAAAACTTTACATGAGAAAGGGACAGGGACCCCGTGGGTGCTGAAGAAGGGACAGGGACCCCGTGGGTGCTGAAGAAGGGACAGGGACCCCGTGGGTGCTGAAGAAGGGACAGGGACCCCGTGGGTGCTGGGACAGACAGTTCGGAATGTGAAGCTGGTCCACTTCCATTTAGTATTTGTTAACTCGTGACTGAAGATGGTGGCAATACCGAGAGGACTCCCCTATATTTTGTGAAATAGACAATATTAAAAAAAATAAAAAAACAGATTTTTCTTCTTTTTTTATTGTTTCACAATATCTCTACAAAAAATGTTAAGTACCATCTGATACAGTGGTTTCTAAGCTGTCTGATATCATATACCATCATTGGGAAAGGCGATCTTATGACCCGCACCATCCACCCTACACGTTAGGGCCAGTTTGCATTCATTAGGCCCTGAATTCCAAAAAAAAATTTTCAGTGAAATCGGCCGAAGGGAAGGGGGGGGGGGGGGGGTCATAGAGGTGCTCAACTCAAAAATCCCAATAACTTGCCAATGTAATTAATGTTTCACAAGACATCTTATAATTAAATAAAAAATCCCATAAGAACGGCACCTACTAATTTTCAGAGAAACTTTTCAAAATCCTAATAACTAACGATTTATCGACACAAAATTTAGTATGAACTCCTTTTGAAGGAAGAGCGAAAACGCAATTGATTAATTTATGATGAGGACTACATTGTCAGTGATCCACTTTTTTTTTTTTTTTGAATTTGATGATTTGACCTAAAATGAAATGAGGTTGCCAAAAGACATTCTAAAGGAAACATATAGGTCACAACAGCCCACGATAATAGAGGCCAGAGCTACTGTAGATAACCAGAAACCGGATTTATGTCTTATTACATATTTCCTTCCTTATATTTTTATATATTTTGACTGAATATTTTGCCAATAAGATCGTATATATTACATTTTATAGTGCATATTTTTTCATTTTTGATAATTTAAATATTTTGACTTTTCGTCCATTTATAAGTCAATTGTTTCCCCATTTTTGTAATAGAAAATTTCAATAAAAAAAAATAAGAACAGGATTTTTCCTTAAGGCGAATTAACAAACTAAGTTTTTGCTCATTCTCCAAAACTAAAAGATAGATTTAGCAATCAATATGCTACTTAACATTTTTGGCAGAGATACTGTGAAACACTATATAATGAAACTAGCAGTAATACCCGGCGTTGCCCGGGGAACTTTGACTTTTCTCCCAATATCTCCTATAAGGCTATTCAGTTCCTCGACAGTACATTCATGATGTTATAATTTTCTATTATTCATACGGAATACGGCTTATAGTCCTTCAACTGTAGTAACGCTAGCTTTGGAGCTAAAACTAATTTATTCAAAAAGATTTCTCATTAATCGTTGCAATGGTTTTCGAGTTACAAAGATTGCGTGAGTGGATGCTGGGATGGACCAGGGGTTGATTAAAAAATAGACCTTAACCTTCCGGTAGATAAAACTTATCTATTCAAAAAGATTCTTCATTAATCATTGCAGTGGTTTTTGAGTTACAAAGATTGCGTGGGTGGATGCTGGGATGGACCAGATATTGAGGTACTAATACGCCTATAACCTTCCACAGACGATGACGAACAAATTAAAAAAAAAATTAATCAAATCCATCAAGCCGTTCGTGAGTTGTAGCGGTACAACGCACAGACATTTTCAGCTTTATATAATATAATATATTATATGATATTTGATAATATTTAATACTTAGACTTTTCGTCCATTTATAAATCAATTTTTTCCCCACATTTGTAATAGAAAATTCCATGTTTATTCATCAATTAAATTATAAAAAAATAAAAAACAGGGTTCTTCCTCAAGGCGAATTAACAAACTAAGTTTTTGCTCATTCTCCAAAACTAAAAAACAGATTTATCAATCAATATGATACTTAACGTTTTTGGCAGAGATACTGTGAAACACTATATAATGAAATATAATAATTGAAAAATATTGTCTATTTCACAAAATATAAGGGAGTACTTTTGGTTTTGCTACTATATATTTCATATATTTTGTGAAACAGACAATATTTTAAAACACATACGTTTTTCTTTATATTTTTAATACAAAAAATAGGTAACTTACTAGATATATTCATTCCATACGGAGTTACCAATTTCACAGAGATGTAGGAAAAGTTTAATTCCCTTAGCTGTACGAAGTATAGGGCAAGTTATGTTATCTGCCAGAAAATCATGTTTAAATTCGATTTTTCACCGGAATTTCAGGTTTTCTTAATTCCTGATTCAAAAAATGAAAAAAAAAAAAAAAAAAATGTATCTGTTTGTGTCTGTGTACATGGAAACTCCCGATAAAATGGATGTATCGACACAATATTTTATATGTGTATCCAGAACCTCATAAGGACAATACTTATGGGTTTTCAGCCAAATCGGCCAAAGAGAAAAGGTAGGGGGGGAATCAACTCAAAAACCCTAGGAAGGTCTGGGAAGGCTTTCCCAGTCAAAGGGGAAAGGGGGTTCAGAGGAGTGGGGCTAGACTCAAAAACAACTAGTATGAGGATTGATAAGCCCTTATGTAACTCAACTATTGGTTGCGGAGGGAGAACGAAAAATTAATCGATTAATTCGTTGTGGGGAAGTATCGATGACCGGTGACATCTCAACATGGACAATTTGTGTCTGATTACATAACTTCCCCTATACTTGGTACATCTGGGTAAGTGGAGCCCCCTGGTGGAGTGGGGAAGATGCGCAGATACAACAAGAACCAGATTTGAAACAGGTTTATATATTATGTTACGTTCTTCTCACCTCTTGACCTTTCCCTTCTGCGTGGCTACTCTCTCCGTCCTCCCTCTTTTTCTTCTCCACTTTCTCATCCTTGTCCTTCTCCTTCTTCTTCTCTTTGTCCTCCTTTGTCACTTTCTTATCCTCTTTGGCGCCCTTCTTTTTACCTTTGAATAGTTCTTCATTGAGTGGTACTTTTTTCGCTCTATGAAAGAACTTGTTTCGAAGCATCCTAAAAAAAAATTGTATACATATATGAATATTTAGATATTGAACAGCGGCCATTTTCCACCAAACCATTACAATATTGGACTATTATTATGAAAAACATAAACTTTCCTTCTATAAGACCAATCAGCTTTCAACTAATACTTCCAGGATTCACAAGGACAGAGGTATCTTTTCTGTTACAAACTTCTTGAGATGGGTTATATAGTCGAATACATTTCTACGATCAATAAATAAAACAAACTTATTTTTTGAAATATTGTCTATTCCACTTAAGATATTTATAAAAATAAAACCACCGGTTTCGGCCTTACACCATCGTCAGGTCTAGTTATGAACTAAGACTTAGTTCATAACTAGACCTGACCATATTGTGCGCCCGAAACTGGTAGTTTTATTTTTATAAATATCTTTAGTGGAATAAACAATATTTGAAAAAATAAGTTTGTTTTATTTATTTATTACAAATTCCACAATATGTCCGCGTTCCTCAACTTAGAAATTTATACGATCTATGAAAAGCTAATAAAATAAATAAAAACAACGATGTCTCAGAGGTAGCGTGATTGCTTACTGAGCTGAACATCGCGGGTTTGAAACCCGGCCGAGGCACATAGGTTTTTTTTGTTTGGGAAGTGGAAAACCTTGAGCATACCGTCCTTCGGATGGGACGTTAAACAATGGTTCCGAGCCTGTACGATGTCAGGTGCTCGTTAAAAACTTCTATCCTAGGTGAATAAAAATTTAGTGTAGGCAACATTTAGGACTCCCACAGTAGAGTCGAGCTCATGTCCACCAGAGTGACGAAGAGCGCTCTGGTAGTAGGCGATATGACCTCGTAGTTAAAGCCCGGGCATGAATCACATTAAGTAACTAACTATTGTCTAATTCCACAAAAGTATGTACATAAAGTGTACCGGGTTCGGCTTACGCCAACGAACCAACCTTTGAACTTTGTGCTGACGATGGCATAAGCAGAATCTGGTACACTTTATTAATTTTAGTGGAATTAGACATCATAAAAGTTAAATAAATTCATACAGCGCGCGTTTGGACGCTTTTCATAGCGGAAAATGACGCTTCAACTGCTTAAATATGAAACTAAATACTTAGATGCAAAGAAATTGTTTATAAATAATATATAAACAAGTTAGAAACGTTAATTTTATATGCGTTCATCACCGAATTAAATTTCTATGACATATATCCAAAAAAGTGTATGTTGTGGGCTTTTTTCAAAGGGAAAACATATCCTTTAACTGATCCTGTGAAACAATATGCCACTAATATACATGAAATTAAATATTTAAGTGGCCCACGTTCATGTTCCAAACTAAAAAACGTACAAACAGTATCGAAATATTGCTTTTATAACTTGTTCGCTTCTAACATATCTTTATGTATGAACAATTTGACAGGTGCTTTCAAAGCCGAGCGAGAAGTGTTCCGTGATTCCGTTAAGTAGCGAAAAAGCTAATTGAATCGTCTGAAAGAAATTATTTGTCTTTAACTGTCCAAGAGTACGTTACTATAAAGAGGAAGTCAGTAGTGTGCTTGTCTATTCTGCTCAAGATCATAGGTTCAGACAAACAGTCTTGAGCACGCCGTCCTTCGGAGGGGATGTTAAATGGCCATCCTGTTAGGTTGGATACGAAAATTGTTTACTTAGGTCCCTAGATTTCCACACCATCCCACCTAGTATATCTAAGTTACTAAATCTTATCTATCTTCATCTCTCTTCTATTTATTGCTGTTGTTTGAAATTCTCATAGTTCATTTTAAAATATTAATAGAATCATTTGTAAATGAAGAGCACAGGGAAAGAACCAGGTATGTCACCTTTTTCTCGAATGTGAGTTATCGCCACTACAGTACAGTATATTAAACATATTTCACGATTCACCATCGTTACGGGCTTCAAAAAGACGGTTTGTCACTACGAAAACGGAAGCTGAAAATATGACGTGCGGGGAATTGATAGATACGGACTTTCAAACATTAAATTTCAGTTTTCTCAATTTCAATTGGTTTGTTCAAAAATACCACAGAACCGTTTTGAACCAAAACAAAGAATATTGTATGATTTTCCATAAAATGTGAAGATATCAAATTCAAACATAAAACGAGGAGAACGCAAGAGCTCGTCAACAATATTTTAGAATTTCTGTAGTAATCACCAATCAATATGGTCTCTGGTAACAGGGAATATATGTGAAAAGTGTAAGTAACTATTGTTAAACAATTCATCATTACTGTAGAAAAATAGTTAAAGTAAGGAATATAATGTAGCAGAATAAAGGTGGATCTTTTTGCATAAAACTCCTGCATATTTTCTACAAAATGCATAAATAGAGTAATGTTGGTACATCGGTTCCAACCAGAAATAATGATCATCTTTTAAAGATACGAAAAATATTTTCTGACTGGTTCTAGGTAATATAACCGTGGATCATAAGGTGTATATATGTTGGCACCAATTTCCGTTTATTTACTAGAAAAAAAATAAATAATGGCAATTTACTTCACCAATGCAAAATAATAAAGCTGATGCTCTTCCTCAAAAAAATGTACCGATTTGATTGTAAATTAATTATTCAAGAATTAAATTTCATTACAACGACAGTTAGTTATTCCGATTTTTGAGTTGAGTCCCCTCAAATCCCCATCCTCTGAACCACTCTCTCCTTCGGCCAATTTGGCTGAAATCGACACGTGTTGTTCTTATGGAGTTCTAGATACATATATAACACTTCTTATCGATGTATTCATTGTGTTGTGAGTTACTGTGTACAAAGAGAAGACAGGTTCAAATCATTTTTTTGGAATTACGAAGTCGGAAACCATGAAATTCTATTGATTATATAACAATGTAAATACTTAAGAGGGCGCCGGTAGCTCAGTGGTATGCGTGCTTGACTTCTGAGCTCAAGAACGTGGGTTCGTAACCCGACCGAGGCCCTTAGTTTATTTTATCTGGGAGGTAAAATAAACTTAAGTACGCCGTCCTTCGGATGGGACGTTAAGCGATGGTCCCGAGCCTGTACGATGTCAGGTACTCGTTAAAGACCCCTACCCTAGATGAATAAAAATTTAAGGTAGGCAAAATTTAGGACTCCCACAGTAGAGTCGGGCTCATGTCCACCAGAGTGACGAAAGAGCGCTCTGGTAATAGGCGATATGACCTCGTAGTTAAAGCCCGGGCATGAGTCATAAAACCTAACCTAACCTGTAAAATAGAAACATTAATTGTATGTACGTAAGTTTTGATTTTCTAATCATTTAATGTCAGCCGCTAGATACAGTGCCAGGTTTTTCCCCCAATAAGAAGTAACATATTTTAGACAGCTGATGGATGAGGAAGTATTCTTATATAAAATTAATAAAAATACATTTTTTAAATAGTTACGAGGCCTTGCGTTCAGAACTATACATTACATGTAATATATTTAAAAAAATTCATACTTACACATCCAGAAAATCAATGCAATGAGCCCTCGATGAGAAAAATGGTTCATCTCCTTCTTTAATGGAAGTGCCCCAGGTTGAAGCCATCAGAGCATCTACAGCTTTCTTGCCTGCCACAAATATATAGAATAGTACAAATTGTGAAGTCTTTTACAAAATATGTTTAAAAAAAAAATAAAATAATTAAAAAATTTACCAGTAAAATATTGCACATTATGATTAAGAAATTTGGTTTTTTTCGTAGGAACATTATTCCGTAACCATTTAGCGACTTCATACTCTTCTTTGCCTGGTTTCACTTCGTCTGGATCATCGAATTCCTAGAATTGAAGTAAAACAAAAAAAAATTACATCCTTTTTGTTAATGTTGTATTTATGTCATTTAGCTAGTAGCATCTTTCGACATGGCTTATGAATGATGATAATGATAATACTAAACAAATACAGGAAGTAGATATGTAGAGCTGCAACATTACAATACTTAATTATCAGTGTACTGTGACGAAGTTAAAATCTTGGAATTAACAAGCTAATAACTGTCCTGATAATAATGTACTATACAATTTCTCAAAGACTTTTAGTAAATGTGACAATTTATTAAAATATGTTTATAATGTTAACATGAAAATCGTCACCGTTATTCGATCTACTTTCAAGAATTATATAGAACAGTCAACTGATTGTCGGTATAAACATGGGGGGGAAATATAACTGAAAGAGTACAATTGAGTACAAGGTTTGAAAATTATTTAAATCATTTATAAATAGTAAAACAAGTGTATCTACCTCAGCTTTCTTCTTGCTTTTTTTCTTGTCAGCCATGTTGTCAACACAATATGCTAACCTTCTTTACGAACTGCAACAAGCTGACCAGCCGTGAACTGATCCGTGGTCATGGAAAGGTCAAAGCCATTTAGATTGAAAATAGTAATACACACCAAAGCAAATAACTTATTTGTCCAAAATATTTGTATTGTAAATAATTTAAAAGCAAGTTTTTTTATAACTGTGTATATTTTTGTTGTTTTTCAATAAGAAAGTACATAAGACAATTCACCAAAAATTATGAACATTTTTCATATACACAATCTTATATATTAATGTTTATATTGAATTGATAAACTTTATAATTAAATAATATTATTATAACAGAGACTAAATATTTTTTTCTTTAAAATGCTTGCTTTTTTATCTTTTTTATTTTTTTATTCTTCTTACCTTTGAAGTACAATTTGGAGTTCAGGTTAAAATCGAAACATGGTGATATCAGTTTCATAAGATTTTCACGAATCGATGATAGGTTAGATTTGAGTTTTACGGGGTTCCTAAGTTGGATTTATTTTTGTAATGGCAAATAGAGAAGTAACTGATGCTGTTGACAGTTGGGAAGAATTGGAAGAATCTGGAGTAAGTTTCTTCAAGTATTCTTTCAACACATTTTAATGATTGTACAATCAATTCATGTTTTAAATACTTTTAATTTATCTGACAGCTTTCAAAGGAGCTATCATTCCTTGTTTCTTACTTGTTTTTTTAATAGAAATATGATTAAATATTTGTGAAATATTAATTTTTTGAAATGGGTAGGTTCTGAGAGGTTCTAAGTAGGTTATGTCAATAGGTCGTCTAAGCTCTCTTTTTAGATTTTTTTTCCCCCCTTTATGGCTTGTGACACTTTTTCTCTGATTACATTTTTAAGTAGGTGAAATGAAACTTTTGAAATGTGTAAGATACGAATTTTATTATATACGTTTAAAAATATGTATGATACGAATTTTATATTGTACGTAATGTTATGTTACCATTTTCTTACGTATTCTAATTTTAGGAATTGGACAAACAAATTGAGAAAATCCAGCTTAATCATCCCCCACTACCAAATGGTATAGCGAAGTATGTAATGTTTTCAGTATAATTAACGTTGATGAATTGTGTAATTCCTTCCTATTTTTTAACCATATAAATATTTCGTAATGTTTTTTAAATTTTTTTTTCACAGTGCTAAACGAGAGCCATTAATACTTTCACCAGAAGATATTAGACTGAAATGTATGCCTCCAGAGCCATCTGTAAAAATATTACAAAGGCCAAATCAAAATGGCATTAAAAATGGTTTCACGAATATAGGTGATATGAAACCCAAATACCCCATGAAGACTTTACAACAGGTAATTGTTGATATTCTACAACAGGTAATTGTTGATATTCTACAACAGGTTATTGTTGATATTCCACAACAGGTAATTGTTGATATTCTACAACAGGTAATTGTTGATATTCTACAACAGTTAATTGTTGAAAAATTGTTTGCATTCCCTACTAACGTTTTTAAAAAGTTGTCTTAGATCTCCAATATTTTTTAACATTATTTTAAATAAATGAAGCTGTACATGGCTTTTGTATAGAATTCCCCTTGGAATCCGAAAATAAAGGTATGCATTACAAATGAAGGGACGAATGAATAAAGGGGTTAAGTGCAAAGCATGATTCCTATAATAGACAATAATTCATAAAATAAGTTTGTTTTATTTATTTAACATTTCTATTGTTGAGAAAGAAGCCAATGTATTTGTGAGGCAATAAAATGATTGACTATCTGAGCTAAATCAAAAAAAAAATTATTGGGCTGTGAGATTTTGAATATATAATAAAATAAAATACATAGAAGCTATATTATCTTCCCTTATTTTCTGAGTTCAGAGGGCGCCGGTAGCGTGCTAACCTACTGAATTCAAAATCGTGGGTTCGAAACACGGCCATGGCCATTAGGTCTTGTCGGAGGTGGAAAACCTTATGCGCACCGTCCTACCGATGTCAGGTGCTTGATAGTCTTAGGTAAATAAATCTGGTGCTCGCACTTTAGCTGTTCATGTTCACCAGAGTGACGGAAGAGCGCTCTATTTTTGATGGAGACATTTATTTTTTTTTAACCATCAAAAATAATGAGAAATTGATGATGTGAGTACACACCCAAAACGTATTTCTATTAAATTTGAAGAAGTGAAATAAATTGGAGGATAATTATAACTACCTACCACATTTATTATTATTATTAAAAAAAAAAAAATAATAATATAAGTTCGGTCTGTAATGATAATTAGGGTTTCTCGTAGAATATTGACTTATGATATTTCTATTATCATTGATATTTCTACTAAAAATACCTAAAGACTCTACTTCTTTCCTCAATCATACGAACCATCCATCTTCGATCTAGTTCGGGTCCATTTGTGCGATCGGTTCTATGTCAAAACATTTCCACTGTGACGTTAACCTGTTGATATTTTTTGTGTCTCATTGTTTTTGTATGAATAGAAAATTTACATATATGTCGCAAAGAAAACCTGTGACAATATAAATATATTTTTTCTAATAATCAGTAAGTTTAAATATATGATAATGTTCTTACTGTTTACTTGATTAAATGTATATTATATTGTATATTATAGGTACCGGTAGCTCAGAGATAGTGTGCTTGGCTTCTAAGCTCAGGATAACGGGTTGAGAACGCCGTCCTTCGGATGAGACATTAAGCGATGGTCCCGAGCCTGTACAATGTCAGGTACTCGTTTTAAAGACCTCTCCCTCGGTGAATAAACCTGGGTTGGCAAAATTTCGGATTCCCATAGTAGTGTCAAGCGACTAAAGAGCTCTCTGGTAGTAGGCAATATGATCGCGTAGTTTAAGCCCAGGCATGATTCATAATAACTAACTATATTATATTCGAAATATATATATATTTACTTAATTGAGGATGATATATTTCAGCGGGAGCAAGAGTATGCGGAGGCTAGACTGCGGATATTGGGTGAAGCGAGAAGTCCTGAAGAAGATCTCAGTACAGCTATAGAAGATAGGTAAAGTACAGTTTCTAAAAAATATTCTTTCTAATTACGTCGTTGGTCAGAATTTCGATGTTTTGTTTTCATTGGAATTGCATGTTTTCCGTTTCAACTCCTCAAATATTAATTATTTACATATGTGTTACTACATATCTATTTCAATACAACTTCAAATTTTTTAATTGAAATGTCATAAGGACAGCACCTTTCAATTTTTCACGAAATAGTTCCTATGGAAAGTGGGATGAGAGGAGTGGGTCTCGATTTAAAAATTCCCATGTAATGAATCTGTCGACACAATATCCATGGTCACAGGAATAAGTTTTTTTTTTTTTTTGTCGTAAAATGGCCAAAATGAGTTGTGATGATCTCCCAAGCCATCTGCGCACTGGAAAGAAGTTGGGAGCTCAGAACTCTAATATTTTCGGAATTATAAAGATGTGGGTTTCTTGGTATCTCGTAAAATTGTGTATGTTCTCGGTTAAATCGATCTAATCTACTTATTTGAGGAATCATTCACGAGATAACTTCATTTAACCATTTATTCACTACGGCAGACTATTCCAAGTGAAGAGGGCGTTTTCAGTTAAATCAACTTTAGACAGGCATCATTCACGAGTAATTCAAAAAGTATGGTAAATAATTAGGTAAGTGGTAGAGAATGATTAGGTAACTAAGGGAAAATGCAAGAAAGGATTAACAATATTCATTTTCATTCTCTCCTATAGATTTAGAAGGTATATGATTAATGATGATGCAAACATAATTTATTTATTCCAAAAAGTGGATTTACACGATTAATGCAAAAGTAAAAAAGTGCTGCCCTGAAAAGTTACGAATTTACACTTACCAATTTATTCCCTGTGACCACAGATAAACAGTATGTGGATTCAGAAGCCAATATAGAAGTCAATTCATTTCAGCCCTAACAGTCGGAGGGAGAGCGACAACTAAATTGGTTAATAAAGGGGTAGTACACTGGCAATGATTCTCCGACGACATTTTTTTGTAGAATTTAACTTTTTATTGTATCTATTGCTCATAAATAATATTTGCGGAGTATTAATATTCTATAAACAGTTTTTACTGTATGCACAATTATGATTATGTTTTCAATGAAATATAATAACGGATAATTGTTATTTCATTGAACGATATCGATATTATGGCAAGTGACCTAGTTTTGTTAATAATCTTACATTATTATCAGAAGTAACAGTTAGTTCTACGTGTTAGTAACTTATGTTATTTTTTAAGGTGAACCTTGGATACGTTTGAAGTTGTGTTTTAGTCTTCTTTCCCTTGTACATTATCCCAGACCTTCCGAACTACGTTATTCATTTTTCATTTATTCCTGTACTATTTGAATTTGTAAATATAATATTATTTATTAATATATTTGTTTTTATTTTTATTTATAAAAATAAATCTTAATAATAATAGCGACTTTATATTTGTAGTATTGTTATTATGTGGGTTAAGTGAAAATAAAGTAATATAGCTCAGTGGTATGCGTGCTTGCCTTCTGAGCTCAAGATCATGGGCTCGAAACCCGACCGAGGCCCTTAGTTTATTTTATCTGGGAGGTAAAATAAACTTAAGTACGCCGTCCTTCGGATGGGACGTTAAGCGATGGTCCCGAGCCTGTACGATGTCAGGTACTCGTTAAAGACCCCTACCCTATGTGAATAAAAATTTAAGGTAGGCAAAATTTAGGACTCCCACAGTAGAGTCGGGCTCATGTCCACCAGAGTGACGAAAGAGCGCTCTGGTAATAGGCGATATGACCTATAAGTTATTAGCATTTTCAATGGTCATCAAGTCTGAATACTTCAAATGACCGAACCAGAAACAGAGTGTTTACAGATCCATGTTCTTAGAATTTTTTGATTAACAATTGATTTCCTGTCAGATCCTGCTCCGGCGTTTTCTTGTTATGTATTGTTTTTACTCAGCTAGAGTATAAGGGAAGTTATGTAATCGGTCTGAAACTCCATCTTGTTTTCACCGGAATTTCATGTTTTCCGAGCCCCTCATTCAAAAAATGTTATGAGGATTGAAGACGCCTGTTGATTTTCAGCCATATCGATCTATTGATTTTAGAGAGAGCGAAAAATAAATGATAAATTCACTCTGGGGAAGTAACCGAAAAGTTTTTCTTCTTTTTTGAATCATCAATTTTTTCTATTCTCTCATACATAACTTTCGTTCGAGATCGAGTTTCCATCGGATTTTCATGTTTCAAGACCCCTTGCACACGATTGATTGATCATTTCCTCAATGATGTATGTGAGTGATTGGAACATTGTGAGCGCTCTACTCAGAAAATGATTGCAACATCGAACTTGAAATGATGAAGAAGTCCACATGTCCTAACTTAAAATGTGTTAAAATTCAAGGATTACATTGTACTATTTCCTAGGATGACCGTCATCGTGCTTACATCGGGTTTGAAACGCCGTCCTTCGCGATAGTCCCGAGACTGTGCGAAGTCAGATGGTCGTTGAAGACCTCCATACTAGACTCTCACAGTAGTCTCTCTGATTCTAGACGATATAACTACATAGTTAAGGCCTGGGCATGAGTCACAAAAACGAACTATTTCCAGCAATTTATTGTATAATCTTAAGAACGCCATAACCTTGTTCATACTCGTATTGGTTCTTAGGCATACTTTCTGGATGTCCGGATACGCCTCGACTCGTCGTGGGTACAGCCTGACCACTGGATATCCCAGATATTAACAGGACACGGAAACTTTAACTCCAAACTCTTCTTCTTTAGGAGGAAGAACAACCCAAACTGTTCATGTGGGGGCATCGAGACTGTAGAAGATCGTAGTCCTCGATTGGCCGCTGTATGGCCAGGGTAGAGTTGATTCATGGGACCGGATCATACCTGGGACTAGATCTGCGGCAGCTGGTGACGGAGACCAGCTACCCAGTGTTCAGCCGATTTGTCGGCTCCTGGCGGGAGCAGAAAAAAGCATTGTGACTCGCTGGGGCGGCACATGTTGGTCGCCCCCGGCCCGCCATAACCTCACTTGAGCTAACCAGATCCCGAGCTCCCTCTACAAACATAGACGGGTGATGTTGCATAAACGCAGGGTGCACCCGAAACATAAAGAGCAATAATAAAGGTCCTATCTCAAATCTCAAGGACATTCGAATGATTGAAAATTTTATAACAGATATTTCTTGTGAGGACCATTTTTTCGATAGGACTGACGTAAATAAAGCAATCTTCTAAAAAAATGGTGTCGTTTTGTTTAACAGGACCTAATATCTACCCAACCTGGTTCAGGACGAGCGCGCCGACAGTTTTGTTTAACAGGACCTAATATCTACCCAACCTGGGCCAGGACGAGCGCGCCGACAGTTTTGTTTAACAGGACCTAATATCTACCCAACCTGGGCCAGGACGAGCGCGCCGACAGTTTTTCCTTAATTTACTCAATTCATATTTAATAATATCTTGTATATTATATTTTACACCTGTGTCCAATAGAATCACCAGAGTGCAGACCAAGACAGAGATCCTACGACCCCCAGACAACTCGGCTGGTATCATTCGACTCCCTAAAGGTCCAGACGGGACCACAGGTTTTAACTTCACCAGGTAGTGTCAACACATATTTTAATTATAATCTTATAATTTTTTTAAAAATATAAACTGTTCAACAATGCAAACGATTGGATCAATTTTGAAAAAAAAAAAAAAATGTTAATGAAATTTGTATCCAAAAAATAGATTTGTTAAAATTTATTTATTATTTTTATTTTTAGATTTCATTTGAAATCTAATTTTAAACACTGTGTTTTTTTTTTTTTTTTTTTTTTTTACAATCCAGTTTACACTGGGAAAAAGAGTGTGTCAAAAATAAAAAAATAATTTTTCAGTAGAACGCACTTTTTATAAAGTTCCAATTAGTGCAAAACTTTTGGAAATATTATTTAAATATAAAAATAAGGCTACTTAACGGTAAATTATTTATAATATTATCTAAAATTTAAATAAAGGAAAGTTTGGTGCTTTCATTTTGGCCTTTTTTGTACTCTTTTCCCCGAGTACCCTTGTTGGTGTACAAATTGAGTGCTTCTAAAAAAAACGTAATCCATTTTAGAATATTGTATATTTGTATATAGGAAAATATTTACAGTTGTAATCATCAGAGGGTCTATTTTGTCCCCAAAATTACGCGTAAATAATAAATAAATATTTGGTGTTATTATAATTCCACGTAATAAAAAATAAATAAAAAAGATTATGAGTATAAGAAAGAAATATTTAATAATGATATTTTAATAACAATTGCAGATTTTTTTTTTTCAACATTTCTTCAAGCTGTTTCTACCTGCTTAGCATGTGAAGTGCTGCAGGTCTGGCGGAGAAGAACCGTCTCATGGGATGAGGCCGGTCGATCACCTCGCAATAGTCGACAGTTGAGGGGTCGCTGAGGAAGTCTTGAGGCGACGATCTCTTTAGTCGACGGGGAGGGGGTTTGTGGTGGAGATGGGTGTATGTACAGTCAGTTGGTGATTGTACTCAGTATGAAGGACTCTGAATGTACTCAGTATGAAGGACTCTGATTGTACTCAGTATGAAGGACTCTGAATGTACTCAGTATGAGGTACTCCGAATGTACTCAGTATGAAGGACTCCGATTGTACTCAGTATGAAGGACTCTGAATGTACTCAGTATGAAGGACTCCGATTGTACTCAGTATGATGGACTCCGATTGTACTCAGTATGAAGGACTCCGATTGTACTCAGTTTGAAGGACTCCGATTGTACTCAGTATGAAGAACTCCAGGGTTTGAATTCTGTTATGATTACTTTGTTTGGTTGCATCCCACAACTGAAGTCAATAATTCTAATTTGGGTTCTAGTATTGTAGAGCAACGTTTGTTCGTCAAGTAGCAGATAGATTTCTTCGAATTTCCAAATGAGTTATCATTTCAGCTATAGTGTATGTGGATTCCAGGTCGGTCTTTTGTCAGTGTATAGCCTGGGATAACGAACAATGTCCTCTTCTGCTAGTAATAAAACAACTTGATGTGGTTAATTTTCAACCACTTTTTAATCCTAATTCAATTACCTCTTAAATAAATTATTTTATATAAAATATAAAACGACTGCTCTTTCTACCTCTTTTGATCAATCCATTCTCTGGCCAATAAAACGTTCTGCAGACTCCGGAACAGATGGTTATCTGACGGGGCGATGTTGGCAGAATAAGGTGCCTCACATATAATTCCCCAACCAAAGTGGTTTTGTAGCCTCTCTTGCATCATGAGCTCTCGCATTGTCCAAAATTGACCAGAAAAATACATTTTTTCTTCCAAGGTTAGCTTCAGTCGCAGTAGACTTATTTCGTAATTTTCTGGGTACATTTTAAAAAATGTTTAATAAAAAATTCTTTCCATATCATATCAAACAGAACTTCCGGGATGGAGGCCTCTTCTAGCCTGCGGCTTTGGCATTTTTATCCAATCTTGGTTCTTAAAATGGATTTATTTATTATTATGCAGACATATACCCTCGAAACTATACATAAAAAAAATAGCTTATGAATCGTTTTCTTCATTAAAAAATAAAGAAAAATTTATGTTTTTTAAAAATATTGCCTTTTTCTCAAAATATATACCATCCTCAGCCAGGACTTGACAAATACTGAGTATTCGTTTTCTTCATTAGGTTGAGGATTTTCGAATGACATCTTGTTTAATGATTGATAGAGTTGACAGTATCTTTTCAATATAGAAGGAATTCGAGGTTCTGTCGTATAAATAAAAAAACTCCAAATTTGGTCAACATTTCGGAAACTATTTATTTCCTTCTTCAAGGCCTACAGAATATAACAAATTAGTTGGTATGTGGACTTATATTCTGTAGGTCCTGAAGAAGGAAATAAATAGTTTCCGAAACGTTGGCCAAAAACTCAGTTTTTAATTTAGAGGACAGAACCTCGACTTTCTTCTATGCATCTTCCTTGTTCTTCTAACATCCAAATTGAGAAGTAAACTATCAACAGCTGTGGGGAAGTCCCTCTTGTGAAATTTTCACAAAATCTTACCATCAGTTTAACTTTAAAGTAAACGGTCGTTCCCTTTCTATTTTCAGTTAGTTGCTTACAAATTTTTCTTGAAAATTAATCTCAGTTCAATATTATTTGTAAACATTTTTATATTTTCGATACCATATTGATGATACACACATATTTTATTCAAATAATCAAATTTGGTATTTGAAATGTCAATATTACTGTCAGAAGTGCCTTCTACTTAAGAATGAAGAGAAGAAAAAAACATGAATTTTCGTATATAATTTTTGCGTTACGAGGAATTAGAATAACACCAACGACTTAAATATATAATAAAAATGAATTTTAAATGTTAAAAAATATATTTATTTATTATAAATTTGTTTATTTTTTATGTTCTTACTTGAGTTCATGAATGGGCTTCAATAAATCTCTCAACAACTTGTTTTTTTTTTTTTTAATTTATTGCTTTCCCTGTTATAGTTATATAAGCAAAGTTATATGATCGATCTGAAATTATATATCGAGTTTTCAGGAGAATTTCATGTTTTCCGCTCCTCAATTAAAAAAATGAGAGAGAGAAAAAAAAGACACAATAACTCCCGATGAGCTGAATATAACGACATGAAATTTTTTATCAAAAATCCTAATAATTGAAATGAAATTTTATATGAGGATTGAGAAGCCCCTGAGCTTGACATCTCATTTTCAGCCAAATCGGTCAATCGTTTTTAACCGGGGAGAACGATATCGTTGTTAAATTGTCTTGGGAAATTATATCACTGATTTGTTTGGGTCTCGCAAGATGTTTATTTTATTAGTTCTTTTGGAAAATAAATTATCCCCATAAGGAGTAATTAAATAAATTATAATTTATTTATTTATTTGGTATATATACCAAAGTATAATCAGATAGAAAAACAAGTTATTTATTGATTTATTATTGCACATCAATGCCTAAGGGGTGAAATATTTTTGACTTATTTTTTTTTTTTTTTTGTTTTTATAAAAATTGTATTATAATTGTATAATATTATTTATGTACTATTTTGAAGTTATTAATTATTTACTAAAAATTCGTGTATGTGTATTGTAGTTGTACTAATTTGAGTATGTACTAACTAACTTAGAGATAACTACGATTTTATTTTTATTATTATTCGTTTTGAAAGCCCAATTTATTTTTATTAGGTGGAGTTTTGTCTGATTATGTTTCAGCTTGTATTTATTTTGTAAATAATTAGAATTTAATATAACTGACGTTTGCGAGTAATGTCAGATTGATTTTTTTTTTTCTTCTTAAAATGTTAGGTAACTTAGCTTTGTCTTATATTATTGTTTCAATGATATTATTTTTGAGGATGTATGGAACAGTATACATTAGTACTTTTTTGCAGATTTGTATAGAAATTAACGTATAACCTTGGCTCAAATATGCTATCCTTAACAGTAATGGTGAGTAGGCTCATCACTGTTCTATTAATGGTGAGTAGGCTCATCATTGTTCTATTAATGGTGAGTAGGCTCATCATTGTTCTATTAATGGTGAGTAGGCTCATCATTGTTCTAATAATGGTGAGTAGGCTCATCATTGTTCTAATAATGGTGAGTAGGCTCATCATTATTCTATTAATGGTGAGTAGGCTCATCATTGTTCTATTAATGGTGAGTAGGCTCATCATTGTTCTAATAGTTGTGAGTAGGCTCTTCATTGTTCTAATAATGGTGAGTAGGCTCATCATTGTTCTAATAATGGTGAGTAGGCTCATCATTGTTCTAATAATGGTGAGTAGGCTCATCATTATTCTATTAATGGTGAGTAGGCTCATCATTGTTCTATTAATGGTGAGTAGGCTCATCATTGTTCTAATAGTTGTGAGTAGGCTCTTCATTGTTCTAATAATGGTGAGTAGGCTCATCATTGTTCTAATAATGGTGAGTAGGCTCATCATAGTTCTAATAATGGTGAGTAGGCTCATCATTGTTCTAATAATGGTGAGTAGGCTCATCACTGTTCTATTGAACTTGATCGATAACACATTCGTTCTATGTCTTACATATTTGAATGAGTATTGTTGGAAGTTTAGAGGGCGCCGGTAGCTGAGAGATAGCGTGGTAGATCGCGGGTTCAAAACAGCTTCAGTACTCCGTTCTTCGGATGGGACGTTAAGTGATCATTTCGAGCTCCAGATAACTAAACCCGGTTTAGTACTACCACTGTAGAGTGGGGCTCATGTCCACCAGATCTACGCAGCAGCGCTCTGGTAGTAGGCGACATGTCTTCATAGTTAAAGCCCGGGCATGAGTATGGCCCCTCACTTCTACACGACCAGCTTTTGTTAATTATAACAGAGTTTCGCATTTTATCTTTTTATTGGATCAGTATGACGCCATGAGTAAAAAATATCTGATACTGACGCAAATATCTTTGAAAGAAGGTTTTTAGTGGGGCTTTAAGCTACACCAGGCTTATTTAAACAAGGGTTTTTCACTTCCCAGATAAAAAACCTGAGGACCTCGGCAGGGTTTCGAACCCGCGATCTTGAGCTCAGAAGGCAAGCACGCCAACTCTGAGCTTACCGGCGCTCTGTAATTATTGCCAAAGGCCTGATGTTTGTTCAAAAATAAAGAAAAACCAATGTTTTTTAAAAATATTGTCTATTTCACAAAATATATGGGAGTACTTTCGATGTACTGTATTTGTTAAGTCCTGGCCGAAGATGGTAGTAATACCAAAAAAGTACTCCCATATATTTTGTGAAGTAGACAATATTTAAAAAAACAACAAAAAAAACATATTTTCTATGCATTTTTTATTGAGTCTTTTGTAATTTCTCTGCAGAAAATGTTAAATATCACTGATGTTTGTTGTTTCATATTCCCATTATTATTATAATTTTAAGAATGTAAATATGTGTACTTCTACGCGAGAGAAGGGCTATTTAGAGGTAGCCACCCGTTTATGACTGCTCTCTCTACTTTTTACTGTTAGATTTGTTTTCAAATTGATAATAATTATATTATTCTTATATAGTTATTAGGTTAATGCGTTGAAACTGTGCATCATTTGCCCCGTCCATATACTAACTATTATTATTATCATTATTATTATCATTATTATTATTTTATTTTTTCAATAGTTTATTCCATTCACTAAAAGTATATATTGTTTGACCGTTCTATGTCAAATCGACCATTAAAAATAAAAATAAAATTGCTTGAGTAGGTATACTCTTTTTGGAAATGAATGAAGTTTCAGTTTTGCGCTCTCTCTATAAACCTTCTGGATGGAACTCAGTCATTATAAAGTTCTACATTTTTTAGATTATTTCTTGTTTAACTATTATTATTATTTTTTTTTATTCAATAAAAAGAACGAGCTTTGTGTCGATTTGACTTGGAATGCTCGATATACTTTCTCCACGCTTCAATATAATTATTGTATTATTCAAATAAAATTCTGTCACAATGATTGTTAGTTATTGTTTTATTTTTAATATTATTTTTTTAAATAGTACCAAGCAATTATTATGTAATTTTATATATCTACATCATTGTTTAAATTATATATTTTTTCTTGTATTTATGACTGTGTAGGAATGATTACATAGAAACTAGAAAAATCGAAATTTTATTGTTGAGACAAAAAAAAAAAAAAAAAAAAAAAAAAAAAAAATTGTACATATCTAGCGATGATATTAAATATGATGAAAGAGCTTTCGAAGTTTTATATAATTGTATCATGTACTGTGTACATTAATTTATATAATTGTATGTAATAAATTAAATTTTTTTGGATTGTTAGAAAAATATGTATATTTTATTTTAATACATGATCTGTTTCCGCTTTAAATTGTGAATCTGACTTTTATGTATCGTAGAAAAAAAAAAAAAATAGGAATAACGTTTTATTTATTTATTTCTTTTTATTATTTTATTTATCTTTAAATTTAAAGATAAAGCCTCCAGGAAATGTGTAGAATTGGCATTTGAAATTTCATCACTATCCGTCCACTCTACATCAAACACAATAACTTCACTAATACCCATTCATATTTTCGAATATATTTTTTTTTTTACTAAAAGTATATTCGTTATATGGTTATCATTTTCTGGTCTTCGAGCTTCGGGAATTTAAGTATTTTTGTAGAATAGTCTACTTGCCCTGAAAGGGACAGTGAGAAGAGGGTAAAGTTTTCGAAAAAGTTGTATCAAACCATACAAAGATCAAATACTATCAACTAGAGCACGTCATATAATTTTGTTTTTGTCTATTGCAAATTTTGTATAGTTATTAAATAGGTCCAAGGCAATTTTATGACACAATCAGAAATCAAAACTAGAATTTCATTTTCTTCTTTCCGCCTTTATTTATTTCTATTATTTATTATTCATTTTTACTATAAACGTAAAAACAACAAATTGAGAGATGAATAAATGTAATTTTATAGAATTTCTGATGTTTATTGAGATTTTTAATAAAGCTGTATTCTTCATTTGCAGCTCTTTTTCTCCCAATTTATTATATATATATATATATAAATATGTATGCATAAACTATAACTACAGTAGAGTCCCGCTAATTCGGACTAGATGGGACCGAACCCCGTCCGGATCACCGAAAGTCCGGATTATTAGCGTAAATATTTAGTCTTCTTTGTCGGCACTTTTTCATCGTAGCCAACTGAGTAAGTCAAGTCAAACCCTCTCTTTGAATTATTTCAAGTACGTACTTACCGATCGCTAAATTAAATTTTTAGTTAATTAATTTTTTTTTTTTTTTTTTTTAATTGTAAACTTTATTATTCTATACATGAATAAATTTTAATTCGTTTTTTAAATTCCTGTCCGGATTAGCGGGACTCTATTGTATATGTTTGATATGTTCATATAGTTAATGAGCTGAAGATCGCGGGTTCGAAACCCCGGCCATAGTTCTATCTGAAAAGTGAAAAAACCTTGATCATGCTGTTTGATACTCGCTGAAAACCCCTACTAGATAAATAAACCTGAGCTAGGAAAATTTAGGACTTCCACTACTGTAGTAGTCGGGCTTTTTTCCACGAGAGCGACAAAACTCCGGTAGTAGGCGATATGACCACGTAGTTAATGCCCGAGCATGAGTCACAATAGCTAACTATAGTAATGATCAGTTACGAGATTATCGGTTTGGGCATTACACCTGAGTGGCTGTTCCTTCGTGATTTTGTAACTGAATCTGACGATATGTCGATAATGTAATGAGGAAACTGGTTGTTTATGTAGAAATGTTTTTGGGGGATTAGAGAATGTAGTGAGAAGTGATTATTTCACAGGTTGTAAACTAAATATAGTCTGACCTCTCACAAATTTCATTTATATTTTCTAGCCGGCTTTCGAGGTAGCCCTCAGGCTGTCTGATAAAATAATTTTGAAATTAAATATAAACTTGCAGTTTAAAATTCGTGGATGGGGATAAATATGTTATTCCTGTCCCCCATCTGAGTCACAACTGACTATTAAATATTTTTTCAGACCTCGAAAGCCGGCTAGCAAATATAAATAAAATCTGTGAGAGGTCAGTCTATATTTTATTTTACATGTGAAAGTTTGTTTCATTTATTAAAAAAAAAAAAAGTCCGAATAAAATGTTGACTTACAGACAACCAATACAGACAGTGAGGGTGGGTTTTCTGGCCAAAACATCTATAAGAACAAATACGTTTTCAATGAATTGAGAGAGAATAAAGAGCTGCAATCACATAGATTTTTTATAGTTTCATAATTATAATTAGTTATTGTGACTCATGCCCGGGCATTGACTACGACGAAAGAGCGCTCTGGTGGACATGAGCCCGACTCTACTGTGTGAGTCTTAACGAGTACCTGACATCGTACAGGTTCGGGACCCAAGCTCAAGGTTTTTTCACCTCCCACATAAAAAAACTTAAGGGCCTCAGCCGAATTTCGAACCCGCGATCTTGAGCTCACTCACTTACTATATAAACATATCATACATACTGTTATGATCAGTATAATGATGCTGTGGAGGGTGGAGGAAGTGTTCCATTGAGATATTTTGTTGGTACCTGCACTGAACGACAAATTTTTTACCCTGTGCGATATCACCAGGATTGGGCAACAGACTTAACATTTACTAGAATCACATTAAACAATATTAGAGAGAAGTGTGAACGGATCACACATTGCAGGGTTTCGTTGGCGAACATTGCGTTAATGTTTAATTCATTCACATTTAATAAATCTGTTCTGAAATTTTATTCCTTTTTATTCCTTTAATGTTTAACTTACCTAAAGATTAGTATCAATATCAATATTCGCGTATTGCTTACGTACAAAGAAAATACAGGCTTTAATTGTAAGTAAATACAATTAATTACGGGTTCACACATTGGAGGGTTCCGCAGAACATTAATTAATACCCATTTAGTATATTTTATTAGTCTGAAATATTTCAAATATCGCCAATCATAAAAATTCAACGAGTTTTGGCTATCCATACGACCGATAGAAGCGTCAAAATTGTATTATTTCGGATACCTCTTATGAAAAGAACGGAGAGAGCGTCTCAAGATCACGGGTTCGAAACCGGGGTAGGCCCTCAGGTCTTTTATCTGGGAGGTGAAGAATCCTTCAGCACGCCGTCCTTCGGATGGGACGTTAAGCGATGGTCCCGAGACTGTACTATATTAGCTACTCGTTAAAGACCCCTATCCTAGGTGAATAAACCTAGGTAGGCAAAATTTAGGACTCCCACAGTAGAGTTGGGCTCATGTTCGCCAGAGCGCTCTCAAATCGCATAGCAGGCGATTCACATCATGTATATATATATATATGATGAGCGCTCTCTTTTAATATTTGGCGAACATGAGCCCGACTCTACTGTGGGAGTCCTAAATTTTGCTGACCCTAAATTTTTATTTACTAATGGTAGGGGTCTCTTAGGAGTATCTGAAATCGTACAGGCTCGGGACCATCGCTTAACGCCCATCCGAAGGTTCTATATACATGTATTTTTGATGAATATGGTGAAGAAAAATAATTCAATTTTTTTTCAATATTCAAGAACATTTACATTTTATTACACATATTTACATACACTGTTTATGTATTATGTACAATTGTTTGGTTTATTAACATTGAATAATTTTATAATACAATTAACAATATTTGGTCAGTGGCCTAAATGCCGCTTTTAAGTAGTACATTCCTACCGAAAATAGTATTGGCCATCCAATTGTAGTATTTCTCTATGTACAATAGTATGATGCCGATTGCAGTTTTCTTACTTGATTTAATATTTCATTATATTCATCATACAGGGAATAGCCTTATTACAACATATTCTAAAATATAAAAAAAACGTTACAATATAATGGTGATAGATGTCTGTGACAACGGGGTTTTAGAAGGTGGTGTTAAAATTTTGAACGGGTAGGACGCTAAGCGATGGTCCCGAGCCTGTACAATGTCAGTTACTTCTTAAAGACACCCCTAACCTGAATGAAGAAAAATTTAGGACTCCCATAGTAGAGTCGGGCTTATGTCCACCAGGAATGAGCTTTCTGGTAGTAGGCGGTCACATGGACTTAACACGGAGAGGGGGGAGGGGTACGGGCCATACAATGGGTACCAGCTTTTTAACACTTCATCAGATTTTTGTAATATTCCGAATGTGAAATTGGCTGATATAGTGAAAAGTGATTATTGCATAGGTCGCAAAATAAAAATGTAATATGACCTTTTCACAGGTTTTATTATTACATTCTAGCTGGCTTTCGAGCTCGTCTTCATCACCAGGGTAGAACTTTTTTTTTAAAACAATTTAAAAACGTTATTTGTGTTCCCCATATGAGTTACAACTATAACAAAGAATGTTTTATCTGACATCCTGATAATTAGGGCAACCTCGAAAGCCGGCTAGCGTATAATAATATAGTATGTGAGAGGTCAAACTACATTTTACTTCCCCAACTCTATACTAAGTTATGCAATCGGTCAGAAATTTGAGGTGAGTTTCCACTGAAATTTTTATGCTTTCCTCCCTCATTCCAAAAATGAAAAAAAAAAAAAAAAAAAAAAAATGTCTGTCTGTGTTTGCGCCTGGAACACTACCACTGCCACTTTCTTAAAATTGTATTTACATAAATATAATTGTTGAACAATTTCGTTTTTTTTTTTATGGTTCTAAAGTATTGCCGGCTTGCCTACTTTTCGTCTTGTAGGAATTCTAGTTATTTAATTAAACGACCCTGCAGATCCATTCACCAAACGAACAACGTTCCTGGGATTTTCACACATTCTATTCAACAACAATAAATAAGAATTTATTTAAATTTTTTGGCAGGAAATCACATCCTATAATTTATTAGGAAAGGGGCCAAACGCTCCCTTAATGATTTTTATTAGGGCACTGTCACAAAGAAAGAAAATATTTATATCAACAATTAATGAAATTTTTTAAAATTAATTTTTATAACATTACCGAAAACAAATACTGCCTAAATCCATAATTTCAATTAATAAAAAATGTTTATATATTAATTTGGCACAATAATATGATCCCCTGCCAGTCTAATTATTATAGCTATATTTAACAATAAATTAAATTATATAAAAACAATTAATTTTTATTTTTTCATTATAACAACATAATGATGTTTATCTACACAAAAATAGAATATAATTTAAAGCTATGTTCATTGGTATTCGATTTAAACCTATAGTTGATATTCAATTTTGTAATATATAAATATTTACAGGCATTTGGTACGTCGAATGATAATATAACAATATAAAATAATTATTAATACATTGACTAGAATAACATATTTTTCCTAAAAAAATTGAGTTAGATCACATTTAAAAATGATAAAATACTTAAGTTTATCTCTTAAACCTATTCGTGATTATCTATACTGGTATTATAGTGAAATGGAGCGACTGTGACGTCTGCAATCTTGGAGGGTGGCAGCCCTCCCCCCCATTCTTGAGGAAGGACTAAATACACACATATTTTCCATTAAATACTTTGAATTTAACAAGTATCATAAGGTATTATCATTTTCATACCGCTGTTTGTTTCAAATAAAGTAAATGAGGACGCCGGTAGCTCAGTGGTATGCGTGCTTGTCTTCTGAGCTCAAGTACGTGGATTTGAAACTTAAGTACACCGTCCTTCGGATGGGACGTTAAGCGATGGTCCCGAGCCTGTACTATGTCAGGTACTCGTTAAAGACCCCTGCCCTAGGTGAATAAAAAGCTAGGGTAGGCAAAATTTAGGACTCCCACAGTAGAGTCGGACTCATGTCCACCAGAGTGTCGAAAGAGCGCTCTGGTAGTAGGCGATATGACCTCGTAGTTAAAGCCCGGGCATGAGTCATAAAACCTAACCCAAAGTAAATTGTGGGGACGAAAATTCGGTCAAGGTGCAAAATATGTGTGAATTTTGCTTTCACGATTTCGGTACGATTCCTTTATCAATCAGTTAATTGTCATGTATTGCCCATTATGTGTATTAGTATGGAATTTATATATCTTTCCAATACTACTTTTGACACTTTATTTCGATATCGTATCGATAGATGGAACAACTCGACACATTTGTTGGGCGGGAGAAAAATTGACTTTTTTGACTTCTATTGTTATTGCCTCCCACCAAAGATATCATTATTTTTGGCGTTAAAATTTGAAAAGTGTTTTTCCAATTCGATTTTCCCTGATTGTGGACACCCAACAGTGGTTATATACCCAAAATTGGTATACGCAATACAAAAAATGGACAAATGTCCCTTTAGTTAAAGTAATACAAGAAAAATGTTTTTACATATGACCCTTTTTTTGTTATTTTGTATCTACAGCAAGTAGTGCACCTTGTGGTTTCTAATGTACTCGAAGTAGTGCCCTGTGATTTTTTTATCTCCTGGAAATAGCGCCCTGTGATTTTTTATCTACTCGAAGTAGCCCCCTGGGATTGTTTATTTACTCGAAGTTCCCCTCTGTAATTCCTTATCTATTCGAAGTTTCGCTCTGTAATTCCTTATCTGCTCGAAGTAGCGCCATGTGATTTAGTGTCTTGAATCACTAAAATGCTATATTTTGTCTTAAACTCTCTAAAGCTCTTTCGAAATGCATGAACCCCTTTTCTCATAACTATCTTGGTAAATTTTTTTTTGCTTCATATAGTGATTTTATCAAAAAAATTTATATATTTTATTGATACAAGGAACAACATTACGAAACATAACCTACTAACAACACATTTACAAATAAATATATCTAAAAAAACGTTGTCTTTGGTCGTTTTTATTATATGCGCATTTTTTTAAAAATCAATTGAATACGTTTCACTTGTCAAGTACAAGTATACATTTCTGAAAGTATAAATATTATACAAACAAAATAAATATGAATAATATTATACATTTTCTTCCTCTGTTGTTGGCACTGCGGTGGATCGAACAAACTGGAAAATAAATGATGAATATATGAAACATGAAGACTGGCATAACTGAATCAAGGCAGTGCATATCATAAAAATATTTCAATTTAAAAGAAAGGATGTTATATGAAAATATAAAAATGGTTGGTTGAATCTCCAACGCAGTGATTTCTATCAGCAAGGATTACCATTATCTGCCGTCATGATGTTACATTACCATTATCTGCTGTCATGATGTTACATTACCATTTATTTTGTAATAATAATGATAATAACCCTACTTCTCAATATTTTTATTATATTCTAAAAAAAAAAAAAAAAAAAAAAAGTGAAGTAAATAAAAGATTTTTAAAAAAAAGATAAAAATGGAAAAGGATATAGAATAAATGAAAATGAAATAGAAAAAATATATATATTTAAATAATGTACCAACAATTAATGTATTCAAGTCATGATATGTATGGAAAGTGAAGTGAAAGTATAATAATAATAGTAATAATTATTTTAAAAAATAAGAAAAAACAAAAAAATATACATATAGTGTTTTTTAAAAATAATGAATTATATAACTTTTGAATGAGTGATTGTATAAAGATGGGACAGCATCTGTTATTCATTATATGTACCAAAGGACAATATGTATGGTGGCATTATGTTGACTCAGCTCTCCACCAGGAGCGCTGCACTCACACTAATTTAAAAATCCCAGAAAGGGCTCAAGTTACACATAATTTCATAGATCGTTCAAATAGAAGACATTTTGGTCCTATAATTACAATTTATTAGTATTTTTCAGTAAACCGTTCCATTTCGATATAAACACTTGTTCAAAAGTTATATGGGGTGAGTCGTTACTTCTGGGGCCTACTGCACATATAGACTGTCTCAAAACTATGGGTCACCCATCTTTTTTCGCAGCTTGTATTTAACCGTTTTCAACGAAAAATAGAAGTAAACAAAAAAGAAAGTCGACGGTGAATCAATAGTTGACTAAATAGGGACTTCTTAATCCGCATACTAAAGTCTGAGTCGATAAATTCATTACATCGGCAGTTAATAAGGTTTTTGAGTTGTGCCCCTTCTCTAATCCCCCCTTCTCTTTGGCCGATTTGGCTGAAAATCAATAGGTGTCGTCCTTATGTTTCTGAATACACATATAAAAGATCGTGTCGATACATTTATTCTATTGGGAGTTATTGAGTTTACTGACACATGCACAGTATTTTTTTTTTTTTTTTTTTTTTTTCGTTCTGGAATCAGGATGTCAGAAGACATGAATTCCGGAGAAAACTCAAATTCGAATTTCTGACCGATAACATAATTTCCCCTAAACTTACTGGTGAAGTAATATATTCAATGCGTGATCCATAGTATTTAGAGAGACATCTAAGTAATATATTAAATTTAATGTATTCAAGCCATGGAATAAAGTAAAATGAAGGGAATAAATAATTTAAAGAAAAAGAAAAGAAAAGGATATGATACTTGATAATGTAATAAAAAAAAATAAATATATATATTTAAATTATGTACACTAAATATATTAAGCCAAGGGATAAAAATAAATAATATAACAATGATAATATATAAAGAGAGAAACTATTTATATAAATAATGAAAAAAATACAAAAAATAATAAGTAAAAGAAATATAAAATAACAAAAAATAATTATTTACATGCATTTTTTAAAGTAATATTACTTATTTTTAATAAGTAATACTATATTAATATTAAGTAAAAAAAAACCTACACTAAATATGCAATAAATGTGTTGTTGATATATTTTTGATTTCCATTTTTAATGTAAATTAAAAAAAAAAAAGTAATAACAATAATAATAATGAAACTCCCAGAATGAATTTAATTTCTAAAAAATTCCAACTCATATTGTAATTCAAATTCAAGGATAAGACTGATGCATGATGTTTAGGGAAAAAAAAAAATTGTAATACTGAAGTTCTTGAAGTAAATACTATTCTATCAATTTATATACACTATTTACAACAATTTATCTTATTATTAATAAAAAAATATTTATATATATATATAAAAAAATGGGGTTAACAAGGTTATCATCGAAGGAAGGCATCA
The DNA here is from genome assembly GCA_963662175.1 of Aradus depressus. Classification (NCBI taxonomy): domain Eukaryota; kingdom Metazoa; phylum Arthropoda; class Insecta; order Hemiptera; family Aradidae; genus Aradus; species Aradus depressus. The sequence goes on from OY759222.1 coordinate 4,740,044, forward strand.
GTATCGGCCGCTAGTGCTAGAAACAATAATAATAACGTTACTATATTTTAAACAGAATAAAGAAAAAAAAATCAGAATAAAATGTGAACATTGTATGTGTTAACATTATTATTGGAGCCACGATGAGGTTAGATTGTACAATTATAATTTATGAAGAATTAAAAGATGTTTTTTTTAAAACAACTTTCAACAAAAATCCATTTGAAATGAGGTAATGTTTCTACTTTGAATATATAATATCTTCATCCTGTTATTGAAAAATATATGCAAGAAAAGGAACATATGTATATACCTAGGAATGAAATATCTGGTGTGAAAAATGTTAAGAGGTGGTATACTGGACAGAATATGTCATATAAAGCCCATTCTCAACCATTTTAGGAATATATAGTTTCCAAAAAAAATTTTTCTTAACGTAAACATGGTTTTATACTAAAACTACTACCTAGAACTGATTATCTACAGCAAACTCTAATATGATACCACAGTTGAAATATATGTAGCATTTCCATGTAAGAAAACATCTCTGAAAGGTTCGATATAGTCTAAATCCGCCCGGGCGACATCGAACTTATTTATTCACGATCAAATTCAGTGACAGCAGCTGACTTTTTTTAAGGGGACATTTCTCTAAGAAATAAGTGCAGTTATTAGACCCGGATTTATACTGCAGTACTTTCACAATGGTAAAGTGTTCGAGAACGGTGAAGAATGCAATGCAGAGAAAAAACATTTTAAAACGCACTGTTAAGACTGAATGTTCACTAATCCAGTAGATTACAATAGCATGATGAAAGATCATTTTATGAACGCTTATTTCGATATAAGATCCTCTTTTACGGTATCGCAATTTCTTTCTCACTGTTCATAAACAATAATATAACCACGATAAAAAACATTATTTCATAATAAGTAGGTATTCATTTTTATTTGTTTAGCAGAGTTCCTCGACAGAGATCTTCCTATAAAGTCTGTCCAATCAATTTTTGTTTAATATTTTCGTTACTAATATTATTTTTTACTAATTTATTTATTATATCGTGGGTTCGAAACCCGACCGAGGCCCTTAGTTTATTTTATCTGGGAGGTAAAATAAACAAGCACGCCGTCCTTCGGATGGGACTTTAAGCGATGGTCCCGAGCCTGTACGATGTCAGGTACTCGTTGAAGACGCTTACCCAAGGTGACTAAAAATTTAGGGTAGGCAAAATTTAGGACTCCCACAGTAGAGTCGAGCTCATGTCCACCAGAGTGATGAAAGAGCTCTCTGGTAGTAGGCGATATGACATCGTAGTTAAATGGTTGAAAATCAATGGCTATGTATGAAACAATGCGATTTAAGAGAATCTTGTACCTCTCGAGTTTCTTTCGTATGTTTTTGTTGAGCTCAAATAAAAACGAATTCCACTTCCACTACCTCTATTCTCTTCTGTATCTGTAGATGTACACAAGGCGTTCTCGTTGTGATGTTTTCTCAACAAGTGATCCTTCAAATTGGAAGTGTCCCCGGAACTTCTGTATTCGGCACTGCATAAAACGAGATTTAGCCAGTTTTTTTTGGACCCACATCCTTATCGAAGTAACTCCACACATAGGACTTCCGTTTACGACTCATTTGTCAGTTCAAAACAACAAAGCACGCTACAAGAACAGTAAATGTAATCTTCCTTCGATTCAGTGGATCCCAGAAATACAAAGTCCTTAACCTATCGATAGATTAACGCCTATAGTATCAAAGCCATCGATAACGACGACTATCGATAGTTTTACATCCCTACCTTGACTTCATTTGTGGTATTATTATTAAGTTTAAAATGTTTGATCAGCACAGAAATATCCCTGTTAAGCCTCAAAGTCGTTGTCGGCCCCCAGAAAATCGGGAGTAGATGGTACCCCTAAAATGGTTGAGAATAAGGCAGGGGTTTATAGCACTTATTTTTCTATTCATCTTAACGAGTATGAACCACCTTTTTAAAACTGTTCTCACCAGGTTCGAGTCACTCCTGTATAAAAAAAAGTCGGAATGTCTTCAGGGAAGTTTACTTACAGAGACTGTAGTAGCTGTGTACGAGTTGGCTCTTGTTCGAAATGTGACGTACTGCCATTTTCTTTTTATTTGAGTTATCACCTGGAACAATAGTAAGTATAAACGTACAGAGCGAGAGTGAAGGTTGTAATACGCATGCGTTACTTGGAGGAGTGGCACAGCTTCGTCCATTACTTTTATTTTCTCATTCTGTCTGAAGAGCATTCATAAAACGGTAGTTTTCAGATTTTTTTTTAGCAGTCAGCGTTGTTTCTAGGTTTATTGTAGTTTATATGACTATTGACTATTTTCGCGATGTTGTCCGTCTGTCTGTTACAGTGCCGGATGAAGACTATTCGATGCCTTAAGCATTCTTAGCTTATGGTGCCCCCGCCTCAGTATTGATATCATTAACTTCTTACTTTCGTTGGCAAGTTCAATACTAAAGCTCGATTGAACAAAACGAATACAAAATTAATAAAGCGAGAAAATAAGAAAATCAATTTATTAAAACAGGATTTGATATTTGGTCTTCCATCCGAAGTTTATGGCAGGCTATGAAACAAATGATGCGACCAAAAAATAAAAATTGAGAAATAATTAACCATTTAAACACCTATTTCAAAAATATCATTGCGGACTTAATGCCCTAAACAATTGCTTATACATAGGTTAATCCGGCACTGGTCTGTTAGTTGTTGTGACTCATGCCCAGGCTTCAATTTGGAGGTCATATCGCCTACCAACAAAGCGCTCTTTTGTCGCTCTGGTGGACATGACATGAGTCCGACTCTACTATGCGAGTCAATTTGGTTACGTGTACTCACACTAAATAATTACATTTTGGAAATCCAAATCTGTTTTTTGTTTTTTTCGATTAAGTAGCTTTTGTTAAGTGGAATAGTTTTCTTCTTATGGTACATTTTGTTATTTACAATTTTCAGTTAGTTTTAAGCGCTAAGGTTTCTTGTTGTTTTCTAAGATTGATGTCTAGTGTCTAGTTCATAGATACTACCCCACTCGTTAGTTTGTGTTTCCAGTTTCTAATTAGGTTAAACTAGCTAGCGTAGATTTATTTGTGTAGTCTGTCGTTCCTCCTCCAATTTGATTAGAATATTAAAGAATGGCATAAAATATCATTTAGGCCTCCCAAAGCCATTATATATGCCGAATTTATGATGTTTAAAGAGATTTTTAATAAAATTGTATTTTTTAGCTGCATCTCTATTTATTATCCCACTTTATTTAAAACATTGATATAGTAATTGCTGAGTGCGCCGGTAGCTCAATGGTATGCGTGCTTGTCTTCTGAGCTCAAGATTGTGAGTTCGAAACCCGACCGAGGCCCTTAGTTTATTTTATCTGGGAGATAATAAAAAGATAGAATAAAAATTTAGGGTAGGCAAAATTTAGGACACCCACAGTAGAGTCGGACTCAAGTCCACCAGAGTAACGAAAGAGCGCTCTGGTAGTAGGCGCTATGACCTCGTAGTTAAAGCCCGGGCATGAGTCATAAAACCTAACCTAACCTAGTAATTGCGTTGATACAATTACACTTTTAAATAACAATAATAGTTATTAAATTTATGCTAACCAGCTTGGGTTTTGGGCATCTATTTATTATTTCATGTAAAATTTTCCACGTTTCTTGCACATTTTTTACCACTTTTTAATGAGACTAAGTATCAATATTATAATTAATTATTTAATCTATTTTTTTTTAAATTTTCATTTCTACTTAAATCAATTTAAATAAAAATCAATATCTAGGAGATGAATAAATATTGCAACACTCCGTTCTTTGGATGTGACGTAAAGCGATGATCCCGAGCCTGTGCAATATTCTGGTACTCGTTAAAAAGACCCCTACACTAAATTTTTGAAAAATTATTTTAGAACATGGTTCAACTATTGAATACTAACGTAATGAATTTATAATCTGGAGGTCCAGAAATATCTATGTCTTTATGAGATCAAATGTCAAGGTTTGAAAAAAACAAAAAAAAGTGGATTCAGGAATCTCCGTATTCCAGGTTGCTTGTCGGGAAAATTGGGAGGAAATGAGGCAGGGAGGAAGAAAGTTGGTAAGAAAGTTATGAACTGGTTTCATTTTTGTTAGACATTTGCCTTCAGTCGTTTACATAAGGTCAAACATATTCTGCTCAACTTTTATGAACAATGGAAAAATAAAACTACAAATTTATATTGAGCACAAAAAGAAAAGTTGCTACTGAACATTGTGAATACAGCTGCGGATTGTTCTGATAAGTCAATCAGAAAGGCTGATTTTTTCACGCTGATGTTGCAGGAATGCTAAAGTTCACAGGTGCTAATACAAAACAACAAAAAAGCTTGTTCGACTGAAAACCTTAATTCTAAATGATTTCATGAGACATGAATCGACTTGGCTAAAACGTACGTATATTGATTTTAAAGAGGGCGCCGCACAGTGTAAAATTTATGAGTTTTGATTTTCAAAATTCGAGCCACCGCTCAATTTTTGATCAATCTAGATGAAACTAGGTGCAAAATATTTGTGAAAGCTGGCTTTTTATCAGGTAACTGCGGGTTTCACAATCAAGGTATTATATGCCAGGGGCAAAAATAGCCAATATATTGAATTTGGACCACTTTAGGCCAAAATGACAACATTAGGACCACTTTTGGCTAAAATAAATATTGAATTCGTAATCAGCGACCCAAAAAACATTCATTTAAGTTGTAAAAATCCGTTAACAAAAACTTAGACAAAAAATATTAAATTTTTTTTAAATTTTCATGGGGTTTTGGCAGTTGTCAATTGGCATATAATACCTTGATTGTGAAACCCGCAGTTACCTGATAAAAAGCCAGCTTTCACAAATATTTTGCACCTAGTTTCATCCAAATTGATAAAAAATTGAGCAGGGGCTCGAATTTTGAAAATCAAAATTCATAAATTTCACACTGTGCGCCTGTAGCTCAATGGTATGAGTGCTTGCCTTCTGAGCTCAAGAACATGGGTTCGAAACCCGACCGAGGCCCTTAGTTTATTTTATCTGGGAGGTAAATAAACTTAAGTACGCCGTCCTTCGGATGGAACGTTAAGCGATGGTCCCGAGCCTGTACCATGTCAGGTACCCGTTAAAGACCCCTGCCCTAGGTGAATAAAAATGTAGGGTAGGCAAAATTTAGGACTCCCACAGTAGAGTCGGGCTCATGTCCACCAGAGTGACGAAAGAGCGCTCTGGTAGTAGACGATATGACCTCATAGTTAAAGCCCGGACATGAGTCTTAAAACCTAACCTATTGATTTTAAAAAAAAGTCTTACCTCTCCATTGCAAAAACAGAACAGAGTTGCCACACATAGACCCTGCACACAGAAACAAAAAAAAACATTAATATACTTAGAGATGAAATATGATCTTAATTTTAATTGTAAAAGATGTGTATGTATATATGTATATAAATGAATTTGAGAGGGCTAGGGAGAGTGATGTGTACTAAAGTGGTTGGTATACAACACTCTCCCCCTCCCCTCTCTCATATTCATTTATATACTACCATTAATGAGCATATGAAAGTAAAGTGCTGGCGTCAACAGTTTTCTTTGTTTCATTAGACAGGGTAATTTGGAAAGTGAATTTCTTATACCCAGTAATGATAGTATAAAATAAATTTAAGAGCGGGAAGGGAGAGTGATGTGCACTAAAGTGGTTGGTATACAACACTCTCCCCCTCCCCTCTCTCATATTCATTTATATACTACCATTAATGAGCATATGAAAGTAAAGTGTTGGCGTCAACAGTTTTCTTTGTTTCATTAGACAGGGTAATTTGGAAAGTGAATTTCTTATACCCAGTAATGATAGTATAAAATAAATTTAAGAGCGGGAAGGGAGAGTGATGTGCACTAAAGTGGTTGGTATACAACACTCTCCCCCTCCCCTCTCTCATATTCATTTATATACTACCATTAATGAGCATATGAAAGTAAAGTGTTGGCGTCAACAGTTTTCTTTGTTTCATTAGACAGGGTAATTTGGAAAGTGAATTTCTTATACCCAGTAATGATAGTATAAAATAAATTTAAGAGGGGGAAGGGAGAGTGATGTGCACTAAAGTGGTACAACACTTTTTTTGAGGGCGCCAGTAGTTTAGAGTTAGCATGCTAGCATACTGAGATCAAGGAAACCCACCTGAGGTCCTTAGGTTTATTAACTGGGAAGTGAAAAAAACATGAGCACTCCGTCCTTCGGATGGGACGTTAAACGATGGTCCCGAGCCGATACTATGTCAGGTACTCATTCAAGACTCTTTACCCTAGGTGAGGTCCTCTTTGGTCAATTTGACTGAAAATCAATACGTGTCGTCGTTAGAGGATTCTGGATTCGTATATAAAATTTCGTGACGATACATTCATTCTATCGGGAGTAATCGTGTTCACAAACACACAGAAACAGCTTTTTTTTTTAAATATTCGGAATCTGGAGGTCAGAATACATGAAATTCCGTTGAAAACTACGCATCGAATTTATGATCGATTACACAACTTTCCTTATACTTCAATCGAAAAATAAAAGTTTGTAATATATTACAAAAAAAAAGTAAAAAGCAGGGAATAAATATTCTATTTGAATAAAAAAAATTAAGAGACCATGAATATTTACTAGCGAGCACTGGTGAACACGGTAAACTATTTTTACTGCAATAATGACAAGTAGGCTAATTTGTTTTCTGTTTTTAAGAGATGATGATCTAAGATGGAAGATCCCCCCCCCCCCCCCCCCCCAGGCCGGTTTTTCCCATAAAATGGAACCAATATCCAGTTTTCTCTTGTTTTTACAACATTTTCTCATTTATGCCCCCCGCCATCAAATCATGGTGGAAATTATAGTCTTGTGTCATCTGGCAAGTTTTACAACGATATACCACACTATCATAAGACTCTAACCAACAACTTTACTGCCCCAGAATATACCTTGTTTATTTCGTCATATATGGTATTTTTTTTATTACTTCTTTCAGCTATACGAAATAAAGGCTAAGTTACGTAATCGGTCAGAAATTCGATAAAGAGTTCTTTTTCGACCTCCAAATTCTAAAAATGGAACAACAATTTCTGTCTGTGAACACGATAACTCCCGGTAGAATGAATATATCGCCACGAAATTTTATATGTGAACCCAGAATCCTCTAATGATGAAACTTAATGATCTTCACCAATCGGCCAAAGGGAAGGCAAGAAATAGGGGAGGGGCTTAACTCAAAAATCCTAATAACTGCCGATGTAATGAATGTATCGACACAAAATTTCATATGTAAATTGAAAACCTCATAGTGACGACGGCCGGATTTTACCTGTCTCAGAACATAATTTATACATATGTACGAGATTGAACATTTTTTTTGATTTTATAAGACAACATTTTTTACTTATAAACATGGTAAATTACCAAAGTAACTCAATAAATATTAGAATCAAAATTGACTTAGATTTTTCAGCATATAAGTTTTTTTTTTTTGTATTTATTTATCTTAAGCCACAACTATACAAAAAATGCACAACCAGCGGCTGGGCTGACATATAATATACAACAAAAATAAATAAATATGTCCTGAAAGGCTTGAGAGAGGAAAAAACAGTCCGCGGTGAACCCTCATGACATCACTTCATACCAGATCTCTATGTCAAACTCTCTTTAACCTTCTTGGGGGGATTGTGGGGTAAATTTGTATTTAGGATTTAGGGAACTCGCGGATTGTCAGCATATAACTTGAGAGAGTGTTACCTGAAATGAGGCAGTAATGGCAGATATAAGCTCATAGTAGGTCTCCCAGGGATGGTTGTCCGGCGGCCTGAACGGGGTGAGCAGGTAGTTGAGGCCGAGTAGGGGCAGTAGAAGCATGGTAGCCCGGAGTGCCTGAAACAGAACTGGCATCAATCCTGGCATCAACTTCATCACACTCAACTCTCTGAGCTGCAGCAACATTTCAGGAGAAACATCCCCTTACAATCTAGTCTAATATTTAATATTAACATCCCCTCTCCACTAGTTGGAGAATGGTGGCTAACAGTGTGCGGGAGGCCGACTGGTCCTGTCCTCGCCCAGTTTCTTATATATTTTTATTATTTTAATTTTTTTATCTATTTTATTTTATGGGTTTTTGTTTATTGTTTTACCACCATTTATTTTGTATACATTTTATTTATTTATGTGTTTGCTATTATTTTGTAAATATTAATTTATTTCTTGCTTCTTATTATTTTTTTAAATGTATTTTGTATTCTTTATTATTTTATCCTGTATTCTTACAGTCAAACACTTCTGCTCATTCTTTTTGTAAAGATTGTAGAACAAATAAAAAAATAAAACATATATTAAAAATCCGAGCCCTCCATTCTGCCATACTTCCTCAACGAAGGCTTAAGCGTCAATGGCCTAGAGACCTCCTTAGCAGCAGCAGTGACAGTGACAGTGATTAGTTATAAATGAGAGAAAATCAGTGACTAGGGAGTGTCACCACTGGGTGATTTCTCCTCTCATGACATTTTGACATTGCTATTATCTCTTTATTAGCACATTTGCTTGTTGTATTTATTTGTATACAGTTGTAAATAGCTATTTGTAAATAAGTAGAATTAAGTCTCTTAACCAGGCCTTACAGGTGGTGGCTCAAACACACCAATGATAGTTACATAGTGCTTAAAAAGAGGTATAGCTTGTAAGGAGAAGAGGCCACCAGTAGCAGTACGTATCATGAGTTCAAGATCGCGAGTTCCCGAAACCCAGGCGGGGCCCTTAAGTTTTTTCTTATCTAGGTGAAAAAACCATGAGCACGCCGTCCTTCCGATGAGATGTTAAGACCACCAGAGTGACGAAAGAGCTCTCTGGTAGTAGGCGGTATGACCTCGTAGTAGCCCGGGCATGAGCCACAGTAACTAACTGTAAGGAGAAAGTACATCCTTGAAATAGGTCACTTTTTGAGAATACGTAAAAATGGAGAGGGAGGCACTTTACAATCTGTTTCAAAAATATCTGACAAACTTCCTCATAGATTTATTAATGGTATGCCTGTATATGGCTGGAGGCTAACTGTTGTTACCTGTAAAAGGGCTCTGGAGGGCCGGGACGATTGGCTGGGTCCAGCCCTTAGCTTCCCCACAACCACCCGGACTATATTACAGAGGAAGATGAGATTGAGGCCCATGCTAGTGACCACGAGCACCACCAGAACGCTCCGGTAGTCACTCTCATCAATCCAGCATCTGCAACACAACAAACATGCGTATAAGTACAACTAAAGAAGGGTTAAAATGTCATTTAAATAGGAGTACATCAAGATTTGTTCTTGTATCACTGTTCTTCAATATTTATGTAAATGATATTGTCACAGATTTTCTATTTCTGAATCTACTTATGACTTTTCAAATTGTACACCTGTCCTTATATAATTAACAAACATCACCTTAATTCAAAAGAATCAAGATTAATTAGATATAAAAAAATTCAATTCACAGAAGATACTAGAAAACTGAATCAAATAAACGCTGGAAGCAAGTATTTACATGACATGTTAACATTGTTAACTTACTAACTAGTCAATGTACACTAACACAATCCAGCTGATTCGGTTTGACTCTCTAATCTCCGGCATACTATATAGGATTTACTAAAATCTAGAACACTCTATGAATTATTATTGGTCATATGTAACTGAACTAGAACTGTGTGGAAGTGATTACTTCATCTTTTTTAGATAAATAACCACATTAAAATAACTTAGAACATAAATAAAACTACAAAAAACTGGCCAAAAACAAACAGATTTCAATTAAAATTCAATAGAAAAAAATATATTATGAAAGGAAAAATGAAACAAAAAGTTCGGATATTAAGGTTAATATAAACCTTTGTCTATGATCCTTATCAGACTTAATCTTTGTTTCGATGTTTTTTTTGAGTTTTCATAGGAATTTCATGTTTTTTCCGCCCCCTGAGTCCAAAAATAAAAAAAAAAATTCTGTCTCTGTGTCATTGGATAAGATAGCCAATAGAATAAACATTCTGACAAAAAATTGTATACCTACATGTCCAAAACTCGTAAGGATGATTTTTTAATTTTTTTCTTGTCTTCTTGGTCTTATCGATATTTCATTCTTTCTTTTATTTTTGACTTTTTATGATTTATTTATTTTTAGGTGAAGAATAAAAATTTATTTTCATTCATTGATCTTAAAAGTTTTCAATGTTCAATGTTTTTCGTTGCCCCCCCCCCCCCCCCCCCCCCCCCCCCCCACACACTTATATCTCTAGAGTTTTCCCAAACATGTTTCAGCAACCCACACTCGCATAGCACTCTAGGAAAGACATATATCCACAGAACAAACGTTTTCCACCGTTCCAACAAGAGTACACCAAGGTTCGACTCTTGTGCCGTTGTTGTTTAATTTATTTGTAAATAAAATCCGCTTCTACACAACTAAATCAATAACTTGATTTTCTGACGACATTATCCTTATCTCTCAAATCATCACAGATAATCAATACAGTTATAACATTAATAATTAACAATTATCGGATTCTATAGTTACAGACCCCTCTAGTAGAAGGGATATTCTAAATTTATCTTTCATTCAGCGTCACGTGAAATATAAACAGAATAGGTATACAAAAAGAAGAAATATCCCTTTGAATCTCCCAAACAGAGGTCGGGGCTATATTTATAGTAGATTCGGAAGATATCTGTCCCCTAATTGGATCCTGTAGGAAATTCGGGATAAAAAGGAAATGTGAAAGAAAATACAGTGGGCAAGTTTACTTTGTAAAATGAGAATAAACTTCAATAACAGGTCCAGTAATGAGGTTCCACACTGTTCTTAATATTTGTCAGTCAATCGTTGAACAGATTCACAGATAAGTTATTTATTATTCACAGGTAACGAACCTATTTTGGCACATTTCTGTAAATATACACTTTTTTATACAAATATATTTACCAGTGACTTATGTTACAATAACTTTATAAAGAATCATTGATTTAGACCAATCGAAAATTAGTGATTATTCAAATGAAATACTAAATAGTCATACATTTTTTTATTATATATAATTTTGGTTATCAAAAAACTGATGAAATAGTACCCTTACTGCAAGTAAATAAAGATGAAATTTTAAATATTGGTTGAACTAAATAGAGATTAAAGGAATCAGAAGTGTGAATACTATTATAAAAGATATTTACAAAAATAAATAAAAAAATCTGAAGGTGTCAGGGAAATTTTATTGAAAATGATGTCCCTGTTTATCATATTTGGTATTGTTACTTCCATATATCGTCGGCCTAAACGTGATACCTCGTAAGCGACATTTTCCCGAAAATGTTTACCAAAAAAAAAAAAGAAAACACTCTATTGATCTAGTGGGACCTTGTATACGACATAAAACGAAAAAAACTATGAAATACGGTTTGAAGTGATACCTTGCAAAAGAAATGGGAACGAAATTCTGGTGAAACCTCGTAACTCCGTCAAGTACGTTAATTCTTTACTTGGATTTGCAAACTAGCTTAAAAACAATTCATGGCATGCATATACATCTCACTTAATACAAATGTCGAAAAAATTTAGGTTTCCTAATAAAGAATATTTTTTAAATCAGTTTTTTGTCTCTCCTGTAAAGTTGGCATTTTGCACATATGAGGTATCACGTTTAGACCGACGATATATCGCACACGTATTTCTAAAGTGACACAAGTCAATAATTAACGTTTTGAGAAAATCACGAAAAACTGTTAATGAGCTTAACAACAAAACAATTACGCAACTAATAATTTTTCCAAAATTTATAGACAGTTTCAAAAAGTTTATATTACCATATACGACAAGATTCGATACTCAACTGATAATAGGTCCTATTATAATAGGTCTGTTCGGCAGCTTGCACTGGAGCGCACCAGTGCACACTTTTGTACACAGAAGCGTCCTGTGTGTCCGATGTAGACCGGGTGTAGTTACACCAGGCTGTTCGAGAGCTCAGTATAGCCTGCACTGGTGTACACCTACACCATCTCAACAGTGGGTGTTGTTTTTACACCAAGATGTGCTGACAACTCAGGGTATAGGGTATCAAGTATAGGGAAAGTTATGTAATCGGTCAGAAATTTTATGTCGAGTTTCCACCGGAGTTTCATGTTTTCCTAATGACAAAAATACACACATTTTTGTGTGTTCATACAAAAATGAAAAAAAAAAAAAAATGTCCTGTCTGTGTATGTCTTTGACCACTCTCGATAGGATGTATTTTTGGGCATACAATTTTGTAAGGTAGGATAAGGATGACACCTATTAATTTCAGTCAAATCGGCCAAAGGAAAGGCTTAAGCACCATTTTTGGAGGGAGCCGATAAAGATGTGGAGGGCTTTAACTTTTTTTTTGTATGGAAAATAATTTGGACTTATCAACCTCAAAGTTTTTTTTACAAGAACTACTCAAAAAAATAATATTCTTCAGAAGAAGCTGGATCTTAGTCCCATAGTGTGGCAACTTTTTGACTGAAATTAATGAAATTCGAAGTGTAGCCATTTGACTGATTGTTAGTATGAGAATTTACGTATCTTAAAACTTTGGTACTCGGCGTTGTCAAGAAAAGTCACAATTTCATACCATTTTGAGTTTTCTACCAGTGAAATGTCCAATCACAATACCATTTATATCGAAATGGCATGAAAGATGGTGAATTTGGTGAGGATCGCCGGGTCAACCAGCTAGTGTTAATATAGAAGATACATTAGCGAAGAAGCTTGAACCTTCGTCAATGCTGGGTCTCTTGTAAATGGGTTGTCTTTGAGCACAAACACCGGAGCTAGAAGACAAATGGAAGACAAACCGACAAAAGAGTAATGGCGATGGACGTTCCAAAACCTCCAACCACTTACCTAATAGGAAATGTCTTCTCGATATAGTTTGACTTTTTACAAGGTTCCGATAATAGATATACTGGTTGGGCAAGGACACCTAGGGACCTAAGCATATAATGATCTTATCTCTTTCCTGGTAGCTCTACAGTGAAAGTTTGGCTATCATGATAGGGGGTCTTTAACGAGAATCAGAAATCGCATCAACATTCACTCCGAAGGACGGCTCTCTGTAGGTTATCAAACATCAAAGATTAAAAAAGTCGCAGGTGAATCATCGGCTATTTACTTCCCCAGGAAAAAATTAATCAACTATGTTTTCGTTTTCCCTCCAAAGCCAATCGACTGTCATTTAAAACTCCCCTTTTCCCCCTTCCCATCGACCGATTTCGTGAAAAATAAGTAGGTGCTATCCTAATGGGGTTTCGAATTTAAATATCAAATTTCAGGTTCACTATATCCCATTATTGGGAATTATGAGTTAAGCCCCCTCAGATCCCACATTCTGATTCCGCTGAAAATTACGAACTGTCCCTTTTTCAGCACCCACGGGGTCCCTGTCCCTTCTTCAGCACCCACGGGGTCCCTGTCCCTTTCTCCTGTACAGTAAAGTCTTAAAACCTTGAAAAACATTAAAAATAAAATATCGTCTCGAATTGAAAAATTGAATTATTAAAAAGAAAAATTTGAAATATTGTCAGTGCTGATTGAATTATAAATATATATATGAAATAAATCCAAGATGATAATAATAAATAGGTATATGAATAAAGAATACACAATTTTGAGTAAGTATATTAATCATATATTTATTATTGTCATCTTTGATTTATTATATATATGTTTTAATTAGCACTAATACTATTTCAAATTTTTTTTCCATTATTAAAATTTCAATTTGAGAGGAAATTTTATTTTTTATGTTTTACAAGGTTTAATACTACAGGAAAAAGGAACAGGGAAATTTTCCATGGGGGCTGAAAAAGTGACAGTTCGGAATGTGAGTCTGTTGAACTTTCACTTGGTATTTGTTAAGTCGTGGCTGAAGATACCGAGAGATATCGTAGTACTCCCATATAAATTTATATATTTCGTGAAATGGATAATATTTTTAAAAACCTGCGTTTTTCTTTATTTTATTATTAATTGTTTCACCATACCTCTGCAGAAAATGTTGAGTAGGTATCATTAATGATTCAGTTCGTAACAATATCTGTCCAACCTTCATTATATAATATTATATTTCCTCAATCAGTTTTGTTAAAAAAAGGAAATATAATTAAATAAAGAAAAAAGAGGTGTTGGGGAGGGGGGGGGGATGAATCAAGCAGAGTGGATAATCTGTTTAGCTATCAGGTCACTGATTACAGAGGCAGCGAACAAGAGAGGAATCAGCGATGCAGTCTCAAAAACATGAGACAAGGAGCGAACCAGAGTAGTTCACCAGTTTTAGTTTACTTTCCCAATTATACAAAGTATAGGGGAAGTTATTTAATTTGTCATGGCAGCAGTACACGCTCGCCGCGGTGACCCGACACAAGGCGAGTTCGCGAATATACTTGATGTTCTCGCCTCGCCCTCGGAGCGCTCGGTCGATTGGCTTTGGAGGGAGAGGAAAACTTAATTAAATAATTGACGCTGGACAAGTTCATAGCCGGTGATTCACCGAAAACATTTTTTTTTACGAGAAACGTTTTTATTGTGATTTTTCGTCACGCGCAATAGCCAAATAGCAGATTTTCTTATTAGGTTATTGAAGATAAGCCGACCCATCGTTGCTATAACTGTCAACCTAACCTATTTTACTTCTTTACTATAATAAAATATAAGGGAAGTTATTTAATAGGTCTGAAGCTCGGTTTTGAGTTCACTGGCAATGTACTTCCCCAGAACGAATTAATTAATTTTCAATTCGCCATCTACAACCAGTCGACTGTTTTGGTTAAAAAATCAATAGTTGATTTTTTTTTCCGAGGGTTGATTTGTGTCACCGCGGCCAGAGTAGGCCTATTGTGTGCCCTGTGTGTGTTGGTCCCTACAGCAACCCTGTATTTTTAATAAAGTCCAGAATTCTTCTGCATATTCTTCCCATTATCTGCTTCGGTTCTGTTATGGCAGACCCGAAGCAGTGAAAACGTCTACTTTCTAGTGCCCCGCACCGGCTTAGAATACGAACCGGAGTCTCATTTTCCTCGCCACATTTCCTGCACAGAGGGCTTCTAGCGATGCCCATATTGTGTAGGTGTTTGTTCATATGACAGTGTCCTGTAATCAGCGCTGTCATAGCTCTTAGATCCATTCTGCTCATATTCAGGAGTTCTGGGCTCCTTTTCTCTGAGGGTTCCGCTATAAAGAGTTTTGAGTGTCTTTGCTTCGGGACTCCTCTCCAGAACTGGATGTGATTCCTGATCAGCCAACCATTTATTGCTGCCCTTGCTGTGCTCTTAGAGATCCCGCAGAAGGGTTCCGGTCCTATAGCCCCCATCTCAATTCCACTCTATTCAGGTCCGTCAGGGACTCCAGTGCTTGAAAGCATTCTAGGACGATTTTGGAGTCTATGATGACAGCTCGCAACGCTTGCAGCGCTGCTTGGCTGTCAGACAATGTCAAGATTCGCCCTCCCCTGATGTTCCGTCTCTTAATGAGCCAGGCACACCCGAGGATGGCATATACTTCAGCTTGGAACACAGTAGGATACACACCTAGGGATATACTAGTATCTCCCTTGACTGTCCTCCCATGTATTCCAGCTCCAACTCCTCTCTCGGTTTTTGAGCCGTCTTATCCCGCTTAACCAGACCAGCTTATCCCGATCTTGGGTCTCAAGTTCCAGACAGTAGTTACTTCTGTCTGGTATTGATACTTTAATTTTCCTATTAAAGTTGAAAACTGGTATCATTTTGTCTGAGCTCATGTTTAGTACAGGGTCCTCCAAAATATCCCAGAAGATTACTGAATGCCCGGCTCTCGGTGTGTTGTCCGGTATTAGGTTATTTGTTTTCAGCCTATTGGCTCTCCTTCTTGCCTCTGCTTTAATAGTTGACTTACACAGACTTCGGAGTCTTCATTCTAATGTTCGTCTCGATATATCGACAGTTATTTGAGTTAAGCCTCCCCCTCATCCTCCCCTTCCCATTGGTCGATTTGTCTGTCGTCCTTATCAAGTTCTGGATGTACATATCGACATTCCGGTGAAAACTCTAAATCGAACTTGTGACCGATTAATAACTTTCTGTACATTTTGTGTATCTGGGGAAATAAAATTTGGGGGGGGTTCTGAAATTACTGAACAACGAGCTCTCTCAGTGAATGACTTGCCTCAGGAGAAAATTAATTAACTTCTATGAATTTAATAATAACTAAAGTATTTCTGGAATTTAGAGAATTCAATGTTTCGAAAATATGAAGAACATTACACAATCATAGTGGGAATGTGGTTCTGTCTGTTTACATGGGGAAGGCGAGAAAACGGCTGAAAGTATATTCACGAAACTTATTACCTATTGACGAGAGTGGGAGAGGGGAGCTCAACTTCTGACCAATAAATCAACAACTAATTCAGATCTGTTTACGATTGTGGTCAAGGTTTTTTTCACCTCCTAGATAAAAAAAACCTAAGGGCCTCGGCCGGGTTTCGAACCCACGATCTTGAGCTCAGTAAACAAAGACGCATACCATTGAGCTACCGGTGCCCTCATCAACTGTATATGTATCTATTATAGCAACTACGAGACTACTAATGCGATAACAACTGTTGAGGTCACAATGGATAGAGTCTGTACGTGTTTGTTGTGCAGTGTTTGGGCTAATGTGGGCGTCGGCGAATGATTGTTGCGAATTAGCTTTGTGTAAAATTAGAAATTAGTGTAGCTTTATAACGCATTTAAATAAGACGTTGATTCGGATGTCATTGTAAAGAGCTTGAGGAGCACTACTTAGGACTCAAAGTGAAACAATAAAAATATTCGCCAAAATATATGTAAAAATCTGTATTAAATTGAAAATTGCAAATTGCATGTTCGAAACCCGGCCGAGGCTCTTATGTTTTTTTTATCTGGGAGATTGGATGCGACGTTAAACGATGGTCCCCAGCCTCTAGAATGTCAGCTACTCATTAATGACCCCTACCCTAGGTGAATAAAAATTTAGGATAGGAAAAATTTAATTTACTCCCATAGTAGAGTTAGGCTCATGTCCACCAGAGCGACAAAAGAGCGCTCGGGTAGTAGGCGATATGACCTCGAAGTTAAAAGCCGGGGCATGTCACAATAACGAGCCATCTCTTAGAGTCTGACACACATATCATTAGAATTAACAATACAACAAAAAAATAACATGAAATGAATAAATAAATATTTGAAAATATGAGTACAAAAACAATAATATTAATAAATACAGTTGATATAGTTTTTAATTTAATTATATTAATAATTAAAAATAAGAGGTTAGGTTAGGTTTTATGACTCATGCCCGGGCTTTAACAACGAGGTCATATCGCCTACTACCAGAGCGCTCTTTCGTCACTCTGGTGGACATGAGCCCGACTCTACTATGGGAGTCCTAAATTTTGCCTACCCTAAATTTTTATTCATCTAGGGTAGGGGTCTTTAACGAGTACCTGACATCGTACAGGCTCGGGACCATCGCTTAACGTCCCATCCGAAGGACGGCGTGCTTAAGTTTATTTTACCTCCCAGATAAAACAAACTAAGGGCCTCGGTCGGGTTACGAACCCACGACCTTGAGCTCAGAAGTCAAGCACGCATACCACCGGCTACCGGCGCCCTCTTAAAAATAAGATAATGATTTTTATAACTCTCCCGGAAGTGTCTTTTTCACGACGACATAACCCTCTATGTATATGTACTATGTACAGCTGGAAAACTAATAGAGTATTATGTTAAATAAATTAAGGAAAAACTGCGGATCGGTTTTAGAGAAAGAGACAGCAAATTGTAGAGTTATTTGTGCCCTAATTGGAAGTAGAAGGACGCTAAAACAAACATAATACGTGTATTAACATAATAAATATCCAATGTAAACATATACTCATAAATCGATACCTTAATTCCATTATCAGAATATTTGTTATATGTATCATCCCAGCAATTTTCACAATCGATTTACATTAAAATTTAATATTTCCTATTAGAGCTGGTGTCCCACAGGGAGCATTCTGGGTCCACTTCTCTATGTTGCAAGCACATCTAGCTGGTGTCCCACAGGGAGCATTCTGGGTCCACTTCTCTATGTTGCAAGCACATCTAGCTGGTGTCCCACAGGGAGCATTCTGGGTCCACTTCTCTATGATGCAAGCACATCTAGCTAGTGTCCCACAGGGAGCATTCTGGGTCCACTTCTCTACGTTGCAAGCACATCTAGCATCCCTAGATCGTCTGAGCCATTTACGCCGATGACATACATAGCAATTTTAGCTACTAATAAATCGGCTGGGGACGCACCCAAATCTCTGCAGGAACACTAACACCTTCTAGAGGGTTGGTGGCGTCTGTGGAAAGTAAAAAAGTTGCATTCGCCTTGAGATGCGGTGACTGACCAACTGAATGGCTAAATAATGTCCCTCTGAAACATGACAAAGACTTACTATACTTAGGACTTCTACCTTGACAGACGACTGACTTATAATAAACAATGTCCGAATACATGTTTTGCGTTCTGTGTTGATATAGTGGAAGTACTAATAAATAAAATAAAATGATTGATAAAACACTTTTTTGAACACTTATATTGTCTAATTCCACAGACATATACTTAAATGTGTACCGGTTTCGGCTTACGCCATCGTCAGCACAATGTTCAATAATAATTAATAAATAATTATTGTTGAACATTGTGCTGACGATGGCGTAAGCCGAAACCGGTACACATTTAAGTATATGTCTGTGGAATTAGACAATATAAGTGTTATAAAAGTGTTTTATCTATCATTTTATTTTATGTAATAAACAAGTTACGCAGACTCGACAGAAAATGAAATGACGATTTGGACTGCTCAACAGACTAGCTAAACTAGGCAAGCGATCTCAACTTCGCCTCAACCACAAACTGGTTGTCTACAAGACTGTTATCAAACCTATCTGGACGTATGGCGTTCAGCTCTGGGACTCTGCCAAGCCCTCACACAAAAACAATTCAAGCCATTCAAAATAAAAGCCTCCGAACAATCACACAATGCCCATACTTCGTTTCAAACATAACATTACGTCATAACCTGAGTATCATCAGCTATTCACAGAAATTTGAACAAGATGACGACACATAAGAACACACTGGTGGAAGCCATGTCGGTCGGGTCCTTGCCGGGTGGCACTCCTCGGTAACTGAGTCGTCATTGGCCGCGTGACCTCCTGCCAGAGGAGACGGTGGTGTTGACCAGTTTCATACTCAAGACGTCTTTTTTTCTTTTGTCTGTCCATATTTACTGGTTATGATGTATTTCAAAGTTGGAAATTACATAATAAACATGAAAAAAAAAAATGTAATAATAATAGTTAACACGTTGTAAGGTCTGTAAGCGCCATATTGTTCTCTGGAACCCAGTTCAGCTAAACTATTTTGATTAAACTTTATCAATCATACAATTCTTGTTTCTTGCTGTCAGACCCCGCTCATAGATCTTATAGTTGGGAGCACTAATTAAAGAGGTCACAGAAACTAAACCTGTGTTAGAACAAAACTTATTGACCAAAGTTCCTGGGCTAGATGCCCTCTTTCCCCTACTATCACTGTGGCCTGTTTGACTCTATTAAAAGATCCCATACATGGGCGCTCCCAGTACTATTCGTAGTTCCTGCGCCAGAGCACTATTTTCTACCCTACTATAAGATTCATGGAAAGATGCCCCTATGATACATAATGAAGGCTCCACTTTGGTGTGTCTTCCTGCATCATGTTATCCTCACTGCGCCATAAACCTCTTTTCAACTCTACTCTCCAGCATCACACTTCTCCTTACAACGACCATATGGACGCCGCCATATCGTTCAAAGACCCTGCGTCAGAGTCCCTTTTTCCAGTCTACTCTTAGATCCCTTGAAGAGATGCCTCTGCCTCTCTCTCTCTCTTGTCAATATCTAGTTTGTCACTAAGAACAGATTCAACACAAGAACGTCATCATATTACCCACAGTCCCTGCCCTGCGCCAGAGTCCCCTTTTCCATCCTACTCTTAGATCCCTTGGAGAGATGAGTCTGCCACTCTCTCTCTCTCTCCTGGCAATATCTAGTTTGTCACTAAGAACAGATTCAACACAAGGACGTCATCCTATTACCCACAGTCCCTGCGCCAGAGTCCCCTTTTCTATTCTACACTTAGATCCCTTGGAGAGATGAGTCTGCCACTCTCTCTCTCTCTCTCTCTCTCTCTCCTGGCAATATCTAGTTTGTCACTAAGAACAGATTCAACACAAGGACGTCATCCTATTACCCACAGTCCCTGCGCTAGAGTCCCCTTTTCCACCCTACTCTTAGATCCCTTGGAGAGATGCCATCAGCGCCTGTGTCCAGCCCTTACCTCTGTCTCTTTACAATGGCCACAATGATGCATAATGGAGGGTCCCCCTTTGAAGTGGTTTCCTTTCAGATGAAGGATCAGTCTTTATCAATGTGATTCTCGGACCATGGCTTATACAAAGACATTTTCCTGGACTTGAGTACGTCATTGAAGGACAAAATGTTAAATTCAAAGTCATACATTAACTTTATGAATCTTTTATAATAAGTGGAGAAATATAGTTCAATGGTTTTATATGGTGTCCGCCATAGCTGGTTACTGACCAGACTTGAGAATGGCTCAATCGGCTTCCAGAGCCTACCTGAGGCCTTTCCATACCCCAATAAAGTGTGGCTTTGTCATCAGGAATATAGAAAACTATCTTACCGCATCTCCTTCCTGACTCAAGTCAAGTCCGGATCTTGTGACAAAATATTATTAAGATCTGAATCATTTATAATAAATAAAAACAAAGAACTTGTTTAACTTTTATGATGTCTAATTGCACAAAAATATATACATAAAGTGTACTGGTTTCGACCTACGCCATCGTCAGCACAAAGTTCAAAGTGAACGCTTTTGAACCTTGTGCTGACGAAGGCATAAGCAGAAACGGTTACACTTTATTTTTGTGTAATTAGACAATATAAAAGTTTATTTATTTGATTAGCTTTCCAATATATCGACAATGATCGCAGAAATGTATTCGGACATTGAATCATTTGGTTTGTCAGCAAGTCATTTTATGTATTGATTGTTGATCTAGAATGAACCAGCACCAACTTACTTTTTTAATTGAAATAAAAGACGTTGTCTTCCCCTGTTTCATTTTACACCAGAACCTGTTTTCGACGCGACAGCGTCATCATCAGTGGTTCATCCATCATAGAATAACAAAATATACAAATAATAAAAAGTATAAATAATTCTTAAAGTTCCAGGGTACAGAGTAAGAAAAGAAAATTATAAAATTAACTTACCCCACACACACAGCACAGCGGTTAAAGGACTACTGGCATAGCTCAAAGGGGTGGGGATAGCCAGGTTCACTCACTCTCTCAACATGCAAAAACCATTCATTCTAATATATACAATAAGTCTGTACATAATAGTAACATAAAAAATTTTCCACCATACAGCCAATGAAATTATTGTTGTCATATAATATAATAAATAAAAAATTAAAACAAATACATAAATAAATACAATATTAAAAATATTATGACAGACTTGAAATAAAACACATAATAAATATCATTATAAAAACCAGCCAAAACATATTTACACTACATCTCTACTTTTCTTTTCATCATAGATTTCTTTTTTCTCTTGTTTTGATTCAAATCTATTTATTTTTATTCAAATAGCCTGTTTTGTGTTCAAAATCAGTTTTCTCATTTTTAAATTGTTTTAGATCAAATTATCACTTGTAGACTTTCCAGACAGTATCAGTTCAGCTAAATTCTGACCTATTGTAATGTATCTAGCTTTACAAATTATATATATATATATATATATATATATATATATATCGGATAAGAGATATTGAGTTAGACAGCTTTTTTATGCATTGTGTTAGTGTATAGTAACAATTAAGTAAGTTTTCTTCTGGACTGACTATATTAAGCGTGTACTATTTGAAAATAATGAATAAAGAGTTATGCAACTCCAGTGTGGGTTATTTATTAAGTCACAATTTGACTCAGAAGTTAGAAGTACTTGATTAGTAACTAAAACAAAAGAGTTTTTACTGTAGATTTCGAATACCTACCCGAAATTTCCAAAATAATCCGTTTGTTTCATCAAAATATTGTAAATACATAATTTCATTACCATTGAGCAAAATGAACACTCAAAAAATAAAGACGTCTACACGTGTTTATATGTTCTTTTTCATCTATATCATTTTCACATTTGCTGTTTCATTAAAATTGATCCCTTGGGAAGAAACAAGGAAAAAAAATCTGGAAGAGGTGGCAGAATTGACAGAATTTTGGATATGTAAAATTTGCATAGAGTTATTGGGTGGGGGGGGGGAGGGGGGGGGGGGGGGGGGGATATTGAAGGAACTCCCTAGAAAGATGGGATATCCACATATTTACACATCTTCTCTTCGTTTTCTATTACCACAGTGAAGATGGATGTCTAAAGACCCAGACTCAAGTCCTTCCTCAACACCGACTATGTACTTCCCCATCTCAATATATTTGTAATAATTCTCTCTCTTTTCAATCTCCTTCACTCTTTTCCTCTTCGACTAATTTGGCCAAAAATCAATATGTGTCTACATACAAAGACTTTTTTTCTTTTTAATTTTTTGAATCAGGGGATCGGAAAACATGAATTTCCGGCGAAAACTCAACATCGAATTTCTGACCGATAATGTAATTCGGTGTAGCGGGGGAGGTAAACACTCATATCTCAGTCTTTACTTATATCAGGTCTGTGGTGGTGTTCTGTGACTTTTAAATATCGATAACTCTGCTCCTTCATCGATAAAGATCCCCGTTTATCAGTAGATATCAATTCATATTATACATGGCTTAAATTTTAACTTCTATTCACTGTTGACAACAACCAGAAAGTGAAAATAGTGACACAAACACATCAAATTTCTAGCTGAATACATAATTTCTTCTGTACTTTGTAAAAGAGAAACTTGGCTGGTTAGAGTTGCTTCACAGATTACTGAGCACCCTCTCAATCTCTGAATGTATCACTTTGAGATCAGTCATACAGATAATTATTATATAAGACAAAAAAATAAAATAAAAAAAATAAATAAATAAACTTAAAATTTTTTTATTAAAAAGTGGTTATGAAAAATGATAGAGAAAGTTTTAATTAGTGTATATATTGTCTTGAAGTGATTAAGTTTCAAAATTCCCTTAAATTCACGTCAAGAATGAAAATTAGACATTTTTCAACCAAAAAACAAAAAGAAAATAAGAAAACCTTGAGAAAGCTAAGATGGAAAATATGTTGAAGAGTTAAAGGAAATCTGATCAGACTTCTTGGGGCATCTGAGAGATAAATCAAGTAACGCTGTAAAGCTCATTGAAATCTGACCCCCCTTATACTTTTCAAAATATTATATCTACCCCTTATCTCCCTCAAAAATAAAATAAAAAATAAACTATTTTGTTTTATACCCTTTGACAAAAACAACCCTAGTGATAAGAAAATATGTATAATAATATTTTATTTTTATTTAATATTTCTCCAGGTAGCTATGAGGTAGCGTGCTTGACTATTGAACTCAAGATCGCGGGTTCAAGTTTTATCAGGGAGGTAAAAAAAAAAATTGAGTAAACCATCCTTCGGATGGGACTTTAAGCGATGGTCCGTTAAAGTCCTACAGCCTAGATGAATAAACCTGGATAGGACTCCCGTAAAAGAGTCGGACTCAGGAAGACCAGAGCGACCAAAGACCGCTCTGGTAGTCCTCATAATTGAAGCCCGGGCATTGCTTATAACAACAACTAGCAGGTTACTAGCCGGTTCGTAAGTTAAGTAGACTAGTCACTGCCTGGTTAGTAACTTTATGTTAGATGGGCGAACAAAATATAAGAAGTACACAACTCCCAAAATTTCAGGGAGGAAATTGAAAACTGAGACCGGTACTAGGTAGGGAACTGGAATTACTCGATTCAGTTAATAGTTACTTACAGAGTGACCTACCTTTGTCTAGTATTATATTAATAATTAAACTTAGAGGTGAACTGTTGCATCTAAGCTATACACCTATCACGAAGATATGGACTTTGTATGCCCAATGTGTTACAGCCCCTGTAAAGAAGATCTATATCACTTCCTCATTACCTGCCCCAAATATGATGATTTAAAAATTTAAATATTTAACAACACCTAGCTAGATACTTCATTTATGTTGGAATTATTAAATGGTAAAGATTGGCAACTACTGGTAAATTATTGCAAAAAGGCTTACGATTTCAGAAACTGTGAATTAAATAAATAAATAGGAACAAAGATATATTTATTATTTTATTTTTATTTGTATTTTAGAAAGAAAAATTTGTTGTTATTAGTTTTTTAGGAATAAGATTATAAGTTTATAAGGAAATATTATTTATGTAAATCTAGACTCCTCAAGACGGCTCAGGGCATTGAGTTTGTCTTCATAAAAGGTCACATTATTGTATATATGTTTTGCATGTAAATTTCTATTATGTTAATTGAATAAAGACATTACTACACAACTCCCAAAAAAATATAATATAATTTTAAGTCCCCCCCCCCCCCCCCCCCCGCCCCCCTCATATTAACAAATTTGATATGCAACCTATGTTTGAACAGGGCTTATAAGGGTGCTACATGCAATCAAAAGTTGAAAATACAACTCACTCTCTCTATTTCAAAAGTTTAAAATGCCGAAAAGCCTGTAAGTTGGGTCTTCCATAAAATACACTGCAAATTTCGTGAATATACGTTGAGTCGTTTTTGAGTTATTAAATAACAGACACAAGTTTCAATTTTATATACATAGATGACAAAACAATTATGTAAATTTCTCAAATTTGCATGTCGCTTGAGTTTAATCAAATTTCCTGATCTTTTTATGTATGTTGCTGTTCGGTTCAATGTTTTGATGTACTTCAAAATTTCAGAAAGGACGAGACATTTATTGGCTGCTACACGTTTTTTCTAGTTCTAAGAACTGTTTTCTTTATTTTATTAAAATTATTTTTATAATAAACAAATTAAAGGAAAAATAACCTGGATCCCCGGCACCCCTCAAATCCTGCCGCAGACTAAGACAAAAAGTAACGAGCAATGAGCAATATGATGTCTAGGGCACCCCTCAAATCCTGCCGCAGACTAAGACAAAAAGTAACGAGCAATGAGCAATATGATGTCTAGGGGACCCCTCAAATCCTGCCGCAGACTAAGACAAAAAGTAACGAGCAATGAGCAATATGATGTCTAGGGCACCCCTCAAATCCTGCCGCAGACTAAGACAAAAAGTAACGAGCAATGAGCAATATGATGTCTAGGGGACCCCTCAAATCCTGCCGCAGACTAAGACAAAAAGTAACGAGCAATGAGCAATATGATGTCTAGGGCACCCCTCAAATCCTGCCGCAGACTAAGACAA
This sequence comes from Aradus depressus, assembly GCA_963662175.1. Lineage (NCBI taxonomy): Eukaryota > Metazoa > Arthropoda > Insecta > Hemiptera > Aradidae > Aradus > Aradus depressus. The sequence goes on from OY759222.1 coordinate 4,765,596, forward strand.
AAAGTAACGAGCAATGAGCAATATGATGTCTAGGGCACCCCTCAAATCCTGCCGCAGACTAAGACAAAAAGTAACGAGCAATGAGCAATATGATGTCTAGGGCACCCCTCAAATCCTGCCGCAGACTAAGACAAAAAGTAACGAGCAATGAGCAATATGATGTCTAGGGGACCCCTCAAATCCTGCCGCAGACTAAGACAAAAAGTAACGAGCAATGAGCAATATGATGTCTAGGGCACCCCTCAAATCCTGCCGCAGACTAAGACAAAAAGTAACGAGCAATGAGCAATATGATGTCTAGGGCACCCCTCAAATCCTGCCGCAGACTAAGACAAAAAGTAACGAGCAATGAGCAATATGATGTCTAGGGCACCCCTCAAATCCTGCCGCAGACTAAGACAAAAAGTAACGAGCAATGAGCAATATGATGTCTAGGGGACGTTATGTATTCGGTCAGAAATTCAAGGTTTAGTTTTCACAGAAATTTCTTGTTTTCCGGGCTCCCTGATTACAAAAACTAAAAAAAAAAAAAGTGTTCTCACAGACTTAACCCAAACCAACAGACTGGGATAACTTACTGGTCTGTGTCGCCGGCGGCAAGCCGAAGAGTTGAGTAGAGGAATATAAAGAGAAGAGGGGTCGTCCAAGAGAAGACTGTCAGAATGCGGACCAGGCGCTGCTCGCTTGTAAAGGCAGAGACAAGAAGAGTATGGAGATAGATGCCCTCCGCAAGCATCCAAGCGTAGCAGCTGAGCAAGAAATAGTGGAGCACCACATGGAGACACTGACACCAGACCTGCAACAGAAGACAAGAGAGCTACAGAAGAGAAGAGAGGAGACATTCCGGTGAAACCACAACATGTCGGACCATTTACATAACTTCCCCTATACTTCATATTGCTGGGGAAGTAATAGGGAGAATTATATAGCCGAAAAATATATTATTATAGAGGGCGCCGGTAGCTCAGTGGTTTTATTTATTTATTATTTAAATCCATTAACTCATAAAAGACCTGGGGGATGATCTAAAAACCCTAATATAAGTGCCTATGGGAAATGACATATCGATGTGAAACTTTATATTGTGGTCCAATAAGGACACCTCCTGTCTGAGAGAGGGGGAGAGAGGCTTAACAGAAAAACCCTAATAAGTGCCTTCTAATGACATATCAACATGAAATTTAGATTCTATTTTTTATTTCTTTATTTTTTTTTCATTCTCTTTTCTTTGTATTTCTTCTCTTTATTCTGAGGGATCTTCTATCTTAATATGTACTTAATATTAATTTATCAAGTTACTGTCATGTCCACTCGTATTATTATTCTCATTATTATTGTTGATTATATCTAAATGTATATATATTTACTTTTTCTTCTTATTGATATATGTCTAAGAGAGGGCGCCGGTAGCTCAGTGGTATGCGTGCTTGCCTTCTGAGCTAAAGGTCGTTCGAACACAAGGTTCGAAACACGGCCGAGGCCCTTAGTTTATTTTATCTGGGAGGTCAAATAAACTTAAGCACGCCGTCCTTCGGATGGGGCGTTAAGCGATAGTCCCGAGCCTGTACGATGTCAGGTACTAGTTAAAGACCCCTGCCCTAGGTGAGTTATAGAGTTTTCGACTTATGGAGGTTTTCGACAGGCGGATTTTGATTCGACTTGCAGAGGTTAAGATTCATTCTAACTAATTTTGAGTTAGAGAGGTGAAATTAATAAAAATTCAAGTTACATATATCAACATTATTTCAAAACATCCTTAAAATAAAAAATACGTAGTATATGTAGGTATTAAAAAAAGTTAGTAATTTTTTTTTGCCTTAGGTAATTGGTAATCCTATTTATTGTATACTCCTAAATTGTTTTCTAAGAAACAATGGTATACACTGTCGGCTAATTCTTAAAGTCGGTAACTTATTTTTCTTCGAGCCTTAGAGGTAATAAGTTTCAAATAATGGAGTTGTAAAGGTTGTAAAATAAAACATTGCTATGTTCGAAATACAGAGGTCCAATTTATTTTTTCGAGTTATAGAGGGAAAATATGTACCAAAATGGCTTGTAGGGACTCACTGATTATTTCGACTAATAGAGGGTTGAGATTTTGAGTAATGGAGGTTTTGGTGCTTGAAGGGAAAGGAACAAAACTTTTTTTTCTAGTTTTGGAGGTTTTCGACTTATCGAGGTTCGACTTAAAGAGGTTCTACTGTATATACGTTATATTCATTAATGGTGATGTTGGCTCAAAAGTTTTCTTCTTAAGAAGTGAAAAGTTGGTTTATTTTTAAGAGAGGCAAAGAGGCAGGTAGATTGTCTTCTGTGAAGAAGGAGACGGTTTTCATTATCTAAAGTAAACATTGAAGAAAATGAGAAACAAACCTGGATCTGTACCCCCCCCCCCCCCCCCCCCCCCCCCCCCCCCCCACTTCCTTAGCTGTAACAAGTCTAACGCAAGTTATGTTATCGGTAAAGAACCGGATATTGAAGTCTCAGTTATACGAAAATGTTATAAGTGTATCCAAACCTAGGTTTTCAGCCAAATCGACCAAATGGAAAGAGAGAGAGACACCGAGGAGGAGAAGACTACCCTCTTTCTACCTATAAAACAAAATGTCCATGTTCTATTTCCATGTCTATCCTTTAACTATCCATCCTGGGTCGTAAATAGAGTTACTTGTACATGACAGAGAGAATAAAACAAAACCTACGTCATAACAAAATTCAATTTTATGATAAAAGAAAATAATATAGTTAAAATTGTATACACATTTCAAATGATCTTAAAATTTTATTCTGTTACAAGAGGTTTCGTTTATTTAAATTAATTTTTTTATTGTTTTATTTTTACTTAGTTTTAGTAGAGGGCGCCGGTAGCTCAGTGGTATGCGTGCTTGCCTTCTGAGTTCAAGATTGTGGGTTCGAAACCCGACCGAGGCCCTTAGTTTATTTTATATGGGAGGTAAAATAAACTTAAGCACGCCGTCCTTCGGATGGGACGTTAAGCGATGGAGCCTGTACGATGTAAGGTAGGTACTCGTTAAAGACCGCTGCCCTAGGTGAATAAAAATTTAGGACTCTCATAGTAGAGTCGGGCTCATGTCCACCAGAGTGACAAAAGAGCGCTTTGGTAGTAGGCGATATGACCTCGTAGTTAAAGCCCGGGCATGAGTCATAATAACCAACCTAACCTTAGTTTTAGCGTATATAGAAATCTCAGCGCCGAAGCTTGGCATACATTATAGAAGTCAGTTTTTATCGTCCAGAGCCCAGTTGTTATATTTCCTATTATTATACTCATTTATTTTCTATTATTTATTTATTCATTTTATTATATTTTTTATTATTCCTATTATTTATTTAATTATTAATATTAATTTATTTTTCCAGAACATCTGCAGCCTTCAGAGTGAGAAGACTGCCCCATCTACCTATAAAACAAAATGTCCATGTTCTATTTCCATGACTATCCTGGGTCGTAAACAGAGTTACTTGCATCTGACAGAGAGTGCAGTACTCGGTATTCCTCCCAACTTACATTTGATACCTAACTGTTTAAGTATCTAAGTTAGTTTGAAACTTGATCCATTTTTATGACGTAACCTATTACTTACCTTGAGTATTCAGAAATATAAAGCATTAATCGATGAATAAAAATAATGTTTCTACCTCCAAAATATCTGCAGAGGAATATTGAGGAATATAAAATAAATATCTCACAGCTGGCCGACCACAACTCGATTACCAAGTCAAATTGTTCATATTGATGGTCAGCAATAAAACGACTTTTTGTTCATACAAGGATAAGCGGATATGGTCGACCATCAGGCAGGAAAAAGGGGTAGCTTAACACAAAAACTCCAATATCTGCTAAACTAATGAATGTATCGACATGAAATTTTATATGCGATATTCCAGACCCAATAAGGACGACACATATCAATTTTCAGCCAAATCAACTTAAAATAAGGGGGCTGTATTCAAAAAAATGTAATAACTGTTCATGTAAATGTCATATCTACATGAAATTAAATCCGGATCCACGACAAGAATAAGGACACCTGTCAATTTTCAACATTGTATCAACAGGAATTTTAGTATAAAGATGTATTGTTTATAATTAAACTAACGGTATAAACAATTTTAAATTTGGTTCAATCCTCTCCGAAATATTTTAAATGACTCTTATATATTTGATAGTAAGTGTTTGCAAAAACCCGAAAAAGTCATCTTTCTTTATTTTGAAGGTATACTGTTAATCGAGATCTATATTTTTTAATATTGCCAAGTACAGTAGAGTCCCGATTATCCAGACATCCGGTTAATCAGGACGGGATTTAAAAAAACTAATTAAAATTTAGTAAAGTAAAAATTTAATTTAGCTAGCGGTAAGTACATACTTGAAATAATTCAAAGAGAGGGTTTGACCTGACTTACTCAGTTAGCTACGATGAAAAAGTGCCGACAAAGAAGACGGCGCGCTAAATATTTACCCTAATATTAAAAATTTATCCTGTGCATTTTACAGCAAATTCCTTTTAATCCGGACGGGGTCCGGTCCCATCTAGTCCGGATTAGCGGGACTCTACTGTATAACAGTTTTAAGTGAAAAAAATTGTTCTAGTATAAGTTCAGATAAAATCTGTATTTGTTACTGAGAGTGGTAACTGTTCAGATAAATTAGGACTCCCACAGTAGAGCATCCAGGAAGGATATAATAACATTGAATGCTTAGGTCCCTAGGTATCCATCAGTTCAGCCAGTATGTTACAGTAGTCCTTCAACAGTCGCAAATTTCACATTTCGAACACTAATTTCTGACAACTGTTTTTATTTATTTAAGTCTTTCTAAAAGTTTTTCCCTTGACATAGAATGGATTAGGTATGGTTTTATGACTCATGCCCGGGCTTTAACTACGAGGTCATATCGCCTACTACCAGAGCGCTCTTTCGTCACTCTGGTGGACATGAGCCCGACTCCACTGTAGGAGTCCTACATTTTGCCTACCCTAAATTTTTATTCACCTAGGGCAGGGGACTTTAACGAGTACCTGACATCGTACAAGCTCGGGACCATCGCTTAACGTCACATCCGAAGGTTTAAGTTTATTTTACCTCCCTGATAAAATAAACTAAGGGCCTCGGCCGGGTTTCGAACCCACGATCTTGAGCTCAGAAGTCAAGCACGCATACCACTGAGCTACCGGCGCCCTCGACATAGAATGGTTTTTCTATTATCTAAACGTTTTTACCTTATAAGATGCTCTATATGCTCTTACCGTGTTCTCCACAATGACGTCTGGGTAGGGGATGACAAGCCGGTACCAGAGCAGCCACAGGAGGTTGTTGAAACCGAACGATGTAAACAGGTTCATGTGAAGTGTATTCCGAGGACATCGTAACGACCTGAAACATTACACAGTCACACATGACATAAAACAGTTATAATTTCATAGGTCAATAAGAAAAACTTTTATTTTTCGATCCTGCTTTGGTCGATCTGTTTATCTGTTAATCAATCCAAAAAGTGAAACTATAAAGAAAAAAAGTCGTAGGTGAATCAATCATCAAAAATTGGTGCAGAGGGAAGGGGGGGGGGGGGGAGGGTTAGGGGGGGCTCAACACAAAAACTAATAACTGCAATTAGACCCTTTTGAAGTTCAACTCATCAATTCAAGTTCTTTTTGTATGTCGGAAGTTATCGTGCTCAAAGACACATAATATAGGCACATTTTTTTTTTTTTTCATATTTGAAATATAGAAGTCGGAAAACATGAAATTCCGTTGAAAATTCGAATTCGAAGTTATGACAGATTACATAACTTCCCCTATACTTCTCGGCTGGGGAAGTAAAAAAAAAAACAAAAAAAAAAAACAGGATGAAGTCAATTATGTCCTACCTAATATGAATATAAATTTGCATATAAATAGGTGATTTGGGAGGAACAGGTCCCAATGAATATAATCTAAAACCAATATTAGAGTATTAGGGAATATTTCGGAAGGGAAAGTAATGAGAAAAATATTACTTCAATTTTACTTTTGGGGGGGGGGGGGTCGACTGATAAAAGTGCGTACGTACAGAAGCTGATGGCAGTTACCCGTTTACATGGAGAGAGATCAACAAATGACGAAGTTAGAATCAAAATGGTCCAAGTGACATTTTTGAACATTTTTCGTTTACCCATAATCGGGTACAAAAATGATAGTTCTGTTCAGGAAAAAAGTTGTACAAGTCAAATCATAGCCAGTGCTGAGATCTAGTGGCAAATCACTTATACCATTTTGGTGACATGAACAAGTAACTTAAACATAACAATAGTGACCTTGAAATTAAGATTTTTATTATATTTTATGGTTTGCTAACAGCAACTTTCACCATAAAAGCAGAAGACAAAATATTTCCGGTTTCGATAAATTATATACTTTTTAAATCAGTTAAGAACTTAATGCACACTTTCTTCAATAGTTTTAAAAATGTCACTTAGACCATTTTGATTCTAAACCCGTCAATTTGTTTTTATCTCTCATACTCGTATCTGTAAAACACTGAGTTCCGTTTGCTTCTTACTTCGTAATGTTAAACAGATTGTGCCAAAGGAAAAGCCTATTTCCATTCCATAATCAATTATGGTTTAATACAATGAAGTATCTTGTTGCTTGAGTATTTATATTTTTATCTGGGAGGTGAAAAAACCTTGAGGCCGCCATCCTTCGGAACGTTAAGCGAGGTAGTACTATATCACTCGTTAATGACCCCTTATTCTAGGTAAATAAACCTAGGAAGGCAAAATTTAGTAGTCCCACTATAGTCGGGCTCATGTCCACCAGAGCGATGAAAGAGCGCTCTGGTAGTAGGCGATATGTCCTCGTAGTCAAAGAGTCATTATAACTAATAACTAACTATAATGTACGGTAATGAAGATAGGATTGTCTTCATCAGAACTGCTTGCTTCGATACGAAATAGATCGAAACTCATGATGTTCAGACAGCAACAATATAGTTGTGAATTGTTCTGGATGCCCCCAGAGAAGGGAGATGCGGTCGGCAGATCTCCACATGTGCGTCTCGGTGAACTCCGCATGTCTAGGGGTCCAGCTTTTGCTAGTGTGCCCGGTAGGTATGTAAAACTATCGATAGTTGGCGTTATCGATATTTTCGATACTATCGGCGTTATACTATCAATACTATCGATATTGGCCTGCAGCTGAAGGAGCGCAAGATATATAGTAACTGTGGCAAGAAACTGCAGAAGGTATTGGTGAAGAGAGTCGATGAAAGATTACTTCATTATAAGCAGCGCACTGTCTGTAGGATAGCCATTCTTCTCGATTTAAGAAAAAAAGAAGCTTTTCGGCAAGGTAGCCATGCAACCAGTGTTTGTAATCAAATCGTCAGAGAAATCGAGGCTGCAAATGAAACAAGACAGTCAGAGGAGTGCTCCAGGCCATTCCCAGGAAACATCAATATCTACTGTTACTACCAAATCTGACAAAACAGGAAAACCTTGTAGCTTATTTCTATTCCTGAAAAAAAATTCTGCAGCTCGTGATGATGCCACCACTTCTTATCACTCAGATGTACTGATTATATGGAGGCAGTAGGTACATTGAAAAACGACTCCTTGATGACAAAGATGATCCCCTTAAGTTTTGGGAAGAGAAGATGCAATGCTGGGAGGCTTTAGGAGACGTGGCCTGCCGGTACAGTAAAACCTCTTTAAGTCGAACCTCGATAAGTCGAAAACCTCCAAAACTCAAAAAAAAAGTTTTGTTTCTTTCCCTTCAAGCCCCAAAACCTCCATTCCTCGAAATCTCAACCCTCTATTAGTCGAAATAATCAGTGAGTCCCTACAAGCCATTTTGGCACATATTTTCCCTCTATAACTCGAAAAAATAAATTGGACCTCTGTATCTCGAACATAGCAATGTTTTATTTTACAACCTTTACAACTCGATTATTTAACTTACTACCGAAGAAAAATAAGTTACCGACTTTAAGAATTTGCCGACAATGTACACCATTGTTTCTTAGAAAACAATTTAGGAGTATTCAATAAATAGGATTACCAATTATCTAAAGCAAAAAAAAATTGCTGACTTTTTTTAATACCTACATATACTACGTATTTTTTTATTTTAAGGATGTTTTGAAATAATGTTGATTTATAATAAATATAAATATGTTTGTTACCTCTGTAACTTGAATTTTTATAACTCTATATAAATCGAATTTTTTGGCGTCTCCCTTGATGTTCGACTTATAGAGGTTCTACTGTATTTTTCCGTGCCAACAACATCAACACCGGCGGAAAGATACATGTGTGCATACAAGAGGATAGAGTGACTTGATTGATGTGACTTCTGCTTAATAACTAATTCGATAGTACTATCGATATTGACATCGATAGTTTTACACCCCTAATGCCCGGGGACTTCTGCATGCCTTAGAGATCCTGTTCTTGCTAGTGTGTCCAGGGACCTCCGCATGCCTAGGGATCCCGCTCCTGCTAATCCGCCTGGTTCTTTAGGGAACCTTTCTTGTAAATCCTAAATGTAAATTATGGAAATCAAGTTGAGCTGGTAGGAAGCTATAGGCGTGTAAACTAATTTTAACGAAGGGGGGGGGGGGGGGGGGTCTCATTTGAATTTCGGACATGTGAAAAAAAAAAAATGACAAGGGGACTACATATTCAAAAGAAATGAAGATATCTGAAGCCTGTGCTGGATCCAGCATACACCTCTCAAGGCGGCCAATCTAACCGTGAGCCAATCTGGGCATTCTTTTGAAGAGAAAATTGAAAAGAAATTTCATCAATTCTCATAATAAATTTCGTGTTGACATCACAAATTATTACTATTACATTAATGCAGACTTGTGATGTTCATGCATGTCAGTCTTCGCTCGGCTATCTGAGGAGCATATACATATTGCATTACCCGTGCAATCAGTAACGTGATCCTCTTGTATGCATCTCAGTATAGATATGACTTCTGATTGAAGGAACGTAGCATGTTCACCTAACGGTGAGTGACAGATACAGGGGTGGGGGGGATAAAAGCAGAATCCCCCCCCCCCCCTCCCTCTAGTGCAGAGGCTCATAAGTCAGTTTCGTTAAGGACAAAGAAAAATGCACTTTAAATTGTGAAAGACGTCCTAGTGATGCCCGAAGGACCTCTTGCCTTTACTATTATAATAATATTTCAGTCTTGATTATTAATTCACGCGCTTCGTCAAAACAGCCAAAATATTATTCTCCTTGTCCTTCATCCTTCCAAATCTACCTGCTAAGAGGCCAGGAGAATAGATTCCGGCTCTTGACTGGTCTTTCATTCTAGAATTATCTGTTTTAATAAAATATAAACAGGTTTATTCTTAATTATAAAAAAATATTAATATATATATTAAGGGCTGAGGCCCTTAGTTTATTTTATCTGGGAAGTAAAAAAAATTCTAAAAAATGTTTAGAATTTAAACACATATGCCTTGTATAATAATTAATAAAAGATAAATAAATATAAATTTACTATAGGGGCGCCGGTAGCTCAGTGGTATGCGTACTTGACTTCTGAGCTCAAGGTTGTGGGTTCGTAGCCCGACCGAGGCCCTTAGTTTATTTTATCTGGGAGGTAAAATAAACTTAAGCATGCCGTCCTTCGGATGGGACGTTAAGCGATGGTCCCGAGCCTGTACGATGTCAGTTACTCGTTAAAGACTCCTGCCCTAGGTGAATATAAATTTAGGGTAGGCAAAATTTAGGACTCCCATAGTAGAGTCGGGCTCATGTCCACCAGAGTGACGAAAGAGCGCTCTGGTAGTTGGCGATATGACCTCGAAGTTAAAAGCCCGGGTATGAGTCATACAACCTAACCTAAATTTATTTATATTTCTTTAAGATAAATCTTCTTTCAGAACGATATTTCGGGGTGATTACGACTTTCCATTCCATTGACCTATTAACTTCGTTTCTGCACTGGTTGCCATGGTGACCTTATGTTTACATTATACTGTATAAGACACCAAGAAGACCTCTATTGAAAGAGGTTATTATTTTGATCATACATAATACATTATTTTACTTTAACTCAGGTAGAAACTTATGAATATTGATCGTTAAAAGCGGTGGAGGTTTCATTGTTCTTTTTATTAAATATATTCATAACGGTTGAAATAATATTCCATTTTCAGGAAGATTTTCTGTCCAAATTGGACTGAATATTTCCCCCAAATGTTAAGCCGTTCTACGTGTTTCTATTCAAATGAGTACAAAACGTTTAAAAATAAAAAGAACATTCATAAAACAATAAACGACAAAACAAACTGTCTCAAAAATGAACAATTTGGTGCACACAGAGACAACATTTACATTATTCTTTTTTGTTTTAATATTATTAAATTTATTTAAAGACATTATACCATAAATAAATGGAGTTTATAGCTGTAATGATTAACAGAACAAGACCTCGACAAGAAGCTAGAAACAGGACATGACTTACGACCATTATAATGGTCGCTTTTCGAACGGGAGTTATCGAATCGACAAAAACTAAATTGTTACACCTATCTTCTCCAACGATTCTGGAGAAAGACTTCGAACTTTAAAAGAATACACGTAGACATATGTATCAATCCAAGATTGATCACAAAATGCTCACCAATACACAACAAGACTTAACACCATAAACAGTTCATTATCAGACACAGACATAAACAGGGGCGTAGCCAGGATTTTGAGCGGGGGGGGGGGGGGGGGGGCAAAGTTAGAAAGTTAGGCAAAGAGGTTGGGGGGTATAGACTCCCGGGAGCACAGCCCGCAGTTTCCGTGGTTAGCGTTGCAGACTTTTTTCATACTTAAGTTGACTTTATGAGCAGTTAAAATGCAAAACGCAGCAGCAGCAAATGCACGCTGTAGTTTCTGTGCTAGAATTAAATTACTCACATCCAATAGCGTATATTTGCTGCTGCTGCGCTCTGCATTTTTACTGCGCATGTAAAATCAGCCTTAAGAGTATAAAGTATAACATAAATGACGATTTTGAGCGACGAAACGAAATGATCGAATTTATATATATTTAAATAAATGTAATATGACTTGTTTTGTACATGTACATTTATTAGACGATGAGATTAGGAACAAGGTTATGTACATTTATGTAACAGCTTACCCCCCTCCTGGCTACGCCCCTGGACATAAACACAATACACCTCGACTCTAAGTCATGATATAAGGGCTTGAAGAAGGAAATGATTGGTTTCCGAATCAATGGCGAAATTCGGAGTTTCTTCTTTACAAAAAACAGTATCTTGACTTTCCTCAACATTCACGAATACCAACGTTTCAACAACAACATTTATTTACTCCCTTTTACCCCAATTTACCCCCTACAACCCCCAAAGAAGGTTACAGACAGTTTGCCGTAGAGATCTGTTATGAAGTGATGCCATGAGGATTCACCGCTGTCTCTTTTTTCTCCCTTAAGCTTTTCATGTTTCTTTTTTTTCTCTTTTTACTATTTTCTTTTTCTGTTTTCCCTGTTTATATGTAAGCCCAGCCGCTGGTTGTGCAATTTATTTTATTGTACCTACCTTAAAGAAAACAAAAAATAAATATATACCACTATATAAAGAGAGAAAGTTTGTTCGTGTATTTGAGGTAATCTTGAAAATTACTCAACCGATTTGGATAATTCTTTCACTGTTGGGAAACTTATTTTTTCCTTATGTAGCCATTTTCACGCTTTATCAAAAGAGACCTGAGCAGTGATGGTTAAAGTGAAGCAATTCGGCGGAGAAATGGTCGTTCGGGCGCCATTTATTACAGAAGATATAGTAGAGTCCCGCTAATCCGGACTAAATGGGATCGGACCCCGTCCGGATCGCCGAAAGTCCGGATTAAACGGAATTTTTTGTATAATGCACATGATAAATATTTTAAAATATTTTTTTGTCGCCACTTTTTCATCGTAGCCAACTGAGTAAGTCAAGTCAAACCCTCTCTTTGAATTATTTCCTTACTTACCGCTCTCTAAATTAAATTTTTAGTTTACTAAATTTTAATTAGTTTTTTTTAAAAATCCCGTCCGGATTAACCGGATGTCCGGATAATCGGTGTCCGGATTAGCGGGACTCTAAGTATGTAAGTTGGCAATAAAAAGTTCAACGAATAATTCCGAAGTGGGGGGGGGGGGGGGGGGGGGGGCAATATAAAATAGTTCTTTAAGTAACTTTAACTTTAACGGATGAATATTTGATGTATCTATATATATATATTGGGAGGAGGAAAGCGCTGCTAATATAGATTCCGAGTTTCGAATTGAACATTGAGTTAGTTATTATGACTCATGCCCGGGCTTTAACTACGAGGTCATATCGATTCTACCAGAGCGCTCTGTTGAACATGAGCCCTACTTTACTGTGGAAGTTCTAAATTTAATCACCTAGGGTAACTATGAAGAGTACCTGACATCGTACAGGCTCGGAACCATCTGAAGGAAGGCTTGCGCAAGGATTTTTCCTCTCTCAGATAAAAAAAAACCTAGAAGCCTCGCCCGGATTTCGAACCTGCGATTTTTAGCTCAGTAGGCAAGCACGCTATCTCTGAGCTACCGGCGCCCTTTAAACACTGAATATGACATCGTTATAAAGGTCTTATGTAGACCTTTAGCATAATTTTTCATTTATGTTGAGGGGGGGGGGGGGGAAGAGTATCACAAATTACCGAACTCAAAAAATGATTGAAAATTTCAACTTATTCCTAAAATCATTGTAGCTTTAAGTATTGTATACAATACTTCCAGAAGATGGCTTTATTATTACTATTGTTTTTCTTATTATGTTTTCAGTTTAGAAAATTTCAGATGTTCAAATATACGCGGCGGTAAAGAGGGATACTAAAAGTGTAATGAAACAAGTCCCCCAACCCAACTCGACATAAGCAAGTCACTCGCCATACCCGACATAAGCAACCACCCCCACCCCTTCTCCGACATAAGCCACCCCCTTCCAAAATAAGCAAGATAGAGGGAAATTTAACTTTAACAAAGTTAAGTAATCATTTATTTTAGCTTGTTGTCTTTCATTAATCATCATTTGTTTTTTTATTAATTCTCGCTCTTTTTATGAGAATTTTGTAGCACAAACGTCAAAGAAAAAACCCTTATAAATAAATAAAACAAACTTTTAGAAAATATTGTCTGTTACATAAGAAATGTATACATTAACTACCAGTATCGGCAAGTTGGTGCAAACCGTACTTATAGGTACATCAAGTAAACTGGGTTACAGCTGCTGAAATGAAATTCCACCACAGAATAGTTGGCAAAACAAGAAGAGACTGCGTAAGGAATGAGAGGATCCGGGAGGGATCTGTAGTGCCATCCATGAAGCAAACAATGAAGAAGAGGCAACTCAATTGATTTGAACAGGATGCGGGGGACAGAGGACCCAGGAAGATCATGGAAGCAAGACCTGTAGGAAGGAGACAACACGAGAGAGGCTAGGGCAGGACATGAGAAGAGCGCTCTTGTCCCAGACAGAGGCGATTGGAAGAAGAGGACCGAGGTACTCCATGCCGAGAGGTACCCGGAGATAGGGAAAGAAGAAGAAGAAATCCCAGACCCTTCCTACCTACCTGACTTACGTATAAGAACGGTTCCCATTCGGCAAATGCCGGAACATCTATACATTTTTTTGTGGAATAGACAATATTTTTAAAAAAAAAGTAGTTTGTTTTATTGATCCAAGTTCCCATAATATGTCCGCATGTCTCAACGTAGAAGCTGCAAAACTCACGTGTCCTTGGAACATGCCCAGGCATTAACTACGAGGTCATATCACCTACTCCCAGAGCGCTCTTTTGTCCCCTTTGGAGGACATGAGACCGTGCTCCAAAGAGACGAAAAAACGCTCTGGTTGTAGGCGATATGACCGTCAAGTTAAAGCCCGAGCATGGATCACAATAACTGACTAACTCTATTGCATATGGATCAACTCTAGGTTAGTAAGTTAGTGTGACTCATGCCCGGGCTTTAACAACTAGGTTATATCCGCAATTACCAAAGAGCTCTTTCGTCGCTCTGGTGGGTATAAGCCCCAAAGTGGGAGTCCTAAATTTTGCCTACCCAGATTTAGTTACCCAAGATAAGGGAGGGTTCTTTAACGAGTACTTGACATCCCACAGACTCTCCTACCTCTTAATCCCCCGAAGGACGGCGTGCTCAAGGTATTTTTACTTCCAATACAAAAACCCAATGCCCTCGACCGGGTTACGTACCCGCGGTCTTAAGCTCAGTAGGCTAGCATGTTACCTCTGAACAACCGGCGCCCTCATAGAAGATAGCTAATGTATCTAGGAGGTAGTGGATGTTGAGTATTCTGGAGAGCGGTCCTCCTCCGCTCCAGCTCCAGCTCCAGGGAGTGTCCCCTCAGACTGGACATGTACTCCATCATCCCTTCCCATAATATCCTACATCCATCATGGCTCCAAACGCCACACAACATACATATTAGCCACAACTTTTGACCTCTATACTTCCATTTACATATTTGACTCCCCACATTAATCATTTTTAGTAGATTTCTTTTAAAGAATTTAGCTTATGTCCTCACCCGGTTGGTCAGACCTGCGGGAACTCCCCCGTATTTCCATGAAACATGGTATCTCACGATTTCTATTATCTTCCCGCTGTTCCAGTGAGTCGTGAACCCAGGACACGCTTTATACACCCAGAGTTGATACATACACTAGAGTTAGTTGTTATGACTCATATCGCCTACTACCAGAGTGCTCTTTTTGTCGCTCTGGTGGACATGAGCCCGACTCTACAATGAGAGTTTTAATTGTTGCTTACCCTAAATTTTTATTATCTAGGATAGGGGTCTTTAACGAGGACCTGACATCGTACAGGATCGGGAATATCGCTCAACGTCCCATCCGATGTGCGGCGTTTTGTTTTATTATTATTATCTTATATATATACATACATATATATCTTATATATATTATTATCTAGATATAAGATAAAATATATATACAGGGTGACCCAGATAATCGGGCCACAAGTGAAATAACTCCTAAACGGTTAGAGATACATATCAAAATTGTGCATAGGACTAAAGTTGTAGCACTCGTTGAGAGCTATATTATGGCGTCCTCGAAAAGACAAAAATGACCCTTTTAATGGCTCAAACAGCCCTTCGAAGGGCGGGGTTCCCTTTTGACCCTTAAGTTTCATTACATTTTATTAAAGTACTAACGAAGCAAGAAAGAACTGTGCACACAAGTTTTTCTATACGTCAAGTAGTTCTTGAAAAAACCGTTTTTCTTATTCTGAAGTTATTATTTTCCGCGCACTCACCAATCCCCAACACCATATCCACAGTTTCTCTAGAGGACTGTAAATAAGTAATTCCCTATCACTGTAAGTCGTTCTCTCTTAATCCTTAAACTTCTCTAATACCTTTCTAATTCCTTTGAATCAAAATACATGAGTAATAAGCGGTGGTAGGGCCTCGTCATGTACAAATTGAAATAATAATAATTAATGTGCAAAGTTTGTTGGAATTTAATAACTTCAGAATAAGAAAAACGTGCAACTTTAAACGTTTTTTTTCCGAGAACTACTTGACGTATCAAAAATCTGTTTGCACAGTTCTTCCTTGTTACTTTAGTAATTTAATAAAATGTAATGAAACTTAAGGGTCAAAAGGGAACCCCGCCCTTCGAAGGGCTGTTTGAGCCATTAAAAGGGTCATTTTTGTCTTTTCGAGGACGCCATACTATAGCTCTCAACGAGTGCTACAACTTTAGTCCTATGCATAATTTTGATATCTCTAACCGTTTAGGAGTTATTTCACTTGTGGCCCGCTTATCTGGGCCACCTTGTATACACATTTTATTTATCATTCTTTTTATTTTTATTTCATTCTTTTTTAATGTATCACATTCGTCAAATTTACTTAGGATTCTTTGGAAAAACATGAAAATTTGTTGAAAACAACATCAAATTTTTGACCGGTTACATAAATTCTTCTAAACTGTGCTCTGGAAGTAATAATTTAATTAAAATAACGCTTATTTCACTTGGAGTCTGCAGGAGACATTTGTGATCTTTTACCTGATAGTGACGTTTTTACAAAAAAACGTGCAACAAAAAGAATGTCGACATTGGATGATATCTGAGATGAATTTCAAATTTTTTCAGAGAGTTTGGTTCTTTTGAAGTTGTCATGCTTTGACGGAGGCATTCACAGAGACAAAGCAGAGTTAAACTTCACTCTGACAGACACTTTACAGATAGAGAAATATTCTGTAAAAATACCAATAACTTCTATTAGTATCTAAAACTAACTATATATATATATTTTTTTTTCGTGAATTTTCGAATTTACATTTTTTAATGTACATTATCTCAGCTAAGATTGAAGCAATACAAATTTTCGATTCTCTCAGTTGAAGCATCTTCAAAAAGACTTGAATTTTTGACGAAAAATCACAACGTTAGCTTTTAAGTTCAATTAAAAACGGCTTTGAAAAAATTTGTGAAATATAATGGAATAGGAGGGTCTTCTTCATATAACTTACGATTTTGGTTAAAATCGGTACAATTGGTTGAACAAATAATAATAATAAATTACATAGAATGAAAAGTACTGTTGATATGGCAGCTACAACCCCGGGAGACAGACATTGAGGTAAGTGATCCGGTGAGAAAACATCGGCTTTAAAATTATTATTATTATTATATATATATATATATATATATTTTTTTTTTTAAACAATGCAGTAAATGACACCGTTCTCTATAATCCATATCGAATTATTTGATAATATCGTAATTTGTTTATAATCTAAGGGGTTAGTTCCGCCAATAAATATATTACTGTTGTCATACCTTTGCGTGGAAATCGTCGTCACTGGCTGCTGGTCGAGTATTGTGGGCGAGCGCTTTCGATGTGAAGACATCATCTTCAAGCTACTGTTAATGTTGTATTGTTAATGTTGTACTGTACAGTAAGATGATGTCATCACATCGAAAGCGCTCGCCCACAGTACTTGACCAGCTGCCAGTGACGACGGTTTCCACACACGACAACAGCCATAACTAGTAGTTCTTACAAAATTCGCGACTTAATTGGATAGAAGTACCACCTCGCGACTGTATATACATATAATAACTAGAGAGTGCCGGTAGCTTGCTTACTGAGATCAAGATCGCGGGTTCGAAACCCTGCCGAGGCCCCTAGACAGTTGGGTATTAGTGAGGAGCTGTTATATGGGCCTTCAGGATTTGAATAACATTGGTTCACAACCCACCCCTAATAAATTAACGTCAGAGACAAATTGTTACAATTTCTTAGGCTGTAAGGCTGTTATGAATTGGATTAGAAAGGGTGGAAGGGAGAATGAGTCCGCAGAACATGTTCCCTTCAGTGGGTTCAGCAGATTCACCGAATGAGGAGATTTGACAAACTCCAGAGGGGCCCCACTACATGCTTCTGGTTTCATCCGCCTGCTATATAATGGTACTTACTTGAAGTAGGACAAGATGAAAAGAGAGAGGAGAAGTGCCACAAGAGAGATGAAGTATCCCGTCTGGTAGATGTTGTTCACCTGCTGTCTTAACTGCAACCAAAAAAAAGGAAATATAGTGCACTTTACTATGCAATCGGTTATGCAGCACATTATACAAAGAACTGTATAAAAATTATGTATGGTATAGGGGAAGTTATGTATTCGGTCAAAAATTCGATGCTGAGTTTTCAACGGATTTTCATGTTTTCCAACCGCCTGATCACGGAAATTAAAAAAAAAAAATGTGTGTCTGAACACGATAACTACCGATAGAATAAATGCATCAAATGGAAATTTTTAACGAGTAACGAGAACCTTCTAAGGATGACACCTATTGATTTTCAGTCAAATCGGCCAAAGAGAAATGGAGTTTTAGGGAGGAGACTTAAGAGAAAAACTCTAATAACTACAGTTGTAATCAATGTATTGAAATTTCATATGTAAATTCAAAGCACTACCTTATAATAGGCGACACTTATTAATTTTCAGCAAAATCGAAGGGGAGGAGGGGGATCAGAGGGGGCTCAGCTCAGAAATATCAATAACTGCCGATGTAATAATATTGATATGAAATTTTGTATTTAAATTTAAAACCCCAAATCATTACACGGTCGACTGGTTTTGGAGAAAGTGCGAAAACTTAATTTAAATATTCGTGATTCACCGACACACTATTAATTGAAATACAATTTATTTCAAACCCACCCAAGACCCTTAGTTTATTTCATCTGGGAGGTAAAATAAACTTGAGCACGTCGTCCTTCGGATGGGACGTTAAGCGATGGTCCCGAGCCTGTACAATGTCAGCTACTCGTTAAAGACCCCCTGCCCTAGATGAATAAAAATATAGGAAAGGTAAAACTTAAGACTCACATAGTGGAGTAGTGCTCATGTCCACCAGAGTGACGAAAGAGCGCTCTGGTAGTAGGCGATATGACCTCGTAATTAAAGCCCGGGCATGAACTTGGTATAGTGAGAGTTCTACTGTTCAAATTTTACAAAGGATCAGTTAGTTTAGTCCGTTGATAGGATCATGAAGTATTTAAAACAACCTTCTGAGGCAGGGCTACAAAGCTTCAAGAGGCACCAAGATCGGATTTAACAGAAATACAAAGTATACAATACTCCTCTTCAAGTTTGTATACAATTTCAATTTATACAACCTGCCTGAAAGAGAGAAAAGGCGTTAATTATTAAAAACATTCGTTACATTCAGAAGCTGCTTAAATTTAGAAAATTTTCTAAGTAGGTATTTTTTGAAATATAATTTAAAAAAGTCGTCGTTGAATCACCGGCAATGTACTTCCCCAGAACGAATTAATCAATTAACTTTTCGGTCCCCCTTCAAAACCGCTCCTAAATCCTCATACCCCTAGTTTTTTTGTATATAAATTCATTACATCAGCAGTTATTAGGTTTTTTTGAGTTGAGCACTCCCCCCCCCCCCCCCCCCTTGAACCCCCGGTTCCCTTCAGTCCCTCAAAATTCCCTGAAATTTGACAGGTTATGTTTGCATTGGGTTTTGACTTTATATATAAAATTTCATATCGATGCATTCATTAATGTCGGTCCTAATACTCGTGAGTTAAGAAAAAAAAAAAATAAATAAATAATAATAATAATAATATATATATATACAGTAGAGCGTCGATTAACCGAACTAATTGGGGACAGAGGTAGTTCCGATAATCAAAAGTTCATATAATCGAACATCCAATGCAAAAAAGGGGGGGGAAAATATATATATTTACAAGAAAAATAATTTGCGAAGAAACTCCCTCAGGGTTCCCTCGGCAGGCATTAGGCATTTCACATGATTGAAACAGTAAGGCTGTGCATAAGTGAGCTGCAGTTCACACTCTCGAGAGCCTGGGACATAACGCTGCCCAGAGAGCACAGAAGCGCCATTCCAAGTCCCCCAAGATGCGCACTACGAGCGACCCAACCACCCTGCAGTGGCCTTCAGAAGGGACTCCAGAAAAAATATATATATATACCTATATAAAATCAGAACGACACTTCAAATCGTGTTCAGGGGATCATGTTTGATGAAAATATGGACCGACTAGGTGCCGGGGAGTGGGGGTTCATTCATGTGAGAAGTTAGCTGAAACGAACATTAAGTCCTTTATCCTTACTTAACTCGAGACTTTTTCGGATACTTGATGGGGCCGACCATTACTTTTTACAGAACCTAATTAAATTGACAGTTAACCTTCAAGAGTGTAAAGAATGAAGTAGCCGTTGTTTTATTGACCAATAAATTTCAAATAAAGGCCTTACTCTGGAAATGTTTACGGTAGGAGACACAGAGCTATTATAATATGGTAGACATCAACTTCATATTTGTAATCAGGTATAGGTCACTCTAAACTCATCGTATCGGCCAATTTGGAGAAGATCAGTATCTTAGGGACACCTTAATCCTCCTATTAAATTTCATGTCGATACATTTATTACATCGGCAGTTATTAGAATTTTCGGGGTTCCCCCCCCCCCCCCCCCCCCCCCCCCCATCCCCTTCTAATATTCCCCGTCTCTTGGGTCGAAAAAATCAATAGGTGTCGATCTTATGGAGATTGGAATCTTTTTCTACAGAGATTTTCTTAAGTTCAGGAAGACATTTTCATTTTTTTAAATAATTATCTGCCAATATAATGAATGTATCAACGTGAAATTATATATGTAAATTCAAAACTCCTTAAGAATGACATTTACTATTTCTGAGCGGAATTAATCGGATTGGAGAAAAAATCTGGGGGCGGAGAGGAGGGGGGTTAACTGAAAAACTCCAATAACTGCCGATGTAATAAATGTATCGACATAAATTTAATATTTTAAAAAAACATAGAAAGTGTTCACTCAAAAAGCCAATAACTGCCGATGTAATGAATTTAGTACGAGTATTTCGAAACTCGTATGTAAGTCAACTATTGATGTATCAGCCGTTTGGGCTAAAACTTTTTGGAGGAGAAGCGAAAAGTTAATTGATAAATTCGTTCTGGGGAAGTACATTGCCAGTGATTTACTAATGATTTTTTTTTTTAAACGGTTAAGTACTAGCCGAGAAAAAGTCTTGTAAAAAAAAGAAAATCAAGTTTGCTAATCAGAAAAATCGCAACACAGGAAGAGGGAGGGTGATGGGTGGGGAAATTTTTTTTCGTCCTTATGGGGTTTCGGATCCATCTATCGACTTTTAACCAAATTGGTCGATGAGAACAAGAGCTTACAGGGAACGTAAAAACTAAATTAATGACGAATATTTCCAGCTGAGGAAATAAATTGCGGGTGATTTCATTGACGACTTTTTTCTTTAACAAATAATAGTCGAGGAAGAAGGGATGAATATGCTAATTAGTTTAAGGACAGGTAAACAGGAGGCGCCACTGTATCAAACGGAGGGAAGACCTTTTTAAAAAAAACCGCCATCACTTGAAAAACAGAGCATACATAGGAGTATTTTTTTAAGTATTCTAAAAAAATGCAAATTAGAACCAAAAAAGTACTTGTGATGTTTGTTTGTTTTCTCTTTCTCTTTTACATACAAATTTCTCATTAGTCGTACAAAGTATTTCTTTTTTTTTTTCTACCAGGAATTCATTAAAACAATCGGCACCAATAGGGAAGTTTCTAAGAGAAATACAGACAGAAATCTATGTCGTTTTGATATGAGTACAATCAATGTGAATATGCTTATGTAACATATAGTTTCACGTTAGCTTATTGTAACCAGAAATAGATGTTACCTCACGGTAAGGGCGGGATGTGGATGCTGTTATCGGGTAAAATAAGCTGAGGCGGATAACCACAAAGGGAGATTACTTCACGCATGCGACAGGGTGATTAGGGTGGGATGTAGGTAGCGTAATAGGGTAAAATAAGCTGACGCGGATAACCACAAAAGGAGATTACCTCACGCCTGCGACAGGATGGTTAGGGGGGGATGTAGGTAGCGTAATAGGGCAAAATAAGCTGAGGCGGATAACCACAAAGGGAGATTACCTCCCGCCTGCGACAGGATGGTTAGGGGGGATGTAGGTAGCGTAATAGGGCAAAATAAGCTGAGGCGGATAACCACAAAGGGAGATTACCCCACGCCTGCGACAGGGTGGTTAGAGAGGATGTAGATAGCGCAATCGGGAAAAATAAGCTGAAGCGGATAACCTCAAAGGGGGGCTAGCTTCCTACACTAGGATGGTGGGGGAGGGGTTAAGGTGGTCTGTCTGTGCACTCTATAACTCCCGACAGAATAAATATATAGACCTGTAACGTGTATCCAGAACCCCATAGAGAGGACATCTATCAATTTTCAGCCGAATCGGCTCAGGGAGGGTTGCTCTCCAATACCCTATTAACTGCTTATGTAATGATGTATCGACATGATCCAGAACCCAGTAAGGACGATTTTCATCAAATCGGCAGAAAGTAAGTAGTTTTCATTTTCGAGTTTATTGTGATAATGTATGGCAAAATACGTATATTTTTATGTGGAAGAATGACATATTGCTACTTCCAAAAATGAGAGCTGGAAAGCGGTTGTGTCGTTCTTCCCTTACTACGAAGTCGCGAGGTTATGATGAGGTCTGACACAAATCTAATTGTGCTCCGACAGTCAATGTGATGGTTTTTTTCTTAATGTTATCAAAACATGTTATTCTCAAGAAAGATTTCAACATTTTAAAAATCCAAGATCATGGACAAACAAGAAACTTTAAAATGGCTGTCCTGGAAAATCTATTTTTTTGAGTTGTGTCACTATTCTTGTGCACCAACGATATATTGAATGATATGAAAAAAATATTTAAACTTCAAACTAAAATTGTTTATGTTAGAGGAAAGAGTCTTTCCAGATATATAATTTTTTATCATTGTTCAAAAATAATAAAATATTTATAATATTAAGTCGTGTTTCATAAACAAAAGTCATCGGCAATGTACTTCCCCAGAACGAAATAATCAACTAACTTTTCGCTCCCTCTCCAAAACCAGTCGACCGTTTGCGCTAATATTCAACAGTTGACTTACATAGGGGCTCCTAAATCCTCATTCTAAATATTGCGTCGATGCATTTATTACATCGGCAGTTATTAAGGTTTTTGAGTTGAGCCACCTTCTTCTGAACTCTACTTCCCTTCAGCCGATATCGCCGATATTCTCAACAACAACAAGCTGTTGTTTTTGTCGTTTTTTTTTTGTCCCTCTGGGTCGTTCAGAACCTGGCTTAATACCTCCACGTGTACCTTCAAGTTTTGAATAGAAAAATTTTAATCAATAATTAAAATTTAATCAATAATAAATCATTATTTTTAATGAATTTTAATAATTTAAAAATATAAGTTGAGCGTAGTTATTAACAATGACCTTTATGTTGACTTTCTTGTTGCTGTATTTGCTTTTGTCTCGAACACGTTCCGTTGAAGTTTTTGGCATTTTTAATTATTTAACACTAACTCAGAATAAAACTAAACTTATTAAATTAATAATCAAACGTATTATTTTACCGTATACAAATACGTAGCACTCAACAGCTGATGCAGCGATACCGACCTGAACGTCGTAGTATGTTTGTCTGTCAATTTTAAGTCAAATCGGTCAAAGGACCTCTTTCTCTTGGATTAGGTGTGAGGATTAGTTCAAAAGCTCTAATAACTGCCCATTTAATGAATTTATCGACACAAAATTTAGTATGAGGATTTAGGAGGCTCTATGTAAGTCAACTGTTAAATATTAGCGCATACGGTCGACTGATTTTGGAGGAGGAACGAAACGTTCATTGATTAATTCGTTGTGGGGAAGTACATTGCCGGTGATTTAACGAAGACTTTTTTTATTTGTGTCCTGGAAACAATCACTGTGACCATCTTTCGTTATAGGTTAGGTTTAATGACTCATGCCCGGGCTTTAATTACAAGGTCATATCGCCTACTACCTGAGCGCTCTTTCGTCACTCTGGTGGACATGAGCCCGACTCTACTGTGGGAGTCCTAAATTTTGCCTACCCTCAATTTTTATTTAGCAAGAGTAGGAGTCATTAACGAGTACCTGACATCGTACAGGCTCGGTATCATCGCTTAACGTCCCATCCGAAGGACGGCGTGCTTAAGTTTATTTTACCTCCCAGATAAAATAAACTAAGGGTCTCAGTCGGGTTTCGAACCACGATCTTGAACTCAGAAGACAAGCACGCATACCACTGAGCTACCGGATGCCCTCTCTTTCGTTACCTATATAAAGTTTGAAAAATATTTACAATAGTCTATCAATGAGAAGTGTGACTTACCGTAAGATCGTCAAGGTTGACACAGGTGGTATAGTTGGACCAGACCTGACCACTGTCCGGATGTCTGAACCAGGTCCCGTTCCGGGTGCACTCTTTGTGGGCCAATCCTGTCAACAAACAAACAATGTCATTATTAAGGGTCAAAGAACCTTATTAAGAAAAGCCTCGGATAGAGTAAGGACTATCTACTTGACTTGGTTAAGAGTTTTTTTTGTTTTTTTTTTAATTGCAATCTATATACAATATATACATAATAAGCAAATATGTGGGCAAAAAGAAAAAATAACGTCACTTGATGGGAGAAGCCAGCCAGCGCTGACACTCCCTCGAAAGTTAATTTTCATTAGTCACTATCCTCAGAGAAGATCGCGAGGCCACCTCTTATACAAGCGGCAGGGAGGATTGTCAGGATGGGAATTATAGGATAGGGCTTGAGCGAAGAGTTCTTTACTTCCCCAGCTATAAGTATAGGGGAAGTTACGTATGGACAAAAATTCGATGCGAAGTATAATTATATGTTTTCCGATATCTAGATGTTATCTTTCAGCCAAATCGACCAAAGAGAAGGGGGCAGGCTTAACATAAAAAGTGTAATAACTGCCTATAATTGTATGCATCTACTCGAAATTTTATAGGTGTGACCAAATCCCCTATAAGGACAACACCTACCTATATTTTCAGTCACATCGGACAAAGGAGAGTTGGGATTAGATACATAATTTCATATGTGCATTCAAAACCGCATAAGGCCGACACTTAATAATTTTCAGCAGAATTGGCAGAAAGGAAGGAGTGATCAAAGAGTAATGCAATTTCATATTTAAATTCGAAACTCAATGAGAACAGAAACTGTCAAATTTCAGCGATATCGACTGAAGGGAAGGGGAGGTTCAGGGGTGAGGGCTCAGTTCAAAAACCCCAATAACTGCCGATGTAATGAATTTACCGACACAAAATTTAGTGTGAGGATTTAGGAGCCCCTATGTAAGTCAACTGTTGAATATTTGATCACATGTCCGACTAGTTTTGGAGGAGGAGCGAAAAGTTAATAGATTAATTTATTCTGAGGAAGTACATTGCCGGTGTTTTTAAAATTTTTATAGGTTAGGTTAGGTTAGGTTTTATGACTCAAGCCCGGGCTTTAACTACAAGGTCATATCGCCTACTACCAGAGTGCTCTTTCGTCACTCTGGTGGACATGAGCCCGACTCTACTGTGGGAGTCCTAAATTTTGCCTACCCTAAATTTTTATTCACCTAGGGTAGGGGTCTTTATCGAGTACCTGACATTGTACAGGCTCGGGACCATCTCTTAACGTCCCATCCGAAGGACGGCGTGCTTAAGTTTATTTTACCTCCCAGATAAAATAAACTAAGGGCCTCGGTCGGGTTACGAACCCACGTTCTTGAGCTCAGAAGTCAAGCACACATACCACTGAGCTACCGGCGCCCTCTAAATTTTTATATAAAATATAAATTTATAAATTTTTTTATTTCAAAGCACATTAAGTTTAATCTAAATTTTATGCTTGTTAAAGCGAATCGAAGTACAGTAAAATCCGGTTATAACGATATTCAAAAGACTAAGAAAAATACATCGTTATATCCGGAACCAAACTGTTAAACCTACATACAAATGTATGGGCTTGTTAGGGGAAAAACAGGTGTTTTACAATGATCATAACGAGAAAGTTTACATATTTTTATCTACTTTTTAAAATCTACATAAAATTGACTTACATACATTTGTAACTCTATACATAAATTATGTATACACATGAGTACATATGTAATAATTTTCCACAAAAAAGTCAGTTATTTTAGTTTGCTTGCTTTTTTTAAGTATACATTTTTGTTTACATGGTTATGAAGTTCCGAAGTCACGATTCCTACGGAGGCAAAGGAAAGACTAATCTGAAACTAGGAATGTACGCACTAGAAGGGAAGAAGGGAGTTCGAAGAAAATTCGACAAGGGGGAAATGGTATGTTTGGAAATTGAATGATTCATTGCTCTCGGAAAGAGTAAACAAGAACCCTGTTTAAAACCCTTTTCTATAATGTTCGTATTTTTCATCCGTTCAAAACTCATACTGTTTTACCCAATTAGGTATGTATGTGCGTATGTACATACATATTATATCGTTATAACCGGAATGAAAAAACAAGTTTTTCTTAAGTTTTAGATCATTTTATACGGAATATCGTTATATCCGGATTTATTTTTCGTTATAAAAGGATTTTACTGTACAATTATCTCTCAGATACACCGCGCCCCCACGTACAATTTCCAGACTCGCATTCGCCACGTGTTAAATATTGTGTTTTTGAAGGGGTTGATGGTCGAGTGTGATGTCAAGTATAAACATCTAAAGGATTTCCGCTCCCAACAAGTCTGTTCAAGACATTTCCTTTCTTCGGATAATCATAAACAAGTTATTTTTATCCGAGCAATTTTTCCAGGAGTGCTCATAAAAGTTTCGAATATTTTACAAATAATATACAATCTTGCGCTGGTTGGTATATCTTGTTATGCTACGTATTCTAGCCCCAGTAGAATGTACGTATACAATATAAGATGTCCTTACGTCTTTTACACCCAAAAACTATTGAATGTGTCCAAAGCTTTGAAAGACAAATAGACTGTTTTTTTAAAAAAACTCACTAAATCAATTTACAACCTAATTATTTAGCGAAGAATATTTATTTCGGTCACTATAAGTCGTAAAGACTTAAATTAAAGACCATCCTCTTCGTTATTAAATACTCTAAAACATGGTTACTACTTATTCTCAATAGATCTCGATATTTCAGTGCAAAGGCGGAAAAAGGGCGGAAAAAAGTTGGGATTTTTTATATAAATAATAAGCAGGAATTAATTTTAAGCCAAAAATATTTATTAAATTTATATTTCTTTCTGAATATATGAAAAAAAAAAAAAAAATCATCAAAATCCGTCAATACTAACTCTTATAAGATGAGTTCTTGTGTCTACATTTGAATACCGAGTATTTAGAGGTACCACTAAGAACGTTAGTAGCTAGTATATGCTATTTCTTATTTTACTATCATCTATAGTAAAGCCAACTACTCTAAAGTATTTCAAAAAACTATTTTTTTTTCATTTTACAGTAAATTTTACTAAAATAATAATTGTTGCAACTATTTCAGTTTTTACTGACGAAAATAGTTGTAGTTACCACTCACTTTTTTCATGTCTATGACATCCATGGCCCCGGGAGGGAGTTCTATCTACGAAATAAAACTCACTCCCGGACGGGATTCGAACCCGCAAACCATGGTGAGACCATGCGACCAAAGCCCTACGCTCTAGCCCGAACGGATTTCCAGATGTTCTACAATACTTAGGAAGTATTCAATAACCTGGTTTTGAGGAAAAATTTAGGTATTTGATGTCTTCATTTGGTTCGTTTTTCTTGAAAATAAGCCTAATGTATTTGCAATGAAACATTTCCGCTATTAAATGTTAATATAAATACGATGTAAATAGAAACTTAATAACTAGTGAAATATAGCAATATAAACATGTATTTTAAAAATTTGGTACAACAAAATATATAGGTAACTAATAGTATAGGTTAGGTTAGGTTTTATGACTCATGCCCGGGCTTTAACTACGAGGTCATATCGCCTACTACCAGAGCGCTCTTTCGTCACTCTGGTGGACATGAGCCCGACTCTACTGTGGGAGTCCTAAATTTTGCCTACCCTAAATTTTTATTCATCTAGGGTAGGGTGCTTTAACGAGTACCTGACATCGTACAGGCTCGGGACCATCGCTTAACGTCCCATCCGAAGGACGGCGTGCTTAAGTTTATTTTACCTCCCAGATAAAATAAACTAAGGGCCTCGGTCGGGCTACGAACCCACGACCTTGAGCTCAGAAGTCAAGCACGCATACCACTGAGCTACCGGCGCTACTAATAGTATATACATAGAAAAAATAAGAGAAATACGAGATACATGTAGAGTGTACCTTATAGATCAAAAAAGACAATAATTAACGAATAAATAAAACTGGTTTTCGACGCAACAACGTCATCATCAGTGGTTCATCTATCATAGAGTAACAAAAATACAAATAATAAAAATTATAAATAATACTTTTAGATTTGCATGTTGAGAGAGTGAGTGAACCTGGCTATCCCCACCCCTTAGAGCTATGCCAGTTATCTTCCAACCGCTATGCTGTGTGGGTGGGGTAAGTTAATTTTATAATTTTATTTTATTACTCTGTACCCTGATGCTTTATGAATTATTTATACTTTTTATTATTTGTATTTTTGTTACTCTATGATAGATGAACCACTGATGATGACGCTGTTGCGTCGAAAACCGGTTCTGGTATAAAATAAAACAGTGGGAAGACAACGTCTTTTATTTCCATTAGAAATCTCGTCCCACAACATCTTACTATCACATATGAATAAATAAAACATTATGGGCGTTATTTAAGAAAATAAATATTTAAAAATGAAAAAAAAAACCATAGATAATGTATTTAATTAAGTTAAGCACTAATAAAAAAATAAAAAAATAGACTTGTATATAAGCCCGCATGGCCCCCAAATAGTTCAACAGAGAGCTGAACTGAATCTCATACTGAAAGGGAATCTTTATTTGTAGGCCAGTCAATTACACATCCACCCCAAAAATGGAGTAATTATTTAAATTAATAATCACAATCAAATGATAAATGATGGTAATAGATGAACAAGCAGAATCTCCATTGATTAAAGGTGACTCCATGTTGAAGACTGA
The DNA here is from genome assembly GCA_963662175.1 of Aradus depressus. Lineage (NCBI taxonomy): Eukaryota > Metazoa > Arthropoda > Insecta > Hemiptera > Aradidae > Aradus > Aradus depressus. Next base: position 4,794,219 of record OY759222.1, read on the forward strand.
ATAATTCACCAGTTTTATACAAAATATTTAGCTGTTTTACATTTTGTTAGAGGAACAAGCAAACGCTTTTACTTCAAGAATTTCACTTTGGTGTGCGCATCGAAAAAGAATTTCACTTTGGTGTGCGCATAGCTTGAAGCAAAGTTCGATCCAAGCGTTGAACGCTTTAATGACTATTCGCTTAGCTGCAACTCTGTGTTTTATAGGTATGTATCTTTATTACAGGGACATTAGAGCGCAAAGCAATACGGAGAGGTAGATCATTTGAAGAGGCCATAACGTATTTGGATGTGCATGGTGCATATAGTGTATGCAGGAGTCTGCATCCACATTAAATCGGCTCTGATGCACTTAACTCGAGAGATGTCCCTTGGGGTTTATCGTGCAATATGCATTTTGAGTTAATCGATTGTTAATTTTCAGACGGTTGAACATAATTGTCAAGGTAAATTACCTATAAACAATAAACCGACCAGCTACAATTATACAGTAGAACCTCACGAACTCGAAAACTTCGGTAATTCGAAGAGAAGACAAAACTCGAATTTAGAGAAACTCGATCTTTAGAGATTGGGTTTTGTGACTCATGCCGGACTTTAATTATGCGGTCATATTGTCTGAAGAAGTGCCGTATCGATGAGAAATAGTCTTGAATAGAGGTAATCTGGAAAACATCAATGTGTCAGGTTTTTGATAATCGAATATTTTGAATAGTCCTTGCAAAAATCTGTGAGGAAAAAAAACCTTGAGCACACTGTCCTTCGGATGAGACGTTAAGCGATGGTTCCACTCTCAGGTACTCGTTAATGACTCCTACTCTTCCTAAATAAAAATTGAGGGTAGGCAAAATTTAGGACTCCCACAGTAGAGTCGGGTTCATGTCCACCAGAGTGACGAAAGAGCGCTCTGGTAGCAGGCGATATGACGTAGTTAACTAACTTATGTTATTATTCTCAGAGAAGGAATGTCCCAGAATAATTATTTTTCTTTTCAAAATTCACAAGGTGATGAAGCAAAATAGTTTTATATTGCCGCTTCTGAAGAACATTTTTAAAAAAATGAGTAGAATTATTCATTAAGACAGACAGAGACACGAATGAAATCTATTATCATTGATGGAGTAATGCAACCGACTACATAATTGTGGTTCATTATGTTTAGTGGTTTGTAAAACTGATCCTTCATAAATATTTTTACAAGTTTCTCTCACAGTTGACAGACTGATGGAAAAGACGCATGAATCATTTCTAGGGGAGGGGGTCGGTAAAACTTTGAAAGAACCCCATTGGAAAATTAGTTTGGATTGAAAAAAAAAAAAAAAAAAACTTATTTTCTACGTCATCCGTCTCGTCCTCGATTTGTTGTCATGTGGAAAAAAATTGTCAGATAATACTGATGGTCACTGTGGTCCTTAGGGAATATACTACAGCAAGAAAACATCATTAGAGCAAGGACCTTCTGGTATACAACAGACAGGACGCTCTGCTGTATCTGTAATCTATACTTATCGTACTAACAATATTTCTCATTTTATACTAATGTATAAAGAAAGAAATAAAGAAAACGTAGGTTTTCCAAATATTATTTTTTTCACAAAATAGTTAGTTATTATGACTCATGCCCGGGGTTTAATTGCGAGAACATATCGCCTACTACCAGAGCACTATTTCGTTACTCTGGTGGACATGAGCCCGACTGTAGTATGTAAGTCCTAAATTTTTATTCACCTAGGGTAGGGGTCTTTAACAAGTACCTGACATCGTACAGGCTCGGGACCATCGCTTAACGTCCCATCCGAAGGACGGCGTGCTTAAGTTTATTTTACCTCCCAGATAAAATGAACTAAGGACCTCGGCCGGGTTTCGAACCCGCGATCTTGAGCTCAGTATGTAAGCACACGTAACCTACCACTGACATGTACACTTCAAAGACCCCCCCCCCCCCCCCCCCCCCCCACCCCCACCCCCACCCTAGGTGAATTTAGGGTAGGCAAAATCTAGACTCCCATAGTAGAGTCGGGCTCATGTCCACCAGAGTGACAAAAGAGAGCTATTCTTCCTTGTTCCCTATTTGAGGGCGCCGGTAGCTCAGTGGTGCTTGGCTTCTGAGCTCAAGAACGTGGGTTCGAAACCCGACCAAGGCCCTTAGTTTATTTTATCGGGAGGTAAAACAAACTTAAGCACGCCCTAGGTGAATAAAAATTTAGGGTAGGCAACCTCGTAGTTAAAGCCGGGCATGAGTCATAAAACCTAACCTGTTCTTCCTACGGAAAAAAAAAAAACCTTTGCACAATTCTTTATTATACTATGAATATTAGTCAACTGTCTTTAAAAATGTGAATGAATCAATTATTGAATAAAAGATGAAAAATGCACAAATAAAATAGTTTAATCATTCTAATAATCGTTTTCTTTTCTAATGGCTTTTAGTTAGTTTAGTTTAGAGTGCAATAAGGAACAAAGTTTAAAATGGAAGAACAAACACGGAAATCCCCCCCCCCCCCCCCCTCCCCCTCCTCGCAATTTTATTCCACTTTATTCTTGTTTTATGATAAAAAAATAAAATAACTGAGATAATTTAGTCTTTAAAAGGGTCAAGAGTTTTCACACCTATTTTTCCACTCCCTTATTTCTGGGAAATGTAAGACTTTTCCAGGCTGCTTGAGGAACAATTTAAACATCACTTCCCTGAACTTTTTAACTGTGAAAATGAGTGATGAAAATTGTATTACAACCATAAAAGTTACCTATAAACATGTGTTTTTATTAAATTTTTATTTATTTACGAAATTTATACAATGATTATTAATGAAGTTTTTTGGTCTTATTAATTATTTACGACATCCATGGCCCCGGGAGGGAGTTCTATCTACGAAATAAAACTCACTCCCGAACGGGATTCGAACCCGCAAATCATGGTGGAGACCATGCGACCAGAGCCCTATGCTCTAGCCCGCACGGCCACCATGGCTCCCTGACAATTGTCTTTTACCTTTTTATTTATATCTCTAGTTTAACGCCTTTATGTACGTTTTGCGACAGAGAGGCTGTATGATAACCACCCGGCTTTCTACAGGTTCCCATTTAAATGTTCATTTTTCTTCCAAGGAACTTTTACTTCCTCAACTATAAGAAGTATAGGGGAAGTTATGTAATCGGTCAAAAATTCGATCAGTAGTTTTCAACGGAATATCATGTTTTCCTACCTCTAGATTCCAAGTATGAAAAAAAAGTCTGTGCGCCTGTGAACACGATAACTCCCGATAGAATGAATGTATCAACAAAACATTTTACATGTGAATCCGGAACCCTCTTAGGACGATACCTATCAATTTTCAGTCAAATCGGGCAAAGGGGGGGGGGGGGGGGGGGAGGGGGACTAGGGGAGAGGCTCAACCAATAAACCCAAATAACTGCTGATTTAATGAATGTATCGACATGAAATTTTACATTTAAAGAGACAAAATCCATTGAGGACATAACCTGTCAAATTTCAGCAATATCGACTGAAGGGAAGGGGCGGTTCAGGGGGGGGGGGGGGCTTAATTCAAAAACCCTAATAACTATCCATGTAATGCACTTAACACAAAATTTAGTATGAGGATTAAGAAGCCCCTGTGTAAGTCAACTGTTGAATATTAGCGCAAAAGACCGACTGTCTTCGAAGGTGGAGCGAATCGTTAATTTAATAATTCGTTCTGGGGAAGTACATTGCCGGTGAATCACTGATGATTTTTTATTTATTTATAAACCAGTCAGGCGCGGGTACAATTGGAGGGGGCGGGTTAACCACCAAAGCCAAAAAAAAAAAAATTGCATAAAGTAACCGAAGGTCTAGTGAATAAATTAAAAATGCGCGTGTAATTAAAATAATGAGAGACTTTGGAACAGGGGAGGAGGGAGATGTAATGAGAATAATTACACCCCCCGCCCAACCAACCCTCCACCCCAGACGGAGGAAAAAAAGAGACTGTGAGAAATTTGGGGTGAATAGATTTTTAACGCATTTATTAAAAATAATGAGAGACATTTGATCGGTGGGGAATTTGAGGAGATAATGAAAATAATTCTCCCCCCCCCCCCCCCTCTCAATGTTTCGGGGAAAAAATTATAGTATATAATAATTCTTGCATAAAATAAAGAAATTAAAAATAAACAAAAAACTGACTTCGAAAAAAAGTCGAATATTATGCAAAGGCAGTAAAAAGTGAAAAAGTCTATAATAGGATATGTGGTCTAAAGTTGCATAATACAAAATTTGAGAGGAGGATCGTTGCAACAATATAATGCAACACAAGCTTACCTATGGATTTGTTTAAAAATCATAAAGAAAATTTGAACAAATCCAAAGATAAGCTTGTGTAGCAGTGAATTCATTAGAACAATGCAATAATATAGAAAAAAGTAGTCGGATCACCGGGAAAGTGTTAACTTGTCGCTCCCTCTCTCGGAAAACCAGTCGACCGTTTGCGCTAATATTCAACGGTTGACTTACATAGGGGCTCCTAAATCCGTATACTAAACTTTATGTAGATAAATTCATTAAATCGGCAGTTATTATTAGCGTTTTTGAATAGATCAAAAGCCCCTGAACCCCCCTCCCCCCCCCTTCCCTTCACCCGATATTGATTAAATTCATCAGGTTATATCCTCATTGGGTTTTGACAGCAAATATGAAATTTCGTGTCAATACATTCATTCTATCGGGAGTTATCGTGTTCACAGGGACACAGTATTTTTTTTTCATATTAGGTATCGCGAGGTTGGAAAATATGAAATTCCGTTGAAAACTCCACATCGAATTTTCGATTCGGTTACATAACTTCTCCTATACTTCGTATAGCTGGGGGAGTATCAACCGGCATTCTCCGGAAATGAATGGGAAGGAAGCAGCTATCTTAGCCACTGCGCCATAGTGTATAATTCAATTTTCACATTGACAATCTGATTAAGGATGTTTTCAAAGAGCAGATAGTCAGATGAGTCAGGATGAAAAGATCTGTTATATTAGTCAGAACAGGCTCAGATGAGCCAATCAATACTGACGGAATTAATTTGATGATTTGATTTTACCTTTTAAAATCTGATCAAAGGAGGCTAAATGCAATTAGCACCGGTGAGAATCAGCTATTGATTATGTACCAGGTAGGCACGGAGCGCTTGAACGGCACAAATGGTAGGTTACAGCAAGGTTTTATACTGTTATAGAAGGTAAACAATAACCTTTACAACAATATGTAATAAGCCCTCCTCCCCATATAAACCATATGACAAAACGTCTAATGATAACTCATTCAAAAGTTAAGGTAGTACTTACTTGTCGGATCGAAACCGGTGATAAAATGAGGACATGGTGCAAAAGCTGAAGCACCGGCGGGGGTCTCCGGCCAGCATGACCATCCGTCAAACACAGCTTCACAGGTAGCACCTGAGAACATAAACATAAGTATCTGAGAACATAAACATCAGTATACAATAACATAAACATGAGTATGCAATAAATTATCCACATTAGTATCTGTTTACATTTAATTTTAGAATTTTGACATTTTTTGAAAAAGGAATAATAGCAGAATAGAAGAAAAAAAACATCAATGAATCACCGACAAAGTCCCTCAGGAGAAAATACGTTTTCGCTCACCCTTCTCCAACCAAACAACCAACTTGGCTGAAAATTAATAGGTGTCTTAATCGGGGATTTATGAACCCTCACATAATATTTTTTATTCACTATTCTGTTTATTTCATCCGCAGTTATTGGGGTATTTGTGTTAAGAACCCTCTTTCTTTGGCAGATTAGACTGAAAATCAACAGGTGACATTCTTATGGAGTTCTGGAACCTCATTTAAAATTTCGTGTTGATATATTCGTTCTAACGAGAGGTATGATGTTCACAAACTAACACACACACACGCACATAGGAAATTTTACTTTACCAGCTATATGAAGTATAGGGTAAGTTATGTAATCGGTCAGAATTTCTATGCGGAGTTTTCAATGAAATTCTATGTTTTCTGACCTCTTGTTTCCAATAATAATAATAAAAAAAAAAAAAAACATTAAGAGATTAGATTTTTCGTGGAAACGTCGGGATAAAATCATTTTTCATTTTCTTTTCGATGCTGCCGTAGCTCTTGCATCTGCTCGTCACTCTTTTTAGGTTTTTTAAATTCCTATTGATGCGAGCTTTCCTCTGCTTTGCGTTTTCTATAATTCCGCGCATATTTACGATTCATATGAGACGACATCTTTAATTTTTTTGCAATTTTCAATTTAATACCGATTTTTACATATATTTCGGCGAATATTTTTATTGTTTTACTTTGAGTCCTGGTAGTGCTCCTCAAGCTCTTTACAATGACACCCGAATCAACGTCCTATCTAAACACGTTATCACGCTACACTAATATCTAATTTTACACAACGCTAATTCGCAACAATCATCCGCCGGCGCTCACACTAGCCCGATAACCTCACAGGCAAAACAAACACGTACAGACATGCTCTAACCATTGTGACCTCAACCGTTGTTATCGAATTATTAGTCTCGTAGTAATTATCGATTGAAATCTAACGGTATTTTGTAACACAAGAAAGTTCGAGCGAATAGACGTTTTCACTAGGGATGGGTATCGATTAACCGATTAATAGAAATAATCGATGTTTTTTTAAAAATAATCTGTGGTTTTTTAATCGATGTCATCTAGGTTTGACTATCGATTCAACACAGTGCCTCTGTGGTGAACTGGTGATAAGTAAAAAGTAACCTTCTAATAGTTCTACTTGTGCGTTCGATTAATCGATTATTTAACCAACGATTAATAATTGTATCGATTAACTAGTAGAAAATAATAATCGACCATCCCTAGTTTTCACGTCAAAAAATCTGCCTGTATGTATTTCTATGACAATAACTCTCGATAGAATGAATGTTTCGACATGAAATTTTATATGTGTATCCAGAACCCTGTAAGGACGACATCTGTCAATTTTCAGCCAAATCGACCAAAGGGAAGGGGGATTAGGGGGAGGTTTAACACAAAAAATCTAGTAAATTAATATGTGTCATATATTCAAAGCCATATAAGGTCGACACATATTAATTTTCCGCGGAATCAGAAGAACTGGAGGATAGGATCAGAGAGGGAGTATTCGACTCAAATATCTTAATAATTGCCGATGTAATAAATGTATCAACAAAAAATTTAGTACGAAAAGCACTAAATAAGTCAAATATTGAGTTTTTGTCCAAATGGTCGATTAGCTTTGAAAACGAAAATGTAATTGATTAAATCGTGCTGGGGAAGTTCATAACCAGTCATTCACCGATGACCTTTTTTTTGGCATCTATTCTCAAACAGCTACAATTTTAACTTAATAAACAGTTTTTAAATTAAAAAAAAAAAAAAAAAGTTTGACCAGAGAATAATAGAGATCTTTACAGAACTTTTAAGAGGTTTATTAAAGTTGGGCAAAAAAAGGGGGTGGGGAGGGGGAGTGCTTTGGGCAAATGACAGGTAGGGCAAATAAGGAAATCTTGTTAGGAGGTTAATACCGGGTCTTTTACCTGGCAAAGTTTGCCATCAACCTGGAAACACAATTCGACCTTACCTCAGCACTGCAGGTGAGTGTCAAAAGAACTACCCTCTCTTATTCATATCTTACTTATATGGGGATGTACTTGCTTTTATTCTAATCAATTTTCTTTTTTCGGTACCTCTTCACATGTGTTTCTTAAAAAGGAGGGTCCCCAGGAAGAAAAATGACCAGAAGAAGGGACATGTTAGTGTCCCGAAATATTGTCTAAAAGGAAAAAAGAAGACACCATTGGAAGAAATGGCGGAAAAAAAGAAAAAAATCAATCCTCTTCACATTCCAAAACTTGGTTGTATATCAATATAGGTGCCTTATTCACGGATATCTTAATCAGAAATGTCTTCAACTGGCCGATGTTGTGGGAAACTCGTAGATTAGGAAAAGAAAAATTCAGTCCTTTCCCGAACAATATATATATATTTAGGGTGAGCGCTTTCGGTTATTAAAAGTTTTATAACTTTTCAATTAACAAACTTTTCATTTGGATTTCTAAAGAGATGCCATTTTTAATCATTTGAAATAATACTAAATCTAATCCAAAGGTTTTCAAATTATCTTACTGGGCCAACATGGAAAATGAACAGAACAGAATTTACGAGAACAAATATTGGGTTTATTTTCTTAAATCTACATTATAAAATTAAAAAAATAAACAAAAACTAAATTCTTAACACTAATTCAATCTTTTTTGTTTTATATTTTGGCCATTTTTTAAAATTAAGTTATATATTTCTGAGCTTATATCCTGTACATATAAACAAACAACAGTACCTTCTTTTCGGATCAATTTCACTGTCAATACACTCCTATTTAGTTCATCATATCTTGAGCCTAAACACCACTCTCTATCTTCACTCAGACCGTCTCCATTGAACCCAGGCCTCGACTAGTCTCTACTACACACACTAAAAACAGCTGATGGCCGTGTTTCGTTTTCTACTTTTGTTTTAAAAGAAAATTTGCTTTTTATAGAAAAATAAATATAATATTAATAATTTAATCATTTTAATATGTGTATTTTTTTTTTTTTACATCTTAGAACACGATGCAAAGATACGACTTGACGATACGCGTTGACATTCAATCTTTCTGGAAATGTTTTCTCATTGAGTCGCTTCAGAGCACTCGCCTAAAGATAAAGACACATAAACACCAACTAAGTATGAAAACATAGAAATAAGTAAACAAGTCATCACGAAGTTTCAATCGCACTGTACGTGCGCACCCCCCCACGTGGTATTTTGTGGAAAAGCCACACTCAAATGGCGAGTCGCGGTTTGCCGACCACTGCAACAGGAATAAGTATTATCATTATTTCTTGTGTAGTTAAGTTCAACTATGGCTCATCACTAAGACATATTAGCTGGTAATGTTCTTCAATTTTTTTAATAGAACCATAAAATATTGAATAATGATAGCTATTGACTGATATGATTCTGCAATCGAGTCGGGCCCTTTATCAACAGAAGATCGATCATATTGAATACTGATGAGCCAATGTTGACACTTACTTGATTGATGCCACACTATGGAATATATAAATATTAGATTCAATCTTCTCACTCATAAGTCAACCCCTAACGTTAAATTCCCATTCAATTTTTAATTTTGCACAAATATGAGGGGTGTATGATTTCAAGAGGCCATAATGTATTTTGTGCATGGTGCATATCGTATATGCATCCACATTAAATTGGCTCTGATGCATTTGTAAATTAAATATAAACGATAAACCGTCCGGCTTCAATTAAACAGTAGAACCTTGCTAACTCGAAAATTTGGATAATTCGAGAAATATACAGAACTTAACTCGAAATAGTTGCGAGGCCTTCGCGCGCTTTATTTTTATAAATCGAATTTAGAGAAACTCGATCTTAGTTAGTTTTTGTGACTCGTGCTATAACCTATGAGGTCATATCTACCGAGCGATTTTTCGTCGCTCTGGTGAACATGACGTACAATGTTCTAAATGTTTCCTACCCAGGTTTAGTTATCTAGAATAGGGTGTCTATTCATGGGACCATCCGAAGGACGAAGTGCTCAATGTTATTCTTTTCAGCCTCAGGCTATCTTTGAGTTATCGGCGTCCTTGGATAAAAAACATTTAATACAAAAATAATCAGAGGGCAGAGGTAGCTCAGTGGTATACGTGCTTGACTTCAGAACTCAAGATCGTGGGTTCGAAATCCGGTCGAGGTGGGAGGTAAAATAAACTTAAGCACGCCATCCTTCGGATGGGAAGTTAAGCGATGGTCCGAGCCTGTACGACGTCAGGTACTCGTTAAAGACCCCTACCCTAGGTGAATAAAAATTTAGGGTAGGCAAAATTTAGGACTCCCACAGTAGAGTCGGGCTCATGTCCACCAGAGTGACGAAAGAACGCTCTGGTAGTAGGCGATATGACCTCGTAGTTTAGTAGGCATGAGTCATAATAACTAACTAAACATAATCACGTGGACATTTTGTTATATGAGCACACATTTAAACAAGAAAAAAACATATGTACATAATAAAAAGGTCGTCGGTGAATCACCGGCTGTGTACTTCCCCAGCTCGAATTAATCAATTATGTTTTCGCTCTCCCTCTAAAGTCAATGGACCGTTAGAACTAAAACTCAATATTTGACTTATATATTGCTTTCTGAATATTACATTTTGAGTCGATACATTTATTACATCGGCAGTTATTACGATTGTTAACTTGAGCCTAAGGTGAGAAAGGGGATCGTTCTGCCATGGAACAAACCCACTGTATGATGTTACTCTCAAAAAAAAAAAATAAAAAACTGTAGAGATCTAATCCTTTAGGCCGAGTTTTGAATATATATTTTTTGACACATTAGCTGCCAAATAAACAAGAAAAATACATAATCTTAACAAATATTTTGGGGGCCATGGTGGCCGTGCGGGCTAGAGCGTAGGGCTTTGGTCGCATGGTCTCACCATGGTTTGCGGGTTCGAATCCCGTCCGGGAGTGAGTTTTATTTCGTAGATAGAACTCCCTCCCGGGGCCATGGATGTCTTAAATAATTATACATAACACATTGACATGGCTAATATGCACCGTTCATAAAGCCAAAAGAAAAAAAAACAAAAAAAAAAAACAAATATTTTACTGGGTCAGCTGTTTAAATAAAATTAATCGTTCGGAAATGTATACAGTGAATAACCGTGATCACATAATTTCCCACAATAACTGAACGAAATTGTATCTCTCATATGATTAAAAATGTACATATGTTTTAACTATATAGACTCTGAAACTAAAAAAAAATAGGTTAAGTCAAATGTCAAAAATGTTTTAAAAATTCCTTCTTGAAAACATAATTGAAATTATAATGACATTTTTTTACAAATTTTTCTATTTATGTTTGGAAATTTAATGGCGGCTGACCAAGATGAAGAAGAGACGGTCCCTCCTCAGAACTGTCTTGAGCAGATGTTCATGCAACTGACCGGGGATGCAATCTTACTCGACTATCTGGTACGTGCCTTCGCCTTTTACAATCGACGACGAAGACGACCAACGACCCAACCGAAGGATGTACTCCGGAGAAAGAGAGGTGTCACTAAGAAGAGGGACACTTCCAGACACAAGAGGAAACGACTATGACAAGAATAATTGGGATATAAAGTTATGTGAAAGTTCAACATATTGTACATAAATATACTGTTTGTATATCATGTATAGTCTACTGTTTGCCTTTCATGTATAGTAGTCAATTAATGTTTACTTCCCTTCTATAATATTCTTTCATTTATTTTTGAGTTCAAGATATATTTAATACACAGACGTTTTGTGAGTAGGTATACCCCTACTGTCAGTTTCTCATTAATTTGTTACTTTCCCATCTATAAGAAGTATATAGGGGAAGTTGAGTAATCAGAAATTCAAAGTTTTCTTTTAATCGGATTTTCATGTTTTTCGACACCCTGATTCCAAAAATGAAAAAAAAAAAAAAACTATCTGGCTATGTAGTTTCTCTGATTAAAAAAAAATATATATATATATATATATAATGTAGCCATTACAGGACTTTCTTATACCAACCACTTTTTTACTGATCACTCCCTTCTCTCTTCCTCCCATTCTCAAATTCATTTCATACTGGCATTACTGGATATTAGAAAGTCACTCTCAGAATCATGCTGAACAATGAAACAAAGACAACCGCTAACGCCAACACATTACATTCATAAACACAGCAATGCCAGAATGAAATGAATTTGAGATGGGGAAGGAAGAGTGTTCTGTATAAAAGTGGTTGGTATAAGAGGGTACATACTATAATGTCAACTTGATTTTTTTTTTTTTTTTTTTTTTTTTATTTTTGATGAAGACTAGTTATTTGATTCGACATATTTGATAAAAATTCTGTCTAGAATCATCTTGATTAAATCGAATAAACTTAAGCGCGCCGTCCTTCGGATGGGACGTTAAGCAATGGTCCCGAGCCTATACGATGCACAGTGGGGCAATTCACCAACACCACGAAAAAATTCAAATTATGAAACTCTCACTAGAAAGATGGGAACAATAATTGTTCTCACCAATTATTGGTATTGGAAGTAGGCTAGTTGTAAACATTGAACCCAAGAGGTGGGCCTCAGTTGTTTACAATAAGTGCGGAAAGACGGCATGTAAACACAGCAACGACACGTCATTATCTTTCCACATCATAGACCAGTCAAATAGGGATTTCACCTCGGAATGAAAGCTAATAAGCTATAAATTTGTATAAACCTTTGATTTGACATTATAAAAGTTGGCTCAAAAGTCTCATAAGATCTCGTGTCCGCGTCTTGAGATATTCAAGGTCAAAGGTCGCGAAAACCGGTTTTTTGGAAATATCACGTTTCCTATGCTTTAAATGATATTCGCATTTATTATAAAAGTTGTAGAGCATAAAATTCTCTACAAAGTAGCTCTTGTGCATTTTTTTAAACGATCAACAGTTTTTGAGATAGAGGGCGAAGAGTGCAGAGCGCTCAGTCATATACGTCATAATGTAACGTCAACCGCGAATCCCAATAAATAGCTAGGTTCATAAAGTTAATTATTCATTAAAAAAATTATAATTATAAAAAAAAACTTCATTATTAACTAATTATTTAAAACATTATATTTATTACTATTATTATACATTTTAATTATATTTTTATTCAACATTCATCTATCATTTTTTTATTACATAGTAAGTATTATTAGCTAATATTAGTAGTAAATATATGTGTCTATTTAATTTTCTTCATCATCTTCTTCTTCTGGTCGCTGAAGAATTTCCAATTTATTATCGTCATCCTCGTTATCAATAACGTTTTTTTCTAAACCTTCAGGATGTCAAGGTCATAAGCACTTTCTTCATCGAGATCATTTTGATAAGATGAAGCGTTGAGGCATGCTTGTCCATTACATTGGCCACAAACTAAAGAGCACTGCAACCCCGATTTTCTGCATCCACAGCGCGAACCACAACCAGTCTTGCAGTTGCAAAATATTATGTTAATCAGTTCATCTGGTGCTGGTGGTAATAAAGTTGTTATCGGTTCTAGGACTTCATTTTGCAGCACCCAACCCCATTCCTGAATCGTGCCCTAACCAAGTTTGAATCTGGTAGTAGACACGATGGGCTGCTGCACTTGTTGGTGGAAGAGGAGATAACTACATAGGTTTTGTTGATTTGACGAATTGCCTGTAGCGAAGATGATCGATACTGTTCACAGATTTTGGAGCATTATATATGGCTAACAAGATGCGGACTCCATTTTCAAGCAATGTTTGTACAGGACAGTTTTCTTGATGAAATACTTGAACCAATTGATCCAAATCGGGAAGTTTCTAATACAAAAGAAATAATTTATATTTCTCTTTATTTCACCTGAAACTGATTACGTGCGATATCCGAACAAATAATTAAAAGCTTATTCTCTCTTCTCTCCAACCTCCTCCTCCACCCCTATCAGCACAATCTTCTTCCTCCTAACCTCGCTGCCTCTCGCCTCTTTCACTGTTCGGAAATCTTCTTTATCACCGTTATTTCTAACTATATCAAACAAATGTGGGTTCTGTAGAAATTAGGAGAAGAAGCAAAGAAACCTGGTCTTCATATGAATGAAGAAAAGATGGTGTACCTGAAGACCTCAAGGAACCCTGTGCAATACACTCCTGGAGTGATACCAATCAATGAGCACCACTTTGCCGTAGTCAGGGAGATGAAAGCCTATTACCCACACAATAAGAGCACGCATTGCTGCAGGGAACAGATCCAGTCTATTCGCTGCCCGAAAAATACTCAAGTTCCGCACCTTAACGAGGAGGACCAAGCTAATTGCTTATAAAACGATTGTGTGACCAATTGGCTGAAAATTGATAGGTGTTATCCATATGGGGTTTTGTTCACATATATAAAATTTCATTCATTCTATCGGGAGTTATTTGAGTTTTTATGTTATGCCTCCCCCCTAAATCCCCCCTTCCATTCGGCGGATTTGGCTGAAAAACAACATGTGTCGTTGCTAGAAGGTTCTGAATTCACATATAAAATTTCGTGTCGATACATTCATATCGGGAGTTATCACGTTCACAGACAGAGACATACAGACATTTTTTTTTTCATTTTTGGAATCTAGAGGTCAGCAATCGAATTGTTGCCTGATTACATAACATTCCTTATACTTCGTAAAGCTGGGGAGGCATCAGATCCAATTGGTTTACTAATGCCACCCAGGAAGAGGGCGGGGCGACTCGTTATGGCCCCACCCACAGTTCTCTCTATGACTCGCGTACAGTACCTTGTTCATTAGCTGCTCGGGATTGGTTGATCTGAATCAGGCACTGGAGATATCTCAGCTGAAGAAGACCGTCGTAGGCTGACGTCTCATTACCATTCTCTTCGGTCATCTGAAACAGAGCATACATTAATGGAGTAATATTTACACCAATTTCATTATCTCATATATTATTTTATTTCTCTTGATATATTCTTTTATGTATTTTTATTTGTATTATTATTTTTATTATTATTTTTTTTTTTTTTTTTATTAGGCGCATCGACTGCAGAGGCTATTAGCGCCAGCACAACTATTATTACAGTAGATAGAGTGACGTAATGTGGCTAAGGCTATCTCTCTGGCTATTAGCTATTCCTGCGCGAATGGCACCATATAATTTGTTCGTGATACAGTCCAGCGTTTCGGCAAGAATTGCAGCAGCTGGGATGTGTAGGCCGAGTTATCTTTCAGCACTGCTCGAGCATCGTGAGGCAATCCATCTTTTTCTCGGTAGGGTTTGAGAACTTCACAGGACTGAAATATATGGAAGACAGTCAGTTCCTCCTTGCATAGTGGACATCTCGGTGGGCGTCTCCGCAACAAAATGTGGACATGAGTTAGCCAAGTGTGTCTGATTCTTAGCCTCGTCAGAACCATTCTTTCTTTTCGGGAAAGAGACGTCACATCAGCAGTGTCGATTCGAGGTTTAACCGACTTCAGAAAAGTATTGCACTCCTCCCATTGCTTTTGTCATTTATTTTTTATGGCCAATTTGAGTGTCTGCTGGTATGGCCTCTGTTAGAGGCCTCTGACTCTCACAGTAGAGTTGGGCTTAAGTCCAAAAGAGTGATGAAAGAGCGCTTTGGTAGTAGGCGATATGACCTCGTAGTTAAAGCCCGCTTATGAGTCATAATAACTAATTACCGGGAATAAAAAAGTCAATCTCACAGTTACGTTGTACAATGAAACTACGAAATATGCTGATGCCATAACTTATGTTTTCTTATTATCAGTAATGCGTTTGAGGAGAAGGAGAAATGGATTTGTCGGAAAAAGAAGGGGGAGGGGTGAGTGATCTGTAAAAACGTGATGGGTATAGGAAAGTAATTTTTTCTTATGCATTTTTTGTAACTTTATTTCTCAATATTTATAATTCGCCCATTTAGAAATGAACCGTCAGGGGACCGCCCATTTGCGCTATAGTCAACCTTTTAACGAACATGGAATAATTCTATACATTATTTTCATAAGACTGAATGGGTGAATGAAAATGGTGTCCAATTTCTTGTCCATGAAATGGAAGTGGCCGTACATGGTGTCGTTCTTACACCAATGTTCTCTGTAGATGCCATTGGCCGTTTGGGATCCTCCCATTCATAAACAACGTCTCTTTATGGTCCCTCCCCCCCTCCTATATTTATGGTCACATCCAGACCATAAAAGACCATCTTTTCCCTTGGATATATCTATCGATGGAGGTCCTATAATATTAAATCTATATTCACATAACCATAACATATGACATCAGGATTAGGCAGCAAAAACTTGTTGTACTTCCCCAGTTTGAAAATATTTTTAGATTTTAAATATATATAATACAACAGAACCGTTGGCTGGATGTTTCCGCTCTCTCTCTAAATCCCAATCTCGTTGCATACAATTTGGCTGAAAATCCCAGCTATACGAAGTAATCGATCAGAAATATGATTTTGAGATTTCACCGGAATTTCATGTTTTCTGATCCCCTGATTCCAAAAATCACGTCAAAAACTCAGTGCATCTGTGAACACGAGAAATTCCGATTAAATGAATGTATCGACACGAAATTTTATATGTGTATCCAGAATCCTCTAAGGACAACACGTATTGATTTTGGGGGAGGCTTAAAACAAAAACTCTATTGCTTTTGAAATGAATGTATTGACACGACATTTCTTTTGTAAGTAGTCCCATCAGAAGGAGCGCGTGCTCATGGTTTTTTGATTTCCTAAATAAAAACCTAAGGTTCTCGAACGCTACCACTGCCTTCAATGAGTGAGTTGTTAATAGTCTACCTTTAATATGTCTAATAATTATAAATAATACCGTTGATTCAAACTAAGAATTAGATACTTCTTAGTTAAATTATTTATAATTTATTTTAAATCATTTCAAGTTATCTAACACATTACAAGAAGGTTACTCTACTAGGTTGGCGGGTGGAGAGTAAGTGGAAGGGAGGATATCAGTTACTCTTAGCTCCGACTTAAGTTTTCTTCATTTCATTCTTATAAATATCTCTGTGATCTAATTAACAACGATTTCAATAGGATTTTGCTTCTCGAGCTCAGAACTAGTTCCATTTACAATAACCTTATAGGTTAGGTTTTATGACTCATGCCCGGGCTTTAACTGCGAGGTCATATCGCCTACTACCAGAACGATCTTTCGTCACTCGGGTGGACCTGAGCCCGACTCTACTGTGAGAGTCCAAAATTTTGCCTACCCTAAATTTTTATTCACCTAGGGTTATACCTTATCTTTTTTTCTTCCTTCAGGTACGACACCATTCACTGTGTGATCTACACTTAACACTTATATACAAACCAAGGCTGTTGAGGAGTTGAGCCTCCTATTCTGATGATGAGCTTCATCCATCATCCATGAGGGGATGCCAGACACCCCATAATCTGTTGATTAGCTACCACTTCAACACTCATCCACACCCATCATCATACATTTTTGATAACCTTGATTTTGATAAGCTGGCCTGATGTGTATTATATATATATCTATATATATATAAAGTTGTCGGAGAATCTCCGGTAATGTACATCCCCAGAACGAATTAATCAATTAACTTTTCGCTTCCTCTCCAAAACCAGTCGACCGTTTGCGCTAATATTCAACAGTTGACTTACATAGACGCTCCTAAATTCTCATATTAAATTTTGTGTCGATAAATTCATTACATCGGCAGTTATTTGAGTTTTTGAATTGAGCTCCTCCCCTGAACCCCCCCCTTCCCTTCAGTCGATATTGCTGAAATTTGACAGGTTATGTCCTCATTGCGTTTTGACTTTTAATATGAAATTTCATATCAACACATTTATTATTTTTGAGAGAAGACCGCCTCAGATCCCCCTTTCCTTCTACCGATTCTGCTGAAAATTAATAAGTGTTGTAAATCCTTTGGTAGATTTGGCTGAAAATTGAAAGTTGGTAACCTTATGGGGTTTTGGTCCCACATATAAAATTATATTATTTTGTAAGGAGAACGGGATAATTGTTTAAATTTTAGTTTAGATAATTCAATAATAAAAGACTCGAAAGATTTACAAGAGGGAAACCACCCAGGGAAACCTCATGGCGTCACTTCACAACAGGTTTCTATGCTGAAAAAAATGTCTGTCTATTCCATAAAAAGTGTTTACATATGAGGAGTTTGGAGCCAGAGCGGACCAACTGGTTTAAACTGAACAGGAAGAAAATGACAATTGAAAATTGAGTACATTTTGTTTATCTCCATAAATGGGCCCCAAATATTTATTTATATTTGAAATTTTAGAATAGTATTGGATGAGTGATCCCTTTTTGTGTTCTATAAAGTTTTTGAAGGCCATATGATCCATTGTGACTTTGAAAATATATGCACAAAATATTTGTGGACTAAACTTAAAGTGCTGCTATCTATCACTGAAGTGAAGAAACTAAGTGATCCACACTGGTTTTGAAAAAAGGGAACCTATGCCAACATCAGGATGGTAATAACTCATTTTCCGAAAAATTGTGGGTTGGTCCGCTCTGGCTCCAAACTCCTCATATAATACCGGTTTTGGCATCAACTCTAGTTTCAGTTTGTTGAATATGAACCTTTCTTATATGTACATCAGGTAAGGAAATGAGTTGGAATTTCTATTTGGAAATCTCTGCGGCTGGGAGTTTGTTTGATCTGAAATATTTTCTCTTCGTTTCTATAACAGCGGTAAACTAAAATTAAAAATAAATTATTAAATTCTAACAATATAAATTAATTTATATGCGTTAAATTATGGTTTATACATTTAACAAAATGGCTAATGACATGAGAATATAAATAAAAAATAAAGACATAAACTTTGAAAATACAAATTAATAAATATGTAAATTTAAATTACAACAAAATAAATAAATAAATTAATGAATAGTGATAATATAAATTGACTACGATTTATTATATATAAAATAGAAATCACCATGGCACTAAATAAATTTGTTCATTCATAGAAATATTTTTTTTTTATTTCCAGGTGTTCTACAATACTTAGGAAGTATTCAATAACTTGCTTTTTGAGGAAAAATTTAGGTATTTGATGTCTTCATTTGATTCGTGAATGAGCAAATTTATTTAGTGCGATGGTGATTTCTATTGTATATATAATAAATCGTAGTCAATTTATATTATCACTATTTCTTTCTTGTCTTCTTCAGTCTTTCTTGAAAATAAGCCTAATGTATTTTTAATGAAACATTTCCGCTAATAAATGTTAATATAAATAAGATGTAAATAGAAACTTGATAACTAGTGAAATATAGCAATCGAAACATGTATTTTACAGGTACAACAAAAAATATAACTAATAGTATGTACCTACATAGAAAAAAATAAGGGAAATACGAGATAAATGTAGAGTGTACCTTATAGATCAAAAAAGACAATAATTAATGAATAAATAAAACATTATGGGCGTTATTAAAGAAAATAAATATTTAAAAATAAAAAAGAAACCTTAAATAATGTATTTAATTCAGTTAAGCACTAATAATAAATATAAAAAATAGACTTGTATCTGTGGTGTAGAATTGTACTTGGAAGTCTGATGTGAGAGCCAGTGTTGCCAACTTAACGTTTGCCTTTTTATATTCAAATGTCTTTTCATATCCATAAACTGTATGATTTATAGTGAATTACATTCTAAACATTATTTTTATATTGTAAAATTATTTTCTTAATTGTAACCATTTCAATGAAATGAAATTAATTCTGAAAAAATTGACAATATAATAGATCGGTCGAGAGAAAGACAAATTATTTAAATTACTTTGTCATCATACAGATAATGGAAAAAGAAAAAAAAAAAAAAAAAAAAATGGCACCACTAACCAAGCTAAGAAAAAACAGAAACAAACAGATTTGAATCATCGGGACATAATTACAGGTAGGTCTCAGTCTGTATGTAGGTGAGAGGTTCGAAGGTTGAACATCCTTGTTTTAGTTCTCAGCTCGGCCACCACGTTGTGCTCTTTTAATGAAAATTATAAAAGGTATTTTGGCTAAACGGCATAACTTTTTATACTTTTTTTTTCTTTGTACTCGAAATTAATGTAGAATTGATATGACACTCAGTTTTTTTTTTTGAAAAACTAAAAATTCCTAATAACATTTTTTTATCTATATTTTTTATTACATGTTATCAGTACATTGAGTACAAATCATTTTTCAATTGGATGAACAGATGAAACGGAAACAGAAAAATACAAAATATGTACAGAGGGTCCGGGTGGATTAAATACAATATTTTCCCGGTATTTCAAGGTCGATGTTACACAAGCCTTCAAAACTACGAAATAATAAACATAAAAGTAGACAAGTCTACCTTTCGTCGTTTAGCCAAAATATCTTAAATACTTTAGCTGTTACTAGTGGTGCCATCTCTTGAAATAAATTCATAATAACATACGCGATATTTAACCTTAAACTTTGATATTTGTAGAATGATAGCGCGACTAAAATGTGATTAATGGGAGTTATTGATTTATATCTGGAAGAAAGGTTATAACCGTAATAATAAAACTAGTTTTAAACAAAACTGTGAAGGTAACACAAATTATTAATAGGAATAAGCCTATTATCAGATCGCCATAGTATTTAAGTTATCTGTCATTAAGAAAAGTGGTGTACGTGCTTGCTTACTGAATTCATGACCGCTGGTTCGAAAACCGGCCGAGGCCTTTAGTTTATTTTATCTGGGAGGTAAAAAAAAAAAAAACCTACGGAAGCCGTACTTTGGTTGGTAGATTAAACGATGGTCCCGAACTCTATTGTCTATTTCTCGAACAAATAAAAGTTGCTTTACATAACCTCGTTCTTCGAACTAACTTCATGTCGTCATATAGTAATTTGTCTTTTTACCAAAATATTCATCTATCAGACGACATATTCTCAAACCTGGTATTCTCTCAACTTACCAAAAAAACATTGAATTTACCATCCATATTTAATATGCAAAAAAAAATGGTGAGTTTTTTAGGGGTCCTTTAGGGCAACAAGTGACTGACACTTCATGAAAACCAGATAACTTTTAGTTATCCCTTAAAATTCGTTAACGATCACTTAAAAGTTAAGAGTTGTTGTTGATAACGGGCATAAGTTGCCGAAAATAACATTTATTTGAATCAATTTGTTTTGAAAATATGTATTCCAGATGTTTTGCATTTATAGTCCACAAAATATGTTCTACAATAATATGAAGATGGTTGATGTAGTGAGAAGGTTGTAAAATAAAATTTAGACTGACCTCTCACAGATTTTATTCATTTTTGCTAGCCGGCTTTACAGGCTGCCCTCATTATAAGGCTGTCTGATAAAATAATGTTGAAAATAACATTATTTAGAATGTTTTAATAAATAAAATTTTATAAAATTAAAATAAACGTACATAAAAAACTATTTAAAAACAATTTAAAATTTCATGTAGGGGGGGGGGGGGGGGGGGGACATGAAGTAGGTAGGAATGTGTCAGTTTCGTATGTCCAAGTTTTAGTCTCGTGATGATCACCATGTCTCATGTCTCGTCTAGTATTGTATTTTGTTTGGTTCAGGATTAATAATGAAGAAAAAAAATAATATTTTTATATATTATATCGGTTGTGGCCAACACATGATTTTCTTATACCAACCATATTTTTACAGATCTGGCATTTGCCCCGCTACGAATGTGTACCGAGGTAATGTATCCAAGCTCACAATTGGTTAACTATCCAAGAAAGACCTAAGAAGACCAGGTGGGATGGGGGTTGATGTCATTAGAGAAATGTTTTGATTGTCACCCGGCGACCAGCAATTATTTCTTTGAAATCGTCGATTTCGGTTTCGGATTGATCTACTGAACCAATTTCAGATCTGAAAAATGTGTTTAATTCAAGATTTTTTTCTTAACGTGTCTAGAAGCTTTGATTTTGCAAAATTGCAATAGATAAAAATTTTTCATAAAAATTCTGCATAATCAATAGTTCAAAAAATGAAAGCCGATCGACCCTATATTTGGATCATCATACTGAGACAAATGCAGTTTTCATATTGAAAATTTGTTAATTTTTAATAGGAGAAAAAGGGGGGCATAGATTACTCGAAAGTGGTGCCATCTCTTATCTGAGAAACACACTAAACTAAATTCCCATTTCGCCTTAACCTGTTTTAATATTAAACGTAATAATGAGATATGTATGTGAGAAACAGTTGACTAAAGTGTCGGGGAGATGGAAAACTTAAGGAAATCTTGAGACTCAACTTTAACATAATTAACATTAAATGGGTTTTCATGAAAGTTGAGAAGCTCATTTGTGGGTTGCCACCTAACAGAAATTAATACAAAAACAAAGGGCCGGAAGCTAACAGGATGTTTTTCATGAAAACACCTTCCTAAGTCGGAGGTTCAAGGTCTCATCCAATTAAAAGGTACAAATACACAGTACTTTATATAGGAACAGGTTCAAGTGTTTGAGAAAACAGTGTGGCTTTCATGGCATGGCCTCCTGGATCAATGTTTCCATACAGAGTATGTAGCTAAATATTGGACCGGAAAACCTCTCTTTCTTTGTTCAACTGAGTATACTACGAGAACATTAGCATGAAAAGAAGTGGAAACACCGAAATTGTAGAGCATAAAATGTTCTATCGAAGTTTATTTGAAAATTTGTACAAGTTCCGCATATCGGAAGTACTTACTTACAGAACAGTAACTTGTGGAAGAACACACTATCGCGGCCTTTCTGTCACCATATTTTTTTCAAGTTTGTTCAGGTTTCGCCAATTCGATGAAAAGGTACAAAAAAACAAACAATATAGGTTATAATGTAAAAAATTTAAAAACATTAAGATTATTAAAATATTATAAAATCAATTATTATTATTTGTATATAAACAGATGTTAGGAGTGAAGTAACTTAATTAGTGAATAAATATACAAAGATGGACTCGCATTTTGTTTTAAAACGAAATGTGAACAACCAATGAATGAAGAACAAATGACGACGATCAGCTGTTTTAAATATAGAAAAACAGTCTAAGGAGAGATGTGGAGGTGGACAGTCTAGAGAGAGAAGTGTTTTTAGGCTAAGGTGTGGTGAACCATGTTGGAGTGAAAATAAGAGAGAAATAGATGCACAAAGGTACTTTTATTTATTTAATTATATGTTTATAAGCCCAAAATAACATTGAATTAATGAATGGCCACAATATTTTAAAAAAAAAGAGATTAAAGTTGATGTAGAAATTAGTTTGTACGATTTTTTATTGTAATTTGATTTTTATATAATTTTGATTTTATTAATAATGTAGGTTTAGGTAAATAAACCTAATATTTGTTCTCTTATTCTATGCTATTCATTTCCCAGTGAACCCAGTAAGATAATTTAAACCTTTGGATTAGATTGAACATTTTTTTGAAAATTTAGGAAAACAATATGGCATCTCATATTTAGAACAAATCCAAATGAACTTATTATTAATTGAAATTTTTTTTAAATACATGCACTTTCTTCAAAATATTCGATATTTTTTGGGGCCCTTTTTGGAAACTACTATAGAAATCAAAATTTAGTAGAAGATCAACTTTAATTTCTACAGGAAATGTGGCAATTTTATTATTTAATTATATGTAATATTTATTATTTGTTTTAATAATTATTTTCAATTATTTTCATTTTTATGTTACATTTTTTTAATTAATTATCACAAGGTACTAAGTTTTAGCCTCTTCATGGTTTTATGTTTTTACCAGATGTACATAATATGTAATATTATTACCTTTTAACATAAAACTGAAGAAGGAAGAATGATCGGCTATATACTTCCCCAGCACAAATTAATCTATTTTATGTTCGCTCTACCTCTGAAACCAATTTGGCTGAAAATGTATTTGTATTTATTCAGGTCCTTCTGAATCCTTATACAAAATTTTGTGTCGATACGTTCATTACATCAACAGTTGGGCCACCCTGCTCTGACCTGACCTTTATTCTACCTTTGACCTATTTCACTGAAAATCTATGCGGTTTTAAATGTACATATACAGTTTCGTATCGATGTATGCATTTCATCAAGATGCTGGGATCGGGCTTCGGTTAGGCAAGCACACAGGGGCGTAGCCAGTAGTTTGAGCAGGGGGGGGGGGGGGGGGGGGCAAAGTTAGGCTACAGGGCGGGGAGGGGAGGGGGGTATAGACTCTCGGAGGCACAATCCGCAGTTTCCGTGGTTAGCGCTGC
The DNA here is from genome assembly GCA_963662175.1 of Aradus depressus. NCBI lineage: Eukaryota > Metazoa > Arthropoda > Insecta > Hemiptera > Aradidae > Aradus > Aradus depressus. Next base: position 4,818,090 of record OY759222.1, read on the forward strand.
AGAGTTTTTGTTATTAATTTGGGAGACTCGGACCTCTAGAAGCTCCCCCTGAGGTAACCATTGACTGTATAATACTTAAGCTGACTTTACATGAGCAGCAAAAATGCAAAGCGCAGCAGCAAAAGCACGCTGTGGTTTCTGCGCTTTTAGAATTAAATGACTCACAGCCAATAGCCTGCATTTGCTGCTTTGCATTTTTAGTGCGCATATAAAATCAGCTTTAAGAGTATTAAGAATGACATAAATGAAGATTTTGAGCGAGGAAATGAAATGATCAAATTCACATATATTTGAATAAATGTAATATGACTTGTTTTGTACATGTACATTTATGTAACAGCTGATTGCTGATTTAGGAATCAGACGCACGGGAAATTTGAAGATCATATTGGTAATTTGCAAGCAATCCATTTTTAATAAAAACAATTTTTTTTAGTGGCTGCCTTGCCCCACCCTGGCTACGCCCCTGCAAGCACACTACCTCTGAGGTAGTAAGTTATTATGACTCATGCCCGGGCTTTAACTACGAGGTCATATCGCCTACTACCAGAGCGCTCTTTCGTCACTCTGGTGGAGATGAGCTTGACTCTACTATGGGAGTCCTACATTTTGACTACCCATGTTTCATTACCTAGGTTAAGGGGTCTTTAACGAGTACCTGACATCGTAAAGGCTCGAGTATATCGTTTAACGTCCCAACCGAAGGACAGCGTGCTTATGTTTCTTTACCTTTCAGATAAAATATACTAAAGGGGTCGGCCGGGTTTCGAATCAGCGATCATGAGTTCAGTAAGCAAGCACGCACACCACTTTTCCTAATGACAGATAACTTAAATACTATGGCGATCTTATAATATTTATTCCTATAAACAATTTGTGTTACCTTCACAGTTTTGATTAAAACTAGTTTTCTTACTACAATTATAACCAGCCAAGATAACCAGCAACCTTCCCAGACACTGGCAAAAATTTCGCTCAAAATTTTGATCACAAATATTGAGCTTATTTTTGTACAAAATATTGAATGGTCGTGGACCCCTCACACTACACAAAAATATTTCACAAAATTTGAGTGTCGACTAAACATCCGTGATGGAAGCACGGCGCATCGCGTTGTACTCAGCCATAGCCGCATACGTTTCTTTGCCCAGGGCAAATCCGGAGGTTGAAAGTAGCGTAGTTGTATTATGTGCAGTGTTGAAGGAGTCTTTAAATAATAAGAAGAAAAGAGTGTGGGTCAGGAATTATTTGAAGAAGCGACCGACCCATGGTCATGGTAACCTACTTGGCCAACTGAGCTTGGAACCTACACTTTATCAAAATTTCCTCACACTGCGCTCTCATGCTACAAAATATTGACAGGTCCGCAAAAATTTTCTAAACTTTCAGAAAACTTTTGGACGCCCCACAAAATATTGAATACCCCTTTTTTTGCACAATATTTGTCCTCACACTCTCAATATTTTTGCACAAAACCGACATCTTCAAATTTTTGAGCGAAATTTTTGCCAGTGTGAGGGCCCCTTTAGAGTTAATTATTCTAATAAAGCTAATTGAGGGGGTTAGAAGCAAAGGGATGTAAGTGACAATTCGGCTGAAATTGAGATATGTGTGTTAACATCTTCCTTGACACCTACCCTGCCTACTGACTAATGATCACAACGATTGTTAGTACTAGTAATGCTATCTAGTGGAAAATACCTGGGTAATACCTGAATTTACGATGTTACTATAACTTTGAAGGTAATTATCTCGAAATGACATTTTTGTCACTTACATCCTTTTGCTTCTAACCCCCTCAATTATTCATTTTAAAAAAGGGATGCAAATGAGTGTGATTTTGATGTGGACAATGGTGTTGATGTGGACAATGGTGTTGATGTGGACAATGGTGTTGATGTGGACAATGGTGTTGATGTGGACAATGGTGTTGATGTGGACAATGGTGTTGATGTGAGGTTAGTCAAGTTTACTACATTTAACTAAATTTTAGTGTGAGGATTCAGAAGCCAATATCTAATAAGTCAAATATTGTGTTTTATACTAAACGGTCGATTGGCTTTGGCGGGTGAGCAGAAACTTGGTTCATTAATTTGGGGAAGTACATAGATGATGATTTACCGGTGACTTTTTTTTTTTCTGAATTCATAATGGTTACTTTCAAATTTTGCAAACGGTGGTAAAAATATCTTTCAACAAAGAAATAAGATTTAAAGTCGTAAAGGCAAAGCTGGTCGGTTAACAGGGGCGGCGCACCCCTTCCCCGGGGGAGCGCTACTGCTAGTTATTTATCGCTCATAAATCCAAGGAAAAAGTTCCCAACAGAGTTAAATAATTACGGTGTGTAGAGGATAGTACAAGATTTATGGGAAATGTAAAGTTTAAATGGGGTAAAACGGGGTTTCAAAAGTGAAGAATCCTAAAGAAATACGTATTCAGTGGACCACCGACAATGAACTTCCCCAGGGCGAATTTATCTACCAATTCCTCATTCAAAATTTCATATCGATAGGTTCAAAACACCAGCAGTTATCTGTTGTTTTGTGTTAAGTCTTACTCTAATCGTTTTTGGTTTAATATCAATAGATCTCTCATTCCGGGATTATGGATTTATTTATTTTTTTATTTAATAAGAGAATGTTACATAGGCATCATGATGGCAAATATAATACTGCAATTAATGATTTTTGCTGGTGAGATCACTGCACTGCAGAGGTGCGTGGCGTTTAGAAGCGCAGCCAGGTAACACCCCGAGCAAGTCACGCTGCCATGTTCGTTTAAGTCGGCGAAGTGGGTTTGTAGGCAGGGTATTTGAAGCTAGTGTTTGAAAGAGAGGATTGACGTGGCACTTGTAAGTCGTTATGAAGGGTGTTGTTAGTGACGTAGAATGGTGCGTTACTGATGTGCCGTAAGATGGTTCAAATTGGACTTGCCTGCAGATCCTTATAGTTCCAAGCCGTACGTCCATATCGGCTTGAGAAGCGAATTGTAAATGGTGAGTGAGGCAGTCAGTTAGAGTGATGATCGTCGTCCAATTAATGATTTGAGTAGTCAGAAGCGTTCTATTGTTTCTGTGCGTTTTAGTCTGGTGTGAGCGTTCGACGTTAAACGTCTGTCCAAATGCAGCCCAAGGTAGCGGACAGTCTCCAAGGTTGGGAGAATGTGATTATCTATGTGAACTGACGAGCAAGGGATTATCGATTCACATATAAAAAATATTAAAAATTAGGGTCAAAACAAGGTCATATCGCCTACTACCAGAGCGCTCTTTCGTCACTCTGGTGGACATGAGCCCGACTCTACTGTGGGAGTTCTAAATTTTGCCTACCCTAATTTTTTATTCACCTAGGGTAGGGGTCATTAACGAATATTTGACATCGTACAGGCTCGGGATCATCGCTTAACGTCCCATCCGAAGGACGGCGTGCTTAAGTTTATTTTACCTCCCAGATAAAATAAACTAAGAGCCTTGGCCGGGTTTCGAACCCACAACTTTGAGCTCAGAAGGCAAGCACGCATACCACTGAGCTACCTGCGCCCTCTAAAATTATATATATATATATTGAGTTTAGGTTGCTTCTCCTATTGAAATTATGAAAACTTATAGATATTTCGTGTTACGTAATACTTTTCAAGATCCTCTCTCCCCGCTTTCACAAACTGTCACAAAATTCGAACCCCTCTTCGACGTTACGTAATTTATTCACTGTCCCTAAATAACTGAAAAGGCTAGCGGCCTGTTACAGCTCTAACAACTTTACATAGAATTTTGATATTTGTTTATTTATTTTTTTTTTTCTCTCATTTGTCTATTGCCTAGTATAATGCGCGTAGCGCCCCTCCCCCCTCCCCCCCCCCCCCCCCCGCCACGTCCTCGCTGCCTCATATGACAGTTACCGATGGGTATCCTGGACAGTCAAGCGAACCATTACTTAGTTTCGTCAAAGTTTTCGCTTGATCTCAAGCCCATCAAAGCTGTGTGAACTTGATACATATTAACATACCATCCGACCTCTCATCTGTATATAATCCTGTTATAGGGTAAGGCATGCTCCAACGGACACCAAGAGTTAGGACCACATCCTGAGAGGGTATCAAGAAAAAGCGGGACAACTAAGGGGAGGGAAATACTTCCAACTGACTGAAAGAGCCAGGAAAAATCCAAATTACTACCTTCTTTAAAACTTAAATATCATAATATCCCTTTTATTTTTTTAAGTTATGTAATCGGTCAAAATTTCATGCGGAGTTCACAACGGAATTTCATGTTTCTAGATTCAAAATATGAAAATAACAATTCAGTCTGTCTGTGCGCCTGTGAACACGATAACTCCCGATGGAATGAATGTATCAACACGAAATTTTATATGTGAATCCAAAACCTTCTAAAGAGGACATTTATTGTTTTTCAGCTAAATCGATTTAAGGAAACAGGAGGATTAGGGGGAGGATTAACACAAAAACTCTAATAACTGTCGATAAAATGAATGTATCGACTCGAAATTATATATGTGTGACCGAAACCCCATAGGGAATACACCTCTCGATATCCAGCCAAATCGACCCAAGGTGGGAGTCATAACTCAAAAACTTTAATATCTGCCGTTGTAATGAACTTATCGACATGAAATTTCGATTATTGCTTGTCTAATAAGGTGTGTGAACCGTGCCAATGAGGACGAAACCTGTCAAATTTCAGTGATATCGACTATAGGGAACGGAGGTTCAGGGGAGGGGGCTCATTTCAAAAACTCTAATAACTGCCGATGTAATGAATTTATAGACACAAAAGTTAGTATGAGGATTTAGGAGCTCCTATGTAAGTCAACTGTTTAATATTAGCGCAAACGGTCGTCTGGTTTTGGAGGGGGAGCGGAAAATTAATTGATTAATTCGTTCTGGGGAAGTACATAGCCGGTTATTCACAGGCAATTTTTTTTTTTTTTAATTTTTAAAAAATTTTAGTTGATAGTCGAAAAATCACTAAGAGACAGACAGTAAGCGTTGGGTACACTGACTGCATTCTGAAAGAGAAAATATCGTTTAATAATCCCGAACGAATAGCTTTCCCAATCCCCCCCTCTCAAAGAATTTTAATATCTGAGAGGAGTATTTTGTCACATGGGCTTGCCTGGACCCTGCTCGTTTGATTTGCCTGGACTGTATTTAATCTCTTCCACATTTGACATAGGCTGGGAAATCCAATCTCAATAGTGTTATGTTTCTATGTTGTGTTGTGTGCAAGTGACGTCATCCCTCCAGCCCATCCCCTCCTCTCGTCTGTGTTGTGACGTGAAGTAGTGTTGTATGAAGGCATGAGAAGTGCAAGGAACTTTCTATAGGCTCACTTAGGGTTCAATTGATGCAACAAAGTATAGAAACTTTTAATTACTCATGAGTAGTATCGATTAAAACGTTTGATACTACTTAAATATCGTATAAAAAATGTATCGATACCTATTATATCTAATATTAAATCTAGTACTTCGTTAAATAAATTTAAACAATATATATATATATATATATACATATATATATATATATATATATATATATATATATATATATATATATATACCTATATAATAATAATATAAAAAACAATAAAATTTGAAAGATGTAAATGAGATATTGTAGTGGGCATAAGAAACAAATAAATCAAATCGAATAAGATAAAATTATATTATTAAAAACATACTGAAAATAATAAAAAGCGTTACGAAATAAACATACAATTTATTTTTACTAAGGATATAAAACTACTGGAGACTATTCGTATCATTACACTACTACCTTAGGACGAGGCATTATAATTTGTAATTGACAAAATGAAATGTAAAAATAAAATAAAATTCTGAAATCGTAATCATGTTCACGGTTCTGTTCAAAATCAAACAAACTTATATCTTCATAAACGATATACCATTTAATGTAAATAAGGTAAGAATAAGGACGCATCATGCAGACTGCGTGATGACATCACACATGAGGTTATCACCATCTATGTATATCATTTGTCCGTGGACCGGAATTTGAGTTCAGTATTTTATTGTAATAACAAATAAAAGAAAATTGTATGAAAATAAACGGTGAATGATTTTGATGAATTGGAAAATGGATATAATTTTTTTTAATTCTTGAAATTGGTCATGAGTACTTTGAATCGATACAAATAATATCTATTCGATACCTACTTGGTATCGGCTAAAAGTATCGATACTTTACTCGTATTTACTTGTATCGATAGATCCCTAGGTCCACTCCCAGACCAGACAACCGAGACAGAATATTGAAACTCGCCTCCTCAACGGACCGAGACCTTTCCCTTTCATCCGATCAGTTCAGTTCAGTATCTCTCAAGCGTAATGAACTGTATATTTGCGATACCGATGTTTTTGGGCTCTCCATTCACCTCTGGAAGAAGAAGCAAGAATGGATCAAGTTAACTAACTACTAAGATTGAATTATTGGACTGTATTTATAATTGAAAAAATAGGTTAGGTTTTCTGACTCATGCCCGGGCTTTAACAACAAGGTCATATCGCCTACTACCAAAGCGCTCTTTCGTCACTTTGGTGGACATGAGCCCGACTCTACTGTGGGAGTCCTAAATTTTGCCTACCTTAAATTTTTATTCATCTAGGGTAGGGGTCTTTAACGAGTACCTGACATCGTACAGGCTCGGGACCTTCGCTTAACGTCCCATCCGAAGGACGGCGTGCTTAAGTTTATTTTACCTCCCAGATAAAATAAACTAAGGGCCTCGGTCGGGTTACGAACCCACGACCTTGAGCTCAGAAGTCAAGCACGCATACCACTGAGCTACCGGCGCCCTCTTGAAAAAAATATATACCTATATATAATAAATCCGAGGGCGCCGGTGGTATGCGTGCTTGACTTCTTAGCTCAAGGTCGTGGGTTCGAAACCCGGCCGAGACCCTTAGTTTATTTTATCTGGGAGGTAAAATAAACTTAAGCACGCCGTCCTTCGGATGAGACGTTAAGCAATGATCCCGAGCCTATACGATGGTCAGGTATTCGTTAAAGACCCCTGCCCTAGGTGAATAAAAATTTAGGGTAGGCAAAATTTAGGTCCACCAGAGTGATTGAAAGAGCGCTCTGGTAGTAGGCGATATGACCTCGTAGTTAAAGCCCGGGCATGAGTTCACAATAAATAACTAACTAACTATAATACATCCGACTCTGTGGGAGAGAGAGTGGCCTGTAAGCGAGGTTGGTATAAGAAGTCCTGTACTGGCCACATCACATTTTTTTAATAATAATTATTACAGACAATATACAATTATTTTCTGGGGCTGGAGAAGGGTCAGATCAGAATGTGAACCTGTTGGACTTCCACTTAGTATTTTTTTAAGTTTCTGAGAGCTTAATTTTTTGTTGTTTTCAATTTTCTCTATAACTTTATGTTTCACGTCAAAAACAATATTTTTTTGAAAATTGGTACCAATATAAGTTCGGTATGGCCTAAGATGATCTATTATTATACCTATAATATATATATATATTTTTTTTTTCAGGAAGAAATTAAAGATAGTTAACCTGCAAAGATTTTTGGAAACGTCATTTTTTCATTCGACAAAAGTCTTTCCGCTCAACGAAATACAGATAATGATAATAATTCAAAGCAGGTTAACAAGTAAGCAAGATTTGTACAACTAGATTTTTTTTTACAGTTTTAAAATTATGAAATTTTATTTATAATTAAATTATGAAATTTTACAACTTTACTATCAATGGGTCATGTATCGACTTTTGAGTCGATCCACAAGTTATTATATCGTGTAAAATACACAAAAAAAAAACTTAAAAAGCAATAAATGTCGTTTTTCATTTTGTTTTCATCTTGTGTGGAGATAAATGAAACATGTTTTCCCCACTTTGTTTTGTCTGTTTCACGTGAGGACTTGATACACAACCACCCCTCACAACCAACCCTCACAGCCAACCCTCACAGCCTAAGTTCCTGTAATTGGAAATGTTTTGTCATCCTCTTTAATTTTCTTTTACATATAACTTTCCTTTTTTTAGGTCCTTTCGTAATCGAATTCTATGCTAGACGGTCAGGTCCGGCCCTGTATTGAAAATTGAATATTAAAAATAGAAATTTGTCGAAAATTTTAATATTTGAAACGTGTGTTAAAGTCAATTTGTATTTAATATTGTTATGATCTGAATTTCATTTATGTTTGATGTAGGTCATTCCATATATTCATTGTTCGTCTAGATTGACCCGTCTGGATATAACCTATATAACCTATATAACCTACTTCTGGCTATTTTGTGTTTAAAATTAGTTTTCTTGGTATCTTTAACTTATTTTAATGTGGTTATTCATTTAAAATATTGTTTTAGATCAAGTTATCACTTGCAGTCAGTTCCTTTTAGTTCAAATTTAATGTAATTTTCTAGGCTTTAGACATTCTATCAGGGGTGTAGCCAGGATTTTGAGCAGGGGGAGGGGGGGCAAAGTTAGGCTACGAGGGTGGGGGGTATAGCCTCCCGGGGGCACAGCCCACAGTTTCCATGGTTAGCGTTGTAGACTTTTTGTTATTAATTTGGGAGACTCGGACCTCTAGAAGCTCCCCCTGAGATAACCACTGACTGTAATACTTGTTGACTTCACATGAGCAGCAAAGCGCAGCAAATGCACGCTGTGGTTTCCGTGCTTTTAGAATTAAATTACTCACAGCCAATAGCGTGCATTTGCTGCTGCTGCGCTTCACATTTTTACTGCGCATATAAAATCAACTTTAAGAGTATAAAGTATAACATAAATGACGATTTTGAGCGAGGAAATGAAATGATGGAATTCATGTATATTTAAATAAATGTAATAAGACTTGTTTTGTACATGTACATTTATGTAACAGCTGATTGCTGATTTAGGAATCAGACGCACGGAAAATTTGTAGATCCTATTGGTAACTTGCAAGCCATTTCTAATAAAAACTATTTTTTTAGTTTATTTAATTTTTACGCCCCCCTGGCTACGCCCCTGCATTCTATATATCGCACCCCCGCTTCAGAAGTGACTGACATAACTCAAAATTCGTCAATTTTTTGTTTATGTCGCAAATGAGATAAGAAAAATGATCTCTTTGTTCAGGAAAAACGACACTTCTCGGGTTCCAATAGATTAGAAACTAGAAAGAAAAACGTATGAGCCCTCATTACTTCAAAATAGTTATTTCAAATTACAGTAATTTTTCCGTGTAATTTTACATGCATTCATGATTTTTGACACTTCTGAAGCGGGGGTGCGATATGTGGCAACACTGGAGCCCTCACGGCTCGTCCCTCCCGCCAGGAAGTTATTACCTGTTACTTGTTAGACGAAGCTTGTGTATGATGGTACTTAAAACAAAGTCTTTTCATATTTTGGTATTTGTAAAGCCAGTTGTTTTATTTAAGTAGAAAATAAATCAAACATGGGCGCACTCGTTTATGGTGATCGATTGATTGAAGATTGAATTTTGTGTGTGACATTGTGCCTGTTTTGTTTTGGCTATAATAATGGAGTACAATAAGGCCACCATATTGAATGTGACAAGAGGCATTTTGGCTGAGAACTTCAGTATTTTAGAAATTATGTTAAAATTTACTTGGTGGCCACTGAAACAATAAAAAAGTCGAGGGAAATTCAAGTGGCCAGCATCAAAAATTTAATGGGGCAAGAGGCTTTATGATTGTATGAAACGATAACAGACGTAGAAGAGGCTAAGGAGACGGTAGAAGGAATGTTGAAGATGCTAGAAGCAGTAAGAGTTGTGTTATGGACATTTTCAAGCTTCTTAGTCGGAAACAACATGGTGAGCCGTTTGACCAGTTTTATGCTGTTCTTAGATTCCTTATAGGTATCTCCTTGTGAGTTTGAAGAGCAGGAAGAAAAATTACTTAGGACATTGATTGCCTTAGGTACGAGTAATCAGCTGTTTTATGGATTGTGTTAGTGTACAGTGACAATTAAGTAATGTTAAGTTACTTTCAATGTTTATCCATCCAACTTTTTAGTATCTGGTTGTGAATTGAGTTTTAAAAATGTTGTTTCTTTTGGGTTAAAGTTATTTTTGTTAGTTATATGTTTTCTTCTCATATTCTCAGTTAGTAAACTTTTCTTTTGAACTGGCCGTAAGTGTATAATATTTGAAAATAGTGACTAAAGAGCTACTCACTGTAATGTGAATTATTTATGAAGTCAACTTGGAAGCCTATGACGTAATTTACATAAAAGTTGAAGATCAGTGGTACAAGAACAAACCTTGATGTACTCCAGTTTAAATGACTTTGTAATCCTCCTTCAATTGTACTTATATGCATTTTTGGTGTGTTGCAGATGCTGGACCGAAGGACGGCGTGTTGAAGATGGGTTCAACTCCCAGATAAACACCCCCTTGAGTTGTTATTTTTGATTGTGAATTGACTAAATATAAGTAAGTTAGTCTGACCTCTCACAGATTTTTTATTTAAGTAAGCTAGCCGGCTTTCGAGGTTTCCCTCATCATCAGGCAGTCTGATAAAAATTTGAATAAACTAAATAATAAAAATATAAATAAATAAAAATCTACAACAAACATTAACAATTTAAAATATCATGGATGGGGACAGACGAGTTATTCCTGTCCACCATCTGAGTCACTGAGATGGTGGACAGGAATAACTCGTCTGTCCCCATCCATGATATTTTAAATTGTTAATGTTTGTTGTAGATTTTTATTTATTTATATTTTTATTATTTAGTTTATTCAAATTTTTATCAGACTGCCTGATGATGAGGGAAACCTCGAAAGCCGGCTAGCTTACTTAAATAAAAAATCTGTGAGAGGTCAGACTAACTTATTTTTGACATCCTGCGAAATAATCACTTCTCACTACATCAGCCATCTTCATATTAAATATAAGTAATGTTTCTTTCGTAATACATTCATTTTTATTAGTTATATAGAGAAGCGATTATGTTTCTTCCTGCTGACAATTAGGTCCTTACAAGTTGTCTCCGGACTAGACGGGTCGTTAAGTGTATTATTTAAAAATAGTGAATAAAAAGTTATTCACTATAATTTGTATTATTTAGCAGGCCATAAAGTGACACTTCATAAGAAAGCCCTTTTATCATTGTTTGGTAGATGATGGAGAATAGTATCTATAAGGTGCAGTCTGAAAGTCACCCACTAGTGTGTTTAGACACACAGATAGATACCTTGGACAATTGGCTTAGATTGCGAGTGATCTACTAATTACTAGGTTCTTTGTGACAGACTCAAGACAAGATTAGTGTACACACGGTCCAATTAGGGCCGAACATAGGCTCACACACAGTGTAGGTAATTATTTCTGAGATAAGCCCCAATTCAATATCCTTATTTGTCTCTTTGTTTCTCTAGAAATAAAAAAAAAATCCTTTGTATGTGTGATGCCAGACTTACTTTCAAAAGAAGCCTCCATCCTGCTTTACATGGTTTATAATATATAATAAATATAAATATTAATTGGAATTATGACTCACGCAGGCTTTTAACTACGAGGCCATATTCGCCTACTACCAGAGCGATGTTTCGTCACTTGAGCTCGACTCAACTATGGGAATCCTAAATTTTGCCTCCCATTCGAAGTGCCTCCCAGGTAAAATAAACTAAAGGCCTCGGCCGACTTTAATCAATGGTGCTGAGCCTGTATGATGTCAGGTACTCGTTAAAGACTTCTACCTGAAGTAACTAAACCTGAATAGGCAAAATTTAGGACTCCCAGAGTAGAGTTGAACTCTTGTTCACCAGAGTAACGAAAGGTCTGGTAGTAGGCGATATGACTTCGTAGTAAAAGCCCGGACAGGATTCATAATAACTAACTAATTATAAATTGTATATTAAAAGGGTGGTCTAACGTGATGGCAGTTCAAACAGGATCGACTCGTAACGATCTTCAACGGATCTTTGAAATCGGATCGTTATATTCGAGCTTCGTTGTATCCGGACTTGCTTACTTTTACTTACTGCTTAAAAAAAGAAAGTAATAAACTTATGGGAACTTTAAATTAAAAAAAAGTAAATTAAGGAAGGAAAGAAAGTACTTATATTTACAACATAAAATAATACAAATAATAATCCTAATCAAATGATTTTTTGCAAAAATAATCAATGATCATGGTTTGTTTGCTGCTTGAACAATGAGCTTTTTTAACCAAATGCTCAATTTTTACACTATTCACAGATACAAAAGTACGAACCTGATCGATAGAAAAAAAACTTTCGTAATAGACAGTACTTTAGAGTCAATTTCTTGAGCCATCGTCGATTTCACTCGGATCATCTTCGTCTGCATTGACGATGGTTTCATCTTTAGGTTCTTCAGTGGTTGAAAAGGCAGCGTCGACCTCATTAAAAGATTACAATTGTTCTTGAAGATAGTCTATCTCCCAAGTTTTTGGAAGTAACTTCCAAAGTCGCTTCTTCTTCAATTACATCTTTCACGGCAACCTGGAACTCAGAAACAGTTTTTTGTTGTAATATCTGTGATAGAACGAGGAGGATGGTTTATACACGTGAGATGTGTTGCCCAGAAGGATGTGCGGTACAGTTATCTTTGGGGTCAGTAAGATTTGCCGTTTCACTTTTGCCCTTTGCTTATCCCATTCGTTTAACCTTCAGCAATAATATGACCGTTTTTTTTTTTTCAAGTTTTCCGAATTCGTTAGATTTTTCGTGAAGTATCCGATTGATGTTGATTGTTGAATTTTAAACATTTCTATGTGAGTCTGTTCCATCTTGATTTCATCGTTTTGTTAGAGTTAGTTAGTTATTATGACTCATGCCCGGGCTTTAACTACGAGGTCATATCGCCTACTACCAGAGCGCTCTTTTGTCACTCTGGTAGGACATGAGCCCGACTCTACTATGGGAGTCCTAAATTTTGTCTAACCTAAATTTTTATTCACCTTTGTTTATTGTCTTTAGCTCAGTAAGCAAGCAAGCATACCACTGAGCTACCGGCGCCCTCTCCCTTAGCTAGACGTGTCGTCCAAATTGCGAAAATGGTGGATTGTCCAATGTGCAGATCTTGATAGATCTTTGTTAAAATTGCCGATTTCATAACTTTTCATTACTTTAACATTTCCAAAAGAGTCAATAATGTTAAGAGAAATGAAAGTTTGAGAACCAAAAATACTCAAGTCGGAACGAACCAAATTGAGTAGACTCTGGCTCGTTACTTCGGAAAATAATGGAAGAGGGGATCTCGGAAAATCGTTATAAGCCAAGGAAATGCTCATTTTTCTTCTAAAATTAGAAGATTTCCGGCAAATTTATGTACATGAACATAAATTGGTGAATATTGAAGGCACTTAGGCAGAACATAAATATACTAGAGTATTTATTAAAATTTAATGTTTATTTGTTACTATATGGAAGCTATGGTACCCTTCAATGTGTGATCACATCACAATTTTGTAATATTCCGTTGCGTTGTCAGGGATTAACTTCGTTTGTTTTAATTTAGTTATAACTTACCCTTCTAACGATATATAGGGTCTGACATGTAGACTTTCACCAGGGTTGGGAAAACAGACTCACTTATCCGGAACAAATCACTTATCCGGTACAAAATCGCTCCTCTCAATTATTGAATGATTCTGGGATGACACTTTAAATTTTGATACTATTTTTTTGCTATCCTTCACAATGACCTACAGATTCCCTTTGTAAGGGATTTAATTAAATCCCGCTACAGAAAATTACATTCTACCCTTCCCTTTCACCCTAATCCTTTAGTCCGCAGACTTGCCACAAGAACCCTTCCTAATGTTCATGTTCGGAGACTGAGGCGGCACTGGCCTCGAGACCTACTGGTGGATTGAAGACTAATCATCTACAAACGTTTTATGTTTCTTTTACATATTTTGTATATATATATATATATTTAATTTCTCTTTCTGATCCGTAAATAACAAGATAATGGAGTGTCATTATTGAATGATTTCTCTTTCAACATCCAAAACATTTATTTATTATGTATCACATTTGCTTATTATACAGGGTGTAACAAGTCGAGAGGGCGATACTTAGGCATCTTATAGTAAACTTAATTCTGAACAAAAAAGTTCCTATAAACATAGGTCCGCAAATGCTTTGTTTAAAAGTTATAATCAAAAGACGCTAATACAACACTAACCACTTGAAAGTAAAGAGTAACTACAATAATTGTTCAAAATGTCTTCCCTGTTGTCGTACATATAATTGACATCACCGGGCAACTGAATTTATGGCTGTTAGTACCTCTTGTTCCTGTCCTCTCATTTCGTCACAAGCGCTCTGAATCCGTTCAACCAGTTCTTCTCTAGTGTTTACAGATTGCGAATAAACGTTAGTTTTTAACGCCCCTCAAACGTAAAAATCCATGGGCATTAAGTCGGGACTTCTTGCAGGCCATCTTTCTGGTCCAAAGCGTCCAATCTATCTCCTTGAATAATTTCTGTCCATCCAATCACGAATGACTCTGCCATTATGTGCTGGGCATCCATCCATTTGAAACCAACTATGTACTCACAGGTTCAATAGGTTAGGTTAGGTTTTATGACTCATGCCCGGGCTTTAACTATGAGGTCATATCGCCTACTACCAGAGCGCTCTTTCGTCACTCTGGTGGACATGAGCCCGACTCTACTGTGGGAGTCCTAAATTTTGCCTACCCTAAATTTTTTATTCATCTAGGGTAGGGGTCTTTAACGAGTACCTGACATCGTACAGGCTCGGGACCATCGCTTAACGTCCCATCCGAAGGACGGCGTGCTTAAGTTTATTTTACCTCCCAAATAAAATAAACTAAGGGCCCCGGTCGGGCTACGAACCCACGACCTTGAGCTCAGAAGTCAAGCACGCATTCCACTGAGCTACCGGCGCCCTCTACAGGTTCAATAGGATATCCTCGAGGATGTCCACTAGATTTTCTAATAGATTTAGCATTGCATCCGAATTGAATCGGGCAGGAAGAAATATTGGCGAAAGGAGATAGCGGTGAACATTCGCTGCATTTTATAAAATGCAATAAATGAGATTAGTTGCATTGAAGTAGAACCCAACATTCATAAACATGAATGGTATTGAACTTTGAACCCTATTCAGATCCTAAACCCTTATACCAATTGCAGGTATTTCTTTCTTTGCCCTGCAGTTTTTTCATTATAACTTTTAAACAAAGCATTTGCGGACCTATGTTTATAGGAACTTTTTTGTTCAGAATTAACTCCTAAACGGTTAGAGACATCAAAATTGTGCATATACACTTTACACCTCAGACATGCCCACGTCACCACATACCTTGACAGCTACATACGCCGATGACCATCTTAGCTGCTGCTGATTCTTCCATATATGCTTCGTTCACATTACAACACCATGTTACTCAAATTGAGAACTGGTGCAACATTTGGAAAATTAAACTCAACACGAACAAATCACAACATATTACATTTACATTAAGACCAGATACATGTCACGCCGTTTTTATCTACAACAAGCCCCTCCCTCAGACTAACACAGTAAGATATTTGGGACTTACTCTGTACAGACGACTGACATAGAACCCACATACAAGCCTCATACGTAATACACTAAACAAACGATTAAAAATGCTTTATTATCTTCTGCACAGACATTCAAAATTACCCTTAACACAAAAGCGTAAATGCTACACATTTCTACTAAAGCCACTCTGGATGTATGGCTCACAAATCTACGGTTCGGCTAAAATATCTAACCTGAAACGTATCCAGGTTTTCCAGTCAAAGACACTCAGACTCATTACACAATGCCCACCATACGTAAGTAACAGAACACTTCACAATGACCTCATGATAAACACAGTACACGACACAATTCAGGACCTTTACAGACGTTTCCACAGCAAATTGCACTCACACCCAAATCCATACATCCACTCACTTTCTTCACCACACTTGCCACACAATCCTCCGATTGAAGAGGAGGTGGAACCGTGACTTAATATAATCCGAAATTACAACCCCCCACTTCTTGTAACAAAATCATAATATCGCTATTCATTGATAATAACCATAATATTCATTGTTTTAAATTTCGCCCTGAGGAGCTACCGCTGGATGGCCTTCCTCTCTCACGCCAATCAAGTCATCCACATTCAATGAAGTCCTCTTGGTAGCTGGTTGTTGCGTCATGGTAACAGTTGCGACCAACATTATAAAGACGAAAAAAAAAAAAAAAAACTAATTATACAGGGTGGCCCAGATAAGCGGGCCACAAGTGAAATAACTCCTAAACGGTTAGAGATATCAAAATTGTGCATAGGACTAAAGTTGTAGCACTCGTCGAGAGCTATAGTAGCGGCGTCCTCGAAAAGGCAAAAATGACCCTTTTAATGGCTGAAACAGCCCTTCGAAGGGTGGGGTTCCCTTTTGACCCTTAAGTTTCATTACATTTTATTAAAGTACTAAAGAAACAAGAAAGAACTGTGCAAACAGATTTTTGATACATCAAGTAGTTCTCGAAAAAAAACCGTTTAAAGTTGCACGTTTTGCTTATTCTGAAGTTAGTTGGAATTCAATAACTTCAGAATAAGCAAAACGTGCAACTTTAAACGTTTTTTTTTCGAGAACTACTTGACGTATCAAAAATCTGTTTGCACAGTTCTTTCTTGTTT
The DNA here is from genome assembly GCA_963662175.1 of Aradus depressus. Classification (NCBI taxonomy): domain Eukaryota; kingdom Metazoa; phylum Arthropoda; class Insecta; order Hemiptera; family Aradidae; genus Aradus; species Aradus depressus. The sequence goes on from OY759222.1 coordinate 4,834,773, forward strand.
CTTTAGTACTTTAATAAAATGTAATGAAACTTAAGGGTCAAAAGGTAACCCCGCCATTCGAAGGGCTATTTGAGCCATAAAAGGGTCACTTATGTCTTTTCAAGGACGCCATACTATAGGTCTCAGCGAGTGCTACAACTTTAGTCCTATGCACAATTTTGATGCCTCTAACCGTTTAGGAGTTATTTCACTTGTGGCCCGCTTAGCTGGGCCACCCTGTATATAGTTGTAAATACAGAATTGAAGTTAAAAAAAAAAAGTTTCTTGTGGTCGTTGAGAGCCTCTTCATCTATACAAAGTATTGGGGCAGTTATTTAATCGCTAAAAACTTCGGTATTGAGCCGAATCAGTAAAAAAGAAGGTGGGGGGGGGGGGGGGGGGGGATCTGGGGAAGGGTTCAACAGAAAAACTCTAATAAATGCCAATGTAATGAATGTATCGACATGAAATTTTATATTTGAATATAAAAACCCTAACACGACATCTAATCTTGATCAAAATCGACCGATGGGAGGGGGGAAGGTGCTCAACTCAAAAAAATCCTAATAAAAATACGTTTTGGAGGGAGAGCGAAAACTTAATTGATTAATTCGAGGTGGGGAAGTACATGATGGTGAGTTAGAGACTTTTTTTCTTCTACAGTATGAAATGTATCATCTCTGCAGTATTATTTGGAATTTTTGCCAACATTTATGTTTTTCTTAATTTTTTCCTCCTTCTACGGGTAAATGAATTGTATAAACTTTTATATAAAAGAGGTTGACAGTAATTTTGGTAAATAAAAGAGGAACAGCCTTGTAAATAGGCTGAGAAAATGAAGTTAGTTGTTAGAGAGGCGACGAGAACTAAAGAGATTAGAGCCGTGTGCCTTCCTGTGTTTGTGCTCTCACAAAGACAGACTTCTAACATAACGTAACGTAACCGTATACCTGTTCTCTCTTTCTTAACACAATCTAACTTCACAACACACCTCAAAATAGGATTTAAATGAAAGTCGGTCAATCACCGACAATCTACTTCCCCACAACGAATTAATCAATTAAATGCAAACACCTCCAAAACACAGGACATGAGGCCGGCTCAGTCTCGTTGCTACACCATATTCAAAAAAGTAGAAAGATGGATACATTGGAGAATATAGAAATTAAATTGGAAAGGAGGAAGCGAGATTCCCCCTCCTCAACTCGAGAGAGGGGATATATGTGTCCGATCTCATGTACTCCGTTCTCCCAGTTGTGACTCAGATGGGGGACAGGAATAACTTATTTGTCCCCATTCATGAAATTTTAAATTGTTAAAGTTTTTAGATGCTTTTATTTATTTATTTATAGTTTATTTAATCAAGTATGTTTATTTTAAACTATATTTTTCTTTTAAATTTAATGTATTTATATTTATTTAAATCTTTGTTGCCTTTATATTTTATGATTGTTACCAACAGAACCTGATTTTTGTTTTTTGTTGCTTAAGGATGATATCTTTTGTAGGCTGCATGATGATGAGGGCAACCTCGAAAGCCGGCTAGCTAATACAAATAAAAATCTGTGAGAGATCAGACTACATCTTATTTGACAACCTGTGAAATTAATCAATTGAACATTCGCTCCCCATACAAAACCAGTCGACCATTTGCGCTATTAAACACTTGGCTTACATAGGGGGTCCTAAATGTTTTGTTGATAAATTCATTACATCGGGAGTTATTAAAATTTTTGAGGTGTTAATCCTTTTCCCTAATCTCTCCTTCCCCTTTGGCTGAGTTCTGGTTACACATAAAAAATTTCGTGTCGATACATTCATTTTATCGGGAGTTATCTTGTTCACAGACAGACAATTTTTTTTTTTTTTTCAAATTTGAAATCCAGAGATCGGAAAACATGAAATTCCGTTGAAAACTATGCATCGAAATTTTGACCAATTACATAACTTCCCCTATACTTTGCTAGGGGAAGAAAAAGTAGAGGAAATGTTGGTGATATCACTTCGGAAGGTGTTGTTCTGGGTGCCAGGACATTGCGGGATCCGTGGAAACCAACAGGTTGATAAGGAGGCAAGTGTCCATCCCTGAGACCGAACTGGACGTCCTTCTTCAAGGAAGGGCAGAACAGCTGGATCCAGACAGCAGACAACAAAGCTGAAAGAGATCTGAGTCTCTGGAAGTCGAACTCCAGAGAAAAGAGACGAGAGGAGGTTCTCATAGCTCGGCTGCCGTCTGACAATAATTTTAATGTGTACGTTTAGTTAGTTATTATATTGTATATAATATATAATTATAATTTGCTTAACCCAAATGTTGCAATTTGTTTGTGGCAAATGCACAGTTGGTTTATTTTTCATTTGGGACCTGAGTACTAAAGATTTTATGGTGCTATTAAAGTTTAATACATCGGTTGAAGGGTCAGAGGGATAAAAATGAGATTAACTCTTGTGGGAGGGGGGGGGGCAGTGGGGGGGGGGGGGGGGGGGGACTGTTCATTATCTGGGTTCTGGTGGGGGAAGGAGAGACGGTCTTATGAAGTCATCAGAAGGGGGGAGGGCTCAGCATAGCCCAGCCTCGTGCGAGCCCATTCTTAGATATGACGTTAGATAGACGTTCTAGCGAGCCCATTGCAGAATATGGGCTCGTTTCAGGAAGCTGGCTGGAGAGGGAGGTTGGGCTCTTTTGCTCACCTGATCAGCCTAACCTCCTGGTCATATCCCCACTACCGTATTCTCTCATTGCCTACTGTTTATCTCTGTTGTATTTACTGGTAATATTAAATTCATCTAATACTGTATTAAAATGAATTTAAAAGTATTTTTTTTAAGGTGCTGTTCACCAACTACGTCACACGCCTAGAAGGGGGGGGGGGGGGGGGGAAGGGGTTTTATAACTTATGTGATGATTGTGAAGATGGGGAGGGGGGGATTAAACAAAAAAAATGACGTCACGTTTATTATTACACTTTAAAATAAGGGCGTAGACAATTTTCTAAAAATTAATTTCATGCAAATTTTTTTAACGTTAGTATTTTAATAAATTCATGTTATTAAAGTAAAATAACATATTTAAATAAAATACATTTTATGTATGAGAAATTTTGGCCATAAAAAACATCGAGGATCAAGAAGAAGCCGAGTGGTTCGATGACGACATGATAGATAGTAATAGGGAAATACCTGAACCTTCTGACAGTGATCAATCTGAAATACCAATCATAACTATAGATGAACATTTAAAACCGATTTGGGAGGAATCGTAATATTCCTCAGTCTTTTTTCATGATATGGATTACCTCGCTTGAATAATCGAAATGTTGAATACTTAAATCACTGTTCTTTTATTTAATTTATGAATACAGATGAATATAATATGTATGTTGTATTTATGATAAATTGAAGTTGTATTTATCATAAATTGAAGTTTTATTATTTTTATACAATTTAGTACTTTTCTTTTAAAAAAATTTCAGTTTAAATTGGGGGGGGGGGGGGGGGGGGGGTCATGCAAAAATGACGTCACGTTTAGGGGGGGGTTCAATTAAATGTGACCAATTGTGACAAGGGGGAGGGAGGGGGTTAAAAACACCTCAAAATTGCGTGACGTAGTTCGTTCGGCCCCTTACAATTAGTGGAAATAATTTAAATGTTATATTATGTAAATGTTGTATTGTTAGGTTATGTTTGTTTAGTCACATTTGTTATATCTTTACTTAATTCTATCGTATATGAACGTATATATAGCCCTTTTCGGTCGGAAATTTAGTGTTGAGTAATTTCAACGAAATTTCATATTTTCTGATCCCCTGATTCCAAAATTATACAAACATTTGTGTCTGACTTTGTGTGCGCGTGGGTCAGTACACAATAATTCCCGATATAATGAATGTATCGACACACAATTATAGGTTAGGTTAGATTTTATGACTCATACCCGCGCTTTGACTACGAGGTCACGTCTTTCGTCACTCTGGTGGACATGAGCCCGACTCTACTATGGGAGTCCTAAATTTTGCCTACCCTAAATTTTTATTCACCTTAGGCAGTGGACTTTAAAGATTACCTGACATCGTACAGGCTCGGGACCCGCGCTTAACGTCCCATCCGAAGGACGGCGTGCTTAAGTTTATTTTACCTCTCAGATAAAATAAACTAAGGGCCTCGGTCGGGTTTCGAACCCACGTTCTTGAGATCAGAAGGCAAGCACGCATACCACTGAGCTACCGGCGCCCTCTACACAAAATTATATATGTGTGACCAGAAACCCATAAGGACAATACATTTGGAAGTAATGTGAAGTACCTACCACTGGTGAAGGAAGACATATGAAGAAGGATTGAAGAGAACTAACGAGACATCCGGCTTTTCCAGCCTACACCCAGACTTCATTTCCTGTCTTCCTAGAACTACAGCGGCTACAGATCACGTACACAGACAGTTGAAAACTAAGTCCTCAACTAGAAATAGTTCAACTTTTAACCTCTCTGAACTTCGCGAAGCCTTTTTTTTTTTTTACTCGAAATTCGGATAATGAAACGAAGTCGGAAAATCGATAAACCCAATAACGTTGAATCTCATATTTCATTTCGATTAATCGCGATGTTGGATAACTCAACCTGGGTTTACAGAGAGTGAATAACTGATTCTACTAAATACTGAAGTATAGTAATGTATGTTCACTATAAATAATAAAACTAAGAAATTATTAGTGATTGTGACTCATGCCCGGACTTTAACTACGAGGTCATATCGCCTACTACCAGAGCACTCTTTTCGTCACCCTGGTGGACATTTTGCCTACCTACTTTACTTTCGATATGAACCATTGGAAGTGCAGTTGCGCCTGTACGTCAAGCCAATGCCTCGCCACTGCACATCTGAATTACATTGCACCTAGCTGCAAGATGGTCTGAACCTTGTCTAAATCGAGGTCGCCGGTAGGTCAGAGATAGCGTGCTAGCCTACTGAACTCAAGATCGCAGGTTCAAAACCCGACCGAGACCCTTAGGTTTTTATCTGAGAGGTGGAAAACCTTGAGGATGCCCTTCTTCAGATGAAACGTTAAGTGATGGTCCCGAGCCGTTACGAAGATACCAGGTACACGTAAAGACCTCCTACCCTAGGTGAATAAACCTAGGTAATCAAAATGTCGGACTCCCATCGTAGAGTCGAGCTCATGTCCAGTTAGTAGGCGACATGACCTCATAATTAAAGCCCGGGCATGAATTATAACAATTAACCTTTTCTGGCCTTAATTGGCAACCTCTGATCTTGGTTTGAAATGTATACAGTTCCATTTCCTTCGGTAAAGTTAATTAAAACAAAAATAATTTTCAAAATAATTAATTAAAACAGAAATAATTTTTGAAGAAACTGCCGAGAAAATTCAAACCAACGTTTGACCTACTAATTCAAATTGACTTAATTAGATAAATATTTCTATTTGTGAAGTCTTAGCCAAGCATTTTTGTAATGTAATTTATACATTACTTTAATCCAATTAGAATTGTAATTACATAATATGTATTAAACTTTAAAATTGAACTATAAATGACAAGAGGGGATATTTCATTCAAAATGGGTTTTATACTGAAAAGAAGTAATCCATTACCCCCGGGCATGTACTTTTCCAGAAAGAATTAATTAAGTTTTGCTCTCCCTCTAAAACCAATCAAATTTGGAATGAAAATCAGTACTTGACTTTATAGGTAGTCATCTGAATTCTCCTACATTAATTATTCGATACATTTATTTTTTATTTATATATATATATATATATATATACATATTTTTTTTCCTATACTGTCATGTGAAAACAAGAAACAAGATGTCTGCAATATAGTAACCTAAGATTATAAGTAAAGTAATAAAGTATAGAAAAAAGAAGATTTGTAAAAGGTAAAAGATTCATAGATTTTGAATAAATTAAATGACTACTCCATTAAATATAACTTCAATCAAAAAAAATTAAATAAACGTGCATAAAAATCTATCTAAAAAACTAACAACTTTAAAAATTTTTAATTTCATATTTTACAGCCTGTGAGATCCAATAATTGCCGTTGCAATGAATCTATCGACACAAAATTGCAGATAATTCAGCAGTTCAAAACTAAAATTGTGCTAAAAAAAAACACCCTATTAAAAATGCCTGTTGTTTATGTGCTTGCTAACGATCTTTGTTTAAAGTTGCATGTCTGAAGACTGATAATATCAAAATAATCTCTATGCTTATCTTGGTAATGTATATGCATATTGTGTTCGGTCATGCTATGTTTGTGTGCAAATTGTATGAAAGGGCATATATACACTGGCAAAGAGGCAAAACTGCTGAATTGATTGAGCGACTGTACTTTTGGATAGGGGTCGGCAAACTTTTCCTCCTTGCGGACCTCATTTGCTTTCCTAAGGGGTGTGTAATAAACAAAATAGATAAATCAATAAATAATAAACACATCTTGTAAATCGTAATAGATTATTTGCAGTTTCTTGTTTTGACCATTCATGTATAGATAACTCCAATATTCGGCTTAAAAAAAGCATTGATCCCCCGTGGGCTAGGAGTTGCCAACAATTCTTGGAGTTCACACTTTGTTGAGATGTTGACTACAACAAGAGCAGGCAGCTAAAGCGAATCTTCATCACTAAATGTAGCTTATTCCAAGAGTAGACCAGTGAAAGACAATTAACAATGGGAAAAATTGCGTTTTGGGTCTACTTGTTGATATAATTGGCTATAGTGGAGGGAATTTTATGTATAGAGAGCTAACTTCGATCCTAGCATTGGTTAACCTCTCAACCAACAAAGAGTATCAGCACATGCTATGGAAGCTCCAACTCCAGGGCTCGCCATTCAGAAGCCCACCCTGAAAGAACATACACTCTAGAAGTACAGTCTGTAGGAGCTCAAACTGCAGAAGTATCCGCAGTAGGAGCTCAAACTGCAGAAGTATCCGCAGTAGGAGCTCACACACTAGAAGCCCACCCTGAAAGAACATACACTCTAGAAGTACAGTCTGTAGGAGCTCAAACTGCAGAAGTCTCCGCAGTAGAAGCTTACACACTCGAATTCCGCTCATGAAGAGCTCACACACTAGAATCCCACATGTGAGGAGCTCACACACTAGTAGCTCACACTTGAGGAGCTGACACACTGGAACTCCGCTCGTGATGAGCTCACACACCAGAATCCCACATGTGAGGAGCTCATACTTTAGAAGCCGACGATCTAGAAGCTCTGTCGGGGCTAACACTCTTATTCCATTCTCTTTTAGGGCTCCCATTTGAAAACATCATACGCTTCTTTTATGGACACTTTCGATTCTATTCTCTGTATTAATGCACACCTCGTACACAGGACAATTTCTCAGGAAATGAGCTCAACTTTGCTAAGGTCCAAACTTAACCGCCGAGAATAGCCAAGTGTGAAACACCTGTTGTCCTGTGTCCTGTGTGAGGCTAGTTAGATCAATAGGGGGAGGCGGCGGTGGAGGGGCTTTAGGGTAGACATTGTAACAACATGTGACACCTTGTTTGTGGGGAGGAGGGGAGCCATTTAGCAAACTGGTCTCGCCTTCAGACAACACCTTCACTCAGAGACTCTAGCTCAGAAACACAACTAATTGGCCAACACAACTAATTCAACTATCACCACGAAACAGGATAAGAATAATTCAGCAACTAGTGGTATCAAACTATCGATAGTCCGACAAACCGATAGTATGGATAGTCCTTAGCAAAACTATTGATTAATCGATAGTACTATGGAAATTCTGAAACATGAATTTCGAATATCCAAGAAAAGTGGTTTCGTCCTAATCAGTATTATCAGTTCCTTCTTTGTTTACTAAGTTGGATTTTATTTTGCATTATTCTTAGTTCAATTTTGCTGCCTTTTCTTTTTAATTTTATTACTAGTGCGAGGCATGAGCGGTGTAAAACGGAAAAATCATTCGGATGCGTGGGAGCATTTCGATAGAGATGTTAAACCTGTAAAGTTGGCGCGATGTTCAGGTAACAAGTCGAAACTCACGGATCACCTCAAACGAAAACATCCGGTAATTTATTTTAAAACTACTGAAGACGACGGAAACGAACCACTCAAACATTTAGATCAGTCACGACAATATAAAACTACTGATAGCATTCAAGCATTCGATAGTCAAATCTTACCGATGAATCGATAGTACTATAGAGATTTCGACACCACTATCAGCAACCTATCTATTATATAGGTACGAGTAGTAAGTATTAAATAAAACAAAGTTATTTTTCAAATATCGTTTATTCCACTAAAGATATTTATAAAAATAAAACAACCGGTTTCGGCTTCACACCATCGTCAGGACTAGTTATGAACTTCATTACGGACGTTCATAACTAGACCTGACAATGGAGTAAGGCCGAAACCGGTAGTTTTATTTTTATAAATATCTTTAGTGGAATAAATAAATAAAACAAACTTATTTTTGAAATATTGTCTATTCCACTAAAGATATATATTCATATATAACTACAGGTTTCGGCTTTATACCATCGTCAGGTCTAGTTATGAACTGTGTGAGTTCATAACTAGACCTGACGATGGTATAAAGCCGAAACCTGTAGTTATATATGAATATATCTTTAGTGGAATAGACAATATTTCAAAAATATGTTTGTTTTATTTATTTACTATGTATAGACATCTTTTTTTTTTTGGCATTTTTCTTCCATAGTGGATCGGTGTCACCATATTTAAAGTCAGTCTGAACGTTGTGCTGACGTTGGCATAATCCGAAACCAGCACACTCTATGGCTCTGTCAGTTAACAAATATTAAATCTATAAACCGTTAAAAAGCAAGAAATTTGAAGAATGGAGTCTACCGAGCTCAGGATCGCCACTTAGAAATCTAGCTGAGGCACTTAGGTCAGATGTTTTAATCGGGAAGTTAAAAATAACTTTGAGCACTTCGTCCTTCGGATGGGACATTAAGCGATGATCCAGGGCTTTTTCGAATGTGAGGTACTCGATAATGAGACGTATGTTATGTAAATAAACCTGGGTAGGTGAAATTTCACTTAGGTTGAAAATAGCCTTGAGCACGTCGTCCTTCGGATGGGACTTTCCGGATATATCTGAATCTGTAGTATCAGTTTTAACAATTATTAAGCCTATAAACCGTTAAATAGCGCGAATTTTTTGAAAAACGTTTTCATTTTGATTTTTGTGTGGGGTTCAGATAATCCGGTCGTTCTCTATCAGTTTTAACAAATATTTAATCTATAAACCGTTAAAAAGCGAGAAATTTCAAGAATGGAGTCTACCGAGCTCAGGATCGCCACTTAGAAATCTAGTTGAGGCACTTAGGTCAGATGTTTCAATCGGGAAGTTAAAAAACACTTTGAGCACGTCGTCCTTCGGATGGGACTTTAAGCGATGATCCAGGGCTTTTTCGAATGTGAGGTACTCGATAATGAGACGTATGTTATGTAAATAAACCTGGTTAGGTGAAATTTCACTTAGGTTGAAAATAGCCTTGAGCACGTCGTCCGTCGGATGGGACTTTTCGGATATATCTGATTCTGTCGTATCAGTTTTAACAATTATTAAGCCTATAAACCGTTAAATAGCGCGAATTTTTTGAAAAACGTTTTCATTTTGATTTTTGTGTGGGGTTCAGATAATCCGGTCGTTCTCTATCAGTTTTAACAAATATTAAATCTTTAAACCGTTAAAATGCAAGAAATTTGAAGAATGGAGTCTACCGAGCTCAGGATCGCCACTTAGAAATCTAGCTGAGGCACTTAGGTCAGATGTTTTAATCGGGAAGTTAAAAATAACTTTGAGCACTTCGTCCTTCGGATGGGACATTAAGCGATGATCCAGGGCTTTTTCGAATGTGAGGTACTCGATAATGAGACGTATGTTATGTAAATAAACCTGGGTAGGTGAAATTTCACTTAGGTTGAAAATAGCCTTGAGCACGTCGTCCTTCGGATGGGACTTTCCGGATATATCTGAATCTGTAGTATCAGTTTTAACAATTATTAAGCCTATAAACCGTTAAATAGCGCGAATTTTTTGAAAAACGTTTTCATTTTGATTTTTGTATGGGGTTCAGATAATCCGGTCGTTCTCTATCAGTTTTAACAAATATTTAATCTATAAACCGTTAAAAAGCGAGAAATTTCAAGAATGGAGTCTACCGAGCTCAGGATCGCCACTTAGAAATCTAGTTGAGGCACTTAGGTCAGATGTTTCAATCGGGAGGTTAAAAAACACTTTGAGCACGTCGTCCTTCGGATGGGACTTTAAGCGATGATCCAGGGCTTTTTCGAATGTGAGGTACTCGATAATGAGACGTATGTTATGTAAATAAACCTGGGTAGGTGAAATATCACTTAGGTTGAAAATAGCCTTGAGCTCGTCGTCCTTCGGATGGGACTTTCCGGATAAATCTGAATCTCTCGTATCAGTTTTAACAATTATTAAGTCTATAAACCGTTAAATAGCGCACATTTTTTGAAAAACATTTTTATTTTGATTTTTGTGTAGGATTCAGATAATCCGGTCGTTCTCTATCAGTTTTAACAAATATTAAATCTATAAACCGTTAAAAAGCGAGAAATTTGAAGAATGGAGTCTACCGAGCTCAGGATCGCCACTTAGAAATCTAGCTGAGGCACTTAGGTCAGATGTTTCAATCGGGAAGTTAAAAAACACTTTGAGCACGTCGTCCTTCGGATGGGACTTTAAGCGATGATCCAGGGCTTTTTCGAATGTGAGGTACTCGATAATGAGACGTATGTTATGTAAATAAACCTGGTTAGGTGAAATTTCACTTAGGTTGAAAATAGCCTTGAGCACGTCGTCCGTCGGATGGGACTTTTCGGATATATCTGATTCTGTCGTATCAGTTTTAACAATTATTAAGCCTATAAACCGTTAAATAGCGCGAATTTTTTGAAAAACATTTTCATTTTGATTTTTGTGTGGGGTTCAGATAATCCGGTCGTTCTCTATCAGTTTTAACAAATATTAAATCTTTAAACCGTTAAAAAGCAAGAAATTTGAAGAATGGAGTCTACCGAGCTCAGGATCGCCACTTAGAAATCTAGCTGAGGCACTTAGGTCAGATGTTTTAATCGGGAAGTTAAAAATAACTTTGAGCACTTCGTCCTTCGGATGGGAAATTAAGCGATGATCCAGGGCTTTTTCGAATGTGAGGTACTCGATAATGAGACGTATGTTATGTAAATAAACCTGGGTAGGTGAAATTTCACTTAGGTTGAAAATAGCCTTGAGCACGTCGTCCTTCGGATGGGACTTTCCGGATATATCTGAATCTGTAGTATCAGTTTTAACAATTATTAAGCCTATAAACCGTTAAATAGCGCGAATTTTTTGAAAAACGTTTTCATTTTGATTTTTGTGTGGGGTTCAGATAATCCGGTCGTTCTCTATCAGTTTTAACAAATATTTAATCTATAAACCGTTAAAAAGCGAGAAATTTCAAGAATGGAGTCTACCGAGCTCAGGATCGCCACTTAGAAATCTAGTTGAGGCACTTAGGTCAGATGTTTCAATCGGGAAGTTAAAAAACACTTTGAGCACGTCGTCCTTCGGATGGGACTTTAAGCGATGATCCAGGGCTTTTTCGAATGTGAGGTACTCGATAATGAGACGTATGTTATGTAAATAAACCTGGTTAGGTGAAATTTCACTTAGGTTGAAAATAGCCTTGAGCACGTCGTCCGTCGGATGGGACTTTTCGGATATATCTGATTCTGTCGTATCAGTTTTAACAATTATTAAGCCTATAAACCGTTAAATAGCGTGAATTTTTTGAAAAACATTTTTATTTTGATTTTTGTGTAGGATTCAGATAATCCGGTCGTTCTCTATCAGTTTTAACAAATATTTAATCTATAAACTGTTAAAAAGCGAGAAATTTCAAGAATGGAGTCTACCGAGCTCAGGATCGCCACTTAGAAATCTAGTTGAGGCACTTATGTCAGATGTTTTAATCGGGAAGGTAAAAATAACTTTGAGCACGTCGTCCTTCGGATGGGACATTAAGCAATGATCCAGGGCTTTTTCGAATGTGAGGTACTCGATAATGAGACGTATGTTATGTAAATAAACCTGGGTAGGTCAATTTCTACTTAGGTTGAAAGCCTTGAGCACGTCGTCCTTCGGATGGGACTTTCCGGATAAATCTGAATCTGTCGTATCAGTTTTAACAATTATTAAGCCTATAAACCGTTAAATAGCGTGAATTTTTTGAAAAACATTTTTATTTTGATTTTTGTGTAGGATTCAGATAATCCGGTCGTTCTCTATCAGTTTTAACAAATATTTAATCTATAAACTGTTAAAAAGCGAGAAATTTCAAGAATGGAGTCTACCGAGCTCAGGATCGCCACTTAGAAATCTAGTTGAGGCACTTATGTCAGATGTTTTAATCGGGAAGGTAAAAATAACTTTGAGCACGTCGTCCTTCGGATGGGACATTAAGCAATGATCCAGGGCTTTTTCGAATGTGAGGTACTCGATAATGAGACGTATGTTATGTAAATAAACCTGGGTAGGTCAATTTCTACTTAGGTTGAAAGCCTTGAGCACGTCGTCCTTCGGATGGGACTTTCCGGATAAATCTGAATCTGTCGTATCAGTTTTAACAATTATTAAGCCTATAAACCGTTAAATAGCGCAAATTTTTTGAAAAACATTTTTATTTTGATTTTTGTGTAGGATTCAGATAATCCGGTCGTTCTCTATCAGTTTTAACAAATATTTAATCTATAAACCGTTAAAAAGCGAGAAATTTGAAGAATGGAGTCTACCGAGCTCAGGATCGCCACTTAGAAATCTAGCTGAGGCACTTTGGTCAGATGTTTTAATCGGGGAGTGAAAAATAACTATGAGCACATCGTCCTTCGGATGGGACTTTAAGCGATGTTCCAGGACTTTTTCGATTGTGAGGTACTCGATAATGAGACGTATGTTATGTAAATAAACCTGGGTAGGTGAAATTTCACTTAGGTTGAAAATAGCCTTGAGCACGTCGTCCGTCGAATGGGACTTTTCGGATATATCTGATTCTGTCGTATCAGTTTTAACAATTATTAAGCCTATAAACCGTTAAATAGCGCAAATTTTTTGAAAAACATTTTTATTTTGATTTTTGTGTAGGATTCAGATAATCCGGTCGTTCTCTATCAGTTTTAACAAATATTAAATCTATAAACCGTTAAAAAGCGAGAAATTTCAAGAATGGAGTCTACCGAGCTCAGGATCGCCACTTAGAAATCTAGTTGAGGCACTTAGGTCAGATGTTTCAATCGGGAAGTTAAAAAACACTTTGAGCACGTCGTCCTTCGGATGGGATTTTAAGCGATGATCCAGGGCTTTTTCGAATGTGAGGTACTCGATAATGAGACGTATGTTATGTAAATAAACCTGGTTAGGTGAAATTTCACTTAGGTTGAAAATAGCCTTGAGCACGTCGTCCGTCGGATGGGACTTTTCGGATATATCTGATTCTGTCGTATCAGTTTTAACAATTATTAAGCCTATAAACCGTTAAATAGCGTGAATTTTTTGAAAAACATTTTTATTTTGATTTTTGTGTAGGATTCAGATAATCCGGTCGTTCTCTATCAGTTTTAACAAATATTAAATCTATAGCAGTTATACCCGGCGTTGCCCGGGGAACTTTGATTTTTCTCCCAATATCTTCTATAACGCTATTCAGTTCCTCGACAGTACATTCATGATGTTATAATTTTCAATTATTCATACGGAATAAGGCTTATAGTCCTTCAGCTGTTCTAACGCTAGTAAGTTTTTAGGACCCCTGGGCACCACAGCTAGTATGCGCCTTTCAACGGCGGAAGCCACACCTAGTGAATACTTAGCATCGCTGGACGTCCTAGTCAGTGCGTACTTAAGAACGTTTGTAACCACAGCTAGTATGTGGCTTGCAACGCTGAGCACCACAGCTAGTACGTAGTTGGGAATGCTGGGCATCATAGCTAGTATGTGCCTTGCGACGGCGGACCCAACAGCTAGTACGTAGTTAGGAACGCTGGTCACCACAGCTAGTATGTGCCTCGCAACAGCGGACCCCACAGCTAGTACGAAGTTAGGAACGCTGGGCATCACAGCTATTAAGTGCCTTGCAACAGCGGACCCCACTGCTAGTATGTAGTTAAATACGCTGGGCATTACAGTTAGTAAGTGCTTTGCAACAGCGAACTTCACAGCTAGTACATAGTTAGGAACGCTGGGCACTACAGCTAGTAAATGCCTTGCAACAACGGACCCCACAGCTAGTACGATATTAGGAACCCTGGGCATCACAGCTAGTATGCTTTTGCAACGACGGACCCCACAGCTAGTACGTTTTTAGGAACGCTGGGCCCTACAGGTAGTAGGTGCCTTGCAACTGCGAACCCCACAGATAGTATGTAGTTAGAACCACAGGGCATCACAGCTAGTATGAGTTTTGCAACGGCGGACCCCACAGCTAGTACCTACGAGTGAAATACGCTGGGCCACACTGCTAGCGCCTTGCAACAGCAGACCCCACAGCTAGTACGTAATTAGAAACGCTGGGCATTACAGCTAGTAAATGTCTTATAGGTGCCTTGCAACAGCGAACCCCACAGCCAGTACATAGTTAGGAACGCTGGGGCTGAGCACTACAGCTAGTAAGTACCTTGCAACAGCGGACCTCACAGCTAGTACGATATTAGGAACGCTGGACATCACAGCTAGTAAATGTCTTGCAACAGTGAACCCCACAGCGAATACATAGTTACTACTACTACATGTGAAATTCATGACAATCCGATTCATGACAATACGATCAACCGTTAATGAGCTAGCTCTATATTTATACTTAGTCCCCCCCCCCTCAACCCCGCCACCCGTTCAAAACTTCGGGACGCCACACTCCTTATTTTTCTATTTGGCCTTCAGGAATAATATATGCGAAATTTCGTGACAATACGACCAACCGTGAATGAGCTAACTCTATATGTATATTTGGCCCCCCCCACAACCCTCCTTCCTGTTCAAAATTTTGGGCCGTCACACACCTAATATTTCTATTTGACCTTTAGGAATACTACATGTGAAATTTCATGACAATTCGACCATTAGTTAATGAGTTAGCACTATTTATATACGTAGGCCCCCCTTACAACCCCCCCTCCCGATCAAAACTTTGGAACGCCACACACCTTATTTTTCTATTTGGCCTTCAGGAATACTCCATGTGAAATTTCGTGACAATCCGACCAACCGGTAAAGAGTTAGCTCTATATTTATACTTAGGCCCCCCCACAACCCCCCCTCCCGTTCAAAACTTTGGGACGCCACACACTTTTTTTTCCTATTTGGCTTTTAAAAATACTACATGTGAAATTTCATGACGATTCGCCCATTAGTTAATGAGTTAGCTCTATATTTATACTTAGGCCCCCCTACTACCCCCCCTCCCGTAAAAAATTTTGAGCCGTCACACCGCCTATTTTTTTATTTGGTCTTCAGGAATACTACATGTGAAACTTCGTGACAATGCGACCAACTGTTAAAGAGTTAGCTCTATATTTATACTTAGGCCCTCCCACAACCCCCCCTCCCGTTCAAAACTTTGGGACGCCACACACCTTTTTTTCCTATTTGGCTTTTAGAAATACTACATGTGAAATTTCATGACGATTCGCCCATTAGTTAATGAGTTAGCTCTATATTTATACTTAGGCCCCCCCACAACCCCCCCTCCCGTTCAAAACTTTGGAACGCCACACACCTTTTTTCCCGTTTGGCTTTTAAAAAGACTACGTGTGAAATTTCATGACAATTTGACCATTAGTTAATGAGTTAGCACTATTTTTATACTTAGGCCACCCTTACAACCCCCCCTCCCGATCAAATTTTGGGACGCCACATAGCCTATTATTCTATCGGGCTCAAAAGAATGCTACATGGGCAGTTTCATAAAAATCCGTCCAGGGGTTTGGGCGTGATGCTGGAACAAACATACATACATACAAACAAACAAACAAACAAACAAACCCCGTTTCAGCTTTATTAATATAAGCTCTATATTTATACTTAGGCCCCCCCACAACCCCCCCTCCCGTTCAAAACTTTGGGACGCCACACACCTTTTTTTCCTATTTGGCTTTTAAAAATACTACATGTGAAATTTCATGACGATTCGCCCATTAGTTAATGAGTTAGCTCTATATTTATACTTAGGCCCCCCAACTTCCCCCCCCCCTCCCGTAAAAAATTTTGAGCCGTCACACCGCCTATTTTTCTATTTGGTCTTCAGGAATACTCCATGTGAAATTTCGTGACAATCCGACCAACCGTTAAAGAGTTAGCTCTATATTTATACTTAGGCCCCCCCACAACCCCCCCTCCCGTTCAAAATTTTGGGACGCCACACACCTTTTTTTCCTATTTGGCTTTTAAAAATACTACATGTGAAATTTCATGACGATTCGCCCATTAGTTAATGAGTTAGCTCTATATTTATACTTAGGCCCCCCCACTACCCCCCCTCCCGTAAAAAATTTTGAGCCGTCACACCGCCTATTTTTTTATTTGGTCTTCAGGAATACTGCATGTGAAACTTCGTGACAATGCGACCAACTGTTAAAGAGTTAGTTCTATATTTATACTTAGGCCCCCCCACAACCCCCCCTCCCGTTCAAAACGCTGGGACGCCACACACCTTTTTTCCTGTTTGGCTTTTAAAAAGACTACGTGTGAAATTTCATGACAATTTGACCATTAGTTAATGAGTTAGCACTATTTTTATACTTAGGCCCCCCTTACAACCCCCCCTCCCGATCAAAATTTTGGGAGGCCACATAGCCTATTATTCAATCGGGCTCAAAAGAATGCTACATGGGCAGTTTCATAAAAATCCGTCCAGCGGTTTGGGCGTGATGCTGGAACAAACATACATACAATCAAACAAACAAACCCCGTTTCAGCTTTATTAATATAGACTAGCAGTAATACCCGGCGTTGCCCGGGAAACTTTGACTTTTCTCCCAATATCTTCTATAAGGCTATTCAGTTCCTCGACAGTACATTCATGATGTTATAATTTTCAATTATTCATACGGAATAAGTCTTATAGTCCTTCAACTGTAGTAACGCTAGTAAGTTTTTAGAACCCCTGGGCACTACAGCTAGTACGTAGTTAGGAACGCTGGGCATCACAGCTAGTAAGTGCCTTGCAACAGCGGACCACACAGATAGTACGTTTTTAGGAACGCTGGGCCCTACAGCTATTAAGTGCCTTGCAACAGCGGACCCAACAGATAGTACGTTTTTAGGAACGCTGGGCCCTACAGCTATTAAGTGCCTTGCAACAGCGGACCCCACAGCTAGTACTTAGTTAGGAACGCTGGGCATTACAGCTAGTAAGTGCTTTGCAACAGCGAACTTCACAGCTAGTACATAATTAGAAACGCTGGGCACTACAGCTAGTAAATGCCTTGCAACAACGGACCCCACAGCCAGTACGATATTAGGAACCCTGGGCATCACAGCTAGTAAGTGCCTTACAACAGCGGACCCCACAGCTAGTACGTTTTTAGGAACACTGGGCCCTACAGCTAGTAGGTGCCTTGCAACTGCGGACCCCACAGATAGTATGTAGTCAGAACCACAGGGCATCATAGCTAGTATGAATTTTGCAACGGCGGACCCCACAGCTAGTACTTAGTTAAATACGCTGGGCCACACTGCTAGCGCCTTGCAACAGCGGACCCCACATCTAGTACGTAATTAGGAACGCTGGACATCTCAGCTAGTAAATGTCTTGTAGGTGCCTTGCAACAGCGAACCCCACAGCTAGTACATAGATAGGAACGCTGGGGTTGAGCACTACAGCTAGTAAGTGCCTTGCAACAGTGGACCCCACAGCTAGTACGATATTAGGAACGCTGGACATCACAGCTAGTAAATGTCTTGCGACAGTGAACCCCACAGCGAATACATAGTTACTACTACTACATGTGAAATTCATGACAATCCGATTGCCCTTTAATCATTCAGCATTATTTTTATGCTTAGCCCCCCCCCCCCCCCCTCCCAAATTTTTAAGATGTCACATAGTGTATTTTTCTATTTGGCCATCAAGAATTCTACATGCGAAATTCCATGACAATCCTATCATCCGTTAATGACCTATCACTATCTTCAATTTTAGGCCTTCCTCCATAACCCCCCTCTCGTTCACAATTTTTTGATGTCAAACACCCGATTATTCTATTTGGGCTTTATGAATACTACATGTAAAATTTCGTGACAATCCGATCATCCGTTAATGACTTATCACTATACTTATACTTAGGCCCCCATCAATCCATCCTCCCGTTCAAAATTTTGTGACTTGTACACCCTATATTTCTATTTGGCTTTTAAGAATACTACATGTGTAATTCCATGACAATACGACCAACCGTTAATGAGCTAGCACTATATTTATACTTAGGGCCCCTCCCCCCCACAACCCCCAAACCCTCCCTCCCGTTCAAAACTTTGGGTCGCCACACACCTTTTTTTTTTCTACATGTGAAACTTCGTGACAATGCGACCACCTGATAATGAGCTAGCTCTATATTTATACTTAGCCCCCCAATAACCCCCCCTCCCGTTCAAAACTTTGGGACGCCACACACCTTTTTTTCCTATTTGGCTTTTAGAAATACTACATGTGAAATTTCATGACGATTCGCCCATTAGTTAATGAGTTAGCTCTATATTTATACTTAGGCCCCCCCACAACCCCCCCTCCCGTTCAAAACTTTGGAACGCCACACACCTTTTTTCCCGTTTGGCTTTTAAAAAGACTACGTGTGAAATTTCATGACAATTTGACCATTAGTTAATGAGTTAGCACTATTTTTATACTTAGGCCACCCTTACAACCCCCCCTCCCGATCAAATTTTGGGACGCCACATAGCCTATTATTCTATCGGGCTCAAAAGAATGCTACATGGGCAGTTTCATAAAAATCCGTCCAGGGGTTTGGGCGTGATGCTGGAACAAACATACATACATACAAACAAACAAACAAACAAACAAACCCCGTTTCAGCTTTATTAATATAAGCTCTATATTTATACTTAGGCCCCCCCACAACCCCCCCTCCCGTTCAAAATTTTGGGACGCCACACACCTTTTTTTCCTATTTGGCTTTTAAAAATACTACATGTGAAATTTCATGACGATTCGCCCATTAGTTAATGAGTTAGCTCTATATTTATACTTAGGCCCCCCCACTACCCCCCCTCCCGTAAAAAATTTTGAGCCGTCACACCGCCTATTTTTTTATTTGGTCTTCAGGAATACTGCATGTGAAACTTCGTGACAATGCGACCAACTGTTAAAGAGTTAGTTCTATATTTATACTTAGGCCCCCCCACAACCCCCCCTCCCGTTCAAAACGCTGGGACGCCACACACCTTTTTTCCTGTTTGGCTTTTAAAAAGACTACGTGTGAAATTTCATGACAATTTGACCATTAGTTAATGAGTTAGCACTATTTTTATACTTAGGCCCCCCTTACAACCCCCCCTCCCGATCAAAATTTTGGGAGGCCACATAGCCTATTATTCAATCGGGCTCAAAAGAATGCTACATGGGCAGTTTCATAAAAATCCGTCCAGCGGTTTGGGCGTGATGCTGGAACAAACATACATACAATCAAACAAACAAACCCCGTTTCAGCTTTATTAATATAGACTAGCAGTAATACCCGGCGTTGCCCGGGAAACTTTGACTTTTCTCCCAATATCTTCTATAAGGCTATTCAGTTCCTCGACAGTACATTCATGATGTTATAATTTTCAATTATTCATACGGAATAAGTCTTATAGTCCTTCAACTGTAGTAACGCTAGTAAGTTTTTAGAACCCCTGGGCACTACAGCTAGTACGTAGTTAGGAACGCTGGGCATCACAGCTAGTAAGTGCCTTGCAACAGCGGACCACACAGATAGTACGTTTTTAGGAACGCTGGGCCCTACAGCTATTAAGTGCCTTGCAACAGCGGACCCAACAGATAGTACGTTTTTAGGAACGCTGGGCCCTACAGCTATTAAGTGCCTTGCAACAGCGGACCCCACAGCTAGTACTTAGTTAGGAACGCTGGGCATTACAGCTAGTAAGTGCTTTGCAACAGCGAACTTCACAGCTAGTACATAATTAGAAACGCTGGGCACTACAGCTAGTAAATGCCTTGCAACAACGGACCCCACAGCCAGTACGATATTAGGAACCCTGGGCATCACAGCTAGTAAGTGCCTTACAACAGCGGACCCCACAGCTAGTACGTTTTTAGGAACACTGGGCCCTACAGCTAGTAGGTGCCTTGCAACTGCGGACCCCACAGATAGTATGTAGTCAGAACCACAGGGCATCATAGCTAGTATGAATTTTGCAACGGCGGACCCCACAGCTAGTACTTAGTTAAATACGCTGGGCCACACTGCTAGCGCCTTGCAACAGCGGACCCCACATCTAGTACGTAATTAGGAACGCTGGACATCTCAGCTAGTAAATGTCTTGTAGGTGCCTTGCAACAGCGAACCCCACAGCTAGTACATAGATAGGAACGCTGGGGTTGAGCACTACAGCTAGTAAGTGCCTTGCAACAGTGGACCCCACAGCTAGTACGATATTAGGAACGCTGGACATCACAGCTAGTAAATGTCTTGCGACAGTGAACCCCACAGCGAATACATAGTTACTACTACTACATGTGAAATTCATGACAATCCGATTGCCCTTTAATCATTCAGCATTATTTTTATGCTTAGCCCCCCCCCCCCCCCCCTCCCAAATTTTTAAGATGTCACATAGTGTATTTTTCTATTTGGCCATCAAGAATTCTACATGCGAAATTCCATGACAATCCTATCATCCGTTAATGACCTATCACTATCTTCAATTTTAGGCCTTCCTCCATAACCCCCCTCTCGTTCACAATTTTTTGATGTCAAACACCCGATTATTCTATTTGGGCTTTATGAATACTACATGTAAAATTTCGTGACAATCCGATCATCCGTTAATGACTTATCACTATACTTATACTTAGGCCCCCATCAATCCATCCTCCCGTTCAAAATTTTGTGACTTGTACACCCTATATTTCTATTTGGCTTTTAAGAATACTACATGTGTAATTCCATGACAATACGACCAACCGTTAATGAGCTAGCACTATATTTATACTTAGGGCCCCTCCCCCCCACAACCCCCAAACCCTCCCTCCCGTTCAAAACTTTGGGTCGCCACACACCTTTTTTTTTTCTACATGTGAAACTTCGTGACAATGCGACCACCTGATAATGAGCTAGCTCTATATTTATACTTAGCCCCCCAATAACCCCCCCTCCCGTTCAAAACTTTGGGACGCCACACACCTTATTTTTCTATTTGGCCTTCAGGAATACTACATGGGAAATTTCGTGACAATACGATCAACCGTTAATGAGCTAGCTCTATATTTATACTTAGCCCCCCCCCCCCCCCCCCCACAACCCTCCCTCCCGTTCAAAACTTTGGGACACCACACATCTTATTTTTCTATTTGGCCTTCAGGAATACTACATGGGAATTTTCGTGACAATACGATCAACCGTTAATGAGCTAGCTCTATATTTATACTTAGCCCCCCCCCCCCCCCCTCAACCCTCCCACCCGTTCAAAACTTCGGGACGCCACACACCTTATTTTTCTATTTGATCTTCAGGAATAATACATGCGAAATTTCGTGACAATACGACCAACCGTTAATGAGCTAACTCTATATGTGTACTTAGGCCCCCCCACAACCCCCCCTCCCATTTAAAATTTTGGGACGCCACACACAATATTTTTCAATTTGGCCTTTAAGAATACTACATGTGAAATTTCATGACAATCTGATCATCCGTTAAAGATCTATCACTATCTTTATATTTAGGCCTACGCCCACAACCCCCCCTCCCATTTAAAATTTTGGGACGCCACACACAATATTTTTCAATTTGGCCCTTAAGAATACTACATGTGAAATTTCGTGACAATCCGACCAACCGTTAATGAGGTAGGACTATTTATATACTTAGGCCCCCCTTACAACCCCCCCTACCGTTCAAAATTTTGGGACGCCACATAGCCTATTATTCAATCGGGCTCAAAAGAATGCTACATGTGAAATTTCATGAAGATCCGTCCAGCCGTTTGGGCGTGATGCTGGAACAAACATACAAACAAACAAACCCCGTTTCAGCTTTATTAATATAGATTACAAGTTTCCACAATATGTCCGCGTTTCTCAACTTAGAAGTTGTTTAGTGGAATAGACAATATTTGAAAAATAACTTAGTTTTATTTAATTATTACAAGTTTTCACAATATGTCCGCGTTCCTCAACTTAGAAGCGAGTAGTAAGTGTAGAGCAACGAAAGAGCGCTCTGGTAGTAGGCGAGTTACATAAATGCCCAGGCATGATTTATAATAATATATATAACTTGAGCTAAAGGTTTTTTCATCTCCCAGATAAAAAAACGGGGGGTTGAGTCTGTACCTGTGTCAAACGCAATGACAATCCTGTTAATCTGTCAAAGTTATCGTCCTTCCGGAGTGACGAACTGACAAATGACAAAGCTATAGTAATATAGACACATGAATAGAAAGTCTATTGTCAATATAGCGGACAAGGTTATCAATATCCATATTTGGTTAAGTTGCGAGTCGAGACAAAAGCGGTGTGTCCTCAGTCTGGCGGGATGGCGGGAACAAAGCCCTGTTTTCCCGCCTAATAATCAACAGACACACACACACACTCAACTTTGCCTATCTATACACGTTCTCTCACTCACACCACCTCTGTCCGTTTTATTAATGACACCATGGATGAATGGCTTCTACAAATGATATGTCACTCAACCATTAAGAGTACATTTATAACGTGAACATATTCAGTATGTTTTGTGGGCAGAAACAACAACAAAAAAAACATAGACAACATTGCTCTTCCGTAAACATTAGCTCTTAAAACGAAACAAAAACATTATTGTTTAGTGAACAACGTTCGTAATGTAAATACACGGCTAACCCCTCTCTGAGCCTGACACTCAGCCCCAGTCAGTGCCATGCTATAGTTGCCAGTGAGTGGACCTGTTTTAAGTTTCTCTTTATTGCCGTATTTTATTACGGCCTCCTTCCTTTTTTGGGTTTCTTTAACTTGTCGCAGGTCAGCCTTGTCTTCATTCTTCCGACGAGCTTCAGAGGTTAATTTGACAGATAGATTTAGAGGTTAATTTGACAGATAGTTTTAGAGGTTAATTTTACAGATAGTTTTAGAGGTTAATTTGACAGATAGTTTTAGAGGTTATTTTCAAAATATGCATGAAGTTGAGGGTAATCCTTGTAGGGACCAAAACTTGGTCATTTTGTAGAACTTAGTATTGTACAATGATACATTACTTAGTTAGTTAATGTAGAATGACACAGCCAGTGTTCTCTAAGTTCGGGCATACATAAAGAATGGCCGATGGAGCCTCTGTTTCCATTACTACCACAGACACAGCCTCTTTGGGACTTTGGGTGCCCCCCCTTCCCCCGCCCCGTTAAATATTTACAGCGACTCACTTAAACTCACTCTCGTACTTGGGTTACTTTTGGGTCCCATTCGAAGCTTATTGGGCACTTGACTTTGTACCCATCAGGACTTAGTACCCAGAGATCAGCCTGAATTTATAATTTTTGAAATTTGATACTAATCTTCTCTATAAATTAATCTGTCTGTATATCAGAGGCTAGGTGTGGTGGCAAACAGAGCAAGCATCTCTATACATAAAATTTTAAATAGTTTTTTTTTTTGTATTTCTTGGCCTTATGTACGATGCATATTAGCCATATCATTGTTATCTAGTTAATTACGACAGCCATGGCCCCGGGCGGGAGTTCTATCTACGAAATAGAACTCAAACCCGGACGGGATCTGAACCCGCAAACCATGGTGAGACCATGCGAACAAACCCATACGCACTAGCCCGCACGGCCACCATGGCCCCCATTTTGAATAGTTTTATGTATTTATATATTGTTAGTGCTTATTTAATAACTTTTAAAATCATAAATTATGTTCTGCCAGATTGCCTCATGATGAAAGCAACCTCGAAAGCCAGCTACCATAAAATAATAAAATCTGTAAGAGGTCAGACTACATTTTTATTTTGCAGCCACTTTTCACTATATCAGCCATCTTCACACTAATTAAAGCATAGTTTGTCTTTGAAAAATATATACATTTTTATTAGAGCATTAATTTTGGTTACAAGTCAAAAAATGTTTTAATAATAATAGTAATAATATTTATTTTCGTTAATCCATAAAATGGTAATTGGATATGTCGTACAATTTTGTGGATCAAGGTAGCTTATACAATATATGTGTCATTGGTATAGAATCACTATTTGTAACACTTACCTCAGACAGGAACAGTTGAAAGAATCATTTATTTTCCTGTTATTTGGCAGTGTCGGAACTGATTCAGCCGCTTCAAAAAACCATTATATGCAGCTTGGCAAGTTCTGAAAAACACAATAATATATATAAATGTATGATAAATACATTTTTTTTTTTTGAATAATTTCAATCAGAATTGAAGTATAGTATTGTAAATTCTAATCCATATGTATTAGATTGTAAGAGTTATTATCCGTTTATGTATCTAATTTATAAGCTATCTTAATGTATACATTCTTATGATGTATCCTTTAACGTAAATAAATATTATTATTATTATTATTATTATTATTATTATAAAACAAATTTTAATTCTTTATAATTATATAATTCTTTGTTTGAATATTTACAGGAAAAGAACGACTTCTAGGTTTTTCAGTATCCAAGTTGTATAGGTCTATATATAAGATGTATAGGGAAAGTTAGTTAATTAATCAGAAGTTTTCCAAAAATTTCATGTTTTCTGACCCCCTGATCCCAAAAATTGTATGTCTGTGAACACGATAATTAGCGATTATAATCGATAATTAACGATAATTAGCGATAATTTATCATCTCGAAATGTTAACAAACACCATGATCCCTCCTTTACCTTTTGCTGAAAATCAACAAGTGTTACTCTTATTGTGTCCTGAATTCACATAAAACAAATCGTATTGAATGTACATTCATTACACCGGGAGTTATCGTGTTCACAGAGAGGAGAACATACACATAACTCATAGACAGAATTTTTTAAAAAAATTTTAAATTTTAATTTTTGAATTTAAGGGGTTGTATAGATAATGGATTTCCCAGCTCGATATAACTGCGGCAAAATAAATTTCCCGCTTTTCCTGTAAGCTTTTTTTCTCCTTTGTCTGATTTGACTGAAAATCAGTAGGTGACTTACTTAGGAGTTCCTGAGTCCAATTTCGTTTCGAAATTTTAAGGAGTGTTATTGTAATGAAGTTAGGCCCTATTGGCATTGACCTGAAAATCAATAGGTTGTAAAGATTCGGTTTTGGATCAAGTTTCGATATTGAGTTATCGTCGATGAACTGATTATATCGAAATGACACCTATCGATCAGCCAAGTCCGTCAAAGGGAAGGGGGAGAACTTTACCCCAATTCCTTCAATAATTGGCAGTATAATGAATGTATTGAGACGACATTGTATAGGGGTAGAGAAGCCACTAAGTAGGACAGTGAGCCCCCCTCCAACATACAAACCAAATATATATTCTGATTCAAAAATGACAAAATTTAGGCGTTTGTAAGAAAAATAACAACAGACTATAAGTACGTAGAAAACAATATATATTTTGAAAAGGAAAAACGAAAACAAAATATTATCAAAAATGATTGTTATCTTATATAGGTACAATCAAGTAGAATATAACAATAAATACTTATTATATATAATATAAATACAATATTAATAGTTTTTTTACCTTCAATAAAATATAAATTACAGTTTAAAGTTATTATTAAACAACGATAATTTTTAATTAGTTTTCATTAATATATTTTCACAAGATGAAATAATGACTTAGATAGTGATCATAAATTAATATATTTTCACAAGATGAAATAATGACTTAGATAGTGATCATAAATTAATATATTTTCACAAGATGAAATAATGACTTAGATAGTGATCATAAATTAATATATTTTCACAAGATGAAATAATGACTTAGATAGTGATCATAAATTAATATATTTTCACAAGATGAAATAATGACTTAGATAGTGATCATAAATTAATATATTTTCACAAGATGAAATAATGACTTAGATAGTGATCATAAATTAATATATTTTCACAAGATGAAATAATGACTTAGATAGTGATCATAAATTAATATATTTTCACAAGATGAAATAATGACTTAGATAGTGATCATAAATTAATATATTTTCACAAGATGAAATAATGACTTAGATAGTGATCATAAATTAATATATTTTCACAAGATGAAATAATGACTTAGATAGTGATCATAAATTAATATATTTTCACAAGATGAAATAATGACTTAGATAGTGATCATAAATTAAATTGAACAATAAAGGATATTTTGTTTGGTAACTTCTTAGTTCTAGATCACATTTTTCATTTTATTTTTTTACTGAAGAGTGTGGAGCGTCTAGAACCGACTAACACTAAGGTAAGCCGGAGGGTTGGCAGCCCAGCTCAGTATTTGTTATCAAACGCAACTAAACCGTAAGGTTGTTTATGCTTGCATGACCTCGTCTAGCGGGAACGACGAGAGCCAAAATATGATTCACAGAATTGTTTTTCAGAGTTGAAATTGTTACAGAATTCTATTATAAAAATTAAATATTAAGAAATTATTTTTAAAAAAAATATTTCATAACCAGGAATACCTATTTGTTAAAAAAAAAGGGGGGTTCGAGTCCCCTTTTTAATTCATTTTGCCTCCTGAGGCCCGTGTCTTTAGCCCCCCCCCCCCCTCGTCGCTACGCCACTGCATTGATTTTAGTTGAATCTATCAATTGGTTTTAGATGGAGAGCCGAAAACTAAGTTGGTCAAATCGTGCTACGGAGATTCATTGCCACTGATTCAGCAACGACTTTTTTTGGATATAGGGGGCGAAATTCCGGTGAAAATAATATAATAAAAGCCTAATAGAAATAAAAGACGTTGTCTTCCCACTGTTTTATTTAACACCAGAACCGGTTTTCGACGCAACAGCGTCATCATCAGTGGTTCATCCCACCCACACAGCATAACTAGTTAACCGGTACTAGAAAACCGGTTCTGGTGTAAAATAAAACAGTGGGAAGACAACGTCTTTTATTTCTATTAGAAATCTCGTCCCACCACATCTTACTATCACATATGGATAATAAAAGCCGTTCATTGTATAACATACAGCTGAAGAATTAACTTGAGGATTTTTCAAAATTTCATATCTTCTAAAATTGAATATCGTTCAATGAATGTGTGAATAATATTCAGAGTAAATGAACAATTTAACTTAGTGGAATAGGGTTCACTTGTGGTCGAGTAGTGTCGACTGGTGAATAATGAGAACCTTCTCTGATGACTTGGGCACACACGAAATTAGTTTGCCTCCGTCAGTATGTCACCCATTGTTGACAGTAGTAGCTTTTGTGCCCCTTCTCAGTATGTTGACATCTCTAAGCCAACATTGTGTGAGGGGCCTGGCGAGATTTGACAGTTATGGAGAAAGCCTAAAAGTTATTTACAATAATAATATGTCACTTCGATTTGAATGTGTTGGACAAAATTGTGATGTAAAAAAAAATATATATATATATCGTCCACATATACACAAACTAAATCAAATCACATTGAATTCAACAAATACAATACGTCATACAACAAAGTTAGGGCCGGTTCTTTTCACTCTCCCTGTAAAATCGATTGTTTCCCTCATCGACCGATTAGGCTGAAAATCGATACGTGTACTCAACACAAAAACCCTAATAACTGCCGATGTAATGAATGCATCGACATAAAATTGATTAGTTCGTTCTGAGGAAGTACGTAGTTATTGTTGTGACTCATGCTTCAACTACAAGGTCATATCGCCTACTACCAGAACGCTCTTTCGTCACTCTGGTGGACATGAGCCCGACTCTACTATGAGAGCCCTAAATTTTGCCTACCCTAAATTTTTGTTTACCTAGAGGAACCATCACTTGACGTCCCATCCGGACGGCGTATTCAAGGTTTCTTCACCTGCCAGATAAATGCCTCGGCCGGGTTTCGAACCCGCAATCTTGAAGTTCAGTAAGCTTTTTGAGGAAGTACATTGCCGGTGAGACACCGACGAATTTTTAAATATATTTCGACAGTTTCCTAATGACAGGATTACATATATTTTAATTGAAGAAGAGCAGCTAAGAAAGGGCTGAAGATGAGTTTTAGGGTAGAAACCCCTTAATTATTATATGATACAATTTCTGGAGGACCTATGCATATTTTCATATATTTCATTTAATATGATCCTCCTCCATGTCCAAGTGAAATTTCTTATAGATAGAGAGATAAACTTGTTATTGCATTAAGGAATACAACCTTTATGGTAATGAATGTTTTTTTTTACATAATACATATTCTTATATTTATAGAAAAGAAAAAAAAAAAAATATATAATAAATAGATAATATAGTAAATAAATAATATAGTAACTAAATAAAAATTTACAAATAATATTAAAATAATAAATGAACATGCTTTTCAATAGAAATAGTGCAAGCAATTAGAAAACAAAAACAAATCAAACTTCAATGTAAAACCAAATAAGACTTTTTTTTTTTATTTCTTTTTTTTTGGCCTCATGTGCGATGCAAGAGTCACTGTGTTATCTAGTTATTTTACGACATCCATGGCCCCGGATTGGAGTTGTATCTACGAAATAATCGAAATAATCTCACTCACTCCCGGGCGGGATTCGAACCCGCAAACCATGGAAGACCATGCGACCAAAGCCCTACGCTCCAGCCCGCACGGCCACCATGGCCCCCAAATATGTAATGGCTCCTCTACACTATGGCCCATCTTGAGCCACTGTGAGCCATCACCATTGTGTAGAGGGGTAGATGGCCTGTAGTGGCCTAAGTAGTGGATGATGGAGATGGTGATGGCCATGGATGGCGTTGGGAGCGGTCCGACTACACACATCAAAGGAGGCCCCAGCATGCACAGGTAAGCTGCGCAGTGGCTAAAATGGCACGTCCACACCATGGGCCATCATTATTTCCTTTATCGCACGCTTATCAGTGCCTGCTGCTTGTTGTCATGATAACACTGATTTTAGTAATTATTATTATTTAATTATAACGAAATATTTAGTTTATTGAAATATTAGTTTATTGAAATATTAGTTTATTGAAATAATTAGTTTTCTATAACAAGAAAGAGCTGTTTATTATTAATCATGGCAAAATCGAAAAAAGAAATAAATTGGGTTCCAGAAGAGACATTTAAGTTTATTGAGTTGTATCAAAAGGAGTTTTGCATTTGGAACCCGAAAGACAAGCTTCATAAAGATAAAAATAAAGTAAGTTTTAATTGATCAAATTATGTTTTTTATATAATGTTCTGCTTCTCCATACTAGTTACTAGGCAACTTCTTATTGAGAAATTATAAATTCACTATGGCCCATTCATGCACATCGAGAATGGTCCATCTAGATGGACCACTGTGTGGATGCGTCCATTCAGGCCATCATAATGGGCCATGATAATGGTGACCATCATGATGGGCCATGATAATGGTGACCATCATGATGGCTCACAATGAGCCATAGTGTAGAGGAGCCATAAGCAATATATTGAATACAATTTTTCTTAAATTGACTTTTTACAGTGAAAAATAAAAATAAATTGTTGAATTTTTTAACATAATTTATGAAAAAATGTCTTATAGTTTCGTTTCAATTATTTATGATAGCATCTGTCGCATGATAAAGAAAGCTATTCCTGCTTTCCAAAAGATAACTTTATTGTAGAATAATACTTCCCTGAGAACAATTTTCCTATAATGTTATTCTACTCTGTATCGTATAAACTGAGTATTATTGCTTTCTGGAAAACAATTTTCCTATTGTTGTTATTGTATTCTATTGATCAGAATCTGATCTATTGTTGTCTGGAAGCGGCCAAATATTAGCGGTGAGCTTCTACCCTAAGCTCACCGCATTCACTTCTCTCTCATATGAAGAGCTTTCTGGGCCTCCATCCCCCTTCTGAGTTCTGATTTACCAACTGTTTACTGTAGGGGGGAGGGTCAGTGAGAAAACTGAACTGGGTAATGAAAAAGAGAAATCCAGAGATACGTTTGGTTTTTTCCAATCTCCCAGTTTCTAATATAAGTTACGCAGATTTTTATAATTTCTAATATTCGTGCGAATGAGAAAAGTTATAATTGGCATTTGCGAATTTGAATGCGAATATTGACCTGTTCATATATGGAAAAGTCGTCGCTAAATCACCTACGTAAATCCTTCCCCAGCTCGATTTATCAACTCCTTTTTCATGAAATTTAACATTTTTGCAGAGATATTGTGAAACACTTAATAAAAAATATAAAGAAAAATGTATGTTTTTCAAAAATATTGTCATTGAAGGCGATATGACCTAATAGTTAATGCCCGGGCATGAGTCATAATAACTAATTACTAATCTAGACATACAAAGGCAAACTGGTGTTGCCTAGTTTGCCTCCACGCCTCGCTGCTGGCTGAGATTGAATTAAACAAGGGGAGTTATCTTGAGAAGGCAGCACTGTGTATGGGCGAGAAGACTGATCCTGAGGTTAGCTAACATGGTAAGCCTCCTCTTCTGATTAGATACAGGAGATCCAGAGGCTTCTGGAGGGAGGAAGGGGGTGCCCTTATACAATACAGATTTTGGGGCCCTATGAAGATAGAATGGCGTGAAAAACATAACATTAATGACATTTATAGTAGATTTATATAACAATAACATATAATTATATAACAATAACATATAATTATATAACAATTATAAAAAAATATGTGATGTGGCCATTACAGAACTTTCTTATACCAACCATACTTTTACAAATCACTCTCTCTCCCCCTCTCCCCCTTACCCCCTCACCCTCTCCCCCCTTTCCGTCTCACCCCCTCTCCCTCTCACACCCTCTCTTTCCTTAAATTCATTTCATTCTGCCAGTATTGGTGGGTATAAGAAAGTAAAACTTGCACGTCAACGGTTTTCTTTGTTTCATTGTACAACATAGTAGATATATAATGAATGTGAGAGGAGGAGAGAAAATGATCTGTATAATTGTTGTTGGTATAAAAAAGTCCTGTATTGGCCACTTCACTTTTTTTTTTAAATAATTTTTAATAAAAAAGATAGGTTAGAACTTTTCTATAGAATTAAAAGTTTTCTGATAGATTTAAAAATCGTCTAAAAGTATGTGTTTCGAAACGGTCTTCGACCACAAAACGTTCTTCGGCCAAACCATTCTCCATATAAGAGGTGTCTTTCAGTTTTTCTCTACAACATGTACTTGAAAAGATTTTTGATTAGGTAGTAAGAATAAGCGATATATTGTAAAAAGTACTTAGGCCCAGGAGTAAAGTGGTCTCAATATTCGTTCGATTTCGGCCAAAATTTAATGAGATCTATGTTAGCACATGTGACACCTTCATATCAAATTTAAAGTTCATAACTACAATCGTTTCTACGTTAGACCACTCACAACTTTTCAATCACATACACACACACGCACAGTCAGATATTATCGCGGAAAAGTATTATGAGGACCTTGAAAAGTGAAAATCCATTGAAAACTCTATACTCTACACCTAAAGTATTTGGCCGATTTCAATTAAAATCGAAAGGTGGCGTTCATATTGGGTTCTGGATTCACATATAGAATTTCAAGTTAATACGTCATAACATAGGCAGTTATTACCCCGTCCTTCAGTTTCCCGCCCTTAAGGCGATCTGACTGAAAATTATAGCTGTCGTCTTTTAGAGATATTGGATTCAAATATAAAATTTTAATGTGGATACTTTCATTAAATCAGCTGTTATTGAGTTCAGCCCTTTGCTGCAAATGTCTGATTAAATTCTCCTTGAGCCAAGTTTAACTGGCTGTTAATTTTCTCATTAAGTTTTAACTGTTGGTTAAGATCCATCATTGTCAGGGCAGGTAGTCTCCAACCCCTTCAATATGTTGCTCCTGTTATTGCCTCCGTCCTTCGGTCTTCCAAACAACCAACAAATATTAAATTTTAATTAGTCTAACTTAGTCACTGTGGCACATTATTAAAAGCCACCCCCTCACTTTTCTTTACCCCTAGGGAGAAAATTACTTTTAAACAAGAAAACCAACCTCTTTGGCCTACACAAGTATTTCTTGAAAATACTTAATTTTTTTTGAAACTTTGTACCAAGATAATTGATGACAGGGAAGTTCGCCTGTTTGAAAAAAAAGAAAAAGAAGAAAGTCTACCAACTTGCTGTTTCTGTTCTGGAAATACAGGTGGGCAGCATTTTTCACAGGGTGTTATAATAACTCCAATACTGGGGTAAAGTTGTTAGAGTAACTATAGTAACCTACTAATCACTGGCGTAGCTACAGAGGCGCAAATGTGCCTGGACCTCAATTCCATCATTTATCATATATATAAAGCTGAAAATTGTATTGTATTTGGATTTTTATTTAATTTAATTTTTAATAACATTTTGCATTTTATACAAATAAATGTAATTTTGTTGGAATTATTGATTTGCATTTTTTTATTTCATTTTTTTTATTGGGTGGGGGCCCTTGGAAAGAAATATTTAACTAGGCCCCCCTAAAACCTACTTACTCAGGTGCCTTTTCAGGACATTTGAAATAGGGTGGCAACCCTCAGAAAGCCTTGAGGGATAGGGCTTAAGGTTTTTTTTTACTCTCACTTCAAGTTAATGACACTTTTGCCAATAGCGATGGACAAAAATAAAATAAAATAAAAACTGTTGAATATTTTAGGAAAACTAACGAGTTGTGAAATTCTTCACCATAAATCTGTTGTGTTTCACATTCTCTTGAGATGGAGTACTTTGAGTCAATGTTTTCCATTTTCCTTAATTTTTGACGTGAAATGTTTTTATGGAGGTGTCTGGTACAAGTATTTCCGTCACGCAAAATCCTAAACAAAAAATGGGCTTTATAACCTTGGGAACCCATATTTAGTCTCCAGCACTTCCAGCACCCCTGGAACTACCATAATAAAGCGACTTTTGGTGACTCCAGCACCCCTGGAACTACCATAATAAAGCGACTTTTGGTGACTCCAGCACTTCCAGCACCCCTGGAACTGCCATAATAACCCGACTTTTGGTGACTTCAGAGCACTTCCATAATCTATGGATATGCAAAAGTAGGCTGCTAAGCCAATATGCGAATGAAAAGATAAAACCCATAAGAGACGTTTACAGAGAATTGGCGCCATTAAAGTTAATCTTCTCTCCAGAAAAAGGATACGCAAAGAAGTCATTTTTTTCCCCATAGATATGCATTTCTCATATGTACTCGTATTCTAAGTTTCATCAAAATAAATCAATGGAAAGATGGTCTAAGTCCGACAACGGGCCACAACCAAACATTATGAACTCGTTATAAAGGTTTCGTTTTATGGTTATCCTCCAAATAGACAGATCCCAAAACTATTACATCGGTTACCAAACTGACTACATCCTTTAAGATAACTTGTGTGGTCAATATTGCCGTAAACTTTGGCAGTTTGTTTGACAAACATTACTGTAAACTTTGGCAGTTTGTTGGTCAATATTCGTCTGAAGTTTGTCTGTTTGTCGTCTTTAGTTGTTCTATTTAGATAACGTCTGTGTTGCTGTTAGACAAGATTGGGTTAGACCCCACTCTAAACAGTTCTACATGATTTGCTGACTCTTATCCTTTGATAGCTTTCTGCAGCATCGGTGAATCCCCGTCAGTGTACTTCCCCAGTTCCATATTTCAGCTTTTCTCCGTCTGATTTGGCTGAACAACAGTAAATGTCTTACTGTATTAAATTTCTGTCGATACCTCCATCATCGACAGTAAATAACAAATTCATAACTCTCATTCAGTATTTTTGTGATATGTGTTCCCCAGTGAATTAATCTATTCAGTTTTCGCTCTAAATCCAATTGTTGACTTACACATGGATTCATACTCAATTTTATATCGATATATTCATTACATAAGCAGTTATTTGTGTAAAAATAAAGAAAAAACGTATGTTTTTGAAAATATTGTCTATTTCACATGATATATAAAATGTATGGCAGTATTTTCGATATAGCTACCATCATCAGCCACGACTCAAGTGGAAGTTCAACAAGTTCACATTCCGAACTGTGAAGTTCTTGAACTTCAGTAGCCATGTATTCAGGGGCGTAGCCAGGATTTTGAGCAGGGGGGGGGGGGGGGGGGGCAAAGTTAGGCACTCCTCGCAGTTTCCGTTGTTAGCGCTGCAGACTTTTGTTATTAATTTGGGAGAGCCCCCCTGAGGTAACCACTGACTGTAATACTTAAGTTGACTTTACATGAGCAACAAATGCACGCTGTGGTTTCTGTGCTTTTAGAATTAAATGACTCATAGCCAATAGCGTGCATTTGCTGCTACTGCGCTTTGCATTTTTACTGCACATGTAAAATCAGCTTTAAGAGTATAAAGTATAACATAAATGACGATTTTGAGCGAGGAAATGAAATGATGGAATTCATGTATATTTAAATAAATGTAATAAGACTTGTTTTGTACATGTACATTTATGTAACAGCTGATTGCTGATTTAGGAATCAGACGCACGGAAAATTTGTAGATCCTATTGGTAACTTGCAAGCCATTTCTAATAAAAACTATTTTTTTAGTTTATTTCATTTTTATCTTGGTTTTTTGCTCTGGCCAGGGGGAGGGGGGCACGCGCTGTTCAACAAATCGTCATGCATCATTAGTTTACTAAGATATTTGAGTTCAGCCCGCCCCTCAGATCCCTGTATTTCCTTCTGCTCATTTGGATGATTTCATACGTGTCGTCTTTATGAGGTTTTGAATTTATATATATACAATTACGTGTCGATACGTTTACATCGGTAGTTATAAAAGTTTTAGATTTTCATGTGATTACATTCATTCTATCGGTAGTTGGTGTGACACTGTGACAGACAGAAATTTTGTAAGTCAAACAGAGGGTTGGAAAACATGAAATTCTGGTGAAAATTAAATATTGAATTTCCAGAGAAATAAAAAAGGGGAAGAAATGTTAAGCAAAACCAGATTTTTAATATTCATTTCATAATACCAAAGAATCAAGTATCTTAATTGGCTGATTTTAATGTAGAAAGAGTTGGTGGAAAAGTTGTAAATGAACTAACAAACTGGCTGTATTTTTTAGCATGTCGTTATAAAGTTTTGATACCTAACTTCCAAGACTAATTGTATCTAACTATTTGTGTAAACAAACTTTAACCACAAGTCTTTCAAAGTTGTTCAACTTTATTTGTAAGTTTCGATTGCTTCTTTCGAGACATTGTATTGTCTTGCCTAGTATCAGCCTTCATAAACTCAATCAACTTGGAATCAACTAAAACATTTGTAAAAAGTTAAATGTGATTATTTTGGCCCGGATCTATGGAAGACGGGGGGGCTAGTAGAGGTGTTACCCTTCTCTTCTCCGCAAATTTTGTGTCGAAACATTCATTACATTGGAAAAGCGAATGTTTGATTCGAGCCCATTTCATTCTCCGATTTCACAGAAAATTAATAGGTTTCGTCTTTATGGGTTTCAAATTTTATTATAATTTTTATTTTTTTTAAATTTTTGCTTTCAAATCATTACAAAATACAACAAATGATAAATAGGCTACCTCCTCCCAGAAGACGGGAGGGGGAGCAGTCAACTAGGACTGTACAATCACTGTTAGTAAATAGACATATTCATTCTATCTTTGACATAATATGTCTACTAGGTCATATCACCTACTACCAGAGCGCTCTTTCATCACTCTGGTGGACATGAGCCCGACTTTACTGTGGGAGTCCTAAATTTTGCCTAACCTAAATTTTTATTGACCTAGGGCAGGGGTCTTTAACGAGTACCTGACATCGTACAGGCTCGGGACCATTGCTTAACGTCCCATCCGAAGGACGGCGTGCTTAAGTTTATTTTACCTCCCAGATAAGGGCCTCGGCCGTGTTTCGAACCCACGACCTTTAGCTCAGAAGGCAAGCACGCATACCACTGAGCTACCGGCGCCCTCTCTTAGACATATATCAATAAGAAGAAAAAGTAAATATATATAGACTTAGATATAATCAACAATAATAATGAGAATAATAATAAGAGTGGACACTTGATAAATTAATAGTGGGAACTTAATAAATTAATATTAAGTACATATTAAGATAGAAGATCCCTAAGAATAAAGAGGAGAAATACAAAAAAAAGAGAATGAAAAAAAAAAATAAATAAAGAAATAAAAAATATAATCTAAATTTCATGTTGATATGTCATTAGAAGGCACTTATTAGGGTTTTTCTGTTAAGCCTCTCTCCCCCTCTCTCAGACAGGAGGTGTCCTTATTGGACCACAATATAAAGTTTCACATCCATATGTCATTTCCCATAGGCACTTATATTAGGGTTTTTAAATTCATCCCCCAGGTCTTTTATGAGTTAATGGATTTAAATAATAAAATTCCCCCCCTTCCTCTCAGCTGACTTAAAATAAAATTTTGTTTCGATATATTCACTTTAAGAGAGAGTTATTGCGTTCATAGAGGAAGGGTCCCCATCATTTTTGGAATCAGGGGGCAAAGTATCCCAACGCTCATTTTGCCGATCAATTCTGACCAAATATCTGAAAAATCCACCACAAATCTAATGGGTTAATGTGGATAGATGGAATAATAAACAAATATATGACCTCCCTAAATAAAGGGAATTATTCCAAGCACTGAAATTTATAAAATAAAGCTGGCCACAAATATTTGCTCGGGTATTATATAGGTACACAGTGTTGTGTAAACATGAATTTAATATTACTTAAAGGATATCTCTCTATGGAGGGGATTTTCACAAGCTTCTTTTTCCAATAAATATCATATCGGATGAAAAAAAGTCGTCGGTGATTCACCGGCAATGTACTTCCCCAGAACGGATTAATCAATTAACTTTTCGCTCCCCCTCCAGTACCTACGGTTGCGCTAATATTCAACAGTTGAATTACATAAGGGCTCCTAAGTCCCCATACTAAATGTTGTGTCAATAAATTCATTACATCGGCAGTTATTAGAGGTTTGGAGTTAAACCTCCCCCCTAACCCCCCCTCTTCTCCCATTCGACCGATCTGGCTGAAAATCGATAGGTTTTGTCTTTTTAAGGTTTTGATCACACATATAAAATTTCGTGACGATACATTTATTCAATCGGCAGTTATTACAGTATTTATCTTAAATCTTCCCCCTAACCCCCCATTCTCTTTGGTTGATTTGGCTGAAAAACAATAGGTGTCATCGTTAGACGGTTCTGGATTTAAATATAAAATTTCGTCTCTATACATTCATTCTATCGGGAGTATCGTGTTAACAGACACACAGACATTTTTAATTTCATATTTGAAATCTAGAGGTTGGAAAGCATGAAATTCTGCTGAAAACTCCACATCGGATTTTCGACCGATTCGGCAGCTCTTCAGGGCGAAATATAATAACAATGAATGCAGGTGTTATGATGATGCGGTAAAGCAAGTGAGTGGATGAATGGATCCTGATTTGTGTCTTGTGGAGTGTTCATTGAGGTCATTGTGGAGTATTCTGAGGGAGTCCTGTATAAGTATTCCCTGTCAGTCCCAAATATTTCACGGTATTAGTCTGAGAGAGACCTCGGAATTAAAGCCCGGATATATTTTTGACGTATCATAATTAATGGAATGTTCTAGGCTTCAGAAATCCGATATAAACCGGAGGTGAGAAAGACACTCAGTCAGCTACTTTTGGATTTTGACCAGCTAGTAAGTTAAGATGTAAACAATTGCTTTCAATTACGTTTTGTGTCAGATTTCAGGTTGTGAATTAACTTTTTAAATGTAAATATTAATGTTTCCTTTGGACTAGGTTGATTTTTTATTAATATAAATACAGTTGTGCGTTTCCTTCTGACAATTAAATTTTCTTTTCGACTGGCCTGGCCATTATTGGAGAAACAGTAAATTAAGAATTACTATAATGTGGGTTAGTTTCTAAGTCACAGACTCAGAAGTTGAATGTCTGTGACTCTAATTACATTTTTAACAGTTACATTAAACGTTTCCCCAACATAACTGAACAATAGCAATATGGCTGAAATCTGGGGTGTCAAATTGCGGCTGTGCCAATCGGATGTGCAGCCAGGTTATCGGAGGTGGTCTCAGTCCTTGAGAGGGTAGCTCAAGAGATCTCCCGCCAATTCCAATAATATTGAATCAACAGGCGCCCCCCCCCCCCCCCCCTCCCCCCCAAATAGACTTTGACTGAGTAAATAAAAGAACAACAAAAACAAGAAAAGTAAATACATTTGTGAGTGTGTGTGAGTTTATCGTTACCCAATGTATTTGTGAGTATGTGTGAGTTTATCGTTACCCAATGTATTTTCAGAGACTCCCTTACTTTCGAGTCTACTTGGGCTTAATATATAATTCACGCTGCCATGATGATAATAATAATGATAATATATAATTCATGCTTTATATTCAGTATATTGAAATAGTATACATTTAATGGACCTGGGCAATACGAAAAAAAAAAAATTGTAGGATGCTAATTGTGAGGAGAAAATCAATATAGTACAGTAGTGTAGAAAGGCCGATTCTGGGGCAAGTGGTGGTGGAGGTATATATGACAACCTTTGACCATTCCCCAGCCATCCCCCACTACTATAACCTCCCCGTGTGGTTATCCGTTTCAGGTTATGATACCCTTAATCGCCATTGTAACCTCCCCGTGTGGTTATCAGTGTCAGGTTATAATAACAATTATTCTGTTTTTAGTAATATCGATTCTATAAAATATAAATTGTATCCAATATCGATTATTGGAAATATATATTTTTTTAAATACGCCTCCCTAGATTTTTTTCACATTTCAATATCTGTAAATTATCATTTTTATTTAGCCCACTTGCGCTCCCAAGCGCCTAAAAATCAAATTATTATTGATATTAAATCAATTTGGTGTGACTACTTAACAAAAAAAAAACATATCTGACGGGGTTTGAACTCACCACCTTCCGTATGGGAGGCTGGCTTGCTAGAAGAAAAAAACATTACTTACAGTTTAAAAGTTACAACCAAATACAAGATAACTGGTTCAAATAAACAGTAAATCATACTTACATACATCCTAACTTACTAACTGGTCTAGTTAAACAAAGATAATCCATAAGCACCCCTACCCTAGGAAATTAAACCAGGGTAGGCAACATTTAGGCCACCTATTCTCGGGCTAATGTCCATCAGAGTGACCAAGCCCGGGCATGAGTAACTAAGCATAAAATTTCCAAAGCCTAGTACTTTCTATGAAACTTCGTTGGTTAAATTGTTAACTAAACTGGAACCGTCCACTGGGGCATCTACCTGTAAGTTAGTTATCGTGACTCATGCCCGGGCTTTAACTACATCATATCGCTCGGGTGGACATGAGCCCGTCTCTACCTAGGTAGGTGTCTTTAATGAATACCCTCACATCGTACAGGCTCGGGACCATCCCTTAACTTCCCTTCCGAAGGACTAATAGCAAAGATCCTTACTTCCCAGACAAACATACTCCAAAAACAGAAAACGATAGTTTCCAATTTAGGAAGGAATCAAATCAATAGGAAAATTTATTAAATTTTGTACATAACGGATTCAGGATTGGGTACAAATTGAACCGTTAGCAGAAGACAAAGTGAGTGGGTAGGTTTGAAAGTATCAGCTGGCTGGTTAGTATGCAAATGAGGGGATGGAGTCTGTACAGATGCTCTGTTAGCTTGGGTCTTGTAGCCAGCTCACCTCTCCTTCCTAATCTGTCCAGGACAAACTTCACAGGGGGCGCGATTAACTGGGAGGGCGCTTACTGCCACACCGTTCAAAATAGTGTTCAATTTTTTTTTTTTTTTTTTTATTTTTTCTTTTTTTTTCATGCATATTTACAATAGGTACAAACCATGAGTCAATTTGTTGACGATTATATAGGTTAGGTTAGGTTAGGTTTTATGACTCATGCCCGGGCTTTAACTACGAGGTCATATTGCCTACTACCAGAGCGCTCTTTCGTCATTCTGGTGGACGTGAGCCCGACTCTTCTGTGGGAGTCCTAAATTTTGCCTACCATAAATTTTGATTCACTTAGGGCAGGGGTCTTTAACGAGTACCTGACATCGTAAAGGTCGGGACCATCGCTTAACGTCCCATCCGAAGTTTATTATTTTACCTCCCAGACAAGATAAACTAAGGGCCTCGGTCGGGTTACGAACCCACGCTCTTGAGCTCAGAAGTCAAGCACGCATACCACTGAGCTACCGGCGCCCTCGACGATTATGTATAATAGGATAAAGTGAAATAATAAATAGGATTATTGATAATAATAACCGGCTAGAAGTCAATACGCAATTAATTCAGTTTATAATACTGTTAAGATTATAATACTTGAAGCTCCCTTTGTGATTAGGTCAATATTTAACAATGGGCCCTACGGAGCCCTTTACAGTTCTACTTTTGGAAGCCTATAAAGGAAAATGAATCCATTCTTTTTTTACAATTGAATTTTTCCCTCTTTGTCTTCCAATTATCTTCGAATAAAATTCAGTTTTCAATTTGAAGACAAAATGATTTCAATTAAAGCAGAATCGATGGTCTCGAGAGGTCTTCAACTTTTAGCGCACTGATTGAAAGGAACTCAAACCGTCCGACGAACGTCCTTAACTGCGAGGTTATATCGTCTACTACCAGAGTGCTCTTTCGTCGCTCTGG
Organism: Aradus depressus; assembly: GCA_963662175.1. NCBI lineage: Eukaryota > Metazoa > Arthropoda > Insecta > Hemiptera > Aradidae > Aradus > Aradus depressus. The sequence goes on from OY759222.1 coordinate 4,875,797, forward strand.
TAAGCATTAGCAGCTCACTCTACACTGGAAGTCCTACATTTTGCTTATCCAGGTTTAAGGTTAACGAGTACCTGACACCGTACAGGCTTGGGACCATCCGAAGGACTGCGTGCTCGAAAAAAAGGTTGAAACCCGCGAACTTGAGTTCAGTAGGCAAGCACACTACTGCTAAGCGACAATTTAAAATAAGAGGCTCGGAAGAGATGAAATTCTTGTGAAAACTCAACATCGATAACTGATTACATAACTTCCCCTATACTTCATATACCTGCGAAGTAAAAAAAGAAGAGAATAACCCAGGCATTTAAAATATCATTAAGTAGACTGGAATTTTTTTTTGTCTTTATCCTTAATGGGCTTGATTTAGTCATAGCAGGTCGCCTTTTTTAAATTACTGTAACCTGGATGACGGAGTAAATTAAAAAATACAACTTGACTCTAAAATTTGATATTTTACCAAAATTTCGAAGAGTTCCACTTTCTCAGACAGCAGCCATGCACTTGTAATCGAACGGGTGAGTAACGACGGAAGAAATCCATTTCTGAGGTGTCGAAGTACCTCGTTTATCTATGGAGATAGTTATAGCTATTCCCCTGAAAATGAAAAGTGTCGTTCTTATGGAGTTTTAAATTCACATGTGAAATTTAGTGTCTATACATTCATTACAACGGCAGTTATTGGAGTTTTTCTGAGTTAAGCCTTCCCCTAATTCCCCCTTTCCGTTTAGCAGATTTCGCTGAAAATCTACAGGTGTCATCGTTGAAGGATTACGGATTTACATATAATATTTCGTGTCGATACATTCATTCTATCGGGAGTAATCGTGATATCAGACACAGACATTTTTTTTTCATATTTGAATCTGGAGGATTGCATAACTTCCCCTCTACATCATCTAGCTGCGGAAGTAAAAATAATGTATTATAACAGCAATGTATAAAGGCTATGAGCAATACTGACAGGAGGGTGGGCATTTGCACAAGCAATGCTATTAGAAGGGTGACCATTTGTACAAGTAATGCTGACAGGAGGGTTGCCGTTCGCAAAAGCAATACTGACAGAAGGGTTGCCGTTTGCACAAGCAATACTGACAGAAGGCTTGCCGTTTGAGCAAGCGATACTGACAGGAGGGTGACCGTTTGCACAAGCAATACTGACAGGAGGGTGGCCGTTTGTACAAGCAATACTGACAGGAGGATGTTTGCACAAGCATTGAACGTGATCGAATGGATAATGTGTCTGCTATTTATAAAGATGTGCAACGGGCACAAAGATGTCAGTCTGGCAACTCAGCCGACAACGAGTGCCTTTTGGGGAAAAAACGTGAATCGAACCGGGCTCCAACAGCAATGTTCGGTTTATAGACATAAGTAATTCTGGGGATCTGTTGTAGCTCCCCTGCCTCTTGTCAAGTACCCTTTGTTTAGACTTCAGGGAGCAACTGAACAATACAATACTCCTTGTAGGGCAATTCAACAATACAATAGGACCCTTCAGTAATGGCCTTTTTCGAGAACCCATCAGCCATCTCGTTTCCCTTAAGACTGATGACAACTGCCATTACCCTATGCGACTAAGATAAGCAACATGTGACTTAACGTTCAGTTTAGAGGATACATTCTTATAGATTCCAAGGCATTAAGTCTACAGTAGAGCCGGCATATGGAGGGGTGAAACGGGAGGGGATAGGAACCCATGAAAACGACGCGGTGGCCTTGGGAACGTCTCCCTGTTGGCTATCCCCTTCCGTTTCCCCCCTCCAAGCGACCTGGCCACAACCCCCCGAAGGGACAAGATATACCGGCGCTGCTATAACTGACACTATCAGTAGGTTTTTGGAAGTTGTGGTTCTCAAAGAATATCTGACGGCTTTCAAGCTATGACTTCCGTCGTTAAACTCGTACATGACTTAGGAAGGTTGAACTGGAACTAGAACTGATGATCCAACAGGGTGCCAAAAAAGACACATTCACATAACGTCTGTACAAATGAATTACGGTGGAACACTTGACAATACAGTTCTGTGACGACACAGGTAGCGTGCTTGCTTATTGTGCTCAAAATCGCTGGTTTGAATCCCGGTCGAGGCCCTTAGATTTTTATATGGGAAGTAAAAAAAACTTGAGTACGCCGTTCTTTGAATTTAACGTTAAACGATGGTCCCCTTCCCTAAGTGAATAAAAATTAAGAGTAGGCAAAATTTAGGACTACCGTACTACTGTGGCTAATGTGGCCACTGTGACTACTCTAAAGCCTGGGCAAATATTTTCTCAAATTCCACTTTCTCAAACCGCAGCATGCACTTGTAACCAAAAATGGGAGAGTGACGATGAGAAAGACAGGACATCAGTTGGTCATTTCACATTGGACACTCAATGAGGTCATATTGTGTCTCACGCCCGGGCTTTTAACTACGATGTCATATCGCCTACTATCAAAGCGCTCTTTCGTCGCCAGACATGAGGCCGACTCTACTATGAAAGTCCTAAATTTTGCCTACCCTAAATATTTATTCACTTAGGGTAAGGGGTCTTTAACGAGTACCGGACATCGTACAGGCTTCCAGATTAAAAACCTAAGTGCTTCGAACCCGCGATCTTGAACTCAGTAAGGAAGCAAGTTATCGGTGCTATCCATGGACACGTTGAACAAAATCATTAAATTCTTTAGACTGAAGAACGGTACATAAGAAGTATTTATCATTTACTCCCCTTTGATCTCTCTTCCCCTATTCTCTAATTCGTCAACCTCAATTGTCTAATCATTTAAATTATTTATTTATCCCATTTGTTTTCTCTTTTTTTTTTTGTTATTCTATATTTTTATTATATTTCTTTTATCATATTTCCTAAATTATTCGATCATAATCAATATTATTCCTTTTTTTGTTCATTTTACACATTTATATATTTTTATCATACATTTATTTATTTCTTATCTTATCTTATTTTATTTTGACTATTTTTATTTTTCTTCTCTCTCCTCCCACTTTTCTATCTAGCCCCTACTGTCTAAAATTAATTTTATTTCAACCCTTGGCTGGGCATCCTCCCTTCTCTTTATATAATCAACCATCATAGTACTATGCTCTGTCGATTTTTAACTATTTTATTTTTTTCTTAGTTATATAGATTTTCTTTTTTTTTTACACATTGCCTTCTTTTTTCATGTTAATCTTTTGTTTATGTATATTTATAATTGTCCAGTTTTTCTCCAATGTAGCACTAATTTATTTATCTATCTATTTATTTCTTTGAAAGTCATACTGATACTATATTTCATTGTTTCCTGTTCTTTACTCTGTATGTATTTATTCAAAGGGGACCTCGGTCCCAAAATAATAAAATTTCTTTTCATTTCTTTTTCATTTATCAGATCTATATACCTCGTGAATCCAGCAGTATTGATGTGTAACATTTACAACCTTATGTACCTACCTCCTCAAAGATCGTAGCACATTTCTCCTAGATTCACGCCACAACCTAAAAGTTGTATATAAACAATACTTGATTGAGCAGGAGGCCATCTTTCCATTCAATTAAGTGTTCTCCAACTTTGAGCCTACCTAAGACTGGGGTCCGTGAGACCCCCGAACCTGAGACTGTACTGGCTCAGGAGACCCTTACTTTCACCTGAGCCAAGGTTCACTCCTGTTGTACTTTTCCAATAAGGTTTCATTTACCCCTAATCCCATGGCTAGGTCTGTATCTAATCCTGGCCTCACTATGCTCCTACTAAATAAAGGTCAAACCGACCGGAATCAGGAAAAACACTTCCCCCTCCCCCCAACCCCTAAACCAACCTTTTACCCCAATCAATCCAATCCCTCCCCATTTCAATTCGGATTCGGATTCTACCTTTCACCTGACTGACTTTTGATGCTGTACATCTTTCCCGACAGGATTAACCTCGAAAGAATAAAATCAAGATGTAACAGAAAAAGCGTTACAATAACAACGCAATATAACCAACAGTGTCATCTGAGGGTCAACTTAAACCCATCAAAACCAAGAATATTTTTTTTACCCTTCAATTTATAATTGGGGTAAATAGAGGGGGTTTCTTATTACATAAACATTTTTATATGAAATTAAAATTTTTTTCATTGTATGTATGCTTTAAAGAAGTGGTAAAGGACATTAAAAAAATTAATTCATAATAAATGTCTTAATTTTCTGTACAATATACTTCCTTCATTGGTGAGTTCTGAGATTGCTCACATGTTGACATGGGGTTTGGTTTCGGATTGGCTGAGTTGTGTCTATGTATGTACACCGGCCACGAACCGCGGCCCCTTCAGAGATCGATTATGCAAATCTCTCTCACTCATAGACCTTCGACAATGTGTATAGGCAGTCGTGCAGTACACACTCACACTTCCTTCAATCTTCAATAGTCGTGACTACACTCGTAAATTGTCATACAAAGAGTAAATAGGCAAATTTACTGTCAATAGGCTTTTCGCACAATACTTACAATTCAGGTAATTGCCAACTTTAAAATGGATTAACAACTTTCCCGAGAATCACAAAATGTTGTTTCAGAGTTCGTCTGGAAACTGACAGACTGTAAGACAACCCAAACTATCCGAACCAGAGACTGCAGACTCTGGTAAATATAGTGTGCTATTCCGAGAGAAAAAAGTGCAAAAGTTACTGAAATTGTTGGATGGAATTATTCTCTAAATTTCAAACAATATGAAATAAAATGTATTGATGTGCTTAGCCTGAATCTAATTTTATTTTTTCAATTTTTAAAATGGCTGCCTTAAATGGCTATACAATTTTTTCATAAACACTAGCCCATTCATTTTTTATTCTAAAAATGATCAAATTCGACTTATAATTGAAGTTTAGTAGCCCAAAAAGGAAAAAAATAAAAATTCTGATTAAAAAATATCAATAAAAATAAAATAGAAAATTAAAAAATGGGACATTACATGTTTTTTTTTTTATTTGTTGACCTTAGACCTAATACATATTAACCTAATGTCTGTAAGCGGTGTTATGTGGTTATTTACATAGCATATATGGCCCCAAGAGGGGGAAGTTCTATCGACGAAATAAAACTCTCTTCTGGATGGGATTCGAACCCGCAACCACGGTGAGACCACGCGACCAACGCACTATGCTCTAGGCCACCAAGTCCTCACAATAAAATGTAATATATTAATATTGTACGTAATTTCATATTGCACAAACGATTTTTGAGTTGCTGTTGTATTCTGTTTGAATTTAAAAAAAAAAATGTGCTACAGGCAAACAAACAAATAGCAATTTCGAAAGTAGAAAACAGAAACATTGTGAGACATTTCAATTACCGACATTCATTCCATGAAAACGTAAAATAAAAAGAATAAATGTAATTGGAGTGCAACAAATTCCAAATTTTCTTACATTTTCAAAACTTCAATGTTTTGAATCTCTTTAGGATAGCTGTTGGGAGTCAATTTTTAATTACACAAGAAATAATCAAAAAAATTACAGTTTTTTTTCGACATTTAAAATCCTATTTTTATTCGGATTGTACTTTTGTGTTTAATATTAAATTGTGGAAATCGTCCAAAAAATTTTTTTTTTCCAACGATTTTTCAGTTCAAAGGTAGCATACTGGTGTCAAGATTCCGGGCTCGAAACTAGGCTGAGACCATTAGTTTATTTTATCTGGGATGTAAAAAGAAAACTTGAGCACGCCATCCTTCGGATTGGATGTTAAACGATGATACCAAGTTTGTATGATGTCAGATACTCGTTAAAGATCCCTATCCTATGTGAATATGAACGTAGGAAGCAAAATTTAGGACTTCCATAGTAGAGTCGGGCTCATGTAGTAGGCGGTACGACCTCGTAGTTAAAGCCCGGGCACGAAGCACAATAACTAACATAAGTTTGTACTTCTTAAACTAATTTTTTTTTTTTAATGCCCATTTTGTTTCATTGGAAAATGGCGGGGGTTTAGTTTTTTATGTTCTCGGGGCTCTCGAGAAAATTGGCTTCTTTCGTGGTCTATCGTAGTATGTATCACTACATCTATAGAACTGTCTGTAGACACGAATGAAGCACAAATACCAACCCCCCATTCTCAAATAAATTTGCAAGTTGATCGTTCCATCTTTTTAACCTCCCCCCTCTTCCAGATCTGTTTTATTCATGGCAACATAAGCTCCCAGCCCTGAGCATAATAAAAATTTATGTCTACTCTCTCTTTTTTTTTTTTTTTATTCATTTTTACTATTTTTTTGCTTTTGTTTCTGTAAACGCAATTTGGTTACACCTCAATTGACAGTCGTTTTCAAAAAAGGCTCATTTAGAAAGCAAATGAGAAGCAAAGCTCCGAGGATAGCACTCAACGAAGATGTATGTAGAAGGCAACCTTTTGAATAAAACAGCACAAGCCCACTATTTGAATAAAAGAGAAATAATGTACATAGCTATTGTGATCTTTTTGGGTGAGGATCAAATAGGGCATAAGTCATAAATAGGTTATTTTGAGTCGTAATTATGAAAATAAAAAAAAAAAAATTATTTTGAGGACCGAGTTCAATATATGGAAGGCACCGGTAGCTCAGTGTATACTGAGCTCAAAATTGCGGGTTCGAAAACTGGCCGAGTTTATTTTATCTGAGAGTAAAATAAATTTAAGCACGCCGTTCTTCGGATGGGACGTTAAACGATGGTTCCGAGCCTGTACGATGTCAGGCACTCGTTAAAGACCCCTAACCTAGGTGAATAAAAATTTAGGGTAGGCAACATTTAGGACTCCCACAGTGCATGAGTAACTAAAATAAGAAAAAAATTATATGTAGCGATAATGAATTAAATGATCTTTGTAGAAAACAGTAAATAAAATATAAGGAGTTTGGAGCCAGAGCGGACCAACTGGTTTAAACTGAACAGGAAGAAAATGGCAATTGAAAATTGAGTACATTTTGTTTATCTCCATAAATGGGCCCCAAATATTTATTTATATTTGAAATTTTAGAATAGTATTGGATGAGTGATCCCTTTTTGTGTTCTATGAAGTTTTTGAAGGCCGTATGATCCATTGTGACTTTGAAAATATATGCACAAAATACTTGTGGACTAAACTTAAAGTGCTGCTATCTATCACTGAAGTGAAGAAACTAAAGTGATCCACACTGATTTTGAAAAAAGGGAACCTATGCCAACATCAGGATGGTAATAACTCATTTTCCGAAAAATTGTGGGTTGGTCCGCTTTGGCTCCAAACTCCTCATATAAACATATAAATTGTAACATGTAGAAATAAGGGGGGGTATTTTAATAAATAAAGAAATATAATAAAGCCATTAACGGGATGTCAGTACTGAGGACTTAAGCAGGGTGGGGGAAGAGAGAGAGAACAGTGGAAGGAGGGGGAAACGAGTGTGTCGGTGGTTGGAGATAGAGAGTGAAGGAGGAAGGTTGTGGTTGAAGAGAGAGAGAGAGTGGAAGTGGACGGTTCGTTTTTTATGAGAGAGTTCGCTGGAGTAGTGAAGAGTTTTTTTTTGGAGTTAGAAGTCTGGAGGAAGTCAGGAAAAAAGGCAGATTGATGGGAAAATAAAGGAAGGATCGGAGAGCCGTATGATGAACTAAGAAGAGCAGTGGAGAAGGATTGAAGGACAGATGGTGACCAAGTGAGTGAAAAAAAATAATTATAAAAAAATAAAACAAATAAATGTTATATGATCATGTCTCCAATTTATATAAAGATTTAAAAAACAAAACAAAAAAAAATAAAAACTCTATTTATCAATTTTTTTTATTAAAAGAATTCATTTCCCATAACTAGTTTTTTTTTCAACAAGATAAATAAGAAATAAAGAGGAACTAGTAATTGTTTCATTGGCGCCCAACGTGGGGCATTTGATAAAAAAAATGAACAAATAACCAATTCATAGAATTAGTAATTGTTTCATTGGCGCCCAACGTGGGGCATTTGATAAAAAAAATGAACAAATAACCAATTCATAGAATTAGTAATTGTTTCATTGGCGCCCAACGTGGGGCATTTGATAAAAAAAATGAACAAATAACCAATTCATAGAATTAGTAATTGTTTCATTGGCGCCCAACGTTTTGGCAATAAAAATGATGGAATAGAGAAAAAAAAAAAAAAAAAATTTTTTGAGTTGTCCTGTTTATAGTTTAGAAATTGCTGTAATATATTTTATGTATTATATTTATTATAGAGGATAGATTTGTGAAGCAAGATGGCGGACGAGGACACAGGTGAGTCGACCCATAGCATGGCGGGAGAGCAAGGTCCGGAGTTTGTTTACGATGGGGAGGCGGGAGAATTAGTTGCAGGAATGGACGGAATCGGGAGTGGCCTCGGCGGATTAGGACTCCGGGACGTAGATAGCGATGTTCGGGAATCTGGATTTGTAGAAGGAACGGGAGAAAATTCTATGACAGTCACGAGTCCGCTTATAGGAAGGTCGAATTCGGGGGATGAGGATGAAAATAAAAATAAAGACGATAATCCGAGTCAATTTGAGCAAATGATGGATCGTATCATGCAAAAAACATTCGAAAAGATGGGCCATCAATTTGAACAGTTAAGTTGTAAGTTAGAAACAATAAATGAAACTAATAAAAAAGAAATAATCGAGTCGGTTGAGCAAAGGTTTGAGTTTTTTGAAATACAAATAAGTAAAAATATAGAGCAACTAAGGGGGGAACAACAAAATAATTTAATAACAGTAAAAACAAATTTAGAACAAAGTATAAATGTAAACAAGACCAAGATTGAAGAACTAGATATAATAGTTAAAACCGTTCACCAGGGGATACTAGAGACAAATGATAACGTTAATGCATCCGTGGAACAAGTGAGAATGGAAACGCTCCAGAATATAAACGATGAAAAAAAAAATACCGAAAAGATAGTGGAAAAGATCACAGAAAAAGTTGAAATGGTAGAAGTAGAAATAAAACAAATAGAAAGGGACACGAAAAACAATAGTCAAAAAATTGAAGAAATAAAAAAACATTTGGGTCATGGGCACAACCTAGGGTGCATTGAAAAAAGCATAGGCATGTCCCCATTTATGAAAATAAACCCGACATATAAAATCCCGAAATTTACGAATTTAACCAAAGAAAACCCGGTGGAGTTTTTTGCGGATCTAGAGAAATGTTTTGCCAGTTTTAATATGGAAAGTTGGGAGGAAAGAAAATTAGCTATCCCGGAATGCCTAGAGGGGACAGTGAAAGTATGGTGGAAGACCGAAATTGATCGATTCACGGATTTTAAGGTCTTTAAAAATAAATTTTTAAATCGTTACTGGAATGAAAAAAAACAATCGGAGGTGAGGGAATGGTTATCACACGGAAAATATAGGGAAGGGGGGACTTTAAATATGGAAAACTATGCCCGTGAAGTATTCCAAGAATGCCAGCATTTAGACCCGGAGATTCCAGAGAAAAGCATAATAGAAAAAATGTCCGAACATTTCCCGGGAATAATCCAATGCACATTAAAATTACAGAAGTTGAGCACTAGGTTCGAATTGTTCGACATTCTGGCAACCCTTGATACTATAAATATAAATAATAATAATCCGCGGGACACTACCCCATACAGAAACCCTAATAGTAATTATCGATCCCAGGATCATTATAGAAGTAAGTGGGGTAGCCCGAACACTCCAAATATAAATAGCCATAAGTACCGGACACCATTTAAGGCGCAAAAAGATACACCGAAATATCAAGGCTTTAATAGTTACGATAAAAATAGATCAGATAGACAAAATTCATATAGATCACCAGTGAATAAATATCAACCAACAGGTAGCAGGGCTAATCCTCAAAATATTAACGCGGTTAGAATTGAACGAAATACACCAAATTCGGAGCCAGATAAATTAGAAGGGGGGAGTAACGGTACAAAAAACTAAAAGAGCCCCACACATCAATAAAAGAAAACTTTTCGATGTGTTTACAAGGGGCAAATAATAAAAATAAATGTGACGAACCATGGTGTTATATAAAAAAAATATGTAATGTCAAGAGAATAACGGATAATCGCTGGGAAAACCCAACAGAATATTTATATGCCGAAGGGGAGGAAAGCCGAGTGGAAGAGATAGATACGCCAAAAATCGGTATATTTATCGGTGATATAAAAATAGATGCTCTATGGGACACAGGCTCACAAATCACATGCATTTCGGAAGAAGTGATGAATAGAAATAAAGATCGAATCAAAGTCATTAGTAAACTAAGCTTACCGACTGCTCAAATTACAGGCGCCTTCGGAAAAAAATCGAAATTTATTAAATACCAAGTTTTATTGGAGGTAGAAATTTTAAAAGTCAAAATAAAGATTAATTTTTGGGTAATCCCCGAATTAATCTATGATGTTATCTTTGGGATGGATACCCTAAAAAAACTAAATACAATAATAAATATAAAGGAAAATTACATTAGCATTTACTATCGTGGGGTCACAACAGAATCGCCAATATTTAAAGATGAACAAATAATAGTAAAACCGGATAGTGTAGAACCAATTCAGGATAAACAGGATTTGAAGCTGTATGTGAATAATAATGCTATAAATAATAATGGTAGACAAATAAATCAAGAATGGGAATGTGGTAGTTTGGAACCCGAGCTAAAAAAATCGTTAGGTGGCATGATTGACAAATATCAAAGTATATTTTCAAATAAACCGGGTTTAATAACGTCATATGTTCATCAGTTAGAGCTGGTACCGGGAACAAATACCTTTAGGGCAAGATCATACCCTATACCGTTCCATTTGGAAAGGGAGGTAGAATCTGAATTAAGCAATATGTTGGAAAACGGTATTATTCAGAAGGGATTTTCAAATTTTATATCCCCACTGGTCGTGGTCAAGAAAAAAACTGGTAGAATCCGATTATGTCTAGATGCGCGGGAGTTAAATAAGCATATAATCCCGCAATACGAAAACCCACCTAGCCTCGAGACAGTGTTTAGTAGGTGCAAAAATCTTAAAGTTATGTCCACCTTGGATCTAACAAGTTCATTCTACCAGATCCCGTTAAGTAGAGAATCGCAGAAATATACTGCTTTCCTATACAAGCAAAGTTGCTATTATTTCCGAGTTACACCGTTCGGTCTTCGAACAAGTTGTTCTGCATTAATAAGAGCATTGGATCCGCTATTTGAAAAAACAAAGGAATTTTGTATAATTTTTGTTGACGATTTACTCATTTTTTCAAAGTCGCCCGAGGAACACATCCAACATTTAAAAATAATTTTTGAAATTTTAAAACAAAACAATATTACCACTAATTTGGCTAAGGCAAAATTTTTTTGTTCACAATTGACCTATTTAGGACATATAATTTCAGAGGAGGGAGTCAAAATGTGCCCTGAAAAAATAGATAGTATAAAGAATTACCGTAGCCCGAAAAATATTAAGGAGTTAAAGGGTTTCTTGGGACTCATTGGTTTCTATCGGAGGTTTATTAAAGATATGGCCGAAGTGACATTACCGTTAACGAAAATGTTAAGTAAAAAAGTTAAATGGAAGTGGGACGATAAGGCGAAAGGTGCGTTTGAAGCCGCAAAAAATTTATTCATTACAGAAATAATTTTAAAAATCCCAAAGCCGGAATTTACCTACATTGTACAAACAGATGGCAGTGGCGTTGCACTGGGGGCCCATTTATATCAAATAGATAATGAAAAAAATATGTACCCAATAAGTTTTGCTGCGCGTGTACTATCAAAGTGTGAAAGAAATTACTTCACTACTGAAATTGAGCTACTCGCAATTGTGTTTGCCCTGCAAAAATTTCGAAATTATTTGGTAGGTTGCCATTTTATCATTAAAACCGACCATCACGCCTTAACTCACATAAAAGAATGTCGGCTAAATACATCTCGTATATCACGCTGGATTTTATTAATACAGGAATTTGATTTCGACATCGTGTATTGTCCAGGAAAGTTAAACGTTGTGGCGGATGCGCTTAGTAGATTTGCAATACCAGAGAATGAAGGCTGTAAAAATCTGATGGAGATTGCAGCACAGGTCTTAAGTATTTCAAATCGGGAAATGGCGGGCTTAATAAAAAATATAGTGGAGATCCAACGCGAAGATAAGGAGTTAAAGGAATATCGAGATAGGGCACAAGTAGGCAATAAGAATTATAAATTAGAAAATGACATAGTATTTAAATATCATAATGCAAGTTGGAAAATATGCATAAATAGAGAGTTGGCGGAGAAGTTAATAGAGTTTACGCATAATAATTACGCTCACATTGGGGTGAGAAAAACATATGATATACTTAATGCAGATTTCTATATTCCAGGATTGTTGTCATTAGTAAAAAATTATGTGGTGTCATGTCTTTTATGCAAAAAAACCAAATATTTAAATTATCGCCTATCCGAGGGAACTTATTGTGTCGAAGCGGAGGAGCCGTTGGCATGTCTATCGGTAGATTTTCTTGGCCCTTTACCGGAAACAAAAAACAATAACAGATATATTTTAACCTGTCTGGATATTTTTACAAAATATGTCAAAATATACCCGATACCTAAAGCAAATGCGAAGTATGCCATAAATTCTATCGTAAATCAATATATCCCGACCGTAGGTAAGCCGAAAAGAATTCTATCGGATAACGGAACCCAATTCAGTTCATTTAAGTGGATGAGTACGTTCAAAAAACTTAATATTACCTTAAGCAAAACCTCTATTCGACATCCACAAGCGAATCCAGTTGAGAGAACACATGGCACGATACTAAAGTTTTATAGGGTACTAATAAAAAATAAACATGATTGTTGGGATAATCTAACTCATAAAATCGAAACATGCATAAATGAAGTAGTTAGTGAGACGACACGGTTCTCTCCACATGAACTTATGTTTAAAACCAAACCAACTCGTATTTGGATAAAATGGATGGGGTTGACCGGAAAGGAGATCAATGTAGATTCCGAGGGGTATAATTTTCATTTGTTTTTGGCTAAGAAGAATACGAAAAAAAAACATGAAAGGCAAATAGAAAGGCTGAACAACAAAATAAAAACCAAAATGAAATTGACGATAGGAACGAAAGTTTTGGTTAAAGCTCTGCGGGTATCAGATAAGAAAAACAAAATATTTGCAAAGTTTCTAGACATTTATGAGGGACCATTTGAGGTTATGCAATGTTATGACAATGGGGCTTACTTATTATATGATACAACGAATAGGAAACAAAAGGGGACTTATAATTTAAAAGACCTGAGGTTAGTGGAGGAGTTAGATAACAAAAATTGAAATCGATAATAAAATAATAAATAAATCAAAATATAATAAAATCCGCATTGGTAGTTTGGTAACGAACTAATATCACTTATAAAACTGATATCACTAAACCAACTAGTTGATGGAAGATAGATTCTGGTGGAGAGACGGACTGCAACTAACGGGATCCTGTGGTACAGAGAGGTAGTACACACGTCAAATAGGATTATGATAGTTTGACCCATATAAACAATGCATGTAGGTCTGACCTAATGACCGATATCTAGCTAAAAAAATTGTAATATAATTCGATTCTTGATATTTTGTGAATCTGTGATGTAGAAAGAATTTATTGAAATCTTGTGTCATGTTGTAAAAATAATAATAATAACATAATAATTAGCATTATGTGACTTGTCGGTCTTTGCTATGGCAATTTTGTTTTGATCAAGTATGACCTCTTATATCTTCAAATCATGAGAGACCTTGCTCCATGTGTGTGTGGATCGGCTTGTCTGGGTCATATAAGCCTCGCTTAATTATATGTGTTTTCTTTCTTAGTTTATGAAACTGAATTTGTTTTTTTGGGTATACATGTTCTTAAATTTTATGGTTATATGTGATATTGTTAAACAAAAAAAAAAAAAAAAAAATGTTTAGTGCCTTCTCCACTCTGAACAAAATTTGGATATTTTAATGTTTTTTTATGATAAAAAAAAACAAAATTATTTATTGAAATTATATTATATTTTGAAAGAAAAAAAAAAAAAAAATATTCTTTGCTAGTTAATGTATTATTGCTTTAAAAAAAAAAAAAAAAAAAAAAAAAAAAATTGTTTGTTAGTTACCTTTATATAAAAAAAAAAAAAAAATATGGTTTATATGAAATTGTACATGTTATAATTATAATATTGGTTAGAGGATTGATTGCATAAGTATTTAAAAATGTTAGAAAGAAAATATTGTATTATTGAAGAGAGAGAGAGATTTAAAAAAAAAAAAAAAAAAAAAAAAAAAAAAAAAAAAAAAAAAAAAATGTTTGCTAAGTACCTGTACCATTGTTTAAAAAAAAAAAATGTTTGCTAAGTACCTGTACTATTGTTTACCTGTACTGTACCTGTATTATATAAAAAAAAAAAAAAAAAAAGAAACTGTTTTCTAGTTACCTGATTATTATAAAAAAAAAAAAAAAAAGAATGTTTACATGAAATTTTATATGTTATATTGTTTAAAATATTGGTTAGATGGTTTATTGAATGTAGTATTTTAAAAAAAATATTATGGTGTTTGTGATGGGGTATTTATAAAAAAAAAAATATTTATTTTCTTCGTTTCATTTTTTTTTTCATTAAGGGAAAGGATATGTAACATGTAGAAATAAGGGGGGGTATTTTAATAAATAAAGAAATATAATAAAGCCATTAACGGGATGTCAGTACTGAGGACTTAAGCAGGGTGGGGGAAGAGAGAGAGAACAGTGGAAGGAGGGGGAAACGAGTGTGTCGGTGGTTGGAGATAGAGAGTGAAGGAGGAAGGTTGTGGTTGAAGAGAGAGAGAGAGTGGAAGTGGACGGTTCGTTTTTTATGAGAGAGTTCGCTGGAGTAGTGAAGAGTTTTTTTTTGGAGTTAGAAGTCTGGAGGAAGTCAGGAAAAAAGGCAGATTGATGGGAAAATAAAGGAAGGATCGGAGAGCCGTATGATGAACTAAGAAGAGCAGTGGAGAAGGATTGAAGGACAGATGGTGACCAAGTGAGTGAAAAAAAATAATTATAAAAAAATAAAACAAATAAATGTTATATGATCATGTCTCCAATTTATATAAAGATTTAAAAAACAAAACAAAAAAAAATAAAAACTCTATTTATCAATTTTTTTTATTAAAAGAATTCATTTCCCATAACTAGTTTTTTTTTCAACAAGATAAATAAGAAATAAAGAGGAACTAGTAATTGTTTCAAAATATACAGAATAATGGAAAAATAATAATAAAAAATAATGGTGGAATGTAGAGAAGCGGGACTTGATGCGGTCAATAACAACTGGAATTCCAAGGTCATTATGGAGGATGAGGATGAAGTTGGTGAATTGTGCTTTGGACTTAGGATTGGAAGGACTTGATTTTAGGTGGCTTACGTTGTCCATGTGGAGATTAAGAAAGCTAACATGAAGAAGATAGAAGACCCCTGATCCTATAAAGACAGTAGAACTTCAACATTCACGAGCGTCCTTGTAATCTTCCGTGAATGTTGAGGCTATAATTGAATGAATGAAAAGATGTTCATAAATGTCCATAAGAAATAGTTGTTGTCATAATTAATTGAATTTGTTTTTGTACGCATAAGAATTCGTTTTAGCAAAGTAGAAAGTAATTTAGATTAGATTTCAAATTCATACGTTTGTAGATAATACGTCCAAAACATTTATTTTAATTCCGCAGGTAAATTCGACGCTGTGTGTTTGTGAACACAATAATTTCGGATAGAATAAATACATCGACAAGAAATTTTAATGTGTATCCAATACACCATAAGAACGACACTGATTGATTTTCAGCCAAATCGACCGAAAAGATGGGGGGATTATAGGGGAGGTGGCTTAATACGAATCAGTAACTGCCAAAATAATGAATATATCTACATGAAATTTTGTATCTAGATCCAATACCCCATAACGACGACTATTTATTTTCTAACTACATATTTTTTCAAGCGAAACGACTGAAAAGGAAGGAAGGGCGTATCCACGTCGAGTTTCAGCAAAATCGGCCGAAGGGAAGGTGTGGAGGGGGAGGGGGGGTCAGAGAAGGGGAACTCAACAAAAAAACCTAATAACTGGCGAATTAAAGAATGTATCGACACGAAATTTCATACTATGATATTTCAGAAGTCCTTGAGTATACCTAATTGTGGGGTGTTGGGAATAATAAACTGTCATAAATAAAAAAAAAAGTTCTGTCTTTGTTAAAGATCCTACAGAAAAATACATATTTTTATTATTCCCTCAGCTAGAAGTATGGAGGAAGTTATGTAATTTGGTCTAAAATTCGATGTTGAGTTTTCACCAGAATTTCATGTGCCCCCCCTGCTGATTGCTGGACAATAAACTACGGTTTATTTGTTATATCTTATTTATTACCAAAAATTTAACATTTTCTTTCTTCTGTTTCAACTAAGCATTATTTTCTCTTGAATAAAACATAATTTCAGAATGTGAAGTTGTGTATGAAAGCAAACAGGTCGAAAATAAGGCGGTGAAAAATAATAAATTTAAACTATGTATATATATGTTTTTATGGCGTATAGCGGTGAGAAAGAGCCTTCAAGAGGTTTGTATACCACCGTTGAGAATTAGTCACTTGATGTATATATCACAGTCAAAGTGTGAATTCCAGTGAATGTATACATTAACTAGTCAATGTATACATTAACTAGCCGTTTTAGTGAAAGTGTCAATTGATTATAAAAATGAACACTATTGCTAGAGAATGTATACATTTACTAGACAATACATTATCATTTATATATACGTAAACATTTTCTAGTGTTCCTTAGTGAAAGTATAAATAAATGAGAAAAAAAGGTTTTTGTAAAAAAAAAAAAAACTAAAACTAAACTTCAAAATTTATTTTACAATATAAATATCTAGGAAAGATGCAACAATAACATAAAATATAAACATTTGTAAACAATATTAAAATGGATCTTTTGAATAAAAGCTGATTTTAATTATAAGCTAGAACCTGTACTACTTCAAATATAGGAACGACGGGAGGGGCAGATATATCGTCCCGCCGGCGGAACGCCGGCAAATACGCCCCCAACTTTTGTAATATTTCTATTTATGTTATTAATGCTAGCTATTTATATTTTCACTAAGGCATAGACGTAAGTGTATACATCCATGTACACTTTGACTAGAGAATTCAGTCAATGTATACATTGACTAGTTAATGTATACATTCACTGGAATTCATACTTTGACTGCAACATATACAAGGGATGGGAATATATGAAATTCTGATTAAAACGCAACATCGAATTTACAACATGCTACATAACTTGCCTTATACTTGGTATATAACGGAAGGGGGTGAAGTAAACACCTCCCTGCGTTATTTTTGCAATCTAAATTTTTTCAAGTACTAGGCATTTATGTAATAATTTAGATATGCTATAAAAATACTGCAATTTTGCTAATTAGCATCATTTAAAAAATGAAATGCTCTACTTTAAACCGGTGTAAAATCATTGCGGCGGGCAAACTGAAATTAAATTATTCAAGAAAAGTCTGATAAATTACAATATTTACTAATTGAGTGGTTGACGCGAAAAAGGTTCTAAACGCCAAAATAACACTTCCTTCCGCTGCCATGTTGAGAACTACTGGTGGCTGTTAGAACCTTCTTCCATGAGGCTCAACGCTGACGTGGGCTCAATACTACCAACTGCTGCTGTAACGGCAAAAAAAAACTTCCCTACACAGTCCCTAGAGACCTATAGAACCTGATTCCACAGAAATCGCATTTTCGACTAAAGTGGCGCTTAGAACCTTTTTCGCGTCAACCACTCAATTTTTGGGAGTTGAAAACGAAATTTGGACCTCAGTTGTCCATTTTTTGATGGAGGCTTTGTCCATCTCCATTTATTCCATCCATACTTAATCCATTTCAGAATTACAATTTATGTGCAGTGAAATTCCCTGAACCTCCCGGACGCCACAGAGGGGGAAACTAATGTCCGTTCAAGGGAGGTGTCCGCCCAAGAGAGGTTACAACCTCCCCCCAACCACCCATTTTAGATCTCTAGTCCTTAAGTGAGTCCATAAATCTGTGGGTTCACCGCAGCCTCCTTTTTCTCTCTCAAGCATTTCACGTCATTTTTATTTTTTTAAATTTATCTTTTTACATGAGCTCCACTCTACTATGGGAGTCTTAAATTTTGCCAACTCAGGTTTATTCACCTAGGGTAGGGTTCTTTAACGAGTACCTGACATCGTACAGGCTCCGGACCAAGGCTTAACGTCCCATCCGAAGGACGGTATGCTCAATTGTATTCAAACAATAGAAAGAAAAGTATTTATATTAGTTTAAGGGCGTTATCATAGTTTTGATACGTGGTGACTGTACTTTTTAGGCGTTTCTCAGATCCTTGATGTTTCGTATATTCGGCAAATTTTATTTATTGTGAAAAATTTAAGCTATCGAAGCGTCTTAACCTAAAAGTCTTACCGAAAGATCATTTTATAGTTCGTAATATTTTAGTTAAATTCACTACAACGATAAATATGATCAATAATGTTGTAAAAATACAATGTTATAACTAATCATGTTTTTTATAGTTGTTTTATTGTTATTGGGTTTATTATACAATTACATTAACATAAAAAGTCAAATGCAGTTGAAATATATTACCCGGCCGAGGCCCCTTTGATTAGAGACACTTTCTTATTCCATGAACGTAGAAATGCTGACAAACAGCTGACATCAGTGATAAAGAAGTGAGTAGTTGTGTGTGTGCGCTGCGCGCGCAGCCGTCCAACACACACGCATTCACATCAACGAGATTTACACTCTGACGGTCTGACATAGCCGACTACCGTGAGCTAAGATGTTTACACATAAAAAATTAGTTTATTTTTGTTTTATATTTTTTTCAAAAAGTGTTGAGTAATATTTAGTTATTCGAAAATTTCCTTTCTTCCTGATATTATAATCATCGTATTCCTAAGAGAAAAAATAATTTTGAATATAATTAAATGTAGATTGAAACTCAGTGGAATTAGTTTGCATTTGCGCTCTAAAGTGCAGTTTGGGTGGCTACTACCAGAAAGCTTCTCTTCATTGTTCTTCGTTCAGCTGAAAGCTCCCCCCCCCCCCCCCCCCCCATCCCCCCCCCCCCATCCCCTCCCACTCGAAATAATACCTCTACTATTTCTTCTCTAAGTGGAGTGCTCTGTTTTTCAACGTTAGTTTATCCCTCATATCTGCTCTGTTCTCTGTACATACTCTGTACGTCTTTTATGCAAATTAAATTGTATCTAATTTAAAAAAATTTAGGTTAGGCAACATTTATTAGAACTCCCACAGTAGAGTCGGGCTCATGTCCACCAGAGTGACGAAAGAGCGCTCTGGTAGTCGGCGATATGACCTCGTAGTTAAAGCCCGGGCATGAGTCATAAAACCTAACCTAACCTTTAGCAGTGTAAATCTGAAAAAAATTAATTATTTTAGTTATCACAATCTATAATTCATGTATAAAAGAATTGGAAGAAAAATAAATTTGAAAGTTTAATTCCTCATACTACTTTTCTTATTGTATCATTATAAAACAAATTTTGATGTAAATCAGTGCATGACAGATCTCGATAATAGTCAAAACAAATTCAGAGGATCATGAAAAAAAGTAAAAATCCATTGAAAACTTGATTTCGGATATTCGCAAGATTACAATATAGATAAAAGGAAGCTAATAGTTTGTTTTATTTGTTTAAATGTTCGTCTGACTTCAACCAAAAAATAATCAGATCTAAGATAGCACATATTTTCATATTTAAAAAATAATAATTTTGAGCGTCAGAAAATTCCAATTATATACACACTCACAAAAAGATACGTTGTAGCGAAAATGCTCGAAATTTGTTCAAGGGACCCCATGATATTCCGTTGAAAAATCTATCTCGGATTTTCGCATGACTACAATACTTTTAAATATCAAAAGTGAAAATAAAACGTTAATAACTCCAGAAGGAATGAAATTTCAAAGTTATTGGAAACAGAGTTGCATATATATGTGAGCCCAGCTGCTCGTTGCATATTTTACTGCTTTGGATAAAGGAGGATTTCAATATAAAGATAAAACAGAGGGCGCCGGTAGCTCAGTGGTATGCTTGCTTGCCTTCTGAGCTCAAGAACGTGGGTTCGAAACCCAACCGAGGCTCTTAGTTTATTTTATCTGGGAGGTAAAATAAACAGGCATGCCGTCCTTCGGATGGGACGTTAAACGATGGTCCCCCCCCCCCCCCCCCCCTTTATTCACCTGGCCTCTACGATGTCAGGTGAATAAAAATTTAGGGTAGGCAAAATTTAGGACTCACACAGTAGAGTCGGGCTCATGTCCACCAGAGTGCTCTGGTAGTAGGCGATATGATCTCGTAGTTAAAGCTCGGACATGAGTCATAAAACCTAACCTAACCTAAAGATGAAATAATCATCAATTGTTACTAGTTTTCGAGAAAAAAAAAAAAAAAAATGCGATCATAGAAATTCGTAGAATAGAAAAATGATGAGAGATGGATGGGTTCATAAAAGTTTCTTTTTGTTTTCCCATTTTTTAAAATGGGACCAAGTTTTTCATCAAAGTTAGAGCCACCCAGATATAAATTGGAACATTATTCTCATCTGGGATCCAGGAGATATTGAAATAAGGGTTGTATATTTTCATCCCTTAGGGTCCAGGTTTACAGCCCAAGAGAAGGGAACTTATCAAATAAGTCAACACTATAGTATTGAGTTTCCATCCGTTATATTTTCCCAGTTTCTAAATTCAAATTGATGAAACATCAAAAATGTCTTTGTTTTGGTGGGACACTATAAATCTAGATATACTCAATGTGTATAATTATGTTAGGAGGGCGCCTGGTAGCTCAGACATAGCGTCCTTGCCTTCTGAGCTCAAGATCGTCCTTCGGATGGCATGTTAAGCGATGATCTCGATGAGGTACATAAAAATTTAGGCAAAATTTAGAATTCCCATAGTAGGCGATATGACCACGTAGCGAATTTTAAATGAGTCACAATAACTAAGTAACGTTCCAAGGGAAGTGGATTATAAACTTATCAAAGATACAAACAATAACCAAAATATAACAGAATCAACAATAAATAGGTAAATAATAACCAATAGTAATAATCAGAGAAATTAGCATAATTAAATTAATATTCATAGTTCAATATTTTAGGTTAGGTTAGGTTTTATGACTCATGCCCGGGCTTTAACTACGAGGTCATATCGCCTACTACCAGAGCGCTCTTTCGTCACTCTGGTGGACATGAGCCCGACTCTACTGTGGGAGTCCTAAATTTTGCCTACCCTAAATTTTTATTCATCTAGGGTAGGGGTCTTTAACGAGTACCTGACATCGTACAGGCTCGAAACCATCGCTTAACGTCCCATCCGAAGGACGGCGTGCTTAAGTTTATTTTACCTCCCAGATTAAATAAACTAAGGGCCTCGGTCGGGCTACGAATTCAATATTTTATATAAAAAAATTTACAATCGACTTCTTACCTTAATCGATAATCATACACAGATAAATTAAAAATAGACACGTTGCTTTCCAAATAGGAGGTACATTTCTTATAAATGTTTATAAGCAATCGTTTCTGGTGAGATAAAATGAAAGATATATAATATAAAAAGGTTCCAACCAAAAAACTTGGTAACTTGTTAAATAATTTACAAAAAATAAAATAAAAACTATTCGTGCTCTTAGCTAGAGCCTGTAATCTAGAAGAGCGTCCTAGGAAGACATCTCTCAATTAAGTGAGGAAGGACTCGGAATGGGATATTTGGGTGAAGTGCGGAGGCTTGCCTGGCTAGGGCAGATAGCGGCCCAAATCATGCAGGCTCAACAATAGGCCATTGTTAGGCCCCCCCTCCATCTATAACAACAACTACACTCTTAACTGACTTAAAAAAATATACGTTTTAACGAAGTATTAGGAATGAAATTTCGAAGAAAAAAAAAAAAAAGAGACGGAAAATACTACAAGGCATGAGAAGATTGAAAAGGGAGCACTATAGCACTTCTAAGATAGAAAAACATGAAATTTCTTCTAAAATTTCATAAAACCGGGGGAGTGCGAACATCATCAGTATGGAGACCTTAAAGAAAAATCGTGACAGTCAGAGGCACTAACCTGTTGTCTGACATTTAAGAGACAATTTTCCATCAAGCAGTTTTTATATCTAACGTTACGAACTGATTCAATTATGCTACACATCAGTAGGTCATTTCGTGTATTTATTGTTCGCCTAGAATGGCCGGGGCAAGTTCTATTTTGTAACTTTCATATTCGTTCATAACTTACTTGATTGCTTATCGATTATAGTGAGTTTACTGATATTGTGGATATATCAAAATTAGTTATTGCGACTCATGCTCGGGATTTAATGAAGAGGTCATATCGCCTACTACCAAAGCGCTCTTTCGTCGCTCTGGTGAACATGAGCCCGACTCTACTGTGAATGTCCTAAATTTTGTCTACCAAGGTTCATTCATCTAGGGTCTTTAACGAGTATTGAATGAGTACGTTTTTTGCGAAGAACAGTGTGCTAACTACCAAGATACAACACAATTTATTTTTACTTTCCCCGCTACTTCATGTTTTCGACCTCCACTTTCCAATGATGATGAAAAAAGAAATTTCTATATGTCTTATGTCTATGTGTGTATCGGTGAACACGATAACTCCAGATATAATGAATGAATCAAGAAGAAATGTTATATGTAAATCCAGAACCCACCAAAGTTATACTAAATAAAATAACGTGCTCAAGTTTAAGTAGAATTACGAGATTGAAAAAGTTGGAGGGCGATGGCATCATGAGTTTGGTTGAGGACGAACATTCAGGAACTAGAAAAAATATGGTAATTCCAGGGAATTTAAGAGATCGACATATAAAGCATGTACGTCAAAACAGACAGAAGACGTTATAGAAAATTACTGGCAGCGGAACCTCAAATTACATACTGAACGAATAAGTGTTTTAGAAGGGGGTGTCCAATATAGGTATCCGATAAAAAGCAATAACACCAGCCATTAACGATATCGATAATCTGTGGTATCTCACACATGATATTGTATTATTTTTTATGGTGACCTGTTTTAGCCAAGACAATTTTTTTTATTATAAAATGAAAATATAAACGGTATATTGGATATTACGATTGATACAAGAAAAAAAATAATATATGTTTAGTTAGTTATCATGCCCGGACTTTAACTACAAGGTCATATCGCCCACTACCAGAGTGATCTTTCGTCACTCTTGTGGACATGAGCCCGACTACTCTGGCAGTCCTTCGTTTTGGCTACCCTAAATGTTTATTCAGCTAGGCTAAGTCTCTTTAACGAGTATCTGAATTCCTACAAGCTCGGGACCATTGCTTAACATCCCATCCGAAAGACGGCTTGCTTTTTTACCTGCCAGATAAAAAAGAATTAAGGGCCTCGGCCGGGTTCCGATCCCGCGATTCTGAGCTCAGTAAGCAAGCATGCATACCATTGAGCTATCGACACCTCCCAAAAAGGGTAGATGAATAAATTGTAGACAAATGAAATTTAAAATATTTTTATTTCACTAATAATAAAATGTATCAGAGTAACATATATGCACTATCTGATAAAAAATATACTTTCTAAAAATAACTTATATATGAATACATATTTCTGTACATATTACAATAAAACATGAATAAACTGATAAGGATCGAATACATTTTGTATCGACATCAACATGAAATTGGACTGAGAGAATGAGAGACAATAGCAAAATTGTACACTTCGCTAAAGTTCCGAAATAGAAATAAAATTAATTTCTACGAGTACTTTGTCAATTTGCACAAGGAACTGTTAAAATGGAAAGGGAAGGAATTAACTTTTTTTGAGGGTCTGTAAAAAAGGCGCGTTTAATTTGAATCTTTCTTTGGTCTTGTTCTTAAAGCAAAAAGAAAGGTGTCTCGTACCTTCAAGAGAGAAAAAAATAAAAAGTTTTGTCTGAGTTGGAAGAGTGGAAGTGTTATTTGTGAGAAGAGCTAAGAAGAAGACCTCTAGCGTCCTGTAAGCTCCTTCCAAATGGTGGGTAGGCTAGTAGGTCTGGCTTTTAGTGTTCTGTCTAATGAGGTGTTTAATGCAGGCTTAACTTACCTTCAGACAGCCGACCAGGAGTTCTACTCATTTCTTGCTAAAACCTGGAACACACAAGAAAAGTTGGTGAGACTTCTTAGGTAAATATTTACAGAAATATCAAAAACACAGTTTTTGGAGAACAGATAAAAACAAAGTGGTCGGTGAATCAGCGGCAATGAATACAATAGAGCACCTCTACCTGAGAAAGAGAAGATAAATGGTTAAGTCAGTTGGACTTAACTTTCCACAACTGGAGGATCTAAAGTTGTGACAGTAACTAAACATTGACTTAACTAAAAATATTACATCACAGCTCAGCCAGCTTTATCTAGAGGCAGAATGACTTAACTCTCTTGGTCAGGGTAGAGAAGTGGCAAGACCTTCTCAGTATTGGGTTTGACAATCGCGAATCATGGAAACAGTAATGGGTAAATCCCTGGATTTCCGGATTCATGTTCATAAACACAATCGCTTTATGCAACAACTTATATACGAAATATATTTAAATAAATATGTGTTGTAAAGTCCAAACTTTATGAAAGTTCTGTAATGGCCACATCACATATATTTTATTTTTTTCTCTTTTTTTACAATTTTTCATAAAAAGTACTAATAATAAAAAAATATTTTTTAATTCTTGCTAAGCCCCTGAAATATTTCCTACCAAACGTATTTTTCGTTGTTTGAAGCGCTATAACTTTACTCGTATTGATCCTATCTCAAGTCTGCGGACTTACTCGTGATTGGGAATTTAATAAAGAATATTTTTGGTAAGAACCAATTTTTAGATAGGACTAACTTTTTCTCGGTAAATCAAGGTAATGTCTAAAAATATGTGTTCAAACTACATTTCAGGGTGGTTTCCCGGCACGTATCTCGAAAACCGACCGACCTTCGAAAAATTTTACTCCATTTTAAATATGTATTTCAGTCTTTTTTTTATATTTTTTTTTTATTTATTTTTTTTAATTAATTAATTTTTTTTTTTATTTATTTTTTTTTTATTTTATTTATTGACAACAGCTCAATTACGAACTATACTGTCAGGTGAAAACAACAAGATATCAGCAATAAAATTATAAGTACACCATTTTATCATCAGTCTTTTTTATAACTATTACTTGAAAAGATTTACGATTACGTCATGAACATAAGCGGTTTCTTGTATAATTTTTATTATTATTATTATTTTTTATTTACATCTGTTTTTTATACATGAGGTAGTATATTACAGATGGAGGTTGGCATAATACATGGTACTGGAAATTAGAAGAATAAAGAATAGTTAAAAAAAAAATACAGGAAATAAATATAAACATGTGAAGAGATGAATAGATAAATAAATAAAAAGTTCTCTAATGGTGCTCAAGTAAGAATAGAGTACAGAGAAAAATATTGTTGAAAGAAAGAGAAAACTAAATAAATAGAAGAAAAACAAGAGAAAATAATCTAGTTAAGGGTGACATGAACATTAAATTAAATGAAAATGGTTGGCTTAAAAACGGAAAAGAAAATTGGTAGCGTAAAAATATTTACAAAATGAGGAAGTAAACAATAAGACTTATATAAAAACAACTTATAAAGTAATAAAATAACAATAATAAATAAAAAGTCCATTCTGGGGAAAAATTAAAAAAAGCAAGTATGACATGCTGGTGGAAATTATGAGAGTATTACATTTTTAAACTAAAAATTGCCTACTGACTGCAATGAAATAAAGAGAACAGAACTCAACAAAAGTAACAAGGGAATAAAATCTGCATTTCAGACCTGCAGAGTTTTTTTTTTAGTTTTAAAGATTTAATAGTAAATATATAATAAAGGAATGTGCTCTGGTTCCGACGGATAAATAACTATATCTCGGACTACAATTTGGGAGATAATCTGTCTGATAATAACATCGAGATATGGAACACACAGCTATCAAATATACGGAATAGTTTAAAAGAGCATTATCGCAAACAGTTCAGGGAGGAAATTAAAAACTCAGACCGGTACTTGCTAGGTAGGGAACTAGAGTTGCACGATTCAGTTATTAGTTACTTACAGAGTGACCAACCATTGTCAAGTATTAGATTTATAATTAAACTTAGAGGTGAACTGTTGCATCTAAGCTATACACCTATCAATCAATATACCTCCGAAGATATGAACTCTGTATGCCCAGTGTGTTACAGCCCCTGTAAAGAAGATCTATATCACTTCCTCATTACCTGCCCCAAATATGAAGATCTAAAAAATAAATATTTAAAAGCACCACAGATACTACATTTATGTTGGAATTATTAAATGGTAAAGACTGGCACCTACTGGTAAAATATTGCAAAAAGGCATACAATCTCAGAGACTGTAAATTAAATAAATAAAGAAATAGGAACAAAGTTATATATATATGTATATTATTTTATTTTGATTTGATTTTAGAAAGAAAAAATGGTTTTGATTAAGATTATAAGTTTATAAGATAATATTTTGTAAATGGAGACTCCTCAAGACGGCTTAGGCCATTGAGTTTGTCTTCATAAAAGATCTCATTAATGTATATATGGTTTGAATGAGATATTCTATTATGTTAATAAAGACTACTACTAGTAAATATATAAATACTATTGAGCTTTCATAGTTGCTGAGGAAGGCCGGGAGGGCGCTAGGCTCACGCTCTAGCCAAGTTTCACTCAAACAGATGATGCCCTTTTCCAACAGCATATCAATCTCCGATGACGTCAAATTAAACATTGTGTTGTACCCATAAACGTTCCAAAATCCGAAAATCCCAAATTCCATATACTAGGTTTCTTGTATAATGTACTTAGACCTTGAAGTAAATTGGTCTCAATTATCTACGCATTTCAGTCAAAATCTAATCAGATCTAATTTAGCACAAGTATCTCCTTCGTTCTAAATTTCGAGTTCGTAGCTACAATCGTTTTTGAGGTAAGCGCTCACAACTTTCCAATCACATACACACCCACATCGTCGTGGAAATGGTCATATATTTGTGAGTGAACATACATTGAGTATTGGCAAGAGAGGTCTAACGGAATAAAATTGAATTAATATTTATGAATTCATTAATAAAATATTTTATTAATCCAATTAAAACACATATTAGGTTCGCTGAGCGATGATAGTCATACAAATAATTTTTTTTTTGTCTAATAATGTTGGTCGCAACTGTTGTCATGACGCAACAACCAGCTACCAAGAGGACTTGATTGATAGTGGATGTCCTGATTGGCGTGAGAGAGGAAAGCCACCCAGCGGTAGCTCCTCAAGGCGAAATTTAAAAAACAATGAATATTATTATTATTATCAATGAATATTATGTGGATATTAAGATTTTGTTTCAAGAAGTGGGCGGTTGCAATTTGGGATTATAGTAAGTCACTGTTCCACCTCCTCTTCAATCTCTTGGGAGGATTGTGTGGCAAGTGTGGTGAAGAAAGTGAATGGATGTATGGATTTGGGTGTGAATGCAATTTGCTGTGGAAACGTCTGTAAAGGTCCTGAATAGTGTCGTGTACTGTGTTTATCATGAGGTCATTGTGGAGTGTTCTATTACTTACGTATGGTGGGCATTGTGTAATGAGTACGGTTTACTACCGTTCGGCTAAAATATCTAACCTGAAACGTGTCCAGGTTTTCCAGTCAAAAACACTCAGACTCATTAAACAAATAAATTTCAATTTATAAGTTTTTGCTCCCTCCCAAAACGTCTACCTTTTTGACTAACCATCATGAATCCTCATAATACATTTTGTGTAGATACATTCATTACATTAGCAGTTATTACGGTTTTTGAATTGATCCCCACCCCTTTTTCTCAGCGGATATCGTTAAAATTTGACAAAATTTCATGTCGATAACTTCATTTTATCTCTAGTTATTAGAGGTTTAAGCCTCCCTCCTAATCCTCCCTTCCCTATTGGTCGATTTGGCTGAAAAACAATAGATATTGTCGTTAGAGGGTTCTAGATTCACATATAAAATTTTGTGTCGATACATTCGTTCTATCGGGAGATATCGTCTTCACAGGCACACAGACATTTTTTTTCATTTGGAAATTGTTGACCAATTATATAACTTCCCCTATACTTTGTATTGCATGGTGAAGGCCACGTGAACTGACTTGTCATCAAAAATTAATTTTTCGGAAAAACTTAATTTTTGAATTTTTTTAACAAGTATCTATGTAATTGGATTCATTTAGTAATAGCTTAGTAAAAGGTATTATTGAGTACTAAACGGGGCAGCAAGAAGAGGTAGGTAATTTCGGACTGGTAGTATAGCGGCCCTCACATATCCGGCGGGATCCCCTCTCGAATTTCCGGCCTCTCACCCCCACACACTGATTGGCCCACAGAGCTACCTCTTAAATCACATTTTGCCCTCAAGTGTTGTGTGAGCACTCAGAGGGAAAACGAGGACTCTATTTCCTTTTAGAATCTATACACATGAAACTTTCAACCACACACAGTTCCTTTATAACGTCTGTCTGTCTGTCCCTGCTGGTAACTCAGAAACTATTGATCCCAGTTACTTGACACATTTTACAATTCCATATGTGAATTTGAAATTTTGTAACAACGAAACTTACTAATTTCCAGCGGAATCGGCAGAATGGAAGGGGGTTCAGGGTAGGGGGTTCAGGGTAGGGGGTTCAGGGTAGGGGGTTCAGGGTGGGGGGTTCAGGGTGGGGGGTTCAATTCAAAAACCCTGATAACTGCCGAAGTAATGAATTTATCGTCACAATATTTAGTATGAGGATTTAGGAGCTCCTTTGTAAGTTATCTGTTGAATATTATCGCAAATGGTTTTAGAGGTAACGTTAATTAATTCGATCTGGGGAAGCAAATCGCCGGTGATTCACCGAGGACCTTTTTTAAATGATTTTGGTTTATGTATGTTTTGATTCATTACCTGATGATAGCCGACATATGTCCGAAACTAGTCATGGAATCAATTTTTTTATTTATTATTTATTACAGATTCCACAATCTGTACAAAATTAACAATAGGTAGAAGTGAACATGAGATAAATATGTACAATTGATGGGAGAAGCCACCCAGTGCTGACACTCCCTTAGACAGTCTCGTTATTCAAAGAAGATCGCGAGGCCAGCGTCGTCTTAGGCGGCGTGGAGGATAATCGGGATAGGACTGAGAGGACATGCGCTGAGCGATAGGATTGGGATGAGTATTCAATTTAGAATGGAATTTCTTGAAGCGGAGTTGGATTAGGTCTTGGACATAAGGAATGTTGAGGTCTTTGTGTAGGACTTTGTTGGTGACATAAAAGGGAGCATTGACAATTTGTCGTAGGACTTTCGGCTAAAAAGTTTGTATTCTGTTGATGTTGGAACTCTTGGATGAGCCCCATACTTCTAGTTCTTATGTCCATATTGGTCGTATGACTGTTTTGTAAATTGTAAGTTTGTTCTCAATAGATAGTTTCGATTTTGATCCGAGTAGTCATCTTAAAAGACCATATCGTCTGTTGAGTTCTTGTCGTTTGAGTCTTGTGTGGGGGTTGCACGTTAGTCTGCTGTCTAAGTAAAACCTAAGGTACCGTACGTTGTTGGAGGTTGGAATGAGAACATTGTTCATAGATACAGGTGAACAGATTTGCCTTCGAAGAGTGAAGGTAACTTGAACACATTTACCATCATTGATCTTAAGGTAACATTGTGGAATAAACAAAACAATATATTGAACTGATAACACTGTATAACTTATTTAGTATTTTGGGTATATTCTCGACATTATATCAATGCATCAATGTATATACTACTTGTGGTTTTAAGTCTTCGGACTACTTGGTGTAATGGTCCCGTGTCTGCAGCTAAACTGCTTCAAGTCAGCGTACTATCTTCATACGTGTCTGAACGTAAACGAACCCCATAGAACTAAGATACAGCTACGATACAACCCCATACAACTAAGATGCAGCTGCTACGATGCTGGGTCAGTAATGGTGAGGAACTTAACTCACTATCGAGTAACAACTACATAACTGCATTATCTATTAAGCTACAACTGCATAATGTCATTATTAACCTGAAAATATTATTATTGTCTCTTAGTTTTCCTTTTCTACCCTATTAATTTTTGCCCAATCGTCTTTTTTGCTGATTGTTTGTCATGTTCCTGTACTGTAGCGGGAAGATAGCTGGAGGGACATCCTGGAAATCAAGAATTGTAGCCACTGCATTATATAAATTGAGTATTTTCAATATTTAAAAAATCTTTTAACAGTTCCATATCAGTCTAATTGTCCACCAGGCTGGAAGCTCAGATAAAATAGACTTTTATCTTCCATAAAATGTAATAAATTATGTGAAATATTACTATCATATATCACTGTTAAATGGTATAATAAAAAGCAGATAGATAGCACAGAAGTAGGGTGAGCTGTGCTTCAAACCCGGCCGAGGACCTTAGGTTTTTTATTTGGGAAAGTAAATTTTAAAAAAATTGAGCACGCCGTCCTTCAGATGGCACTTTAAACGATGTTCTCGAGCCTGTGCGATGTCAGATACTCGTTAAAGACTCCTGACCCGGGTAACTAAACCATGACTTTGCGCCTGCCCTTAGTATAACGTACTGTAATCATCTACTCATATTGTGGCGCTGAGAACATCTTATCGTTTTACCTCCAAATACGAAGTATAGGGGAAGTTATACAATCAGTCAGAAATGCGATTCAGAGTTTTCAACGGAATTTCATGTTTTCCGATCTTCAGATTCCAAAAGAGAAAAATATAATCTGTATGTGTCTGTGAACAAGATACCTCTCAATAGACTTAATTCATTGTTTATTATGAGTGTTGGCCATCTGATAACAGACTCCCTTGATAGCGATGATCCTGATGAAAGGAGAATCGTCCATGAGGGGCTCCTTCAGCTCGTTTACTTGGCGAAATTGTTACGCTCTGTTCATGGTGACTTTCTAAGAACAATATAAATACTTATCTTGTTCTAGTCCCATCGACTGCATCCCTCATCACTTTTCACCACTCTCTCCACAAATTCACTTGATTAATTACTTTTTTTTTGCACAGAGAGAGATCACTCTCACTACTTCCTCTCTCACTTTCTCACATACGACTCCACATACGACCATGGCTCTCCTGATTATGTAATGTCTAATCAGCATCTCATTATAATATTTATTTAAAATTTACTTATGCTACGTTATTTTTATTTTTTTTTTTTACTTTATTGTGGATTTATGAATTTTTTAATCTAATTATAATCAACATGTGGTATCGATTAACTTTTTTAATCAATCGATATCACTTTTTTTTAAAATCAATTAGGTCATTACATACCAAATAGATTCACCCCCCCCCCCCCCCTTAATTTACTATTTATGACCATAAAGTAATGTAGTTGTCAAAACGACACACTACAATATAGACACGAAACTTCATATGTGCATTCCAATCCCTGCCAAAGAGAAGGAATATATCTACATGAAATTTTATATTTAAATTCAAAACCTCCCAAGAATGTTACCTATTAATTTTCTTTCCGCAAAATCGGTCAAAGGGGAGGGCGAAAAAAGAAGCAAGGCTAATATAACTGCCGATGTAATGAATATATCAACACAACATTTAGTATGAGGATTAAGAAGCCATTATGTAAGTGAATCGTTGAGTTTTAGCCCAAATGGTCGATTCGCCTTGGAGGGAGAGCGGAATGTGAGAACGGTGAATCACCGACGAATTTTTTATCACATTACCAGGTCCAGAGAATAGGAAATGATGGGTTTGGAGTTAGTTGATCCAATTCGCGTAGTAAAAACGTTCGGTGCGGAGTTCACTCGTCTCAAGTCCAGCTGTTCACTCAGGTAATTCTCCCGCCCTCTCTTCTAATCCTGATTAATGAATGTGACGTCAGTTTTCTCCACCACTCTTGCTACTTCCCGCCCATCTTAGACACAATTTATGGCGGGGAAATTATACTGAAATTACCGACATTTTAAAGGTATAATTTATTATATACTTTTTCACAGCTCTGCAATTCTCCCATCTATTTTTTGTTTACAACCTTTCAATTATAGACGTTTCGGAAAGTTCTCTCATCATCTGTATCTATAATTTATTTGCTGATCTTTATGGTTAATATTATATTTCTTTATAATAGTCAAGACTAAAAGTTTCATCAATGAGGTCGACTCAATAAATATGTTGTGCAAAAAGATTATTATGATTATTATGAGAGGAAAAAGTAGTCTGTGAATCACCATCAATGAACTTCCCCGGAACGGCTTAATCCATTATTTTTTCGCCCCCCCCCCCCCCTTCAGAACCAGTCCAACGTTTCATTACATCGGCAGTTATTAGGGTTTTGGGGTTGAGCCCCCTCTGATCCCTTCTACCCTTCTTTATTTTTTTTTTTCATTTTTGAATCATTCGGAAAATCTGAAATTTAATTGAAAAATTTGCATCGAATTTTTAACCGATTATATAACTACCCCTATACTTTGAATATTTGGGGAAGTAAAAGTCCTATAATTTATGGTTTCCAGATTTACTTTGTGAAGCTCCATTCTAGAAATATATAATTAAATACACAATTTCTTTGTCAAACTTCACTATATATTCTCAAATACTCAACTAGTTTCGCCGAGTTATGGCATTATCAAGAGTCACTTATAAACAGACAGAATTGGTTGACTGGGTAGAAGGTACAGTTATGGAGGGGGGTTTTTAGGTAGTGACGGGGAATCACCCTGTTCAATCTGTTTATTGGAATGTATAGAGTAACAAAAACAAGGGATTCCCCGTCACTACCTAAAAACCCCCCTCCATAACTGTACCTTCTACCCTGTCAACCAATTCTGTCAGTTTATAAGTGACTCTTGATAATGCCATAACACGGCGAAACTAGTTGAGTATTTGAGAATATATAGTGAAGTTTGACAAAGAAATTGTGTATTTAATTATATATTTCTAGAATGGAGCTTCACAAAGTAAATCTGGAAACCATAAATTATAGGACTTTTACTTCCCCAAATATTCAAAGTATAGGGGTAGTTATATAATCGGTTAAAAATTCGATGCAAATTTTTCAATTAAATTTCAGATTTTCCGAATGATTCAAAAATGAAAAAAATAAATAAAGAAGGGTAGAAGGAATCAGAGGGGACTCAACCCAAAAACCCTAATAACTGCCGATGTAATGAAACGTTGGACTGGTTCTGAAGGGGGGGGGGGGGGGGGGGATAATGGATTAAGTCGTTCCGGGGAAGTTCATTGATGGTGATTTACAGACTACTTTTTTCTCTCATCCTAATCATAATAATCTTTTTGCACAACATATTTATTGAGTCGACCTCTATGATGAAACTTTTAGTCTTGACTATTATAAAGAAATAATAAAATAAACTAAGGGCCTCAGCCGGGTTTCGAACTCTCGAACTTGAGCTCGAGCAGCAAGCAAGCACGCATACCACTGAGCTACCGGCGCTCTCGTTAAACTGATGTATAGGAAATTAATAAATAATATTAAATCTCTAATTATATTTTCAATATCCGACAATTTTTATGGTTTTCTTTATTAATTTTTTCTTTTTCATTCTTAATGTTTTCCTCAAAAAAAGATTTATATTCCCCGAAAAAAAGAGATGGTTAAGGAGGAAAAAAGATAAAAGAAGATAGAAAACCCCACTTTTCTTTGTTGTCAACTGAACTAATTGGATGACTGAACAAGGATGGTTAGTTAAACCAGGAACACATCTCTGTCAAAAAAGGGGAGCAATCAAATGTCCGTTCTACATCCCCGGCTATAAAAAGTATAGGGGCAAGTATGTAGTCGGTCAATGTTTGTCAATGTCAAATCAATGTTTTTCACTAGTATAGTATTTGATGTTTTCCGACCCCCATAAAATAAATATATACAACAAAAATACATCACTGAATAAACAGGTGAACGGTTAACGAATAGCCTGAATCCGATTTCAGATTGATGGTTGAAATTTACATTTTTTATAATTTTTCCACAAAGTCGGCCGAAGAAAAGGGGGTACAGTGGAGGCCTCAACTCGAAAACCATAAAAACAATGTAGGTAATGAATATATCGACACAAAATTTAGGATAAGAATTCAGAAGCCCCTATGTAAGTCAACTATTGATTCTTAAGCCCCTAATGGTCGATTCATTTTAGAGAGGAAGAGCAAAAACGTAATTGACTATGGGGGCGTTCAAGTATTACGTAACGCAATTTTTGAAGATTTTTGACCCCCCCCCCCCCCCCCCCCCCCCCCCCATGTAACGAGCCGTAACGTTTATCTGTACCCCCCCTCCCCCTCCCTAAACGTTACGTAACACCCAAGTGACCATTTTTACCTAAAAGTCACAATTATGTTCCGCAAAGCGCAAATCGCGTTTGCGGTAATCTATATAATAAAAATGACTGGCTAATTTTGCTAAGCGCAAAACTCGAGAACGGCTGGACCAATTCGGTTAATTTTTTTTTTCAAATATTCGTTGAAGTCCGAGGAAGGTTCTTATGAAGTAGCTGTTAATTCTAGGGATGGCGATCTGAGATAGATTAATCGAAGAATCGATGTTTGGGGTAATAATCGTAATAATCGATGTGAACAATGAATCGATCAAGTGAATCGATCTCAGACACCCTAAAATCATTTACTTACCGTTTCGTTTTATTCAGTTTTTTGTGCATGTTATTTTCTTGGCTGAATAAAACGTAATTACAACTCTTACTGTTTCGTTTTATTCAGTTTTTAGTGCTTGTTATCAGTTTTTAGTGCGTGTTATCAGTTTTTAGTGCGTTTTATTTTCTTGATTGTTTTTAAATCTTCGCTTCTGGCAAGTTCCTCGATTTATCTTTGGTTGTCATCTTTGTCATTTACTTACTGTTTCGTTTTATTCAGTTTTTACATATCTACATCTATATAATAAAAATGATTGGCTAAATTTTCACGGGAGGGGGGGGTTGTGGAGGTCGGCCTTAGTATAAAGATACCGGTAACTCATTAACTAATAGTCGGATTGTCATGGAATTTCACATGTAGTATTCTAAAAAGCCAAATTTAAAAAAAGGATGTGTGAAGTCTCAAAATTTGAAAGTGGGGGGGGGGGGGGGGGGGGGGGGGCTAGGCCTAATATAAAGATAGTGATAGGGTCTTTAACGGATGATGCGATTGTCATGGAATTTCACATGTAGTATTCTTAAAGGGCCAAATGGAAAAATACGGTACGTGACATCTCAAAATTTGAACGGGAGGGGGGGTTGTGGGGGTAGGGCCTACATATAAAGATAGTGATAGGTCTTTAACGGATGTTCGGAATGTCATGGAATTTGACGTGTAGTATGCTTAAAGGTCAAATTGAAAAATACGCTACGTGACATCTCAAAATTTTGAACAGGAGGGGGGGGTTATGGGGGGGGGGAGGAGGGGGGGGCCTAAGTATAAATATAGTCCTAGCTCATTAACGGTTGTTCGGATTGTCACGAAATTTGACATGTAGTATTCTTAAAGAGCCAAATTGAAAAATACGGTATGTGACATCTCAAAATTTAATTGAACGGGAGGGGGGGGTTGTGGGGGGTAGGCCTACATATAAAGATAGTGATAGGTCTTTAACGAATGATCGGTATGTCATGGAATTTCACAAGTCGAATTCTTGAAAGTCAAATTAAAGAATAAAGTGTGTGACGTCATAAAAGGGAGGGGGAGTTGTGGGGGGTAGGCCGTAAATATAAAGGTACTGATAGGTCATTAACAGATGATCGGATTGTCATGGAATTTTACGTGTAGTATTCCTAAAGCCCGAATTAAAGAAAATAGGGTGTGTGGCATCTCAACATTTTGAAAGGGAGGGGGGTTTTGGGGGTAGGCCTTAGCATAAAATAGGTTGTAGCTCATTAACGATGGTCGGATTGTCATGGAATTTCATATGTAGTATTCTTAAAAGACAAAAACACAAAAAAGGATCTGTGACGTCTCAAAATTGTCAACGGGAGGGGGTATGGGGTGTATGGGGTGGGGGGGGGGGGGGGGGGCAAGCATATACCTAAATAGTAGTTTCAAAAGCAATATTTAAAAATTGCTGTGACCCCTTTTGGACGGAGGGGCGGGAGGGGTCCATTAATGCTGAATGAATCTCATATGGAGCTTTCTTAAAGATGGGAAATAGCCCTAATTTTAATAGGGTGGGTTTCCTAAGCATGTATTACCTTGAAGGTGCATCGTTGCACGGTAAATAATAGCTCTCACCAGTGTTCTTAAGCACAAAATACCTAGGGCATCGCTGTTGCAAGGCACATACTAGCTGCGGTGCCCTGCGTTCCTAACTACATACTATCTGTGTTGCCGTCAGCGGTCCTAAGAACTTAATAGCTGGTTGCACGGAGTTGCAAGGGCGCATACTATCTAAGGTGCCCGGTGTTCTTAAGTAGGAACTTGCTGTGGTTCAAGTAAAAAAAATAAATGAAAAAAAATTCAGTCCAATAGCTTTTGACAGAACAGACGTCTGTCGGGGTCAGCTAGTAATAATAAAAACAAGAGATTTCTTACCTCGCATACATGCGTATGTTGTTTATTTTATTTATTCATCATTGTTATTTTAATAAACAATCACACCATAATGTAATAAACATTTGCTTAAGTTTAAAATATGTTAAAATGGGCTTCAAATTTGTCCTAATCAACTTTTTGACTGACTAATCTACATTTAGTTACCGTTCCGGTTTTCCTGACTTGGCCCTGTCCTTACATAACATTTTTGGCTTCATCCACCATTGTTCTTCTCAAGCATTCTCCTATTTTAGCTTTTTTTACTAATAAACTCTTAAAACTGAAATAAAACATTTTAGTCAAAATAAAATCGTATTCTTCGTTGCCAACTTTAATTTCCTAGTTTCCCCCCTCCCGCCTCTGTAACGCATCGTAAAGTTTTACAAACCCCCCCCCCCCCCTCCCCCCAAATTGCGTTACGTAATACTTGAACTCCCCCTATATATATTCCGGAGCTAGAATTTTGAGAACTTTGTACATATTTTGGCTAATTTTTAAGTCTCTACGATGAACAGTTTGATGTGAGGTGGACAGACAGACACATACACGAAAACAACAGGGTTCCTTGGTTAACTATCAGAACCCCAAAAATTATAGTGATATGCTACTGCTACTGCTCAACAAATTAAATAAAAGCAGTACGTGATGTTTGAGCTCAAATGAGATTTACGAAGAGTAAATTAAACGACCATTCCTGGTACGAAGGAACAGAAATCACGTTCGAAAGATAGAACGAAGCCGTTCAGAAACTATAATAATATCATACTTCTCCATTTAATCCACAGATACTACATCAGGACTACTAGAATTTGCGCATTTTTGTTAGACTCTACCTTCAAGTTTATTCCAATTTTACAATTAAAACAATATCCATTTAAAACTCTGGAGAATGGTAATCAAAGCTATTAAAACAACGATTTAATTACAGTTGACCATTTTCAAATGTATTTTAGAGTCTAAAATGGTAATTACATTCTTTTTTAGAATTTATTTGATTTTTATAAAGCAATCAAAGCTTCTGGAGATGAAAGCAGTGTAGGTTCATGGAACCATCAAAGGCTTTGAATTTACATATGACATTTTGTGTCGATACATTCATTACAATGTATCGACACAAAATACAATTACAATATTAAAGATTTTGTGGTAAGCCTCCCCTCTAATCCCCCCCTCCCTTTGGCCGATTTAACTGAAAATCCATAAGTGACGTTCTTATGGGGTTCTGGATACACATATAAAATTTCGTGTTTATATGTACTCATTGTACCGGGAGTTATCGTGTTCACAGATACACACGATTGAAGAGTCGGAAAACATGAAATTCCCGTGAAAACTCAACATCGAATTTCTGACCGATTACATACCTTCCCCTATACTTCGTGTAGCTGGGGAAGGAAAAAGAAAAAAAATGAAAAATGAGGAGGAAAATGATGATATATCGCGGCGTGACTGAATATATTTACCAGCTCCAGCTGTTCATGGTTATGTTAGGCCATGGCACCCAGGACTCTTGGCAACTTAAACGAAACCCTTTCAGCCGAATTGACCAAACGGAGAAGAGGGGATTAGGGAGGAGGCTTAACACAAAAACTCAAATTACTGCAATTGTAAATGAATGTATTGACTTGAAACCAGGGCCGGCGGAACATAAAAATGGCGCTCGGGCAATACAAAAATTGGCGCCCTCAAAATTACTTTTTTTAGAGTAACATTTTTTCAAGTATTAAATTTTACATATAATTTAATTTCATTTGATTTTAATTTTAATCTTTAAATATTTTATTATTAATTTTTATATAAATTTTATACCTTTTTTGAACCATTATTTTATCCTTTTAAACAAGAGAAGAAAATAATTTTTAGTAGCATGATTTTATATATACCACTTCTCATTTTTACAAATCATCTAGTTTTTTTGTCGACATAATAGGCACCCCAGCAATTTGGCGCCCGGACTTTTGCCCGCTTCGCCCGGCCCTGCTCGAAACGCATGTATATGCAAAGCCTTATAAGGGACGACACTCATTTTCAGCCACATCGATAGACAAGAAGAAGGGAGTCAAAAGGATCTCATCTCAAATACCCTAATAACTGAATGTATCAGAACAAAATTTATTATGAGGATTCAGAAGCCATTATGTAAGTCAAATATTGTGCTTTAGCCCAAAGGATCGATTGACATGGGACGGAGTGCTCACATAGCAGGTGACGACGTTTTTCAAATCAATGTAAGGAAACTATTGTTATGTACTCTGTAAGTTATTGAGGAGCTTCACAATCCAATAGTCCTCTAATACAGCTTAGAGAACCAAACAAAGTCTTATACAACTCAATGACCAGAGCACGCCCTCATTCTTTCAGTCACGCTACCTTTTTTGACATCCATCACGGAAGTTAACAAGCGAAATTTTTTGTTACACAAAAATTGTTGAAGAAAATCACTTCAGTGCAAAACAATTCCCATAATAAAATGTCTTGTTTTAAAATAACTCATTTATTATAAATAAACGTTCCTTTTAATGAATAACTTTCTTTCATAAGGAAAATAATAAGACGACGGTGAATCACCAGCAGTGTACTTCAAAAAACTAATCGATCTTTTGGGCTGAAAATCAATAGTTGACTTCGAATTTGAATCGATATACTAAATTGTTTGTCGATACAATCGGCAGTTATTAGGATCCTTGTGTTGAGCCCCCTGATTCCCTCTTCACCTCGGTCGATTTCACAAGAAATCAAAAAGTCCTGTACATATCAGGTTTTGAATTTACTTATGAAATTTCATGTCAATACATTTATTACAACGGCAGTTGTTTGAGTTTATTTGTTAAGTGTCGATAGATTCATTCTATCAGGAGTTATTGTGCTTTCAGACACACATTCACAAAATTTCTTTTTTACATTTTTTGAAAGAAGGGATAAAAAAAATGAAATTTCTGTGAAAACTCAACATCGAATTTCTGAAAGATTACATAACTTTCCCTATACTACTTATCTTATAATTAAAATTTACTGAAAGAGCCTACTACATATTTTTTTATTTTCTTTATTATCAATTATTTTTATATATATATTTTTTTGTGGGAGTTGTCTACAGCTTTTATTATGTAGCAGACACTAATTCTTTCAAAGCAGAAAACGACAGATGATATATGGCTTCATGAAAAGCTATAAGAAAATTTAATTTTGAAATTCTCTCTTTCTTCCCTCTGAGGAAAATTTAATAGATGAAAAATAACTTTGAAAGAAAACTTAATAATGTTTTAAAGAATACGCTCATTTAGTTCCACCCCAGCTTTACAAGGTATAGGGGAAGTTATGTAATCGGTCAGAAGTTCGATGTTGATTTTTCATCGGAATTTTTTGTCTTTACTCTGATATTAGTCATCAACATACTTCTCTGAAACGAATTAAACACATGATACCGGTCTCATTCCAAACCAATTGGCCGTTGGGGCTAATAATCAATAGTTGATCATGGAGCTTTTGAATCCTCTGAATTTTGTGTCTATACAGTTATTATCACTCATGCCCGAGCTTTTTTTTTTTTTTGTCTTTTATTCATAAAGATGCAACTGTTGCTAGGGTGCAACAACCAGCATCTATGATGGTAGGTATTGATATGTCGGCGTGAATGGAATGTGAGAGAAAGGCCATCCAGTGGTAGGTCCTCGGGACGAAAATTTATCTTAATTATTAGGACAAAAACAAAAAAATGAATAAATAAAAAGAAAGGAAATAAATAAAGACAATTTTGATGGATGGGTAGTAGAGAGATGATAAAAGTAAAGGAAAATAATATAAAAAAATATTGAAACGAATAGGATTTAAAGTGGCAGTAAGTCGCGGTTCCATCTTCTCTTCAGCCTTCATGGGGGGTTTTGTGGTAAGTGTTGTGAAGATAAAGTACGTATTTCTGGGTTTGTATGTGTGTAAAGTTTTCTAAAAAAAACGTATGTAAGTAGTTTGTATTGTGTCGGGTACTGTGTGTATCATAAGATCGTAATGATCGTTATGCCCGGGCTTTAACTACGAGGTCATATCTTCTACTACCAGAGCGCTCTAAGGGACTCGGCCGGGTTTTGAACTTTCGATTTTGAGCTCAGTAAGCAAGAATGCACACGACTGTACTACCGGCGCCCTCTGTCTATACAGTTAATCACCTAGTCT
The DNA here is from genome assembly GCA_963662175.1 of Aradus depressus. NCBI lineage: Eukaryota > Metazoa > Arthropoda > Insecta > Hemiptera > Aradidae > Aradus > Aradus depressus. Next base: position 4,916,666 of record OY759222.1, read on the forward strand.
TTAAAGAGTACCTGACATCGTATAACCTCGGGACCATCGCTTAACGTCCCTTCCGAAGGATAGCATACTCAAGGTTTTTGACCTGCCAGATAAAAAAAACAAAGGGTCTCACATTGAATTTCTGACCAATTACGTAACTTGCCCTATACCTGATACAGATAGAAAAGTAACTTATAAATAAGAAGGATAGTAATTTCCTTGACTAACCAGATTTGTGTAGCTAGTGTGAAGTTGGGAGCTAATGCAGAGAGGTGCTTGCTAATGGATATGTGTGATACATGATTATAGACGAGTGATATGTCCCGTCCAGAAAGGGCCATTTGAATACCGCGACGACCGCTCCGTTCATTGGTCACTAGAATTAATACCAGGCTGTTCAGTGAGGTTGAATTATGGTTGCATCCATTTTAGATAGATCTACCTGGTGCTCAGTTGCAACCAATACAGATGCAACAAGTGCAAATTGCTTAGTTGTAAGTTGAAAATGTAATGAACTTGAATAAAATAAAACTTGTTTATTTGTGGTGTTGTCTAATTTCACAGAATATATATACATGGGAGTACTTTCGGTATTTCTATCATCCTCAGCCGAAAGCATAAGAAATAAAGATTATAGGTGGACCTTGTAATACCAATTCTTCATATTTTCTGAAAAAAAAAAAAAAAAAAAAAAACAATCACACAGCAATGTCAGTAGACAGGGATCAACCAGATACCATGATGGCTTACCATAAGTAAAGATGAAAATTTGTTCTGCTTGGTTTAAACCAAAGAAGAAATATAGAATACAGGTGGTCCTTGTGGCACCGTTTCTTTATATTTTCTGAAAAAAAAACATTAATACAGCAAAGTCGGTAGATAGGCTTCAACAAGATAAGCTTCAACATAATGATAGTCCATTAGTAGAGCTGGTATCCAGTTCTGAGTGAATGTCCATCTCAGAATTTTTATAAATATGCCCAACCATCAAACTTAAATGTTACTTATGAGGAATTTCTTGGAGGTTGTTGTGAGCTGTATTTAATGAAAGACACAGAGTTGTTGTCCACTCACAAGTTTTATTAGCATAGCCAGCTTACGGTCCTATAAGACCATCTTCAGTGCTAACACTTTACAAAGGTGGTCTCGACCAGTCAGTGGCAATCAGAGACTGGTCGAGACCACTACCTTTGTAAAGTGTTAGCACTGAAGATGGTCTTATAGGACCGAAAGCTGGCTATGCTAATAAAACTTGTGAGTGGACAACAACTCTGTGTCTTTCATTAAATGTTACTGTTCCAAACATTTCTGCGATTTATATCGATATACTGGAAAGTTAATAAAATAAATAAAAACAAAGAACTCGATTAACTTTTATATTGTCTAATCCCACAAATATATGTATATATATGTACATAAAGTGTACCTGTTTCGGCTTACGCCATGGTCAGCACGAAGTTCAAAAGTGACATTGAAGTTTGTTAGGTTGTCATATTTGTACCATTCTTAGGTTACCTGAGATTACCTAAGGCTGTTCCGTGAAGGGGAAAGTTCAACCGTAATATAACATTTACAAATACTTGGTTTGTCAATAATCTATTAAAATAAAGAAATTACAAAAATAAAATTACAAAATTTGCTTTTTCATTACATTAAGAAAAATATAAAAAAAAATAGTAATAGGAAACAGGACGACTACACCACCAGTAGGCCTCCCGCACATTGCCATCCAGCAACTAATGGAGAGGTGACTGGGCGCTGTCCCTCCCACCACTCTGTTCAACCATCCACTGTCCAGCAGTGGAGGAAGACTGAGGGGGGATCACAAGCACTCCCTTAAAAAATGGCGTGACTAATCCCTTTTTGGCCATTTGGTTAAGATCAAAGTGTAGTAATGAAATTACCAGAAATTTTTATTCTGGGAACCGGGTATAAAAGAATAAATAAATACAGTAAAAAAAAATTAGAGGAAAGCAAGAGAATAATAAATATAAATAAATGAAACAAACAGCTTAAAGAAGAAAGTAAATAAATAAATGTATCTATGTAATAAATAAAGGGGGAAAAGGGAATAATTTAAAAATAGACGCATCAGAATACATCTATGGTTGTCTATAGTTTAGAGGGAAGGGATACCCAGACTAGTATTGAAATAAAATTAGTTTAAGAAAAACTGATGTAAATAAAAGACTAAATAAAATATGTAAGGAAAAATAAATATAAAATAAATAAATATAGATAATAAATATAGATAATAAATATAGACTGAATGAATGACTTTTAAAGGTTTTTTTGAAGAAGAGTAGAATTTACAGATAGAAAAAAGATATTAACCTCGAGAAACCATGGTCTTTCTGTCCGTAGGGAATATGAAAATAAATTATAAAATTTATGAAAAAAAAAACTGACAAAAATTATGGATAGTGGTGTTTTAAACCGGAAACAAATACTTTACTCATTACTTGTAAAATTGCTCGAAATATTTCAAATTAACTCTATTTTCATTCTTCCTCTAAACCCTCTTCAGGCGATTTAGCGGGAAATAGGACTCAGCGGCTTCTAAAACCACTCGTGTCTATTCAATTCAGTTGTTAGGGTTTTTGAGTTAAGCCCTCTCAAATCTGGAATGGGAATATTCATGGCTTAATGCAATATTGTAGACAGAAAAATACATTTTAGATTGTTATAATTATTGAATGTGTAATAATTAATACATCAACGCTATGCTCGCCTATGGAGCCCTTCAATGTGTGTTCTGATCACAATTCTCTATAATATTTTTACCTTCTTATACCATTAGTATAAGGGAGTAATGTAACTGATTTTTAATCGAGAAGCTAGAGATGAAGATGTTGTTAATCGAATCATCTTAACGATAACTTGTGAGGGCTCCATTTGTCGAACTTTTTTATTTTTTCCATTTGATGTAGGTATCTCCAAGCTGTTGCTTCTGAAATATCTAGTCTGTTAGCTATTTCCGAACATGTTTGACGTGGATCCGACTCTATTAACTTCATAACTTGCCGTTCTTCGGCAACTTGAAGTCTTCCAGGACGAGCCCCGCGTTCGAGCGTTTCGTCGCCTTGACGAAATTTTGAAAACCAAAATTGAGCTTTAGACCGTCCGCACACGGTGCAACTGTTTTGCAACTCGAGTTGCAAACCAGTTCCGCGCGCAACCGTTTTGCGACCTTGCCCATGTAAGGTAGTGGGGGTCCGCACACGGGGCGACCAAATGAGACCGATTTGAAATCAGTTGCCAACTGGTTGCGTGCGATTGTGCTTCCCAGTTGCAAAACGGTTTCAGTTGCATGGTGGCAGGTGAAAAATCACATTTGTTTCGAAATGATGAGTGATCAACAAATTAATATAACATTTGTTGGAGAAACATGGAGTACAATTATAAACTTCCTTAGTAATTATTATGGACAAGAATTTTAAGGTTTTTTCTATGTATTTTTTATTTCTTTAAATTGGAGTTTTAAAATTTTGTATCTTCTTTCGAGTACTTTCAGTTCTTTACATTGTAGTTTTTTAATTTTGTATTTGGGCGAAAACAATAATAAATAATAATAATAATAATAAATAAAGCTTACCTCAGTGTTGTTAATATTGTTTCTTGTGCAGTCACACATTCCGTGTCCATCTTCTTTATGGCAGGAGCAACCATCCTCACCAATTCCAGGAAACAATCTTTGGACATTCTGTAGAATGCTACAGTCAGTAACAAAAATGTTCGGACGGTTTGATTTTTCAATAAAAAATTATAATAATTAAATGCAAAAGTAATAAAAAATAATTTAAAAAAATAATTAAACCCATTTTTCAATCAAGAATAACAATTCAAATGTGGGCTAGGATAAAGGAAAAACAGCTTTGATTAGAACAAATAAATATTTTAATTTAATAAATTTTATAACAAGTAATGTAGGTAACAAAAATTTTCGGACAAAAATGTAAACAACTATAAATAAATTCAATGTTTTTTTTACGATTTCACAAATTCAAAAACCATAATGTTAATTAATATTTGGTTGGGTACCCTTTTTGTGTAATAACATCTTTCATTCGATTCGGCATTGATGATGAAACTAATTTTTTGGTGAAATTTGGAGATATTTTACCCCACTCTTCTAATAACTTTTGTTTCAATTCGTTTTTTGAAGCAATGGGTGTTGATCGAATTTTCCTGTCGAGCTCACCCCATACGTGTTCAATTGGGTTGAGATCGGGCGATTGGGGGGGGTTTCATAACTTTAGGGCAGTTATACAAAAGCCAAGTACGTACCAATTCACAGGTGTGTTTCGGATCGTTGTCTTGGTAAAAATGAAAAGTCCGTAAAATCCCAAGTTTTTCAGCACTCTTTTTCAAATTGCTCCTTAGTAATTCGGCATAAACTTTTCCAGTCATGGTGGTTTCAATGAAAACCAGTTCACCAATTCCACTAGACGCCATACACCCCCACACCATCACTGAGCCACCCCCATGTTTTACTATTGGTTTTAAATTTTTTGGATTCCGCTCCTCATTACGCCTTCTCCAAATTTTGTCGCGACTGTCGGGAGTAAATATATTAAACTTACATTCAAAAGTATTTGCTTGCAATAGAACAAACCGCAATAATAAAATATTCTTGTATCTTGTAACTCTTCACAACATAAAAAGAAATCTCAGGTCATGTAATGTCAGAAAACTAGATTTTTGTGATATGACGTTGGAAGAGAGCGACAGCAGCGCTGACCCTCGGCAGAAACCGTCCCTTCCCCCTACTCTATCCCCTCCACCTTCCCTCTAAAGAAACTATGTACCCAATTTTTCTAATTTAAACGTTTTTTCTCCGATATTTCGACAAATAAATGTTTCCAGATCATGTCCGTTTACTTCCATGTAATATATGTATACATATACTATTACTTTACTTTTGTTTACTTCCCTATACATATAATATATGTATAGATAATAATATGTACTAAAAATTTTGTAATCGTGTGAACATCAGAGATCAATTGCATGCGTGTGTTTACGTGAGAGCTCAAACGCTTTGACCTGACATCGTACAGGCTCATGACCATCGCTTAACATCCCATCCGAAGGACGGAGTGCTTAAGTTTATTTTACCTCGCAGATGAATGACATTACTCCAAAAAATTTCTGAATGATTCTGGAACTCTTTTGCGAAGCTCAATCTTTTTTTTATATTTTTTTCACTCACAAACGGTTTTTGGTACTCTCCCATTATATCCTGCTTCTTTTAGAATTCTTCGAACATTTTGTGGGTAAACTTTTTTTCCCGTTTCTCTGTATACCTCGGCGACGATCTGAGGTGCACTCCTCGAGGGCTTGTTTTTAATTTTCCGGACAACGCTACACCTTTCTCGGTCGTTTAATACTCTTGGACGGCCAGAGGAAGATTTCAAATCTATCCGATCCTCGTGCTTATACCTTCAAATTACATCGGCTACGGTGCTTTTACTTCGGCCTACCATACCACCGATTTTGCGGACACTTAATCCTTTTTCATAATTAAAAATTATTATCTGTTGAACTTCAAAAGATGTTCGACCCATCTTGACAGCAGGAAATACAAATAACTACTGAATGCAGTAATAGAAGGATATAAACACATTTCATTTGTTCGGTATTAGCGGTTGGTTGAGAAGGGATTAAAGATCATGATCAGAGTCGCATTTGTTTACAAAACAAACAACAGGTGTCCAGAAAATTTTGTTACGTGAATTTCTTGTCTTCAATTATTAATGCAAAATTTCCTATTAGCTGTAAATGTTTAATTAATTGTTTTACGGCGTTTTGAAATGATTGATGATCTCGAAATTTAAAACTTTGCTTGAATTAAATATTTTGCCATATAACTATGTGTAACTGCAAAAGAAAAACCAAATTATAAATTGTCCGAAAATTTTTGTTACTGATTGTATAAACTTGCTGTCTGTTTGATTTAATTTTCCTGCTGCTACGAACAGCCTGGACTTCACATGTCTCTGTATATATGGATGACACCAATATTCTGTTCGTACTGCTCTTCGTAGTCTGAGATATTGATAATAGACAATTATGTCTTCTTCATCTGAACGACTACTTGACATATTGCCAAAACTAGCTTCGTGACTATAAACTATGTGGACAGAGAACTCCGACTGATCCAGAATCAGTCGCGCTCGTGTGCGAACAGAGGTTGCATTCTGGTTGCAGACTGGTTGGGCTTGTGACAATGGTGCAACTGGTTTGCAACTCAAGTTGCAAAACAGTTGCACCGTATGCGGAGGGCATTACGCTCAGATACAGCCTTCTCACCAAACACGGAACATATTTTTCGAACGGCCACAGTAGCTTTTAAGCCGAGTTTAAACTAATAAAGTAAAATCGACCTAATTTGAATGTCCATTTACCATTTTAATAAATTTGTTTGAACGTCTAGCAGTGACTGGATTAAAATATTATACTGCTTTCACAAATAGTAAACAATGCTGTTTACATTAGCAAAGGTCGCATTGGAATTAGAATCATAACAAAGACGCTACAGTCAAAATAAACATTCCTTTATAAAAAAACGACAACAAACGACTTTTGAAAGGACCATATATTTTACACAGAAATCATTCCTTCACTTCCCCAAATTCATTTCATACTGGCATTACTAGGTATAAGAAGGTCACTCTTATATTTAAAAAGTCAGTCAAAAAGAAAGTCACTCTTATATTATACCCGGTAATACGAAATGATATTGGGATGGAGAGAAATTTGTACAACTGTTATAACCATTTTATTGTATCCGCGCTTGTTTACTGATCTCAAGATCGTGGGTTCGAAACCCGGCAGAGGCCCTTAGGTTTTTCATCTGGAAGGTGTAAAAACCTTGAGCACGTCGTCCTTCGGATGGGACGTTAAACCCTAAGATGAATAAACCTAGGTAGGCAATATTTAGGACTCCCATAGTAGAGTTCGAGTCATGTCCATCAGAGCGTCAAAAGAGCGCTTCGGTAGTAGGCGATATGACTTTATAGTCAGGGGCGCACCTAGGGTGGATATGGGGGATCAATCCCCCATCGACATTTTTAAAAAAATTGTCCTTTTCGTAAATAATAAAAGTATTTTTACTTGCTTGGAATAATTTATTGACATAAAACATTTTCCTACTAGAGGTCGTGCGGATCCTGGTGAAGCTTAACCTTGGACAGAGAAAAAATTTTATTACAAGCCTAAAACAATGTGACAAGAAAATTTTCCCAACAATTCACAGGTTTTTGAAAATTGGAGCTACACTTCCAGTTTGTGTAGCAACAAGAGAACGGCCTTTCTCAACCCTTAGACGTATGAAAAGCTATATCAGAAATAGTACTATCCAAGACACATTGAATGGATTACCTCTGATGTCAATACACAGAGACATTCATCTAGACCCTGAAACAGTTTTGAACAAGCTTGCACAATCAAAACCTAGAGGACTTGAATTAATTATTATTTGTAATGACCCTAAAACTATACACATATTCATATATATATGTTATCCCCCCCGAAATAAAATCTTGGGCACGCCCCTGCTCATATATAAAGAATAGACATGAGACAAAATAACAAACAAACTTTTTTTTTTCATTACTATAACTAATAATATAACTAACTTTTCGTAAGATATGGAATAATAGTTCTAGCAGATACATACCGTAGAACCTCGATTAACCGAGGTGTGTAAGCAGTAAGTATAGGTTCCTAGAAACTTAGAGACAGAGTAGAGTGACACAGATGACAGTTTTGGCGCTAAAGAAGAAAACATACAGATAAGTCAAGCAATGGAAGCAGTTCATGTCCTCCTCAACTTCTGCCAACAGGAAAATTTTGACTTCTATGACGTCATGAATTTGAGAAAAATTAAAAATACTGAAGTAAGGAACATCATTTCAAACCGCAAAAAACAAAGAATAACATTGTACACATATGGAATTCGTTAAATAAAAAGTGTCTCGATTAACCGTGGTTTTCATTTATCCGTGCAGAGGTCCCCCCCACCCATTCCTCCGGATGATCGAGGTTCTACTATAGGTGATAGTTATTATTATTACATATTATGTGACAACATAATGCTGCCGAAGTACAGAGACCCCTGTCTTTATTCACAGACAAAAATTACCATTCCTTTATAAATCGAAGATCTTGTGCCGTACCAGCTGAATGCTGGGAGCTTTACGATCTTATCTCCTATGATTTCCAACACTTCAACTAGACATTGATTTTGGTGAGTCAGACGTTGTAAATCTCTTGCACCCTAATCTCTCTGCCTCTCGCTTTAAGCTAACCGTACTGGCTCCTATAGCCTGAGATTTTGTCAAGATGGAGTATGGCGTCCTGGAGACGTTGTGGATAAAGTGATCCTTTGTTGTGCATCTTACCTCTCTTTGAGATCTGTGTCAATGTTGTGAAAATAACTTATAATAAGAAAGAAATTGTTTGACATTTATATTGTTTAATTCTACAAAAAATGTCAATCGCTGATGTGTTCTCAGACCAATATACGGCCAAAGTGCGCCCCAAAGAATGTAAAATAAATTTTGAAATATATCAAGTTAATGTTTAAACTGTAAATAGAATTATAAAATATATTTTTATTACTGGTAGTTATTAGTTAGTTATTGTGACTCATGCTCGGGCTTTAACTACGAGGTCATATCACCTACTACCAAGGCGCTCTTGTAGATATGAGCCCGACTCTCCTATAGTAGCCCTAGATAAAATATGTGATGTTGGCATTACAGGACTTTTGTATACCAACAATTCATTTCATACTCAGATTACTGGATATTTGAAAGTCACTCTCACAAAATACAATGTATACAATCTGTACAATGAAACAAAGAAAAACCGCTGACGCTAACTCATTACGTTCATATGCCTAGTAATGCCAGTATGAGATGAATTTGAGAAGGAGGGGGGGAGGGGGGGGGGGGGGGGGGGAGAGAGAAAGAGAGTGCAAAAATGAAATAATAATAATAATTTTTATTGTTCAAAGGGATGACCCCTATACAATACAATTGAGTCAGTGACCATTACTTTTACAATATTAACATTAACATTTCCAAAGTTATTAACAAACTAAATAAATAACATAAATAAATGAAAAAAACTATAAATAAAGTAAGTAATTACAAATTAATAATAATAATAATAATAATGTAACAAAGACAGTAAAGACGGAGTGGGGATGTAGGTATTGAATATCAATATAATATGTAAGTTGAAATACATTATTCATTAACAATGAATGAGAGGGCGCCGGTAGCTCAGTGGTATGCGTGCTTGTCTTCTGAGCTCAAGATCGTGGGTTCGAAACCCGACCGAGGCCCTTAGTTTATTTTATCTGGGAGGTAAAATAAACTTAAGCACGCCGTCCTTCGGATGGGACGTTAAGCGATGGTCCCGAGCCTGTACGATGTCAGGTACTCGTTAAAGACCCCTACCCTAGGTGAATAAAAATTTAGGGTAGGCAAAATTTAGGACTCCCACAGTAGAGTCGGGCTCATGTCCACAAGAGTGACGAAAGAGCACTCTGGTAGTAGGCGATATGACCTTGTAGTTAAAAGCCCGGTCATGAGTCATGAAACCTAACCTAAACCTAACAATGAATGATCTTAGTTTCAGAGCGCTGATTAAGTAATAGAAAATGTTTGAGATATCATTCTTATTATGGGCCAGGAGTAATGTATGAAAGTTGGATCGGTCTATACCTACTCTGAGGCAGGAAGTGGCTTCTAATGGGGGAGTATATCGGACAGGATATTAACAGGTGGTATGCCGACGTCTTCCAGTTTGTTTTTTACAAAGTTGTAAATTGTAATGTCCAATTACAGATTGTACAAAGTTGAGTGTAACAATGACCTGTAATGGCCACATTACGTATATGGGTCACATTATGTATATACCAGGTAATATGTGTAAATTGTTTACATCACAGTATGACATGAAATTTTATATTTAAATTCAAAACCACATAAAGATGGCACCTATTGATATCTGCCAAATCGGTTGAAAGGAAGGTGAGATCAGTGAAGGGGCCTCGACTCAAATACCCCAATAACTGCCGATGTAATGAATGCATCGACATAAAATTAAGTTTGATGATTCAGAATTCATATATTGGGTTCAAACGATCGATTTTCTTCGGAGGGAGAGAGAAAAATACGTACTGTGCAAGTGACATAGCCGGGAATTACCGATGAATTTTTTTTTTTTACCTTTTTTAATTGAGGTGATCGTAAACCTTTATATTCTAGTGAATATTGGACATGGAATAACAGCAGCTTGGATGCTTATAGGTGACTAGGTTTATGCACCATCTGCCTTATCAATGCAACCAGCCCAGATGATGCATAAATATTGCATAATTGGTAGAATACATGTTGTCATGGTGAATGGGTGACAGTCCAGTCCGTACGGTCTATCACAGAGCTAATGTTGTCATAATGTTGGATAATTCTCCAATAACCCATCAATCTCAGGCCGAGTTCGGCTTTAGACTATCGTCGGAGCCTACCAAAACCGGTGGATTTTACCCCCACTGAGATAAATTTGATCGAAATTTCAGGTTTGCAGAACCCAAAAATGAAAAAAAAAAAAAAAAAAAATTGTTCGTGTATCATATGTATTGTATTCTTTCAGATACATTAAGTTTTCGCTCTCTCTCCAAACTCTTCTCCATTGCCTCATTTGACTGAAAATTTATCGGTGTTGTACTTATGGACGTTTGAATTCACATATACAATTGCCGAGGCCCTTAGTTTATTTTATCTGGGAGGTAAAATAAACTCAAACACTCCATCCTTCGGATGTGACGTTAAGCGATGGTCCCGAGCCTGTACGACGTCAGGTACTGGTTAAAGACCCCTGCCCTAGGTGAATAAAAATTTAGGACTCCCCACAGTAGAGTCGGGCTCATGGCCACCAGAGTGACGAAAGAGCGCTCTAGTAGTAGGCGATATGATCTTCTAGTTAAAGCCCGGGCTTGAGTTTCATTTTTCGATGGGACTAGCCATTTTTGCGAAATTCAAGCAAACGTTTCAACAAAAAGTGTTTCGAGATGTCAATATCTCGCATATGGGGCATACATTACTTGGAAATATTTCCTATTGAAAGTTATTCTTCGTTGTTTGGGGCGCTATAACATTGTTTGTATTGGTCTTGTCTCAAATCTAACGACATATGAGCTATTTGAAATATAATAAAGACCAATTGTTTTATATTACTTCCGTGTAAATCGAGCAAACGTAAAAAAAATGGGTTTCCAAATGAAATTTCAGGTATATGACAAACCGGGCGACTAGCGAAAGATCATATTTCATATATAATGTCCCTTTCAGTTTTCACTAGAACCCTTACTTGTAGAGATTCTTGATTAGGTCATAAATATTTGCGATATTTTTAAAAAATGTATTTAAGCCCCGAAATAAAGTGGTTTAAAAACGTTAGAAAATAAATTTTCGTCTGACTTCGGCCAGAATCTATTCAGATCAAAGAAATCACATGTGACAATCTTCCTCTTGAATTTCAAGTTTATTCCTACAATCGTTTCTAATTTAGAGCTCTCACAAAATTTCATTCATATAGATACACACAACTCACAGACAGACAATCACTAGAATGGTCAAAACGTTTTCAGGAGACCTCCAAATGTTAAATTCTATTAAAAACTCGATCTCAGATTTTCACACTTCTACTATACAGCAAATATAAAAAAGTAAAAAAGTTTTTCCATACATTAATTACAGTTATTACAGTTTTTGTGGTAAGTACAGGCGGATATTTATTGTCATTTTTGAAATCATAAGGTCTGACAGATGACGTAACTTCCCCCTCGTAAAGCTGGAGAGGTAAAAGTTGATATCGGAGAGGATGTGGAATTTGGACACATTGAGAGGAAACAACAGTTGGCCTGGGAGCCGCTGTCCGGCTTCTCTCAAAGGCAGACCTGAATCTATTCAGAGGGGGTGGGGGGGGGGGGGGGAGGCAATTGGACCCCCCTCCCCCCCCCTCCCCCCCTCCCCTCCCTCCAACTCCTTTTACCTTAACCAAATCCTTTTTGAGGCCACAAAATCTCTGCTCTAGCTCTACAGACGGGCTCCAGGTAGCATCTCTTCAACTATTCAATTCCACCTCTCAAGAGTTGATGGATGTTCTTGGAGCATCAATTTTGGGATTAGAAATCATTGATGGTTTACCAGAAGAGGAAACTCGTGTCATGAATCTCTCCATGGGTTAAAACGTTATTATTGCACCCACAGACATACAGACGCAGATAATTACATAAGTCATTCAATTTTGTACTTAAAATAGCTTAATAGGTTATATATTATTGTTATATTTTTATATACTGGATGGTCCGGTGCGTGCACCTAGGGACCTGAGCACCCAATGTTTTTATATCTGGTTCTAGCCAGTATGAAATGATATTGGGAGAAAGAACGGGAGGGGGGGGGGGGGGGGGGGAGAGTGATCTGTAAAAAAGTGGTTGTTTAAAAAACTCGTATGGAAGTGTTAGTTCGTTGCTATGAGTACGATTTAAAAATTACATTCAGATATACTCCTTATAGACATTTAGTTTACATTTTTCAGGGCGCTGTAACTTTCGTCCTATTAATTCTATCTCAAATCTGAGGGTTTCGGGTTAATAAAGGAAAGGTCTAAAAATATGTGTTTCAAACTACATTTCAAGATGGTTTTTGGCATGTATCTCGAAAACCGGACGACCTGTAGAAAATCATGTTCCATATAAATTATGTATTTTATTATTCTGTACAACTATTACTCGAAAAGATTTTTGATTAGGTCATAAATGTAAGCTGTATCTTGTAGAATGTAGTTAGGTCCCGGGGAAAAGTGGTCTCAATTTTCGTTTGACCTCGGCTAAAATCTAACCAGATCTAAGTTAGAACATGTGACCCTTTCATTCTAAATTTCAAGTGCATAGCTATAATAGTTTTTGTGGTAGAGAGTTTTCAACACTTTTCCAACTCATACGCACAGACAGCATCGCGAAAATGGTCAAAACGTATTCAGGGGACCTTGAAACGATGTGATGTAAGAAAGTCTATATATTCTACATAATTTTGTGGAATTAGACAATGTAAATGTTAAAGAAAATCTTTGATTTTATTTGTCTTGATGAAATACTTGATATTTTCAGGATCAGCTAAGACAAAGCGACAGGGTAAGGGATATGAGCATCGCGTGCTTAGGTCCCTAGGTGCACGCACCCAGTATTCATAGAATATCGTCTCTTTCTCTCATTTTCCTGAATAAATCAAACAAAATATCAGTTCCTAATATAGTCAATTAATATAAATTCCAAAATCGACTGAAGATGGACAAGTCGATCAGGTGTGCCTTGTGCCAAGTTGAGGTGAAGCACTAAGCCGGAGAGTTAGAGATAGAGAGAGAGAGAGAGAGTGAGATAAGAGGTTCTCTAAGAGGTTGGCTTCGCTGATGGACCTGGAACACGCACTCACAGAGGAGGCAGAGCTAAACGTTAGCACCAGACAAATATCCTGCTTTCTTCCGCTAATGCTCTGTGGGCTCCTGGCAAGTAAAGGAGGCGGCCTGGAGGAACTGGTCCACATCTAGGGGGCCACCGAGAAATAACAAACACTTAGAAACTAAAACATATAAGTCGTCGGTGGATCACCGGCTATGTACTGTCATGTATAAAATTACAAGCATTGTAATTATTAAAATATTATAAGATTAATTATATTTATGTGTATAAAAACAGTGAAGTAACTAAATTAGTAAATAAATATATGAAGTCGCATTTTGTTTTAAAACGAACCAATGAATGGAGAACAAAAAAACGACGATCAGCTGTTTTTAATAGTGTGGAAGAAACTAAGTTGGGTTGTGAAGGTGAGAAGTTGAGATGTGAAGATGGACAGAGAGTTGTTTTTTGGCTTAAGGTAGAGAACCGTGTAACAGTGAAAAGAACAGTGAAGTAGATGCCCAAAGGTCCTTCTATTTTTTTATATGTACATAATATATATGCCCAAAATATAAAATAATTATAAGTAATGGTCATAATATTTATAAAGAAAAGAGACTAAGTAATTAGTTTATAAAGCTTTTATTTAAAAATTAATTTCATTTTTTTTTTATTTTTCAATATTTAGAAAATAAACCGAAATATTTGTTCTCTTATTCTATGCTATTCATTTTCCCTGTAAACCCAGGAAGATAATTTATATCTTTGGATTAGATTTTTGAAAAATTTAGAAAAACAACTCTTTAGTAAATTTAGAAAAAATCCAAATGAAAAGTATGCCCATACTACGTTTCAAACATAACATTACATCACAACCTGAATTCTATCTAAGATGATGTCACACAACAGCTATATACACATCTGCACAAGTTGACACCTCACCCGAACACACTAGTGGAAGCAACGTGAGTCCAGTTCTTGCCAGGCAACCCTTCCCGACGACTGAATCGTCGGTGACCGCGTGACTTCCTGCTGACCAACTGCTTCTTCAAGAGATATATTCTTCTAAGTTCATAGTTGAAAATTTTCTTAATACATGTGAAAAAAAAAATATATATATATATATATATATATATTTTTATACATATATATATATATTTTGTTATTTCATCTGAAGCCATTAATAAAATAAACCGTAATTTACCATTACAAGAAATAAAATAATTAATGATGTAATTATCTTACTCTCGATCTCACAGGAAAGGAAGAATGCGAGGGTAGAATGAAGTGGAGTAAGATTACAGTAAGAGTAAGGTTCTATTAATGAATGAATATTTCTCAGTGCTGGATTCTAAGAGTCCTTATCATAATTTAACCTCATTACCCTACATTTCTAAAGAGAAAAATACATGTTTACTTTACCATAAAGATTTAAACCGAGATTCTGCTTTATCCGTTCTATCCGCCATTACCATTATTCCGGTTAATCGGGAGTAGGGTTTAAAATGAAAAATATGTAGCCTATCTCTCAATTCAAAGGAACTCCATGGTGAGTATATTGTATTATTGAAGGAGTTTTAGAGAATGATAAATGCTGTTTCGTTTTCCTGTTTTTTTTTTTTTTTTTTTACTTCGGATCCATAAAATGGTAAAAAAAAACTGTTATTCGTTGGTTTCATGCAATACATTAACCATTGTCAAATGACAGAACAATATTTTTAAAAGTAATGATTTCTGCACGGGTAGTCTAAAGGACATAGGTAATGGAACAATGATAAATCAAAAAATAATCCATGTATAAAATGATTGGTTTTGAAAATCAAAAGAATGGCTCCTGTTTATTTTTTATTTTTTTTTTCGGTGGAGATGACACATCTATAGAGAGCAGAGCTCGGAGCTCATATATCACGTGCTCGCTCAATCGAAAACCTATTTATCCTGTCGGAATCCGCGTCTTTATCAATATTTCAGGGGCTTTATTTCGGGGGGTAGAAGAGGCGACAGTGGTCCAAATTAACTGCCCACCAATTATCAAATTTGATAGTCTTCCCAGCTGTTCCGTCATGTAAAAGTTCCCGGATCGATTCTTGAACATAACTGTGTATATTCACTTTCCCATAGGGTAAGTTCCTTATCATACATTATTTGATAATTTTTATTGTATTATAATTTATTTAATTTTTATTTTTTTAGCAAAGTTCCTCCGCAGATATCCTCCTTTAAGATCAGTCGAATCTACGTTATATTTAATAATTATTTTTCTTTACTTATAAACTAATTTATCCTATTTCTCTTGGTATATTCCTTTATGTATTTCTATTTTTTATATTATAATTCTTTATTTTTTATATTTTTTTATTATTTTTGTTATTTTTTAATTTATTGTTTTTTAATATATATTTTTTATAATTGTTATAATTATTTTATTTATATTTGTTATATTTTTCCTTTTCTTTTTATAAATTTCGCATATTGGGACCCGAAATATCGTTGTAAAAAAGACATTTCGGAAGAGTTATAAAAAATATTTATTTTAATTTTCTTTAAAATTTCTTCTTAAAACTTCTTTACTGTATTTATTACTATTATTATTTTTGTGCTCATATATTTTCATGTATTTATTTATTAATTTCATTTTATTTTTCTTATTAGCATTGTTATAAATAATTACATGTGTAACTAAAATAGTTCATATACGTTTATGTATCTAATTTATAAGCTATCCTAATGTACACATTCTTACGACGTATCCTATTTATTACCATGATATGGTTTAACGGTAATAAATAAATATTATGTTTATATTATTATGCCATGTTCAAATATGGTTTTGCTGTAGGTACTCTTTTGTTAACCTAAGTATATTTTTCCAGTGAATATAAAGTAAAATGCTTTTGCGATTTAGAAATTATACAAATTTTTGTTCTGTAGTAGTTTCAAGTTGGAATCTATGGAGAAGACATTTTGCGAAGCGATACTCTCATTTAAATTTTGAAAAAAAAAAAAAAAAAAAAAGCGTTTTTGAATGTTCAGATTTTTTATTCAAAATTAATTATCTTACATGTATTCCAGCTAAATTTTCAATCTGGATTTTTTTTTACAACTGCAATATTTTCTATAACTGAAATCGAATACATACTCGTATATCCGGGACTAGAAGGCGCAGCCGGCCTTACCTCGTAGCCAAAAACTGAAATACCTATTCTGAATATGAAAACATAGCTTCAGTTAAAGGTTAACTGTTTTAGAAAAGGTAATAAAACATCCCAATCAAAAATGCATCTTTTTAGCTTCACCCTTCGTTGCCCCACTACACTCAATTTCCAGAGCCTAAGACAGTTTTTCGACGATAAAAGAAACCCATTATCTTCATTTCTCGGACCCAGCTGTTTTGTGCCCATTATTTTTATGCCCTTTTCTTATTACACTCTATTATTCCCTCTGTGATACCATCCAATGCACTATAAACTTTCTTACCCCTACTTAGTTTATACCCCTATTTTAGAGTTTATAGGTAGTTTTCACCTCTCAAAGAAAACTATTTATTCTCACCACGCACTGAATCTATTTAGAAGAACATAATAAAAGATCTCTCATCTCCAAGATTTACGAGCTGTTCCATTTTGTGGCAGGATAATAATTTTATTTATATCTTGTATTTTTAACGAAATGGTATTTATACTAATTTTGACTCGTAAAACGATGCGAATTGGTAAGATTTATAAATAATAATATTTCTTCTGTAAACCATAATATGGTCAATGGATACTTCAATTCTGCACGTCAAAATAGCTTACAAAGTATATACACCAACCGATATTAAATATTAAAATTCCAACATACATGAGATGAATAATAATAGGGAAGTATAAAAATAAAATGAATAAATAATAGAAAATAAATTAATAAAAAATTCCTAATATTAATTACTGAGCTCAAGGTCGCGCGTTCAAAACCCGGCCGAGGCTCTTAGTTTATTTTATCTGGGAGGTAAAATAAACTTAAGCACGCCGTCCTTCGGGTGGGACGTTAAGCGATGGTTCCGAGCCTATACGATGTCAGGTACTCGTTAAAGACCCCTGCCCTAGGCGAATAAAAATTTAGGGCAAACAAAATTTAGGACTCCCATAGTAGAGTCGGGCTCATGTCCACCAGAGTGACGAAAGAGCGCTCTGGTAGTAGGCGATATGACCTCGTAGTTAAAGCCCGGGCATGAGTCATAAAACCTAACCTAACCTAAATTAATAAAAAATTCCTACTATTAATGAATATAATAGATTATTTGTATTGAGGGAGCGCCGGTAGCTCAGTGGTATGCGTGCTTGCTTACTGAGCTCAAAGTCGCACGTTCAAAACCCGGCCGAGGTCCTTAGTTTGTTTTATCTGGGAGGTAAAAAAAAACTCGAAAACGCTGTCCATCGGATGGGACGTTTAAGCGATGGTCCCGAGCCTGTACGATGCCAGTTAAAGACCCCTACTCTAGGTGAATAAAAATGTAGGGTAGGAAAATTTAGGACTACCACAGTCGAGTCGGACTCATGTCCACCAGAGTGACGTAAGAGCGCTTTGGTAGTAGGCGATATGACCTTCTAGTTAAAACCCGGGCATGAATAATAAGAACTAACTACTATTTGTATTAAATTTTAATTATAAATATCTTTTAAATTTTAAAGGGAGTCGAAGATCTGTCATGTATTTGAAAAACTTAGTATTTGACCGTTTCAGAAACTGTTTATTTCCTTCATCATATTATCAACTCGAAAAAAAACTAAATTGTAACGCCTTACATCTCCAACCATTCTGGACCAAGATTTTGAACTTTAAAAAAATGTGCATCAATGCAAAACTCATCATAGAATGCCTACCTTATGTTAGCAACAAGACTTTACACCTTGACTTGTACATCAAACACATGGAAGCGACGATATATTTAGTATAGTCCAGGATATTATGCGCTAGGGCGGAATTTTTTTCTCATTGTCTAATAGGTTCTGCTTT
The DNA here is from genome assembly GCA_963662175.1 of Aradus depressus. Lineage (NCBI taxonomy): Eukaryota > Metazoa > Arthropoda > Insecta > Hemiptera > Aradidae > Aradus > Aradus depressus. Next base: position 4,935,120 of record OY759222.1, read on the forward strand.
CAATTTCACACTCTACCTTAACAAGCCATTTTGTACCCTCTGTTATCAGAACACGCTATCCACATTTTCACAACAAACTCCATCATCACGCCAATCCACTTATTCAGCAATTGTCCATAAACACTCCTCCCACCAGGACGTCTCAAGCCGGGATGGAAGAGGGTCCTGCTCCAGGACTAGCCTGGCCTCTCGCCAAGCACTTGTCATTCCTCATCCTATCCCACATAACTAATGACACATTATATGTCTTTGTAAATATGCAAATAAATCTATTTAACGAATGAATTTTCATGCATTTTCATACATAGGAAAATTACATGAGACTGAGAGGGGTGTGTCCGAATTTTCTTTTTTTTTCAAAAAACAGAGCTCTTCTTGAAAATAAAAATAAAAAAAAAAGTTGGACATCTGTGACAAACATGGGCCGTGTGCAGTCTGCATCCATACACAGCCATTAGATTGAAGCAGATCAATATGGAGAACGGAATGGCACCAAAATGAACCTTTTCAGGAAATACATAATAGTTGGAGTAGTTACTTAGCTAGTTTAACATATTATCTAGTATATAAAGCAGTTACAATAAATATAAAGCAAATTTAATAAATAAAGTAGATCTAACAAAGCAAATCTAATAAATAAAGCAGATCTAATAGAATAAATACAGAAAAAAATAAATATAATATAAATAAAAAGTTTATGTTGGAGAAAATTGTCTATTCGGAAACGGCTTTTTTTTTGTCTAAAAAGGAAAAAAAATAACTATAAATAAAATTCGTGTTACTTTATTACATAAAGGCTTTAATTTTTCATTCCCTCCATCAATATTCTATAATCGTAATTACGTTTAGTTAATATTTTTATTATTATACATTTTTTTTTAGTTTTATGTTCTATTTACTTTACTGATATTTGTTAATATAAAAAATAACATATATACGTATATTATTTTTTTCTCGATATTTCGCTCTGTTTCCTGAGGAAGGACCTCGTGATTGCACCAAAATATCGTCCGGGAAGAAGATATATCCAATGATATATAGATACTTCCTATAGTATTAGAAATGTTATATTCATGTATCCATTATTTATTATTTTTTTTTTTTGTATTTTATTTATAAAGATAGAACTGTTGCAGGGTGCAACAACCAGCATATATGATGGTACTTATTGATATGTTGGTGTGTAGGGCATGTGAGAGGAAGGCCACCCAGTGGTAGGTCCTCGGGACGAAAATTTATCTTAATTATTAGGACAAGAACAGAAAAAAAAATTAATAAAAAGGAATTTAAAGACAATTTTGATGGATGGGTTGTAAGAGAGATGATAAAAGTAAAGGAAAATAATGTTGAAAAATATTAATAAGGTGGCAGTAAGTCGCGGTTCCATTTGCTCTTCAACCTTCGTGGGGGTTATATGGTGTGGTGTGAAGATAAAGTATGGGTCTCGTGGGTTTATATTTGTGTAAAGTTTGCTAAAAAACCCGTATGTAAGTAGTTTGAATTGTTTCGGGTACTGTGTGTATCATGAGATCGTTATGAAGTGTTCTGTTGTTTATGTATGTTATTATTGATTTAAAAAAACACTATTATTTATCTCATATGTTTTTGTATTCTAAGGTTAGGTTAGGTTTTATGACTCATGGCCGGGCTTCAACTACGAGGTCATATCGCCTACTACCAGAGCGCTCTTTCGTCACTCTGGTGGACATGAGTCTGACTCTACTGTGGGAGTCCTAAATTGTTATTCACCTACGGCAGGAATCTGTAACGAGTACGTGACATCGTACAGGCTTGGAACCATCGCTTAACGTCCCATCTGAAGGACGGCGTGCTTAAGTTTATTTTACCTTCCAGATAAAATAAACTAAGGGCCTCGGTCGCGTTTCGAACCCACGATCTTGAGCTCAGAAGACAAGCACGCATACCACTGAGCTACCGGCGCCCTCCTTTCGTATTCTAAGATTTAATATCGGTTGAAGAACTACTGATCAAACAGTTAACTTTACTAACCTCATTAAAATTACTAAACTCTTAGTATTTCAAATTCTTGCGGATTTCTCATGAATGAGATGGACTGTAGCCCTTCGATTATAACCTCTAAGAAATGAATCGAAATGGTCATCAGATCTGACCACAACATATCGAATTTCAATATGTTGTCCATCTTGCTAAATAAAACATTCTTATTTAAATAAATAAATCAACATTTGATATCCTATGTTTTTAGAATTATTTGATAAGTAGAATTAGTAGATAGGGTTTCTTCATTCTGGGCCAGGAAGTGACGTCAGACCCGGAGCAGTAATGGAGAAAGTACAGCAATACACCCCAACCCTGCCTAGCCACCGATAACTATTGAAACCCAGCCTTAACCACATCTCCCTATGGCTCAAGCAACTCTGAATATATGCACTTCCCCAGAAGTTTCCGCTTTCCCTTGAAGGTCACCCCCCCCCCCCCCCTTGAGGGAGCATCCACCACCCCCTCTCAAAAACTCACCGATGATGTACTTCCCCAGCTCTAGAGATCTATCCTCGACCACCTATGACGTCAACTTAGAGCTCCACATAGAGAAAGTTTAGCAACCACTCCACATAGAGAAAGTATAGCAACTACTCCACATAGGTAAAGTATAGCAATCCTCCCCCCACTCCTTGCACCACCACTCCCTCCCCTCCTCCACCACCTCCTCCCTCCAATGTATTTCTCCAGCGGGGCCCCCCATAGGGCCCCCTCCCCGAAAAGTTGTTTGAAGCCATCTCACTCCTCCCAGACCGCCTCCCGAAAAATTCCTTAAGGGCGCTCAACTGGATCTTCCAAGAAGATAGACGAAAGCAGAGAGCCCCCACTCAACAACATATGTACTTCACCAGAAGTTTCCGCTCTCCCAATTCAAGGTCATTCACTCCTTATGAACAGATCCTCATTGCTTTCTTCTAAATTTTTGATCCACTTTTTTTTTCTCAACTTGGCGTAGCCTCACAAAAATTCTATGGTAGGTGTCGAATTTCGAAAAACCCTCAAGTACAACAGAAAATATATTACAATCATTTCTGATCTCTTCACTTCTCGGTCTGCCACCACCACAGGACAGTGATAAAGGATTTTGCGCCCTCCCATGCCCAACATTGCATTGCTCATAGTTCATTATATTATTCCACAGGTGAATTTAGAAAAAAATCTGCCGATATTTCTATGAATCTAGAAGTGGGACGACACCTATTAATTTTCAGCCAACTCGGCCAAAGAGAGAGGGGGTTAGAAACCTTAGAAGTTAAAATGAAACTTTATATGTAGATTGAGCTCCCTCAGTAAAAAACCTAAAAAACTATTAGGACACCTCTTGATTTTCCAAATGAGCTGAACAAGAGGAGAGTGAATACTTACTTAGTTGATTACGAACAATTTGAGGAGAGGAACTACATTGTCAGTACGTAATTAAACTCTGAATAACTTTCCATTTCATGAAAACGCCGTTATAGTTAGTTGAAATTATCTTTTAGATTGGCTTCTGCAAGTCAGTTAGCGCAAATTTGCAAGCTCAAATTGACTTAAGCAGAATGCAAACTGAGCTCACAACTTTATATGTTAGAGGAAACCCTATACACGGAAACAGAATTGTTTAAAAATAATTATATAATCACAATAAAGAATCGTATTTCATATTCAAAAACATTATTTGATACAAAGCTTTCATTTTTATTTTTTGGACAGAGTTCCTCCACACCTTAAAGGTCAGTCCAATGTACGTTATTGTTTTATTTATTCATTTATAATTGATTAATATATTTTTTTTTTTTATTTTTTTTCTACTATACAGGGTGGCCCAGATAAGCGGGCCACAAGTGAAATAACTCCCCAGATAAGTGGGTCACAAGTGAAATAACTCCTAAACCGTTGGAGATATCAAAATTGTGCATAGGTTTAAAGTTGTAGCACTCGCCGAGAGCTATAGTATGGCGTCCTCGAAAAGGCAAAAATGACCCTTTTAATGGCTCAAACAGCCCTTCGAAGGGCGGGGTTCCCTTTTGACCCTTAAGTTTCATTACATTTTATTCAAGTATCAAAGAAACAAGAAAGAAATGTGCAAACAGATTTTTGATATGTCAAATAGTTCTTGAAAAAAAAACGTTTTTCTTATTCTGAAGTTATAATTTTCCGCGCACTCACCAACACCATATCCACAATTTCTCTAGAGGACTGTAAATAAGTAATTCCTTATCACTGTAAGTCGTTCTCTCTTAATCCTTAAACTTCTCTAATACCTTTCTAATTCCTTTGAATCAAAATACATGAGTAATAAGCGGTGGTAGGGCCTCGTCATGTACAAATTGAAATAATAATAATTAATGTGCAAAGTTTGTTGGAATTTAATAACTTCAGAATAAGAAAAACGTGCAACTTTAAACGTTTTTTTTCCGAGAACTATTTGACGTATCAAAAATCTGTTTGCACAGTTCTTCCTTGTTTCTTTAGTACTTTATTAAAATGTAATGAAACTTAAGGGTCAAAAGGGAACCCCGCCCTTCGATGGGCTGTATGAGCCTTTAAAAGGGTCATTTTTGTCTTTTCGAGGACGCCATACTACAGCTCTCGACGAATGCTACAACTTTAGTCCTATGCACAATTTTGATATCTCTGACCGTTTAGGAGTTATTTCACTTGTGGCCCGCTTATCTGGGCCACCCTGTATATTGTTATAGTTACCTGATGAAGGGACTTAAGAACGTCCCGAAACATCGTTGGGATAAAGACACTTCCGAAGAAATTTTTGAAAAATAGTTATGTTAATTTTTATTAAATTGAAAAATGTGTCTACTTATTATAAATGTATCTATGTACTAATTTCTTTTTTTACTCATATTTTTTAAGTAGTTATTTATTCAGTTTTTATTAATTTCATTTTACTTTTTTTAATAGTTTTGTTATTACTACTAATCATAGTGTGTTAGACTCAAGTAGTTATAATTCTAATTTATAAGCTATCTTATTGTATAAATTCTTTTGACGTATCCTATTACCATGTATTGGTTTAACGGAAACAAATTTATTATTATTATTATTATATCTAAATAAAGTTTAAATAATTTAAATTATTGACATATCGCCACCCTCGCCTTTCTCTCACTTTCCTTCTCATTCTCTGGCACTGAGGTTTTTCTTCCCTTCGGATTTGCCCTTTAGAGGCACCTTTGCGAATCATACTAGTAAATTATGTTAGTAAATCCAAGTAATATTTTCGTCGAAATAAATAAGTCTAAACAGTTCAGACAGACGTAGTGTATAGAAAATTATATACGAAGAATAAATCATTAATACGAATGTTAACTACCAGATGGAACATTAAATCTTTATTATTAAGTACTCATATCCTTGGTATCTACGACATCTATATTCAATTTGAAGAAACACAGAGCGGTAAAGTTTACAGAACTTGAAAGGAGAAAGGAAGTAGGGAGCCATGGCATTTAGATACTGAGTCATGAACTTACTCGGAATGACAGGAACATAGTCTGAGAGGTGAAACACGAGCAGGCTGAGCATCATCAACAGTGGTATTTTGGTACAGCTCATCTCTGGTATAATAATTCCCTTGGTACAAATCCCCGATCTCCCCAACTCTTACAAGTTCTTTTGACACGAGCGAGAAGATTGGAATTGATGATTCGCTTACAGCTCGTTATTTGTTGGCATATTCCAGTATTTTTGGGCACTGAGACTCCTCCGTAGGACGGACATGAACCGGCCCCCTGAAGATGATGGATGATCACCCAATGGTGACACCTTCTCCTTCCTCTGTGTACCTGTCAAGTGACTCCTAGAAGACGGATCAGCCTTTTAGCTCTACTAGTGTTGACTCTGTCACCCCTCCACACTCACAGAGGGACTTCTGTGCACTTAAAGCACTACACTTCCATTTTTGGGGTTTTTTTTTTATATTTTTTTTTACATTTCTACTTTTTTTTCAACTTTATACTTAAACCCATATATTTTCAGTGGGACTTCCCTCCAACGAGGTTTCCCTTGTCGTTGAAGAGTCACAGCCTCAAGTAATCTCAGAATTGTATAAAAATGTCTACTTGACAACCTTAAAAACATAAATCTTACTGTTGAAATTCGTGCTGACAGTGCAACCCAAGTCCGATATAATATATATATATAATAAAATAATAAATTTTTTGCAATTTTAATGGGTTTGTGACATCGGAAATAGACGTGAAGATATTATTTGTGGCATTGATAAAGAAAATTAAAAATTAACAGGAAAAGTGAAATTCTTCATTTTTTTGAAATATTAAAAAATTAACAAAGAAAATTTCATCAAAACACATCAAATGTATTCGAACATTATATAAATAATAAACACACTAAAAAAAAAAAGTTCTTTTAATAACAAACAGGTATTAAATAAATAAATTAAATGTAATAATATAAATTAAAAATATCTAAAAACGTTAGACATTAATTTTTTTTTTTTTTTTTTTTGCATTGGAGGGGGAAATGCTGTGTGACGCACATCCAGGGAAGGTAGCCCTGGATAGTGTGGGACTCGAGACGGTTCACCATCACCATACCCACTAAAACCCTCTCCTTGCCGATCCTGATTCCCTTCCGCGGAACTGACGGTCTGTCATTACTTCGCGGAAGGGAGGAAGGGTGGCTGGTAACGCCCCTTCTTCTGTTTTATTACCGCTACTGTTCCTTGTCAGCCCTCTCCTGAAGGGCCAACCCGCCCATGATGAGCGCTGCAAAATCGCAGCCTTCATCCCACGACTCCTGGGAGCGCAGCATAGCGTCCACGTAACTGGTAGCAGTCAGCGGGGCGCCCATGCTGCACTCCAGATTTTTCCTTCCCTCCTCAAATCTGGGGCATTTGAGGAGGACATGCTCCGCCGACTCCGTCTCACCAAGGCACGCGGGGCAGTCTGGTGTTGTTGCTGCCCCGATTTTGTGGAGGTACCCCCGGAACCCACCGTGTCCCGTGAGTACCTGGGTGAGGTGGTAATTCACCTCCCCATGCTTTCTGGTGAGCCAAGGCTCGACTCGAGGGATGAGCCGATGGGTCCACCGTCCCTTTGTGGACTTGTCCCATTCTTCCTGCCACTCCCTAATTGTCTTGGCCCTCTCTGGCTCTGCTGGACCAGGGCTGGCCCCCGCGTCCTGATAGACATTAATTATATATGTTCAAAATTATATAAATAATAAATGCATTAAATAAAATAGTTCTTTTAAAAACAAACGGGTATAAAAAAAATAATTATATGTAAATAAAAAATATCTAAAAACATTGGGAATTAATTATATTTGTTCAAAATTATATAATTAGTAAATACACTAAATAAAATAGTTTTTTAAAAACAAATAGGTATAAAAAAATTATTTTAATACAATAATATAAATAAAAAATATATTCTAATTCCAATTCTTAAACTAACATTATTGAAACGGGAAGTGAACCTTTACAAAACAATTTTTCGTTCACAGAAACGATCACATTATTGGTTCTCTAACTTGCAGTTCAAGTTACATTATTCATTACATCGGCAGTTATTAGGCTTTATGAGTTAACATCCCCCCTTCTCCACTAATCTACAAAAAAAACTGGCATTGTTTCATGGACAGAAATGTGTGAAATGTTATACTGAGAGGGAAAAGTTTCGTAATGAAAATTAATGAAAATAAATTTTACATTATACCTACTTGAAAACTTAGCAGAACTTTGCCGACTAACTTCACTCAACTTTGGCACAACTTTCATTCATTTCTAAGTTGATTTTTTTTTTTTTTTTTTTTTGTAATTTATATGTTAGTATAAGAAAGTGTTGTAATATAAAAAAATCGAGATCGAGTTTTCAATGGAATTGCCCCCTGAATTTGTATGATAGTCTGTGAGTGCATGTGTATTCTGTGTTTATGAGAGGCATTCGATTAGCGCTTTAACCGTAGCTATAAACTTGAAATATGAGTTGAAGATGGCGTCCTAAGTTAGACTTTGTTACAAAATCTAACGAAAAAGTCGAGCACTTTATTATTTCATGGTTCACCCTTTTATATTATTGATTTAATTAAAATTCGCTTTAAATGAAAAATGTAGAGAAAACTCAGAAGCACATTTTATTTTATTTTTTATTTATTTGTTTATTTTATTTATTAATAAAGTTTTAAAAAAGTTTGTTTGAGGATGTGCTACAGCAGCACGCCTAATGGGATTTGAAATTTCAATCAGCATGAAGCTGCTGATATATTTTAATGACATTTTCATTAAGCTTCCTTATAAATTCAATTGAAACAATAGGTCGAGTCTCAAAATATTGAACAGGAGGAAGTATGGAGGCCCAAAATATAGAATGATTGCTAGCTTACAAACAGTTGTTCAGATTTCCATGACATTGTCTATTCCACGAAAGATATTTACAAAACTACCGGTTTCGGCCTTACATCATCGTCAGCAGTTTTTACTTATCAGTCAGCAGTTTTCACTTAGTCAAAGGATATTATTGTTTTATGTAAACACGAAAAAAGGTTTTTGTTAAAATATTTCATGATGTAGCTAACGGTACAGCCGAGGGATTCCCAAGTTGAAATAGCACCCTTTCACCTGAGATATACTAGAAGGGTCGCACTCTGCAAACTGACTTAGTTCATAACCAGACCAGACGATGGTGTAAGGGCGAAACGGGGAGTTTTGTAAATATCTTTGGTGGAATAGACAATATTTCAAAAATAAGTTTGTTTTATTTATTTGTGTATTTGTTTGTAAGGTTCAGAACCGGCCATATAACGTACGTTACTAACCAGGCAAGGCCAGTTAACCTATGGGTTTTATATACATTTTGTACTTAAGGTTAATTTATATTCTCTAATTTTCTATTTATAATAATAAATAGAAAATAAAAAAATGCTTGCGTTGGTTACGTCTGTCTGTCCATGAAGGCGGTCCCCGTTTGTCCTGCCGTCTGTTCAGCCTGATCCCAGAAGGAGACCTCAAAGAAAGAAGAAATAGAAGATCCGCAGAACATCTCATCCAGTTATGCGCAGAATTGCCAGAAGATCAGGATAATTATGAAGAATGGAGGATGGCCAAGTAAATATAGGTAATGTTTGTACTACTTTTGAGAGAGAATAATGTTATAATAACCTAACAATAATTCATAATTTTTTTTTTTTGTCTTTTATTTATAAAGATGCAACTGTTGCTAGGGTGCAACAACCAGGACAGACCTCGGGACGAAAATTTATCTTAATTATTAGGACAAAACAAATAAATAAATAAATAAAAAGGAAGGAAATAAATAAAGACAATTCTGATGGATGAGTAGTAAGAGAGATGTTAAAAGTAAAGGAAAATAATGTTGAAAAATATTAATAACGAATATGATTCAAGGTGGCAGTAAGTCGCGGTTCCATCTTCTCTTCAACCTTCGTAGGGAGTTTTGTGATAAGTGTTGTGAAGATAAAGTACGTATTTCTGGGTTTGTATGTGTGTAAAGTTTTCTAAAAAAACCTATGTAAGTAGTTTGTGAAAACTGACATTATTGCAGAGATATTGTGAAATAATTCAAATGAACTTGAAAGAAATAAAATTTGTTTATTTATGATAATGTCTAATTTCACCAACTATATTTACATGGGAGTACTTTCGGTATTTCTACCATCCTCAGCCTCAGGAGGATGGTAGAAATACCGAAAGTATTCCCATGTAAATATAGTTGGTGAAATTAGGCAATATCATAAATAAACAAGTTTTATTTCTTTCAAATAAGTACTTTGTATTGTGTCGGGTACTTTGTGTATCATAAGATCGTTATGAAGTGTTCTGTTGTTTATGTATGGGGGGTACTGTGTGTATCATAAGATCGTTATCAAGTGTTCTGTTGTTTATGTATGGGGGGTACTGTGTGTATCATAAGATCGTTATGAAGTGTTCTGTTGTTTATGTATGGGGGGTACTGTGTGTATCATAAGATCGTTATCAAGTGTTCTGTTGTTTATGTATGGGGGGTACTGTGTGTATCATAAGATCGTTATCAAGTGTTCTGTTGTTTATGTATGGGGGGTACTGTGTGTATCATAAGATCGTTATCAAGTGTTCTGTTGTTTATGTATGGGGGGTACTGTGTGTATCATAAGATCGTTATCAAGTGTTCTGTTGTTTATGTATGGGGGGTACTGTGTGTATCATAAGATCGTTATCAAGTGTTCTGTTGTTTATGTATGGGGGGTACTGTGTGTATCATAAGATCGTTATCAAGTGTTCTGTTGTTTATGTATGGGGGGTACTGTGTGTATCATAAGATCGTTATCAAGTGTTCTGTTGTTTATGTATGGGGGGTACTGTGTGTATCATAAGATCGTTATCAAGTGTTCTGTTGTTTATGTATGGGGGGTACTGTGTGTATCATAAGATCGTTATGAAGTGTTCTGTTGTTTATGTATGGGGGGTACTGTGTGTATCATAAGATCGTTATGAAGTGTTCTGTTGTTTATGTATGGGGGGTACTGTGTGTATCATAAGATCGTTATGAAGTGTTCTGTTGTTTATGTATGGGGGGTACTGTGTGTATCATAAGATCGTTATCAAGTGTTCTGTTGTTTATGTATGGGGGGTACTGTGTGTATCATAAGATCGTTATGAAGTGTTCTGTTGTTTATGTATGGGGGGTACTGTGTGTATCATAAGATCGTTATCAAGTGTTCTGTTGTTTATGTATGGGGGGTACTGTGTGTATCATAAGATCGTTATCAAGTGTTCTGTTGTTTATGTATGGGGGGTACTGTGTGTATCATAAGATCGTTATCAAGTGTTCTGTTGTTTATGTATGGGGGGTACTGTGTGTATCATAAGATCGTTATCAAGTGTTCTGTTGTTTATGTATGGGGGGTACTGTGTGTATCATAAGATCGTTATCAAGTGTTCTGTTGTTTATGTATGGGGGGTACTGTGTGTATCATAAGATCGTTATCAAGTGTTCTGTTGTTTATGTATGGGGGGTACTGTGTGTATCATAAGATCGTTATCAAGTGTTCTGTTGTTTATGTATGGGGGGTACTGTGTGTATCATAAGATCGTTATCAAGTGTTCTGTTGTTTATGTATGGGGGGTACTGTGTTATCAGTCTGAGGGTTTTTGACTGAAACGCCTGAATTCGTTTGATGTTGGATGTTTTTGCTGAACCGTATATATGTGATCCGTAATTCCAAAATGGTCGAAGTAAGTATGTGTAACAGTTCCGTTATTGTTATAATAATCTAACCATAATTCACAAATATATATAAAAAATTTCAGATATCACTAGCATTTTTTTTAAAGTAGGTAACTCGTATTCACAATATAAATATAAAAGATAGCTCGGGTAACTCAAAGGTAGCATGTTGATCTACTGAGCTCAAGATCACGAGTTCGAAACCCAGCCGAGGACCTTAGATTTTTTATCTGAAAAGTAAAAAAACCTTGAGCAGGCTGTACTTCAGAGGGAACGATTAGCGATGTTAGGTGACTAAACCTAGATAAGCAAAATAGGATATCGCTTTATAAGCAGAGAATATCAAAGATGCAAAATAGAATATCGCTTTATAAGCAGAGCACATTAAAGATGCAACATTGCTCCATTAATATTATCTGGTGATGAGTCAATAATCAATCACTCGCGAGCTTAAGAATCCTTCAAAATCTAGGACTAAGAATATTGTGCGAGTGAAAGAGAAAAAACATAATGGATAATGGAAGAAAAATGAATTGCAAGCATGAGGGGGGCTTCCAGGAGGATATGCCCCCCCCCCTCCCCCCCCCCCCCCCCCCGCCCCGGCCTACTTTCCTCAGAATTCAATTTTTGAAAAGGGTGTTCAGGATAGTAGAGTGGTTAACAGTATAACCTTCAGTGTGAGTATTGAGCAAACTTATAATGTATATTTCTAGCTAATATCAGGGCCCGCTCGAGGGGCGGACAACCCGGACATTTGTCCGGGGGCGGCAAATTTAGCCTGTGAATGTGACAAAATATTGATAAGTTAAATACCCAATTAATCGACTTTTTTTTTTTTTCTTCGGCTAGAATCACCATGTAATTTACATCAGAAGAAAAAAAAATGAAATTAAAATTAAGAATACAGGACAAAAAAATAATAAAGATAATGAAAAATGAATTAAATTTGAGATTTTCATATTAAGTTTTTGTTAAATATTTGTTATTTACAGTTTAAGTACAAAGTATATGTATACAAGTAAATGTGCTCATTTATTACAATATTTAGATATTTATTAAGCTGTAATATTCTTACTTTATTATTATATCGCATGTATATTAAAATTGTTTCCCAACTCTCTACAATAAGCCTTAATAGGCTTCAATGTAGTAATAAATAAATTTGAAAAAATGTAATTTACATTTCGTATTCACTGTTTTTGCCTAAAAGCTAAAAAAATTTTTGTAATCCTTAATTCTGAAGAAAACAAACAAACGTAATAGAGCGGCATGTTTAAATAAGATGAAAGGCTAGGTATCTATGTCGCACACTGCATAGAACAACGCATAAGGCGCTGCGTGAAAAAAATAAATAAAAACTTTGTTTTATCAAGTTGTCGGTTTAAAACGGGGTTACTCGACGGTTACTCGTAAGTAGCGTGATTTTTGGGATTAGGAATTTTTTTTTTTTATTTCAAATAAAATTAAAAATGTTTTTTGTGATTTTAGCTTAGTTGATGTTACTTTTTATACGATACAAGTTTTGTTTGGGGAGCCATGATGGCCGTGCGGGCTAGACCCAAGGTTTGTGAGTTCGAATCCCGTCCGGTTTTATTTCGTTGATAGAACTCCCTCCCGTGGCCAGGGATGTAACTAATAACTAGATAACACAGGGGCATGACTAATATGTATAGTGCACATAAGGCCAAAAAAAAAAAAAAAAAAATTGTAATAGCATTAAAAATGCATCTGGTTAATAGTTTGTTAGGTTAGGTTTTATGACTCATGCCCGGGCTTTAACTACGAGGTCATGTCGACTACTACCAGAGCGCTCTTGTAGCTCTGGTGGACACACACTCTACTATGGGAGACCTAAATTTTGCCTACCCTAAATTTTTATTCACCTAGGGCAGGGGTCTTTAACGAGTACCTGACATCGTACGGGCTCGGGACCATCGCCTAACGTCCCATCCGAAGGACGGAGTGCTTAAGTTTATTTTACCTCCCAGATAAAATAAACTAAGGGCCTCGGCCGGGTTTCGAACCCAGGATCTTGAGCTCAGAAGACAAGCATGCATACCACTGAGCTACCGGCGCCCTCTAATAATTTGTTACTACGTGCATGTACTTTTTAATTTTTTCTGTTCTGTAGTACTGGACAATTAATTTTATGTTACATATATCTTTCTTCTGAATATACGTTTTTATTTTGATTTAAAACCAAATATAATATATCGTGAGCTTACTGCAAGAACCCATTAAGTCATTTTTTTGCTGTTTTGAGTTACTGGTTGTTTCTTTTAGAAAAAAATGCGCTCGTTCCATTGAAAGAACCAACTAAGTCGTTGCTTGTACAGCTGTTCTAGTAAACAGGAAAAAACAAAACCTATTAAGACAATATCTTGCAAATGTAGGCTGCAAAATACAACTAAGTAAGTAAAAATGACTTAATGGGTTCTTGCAGTAAGCCAAGTTCTTGCTTTCGTTGTATATATTTTTAATTTTTTTTTTAAATGTATTTAATGTTTAATATCATTCATCAAATTTACTTATAGTTTATACTGATTGTAAATACTCAAAATATAATTTATTATTATTATATTATTAATATAATAATATACATACTATGAATTATACCTTATCAACTAAGTTTTCCCGATGTGTTGATAACGAAAATGTTGAGCGCCGCTTTCATCTTTTTTTTATCACTGTTTTGTTTTTCAATTTTTTTTCATAGTAGAAGACACAGGAGTGTAGTTATTAACTGCTCAGAAAGCTCTAAGGGTGAGGGGGTGTTCCTCTGACTACAAAGAGACTAAAGTCGTATCATTACAGAACAGTCACGGTAATGAGAGTTCTACTTTATTGCTCCTATCTCTCTGAACACATACTACTTAGAAAGATCTTTCTCACCACGGTTCTTTAGTATTCAATAGTAACTAGCAGTGTTACCCGGTTATTTGGTAAATACGAGGCTATATCGCCTACTACCAAAGTGCTCTTTTGCCCGACTCTACTCTGGGAGTACGAAATTTTCCCTACCCAAGTTTATTCATGAAGGGTGGGCATCTTTAACGAGTACCTGACATCGTACAGGCTCGGGGCGCTTAACGTCTCATCCGAAGGACGGCGTGCTCAAGGTTTTCTCACCTCCCAGGACTAAGGCAGGATTTCAAACTATATATAATTTCTCGTTTTGATCCTATCACAAATATGAGGATAAATAAGCGATTGATATTTTAATAAGGAACATTTTTTGTAGGAACCAATTTTTCGATAGAATTAACCATTTTCGGTTAAATCAGTAAATCAGTAGAAAATATGTGTTTCAAAACTAAATGTTAGGACTGATTTCGGCATATATCTCTGAAACCGGACGACAAAAATGATATCTCTGAGCTACCGGCCCCCTCCACTTGACCCGCAGATTATAATATTTATTTCCATGGTAACTGGGTACGTTATTACTTTACTATACATCAAAATGAGGGCGCCGGTAGCTTAGTGGTATGGTTGCTTGCTTACTGAGCACAAGATCGAGGATTCAAAACCCGGCCGAGGCCCTTAGTTTATTTTATCCGTAAAATAAATTAAAGATCCCTTACTCTAGGTTAATACAAATTTAGAGTAGGCAAAATTTAGATATAGTAGAGTCGAACTCATGTCCACCAGTGTGACGAAAGAGCGCTCTGGTAGTAGGCGATATGACCGTGTGCATAAGGCCAGGGCATGAGTATAACTTACTTATACATCAATAAAACAGAAAAAAAAATTGTGATTAATAAAATGTTAAAATAAAAGTAAAAATTAGTTAATAATAAGTTAAATTAAAGTCGGTAAAATTGGAGGAGCAGTGTCCTTTGTGACGTCTCACGGTCGTCCCAGCTCCAGGCCCGTGATCTGGAGCAGTGTCCTTTGTGACGTCACACGGTCGTCCCAGCTCCAGGCCCGTGATCTGGAGCAGTGTCCTTTGTGACGTCTCACGGTCGTCCCAGCTCCAGGCCCGTGATCTGGAGCAGTGTCCTTTGTGACGTCTCACGGTCGTCCCAGCTCCAGGCCCGTGATCTGGAGCAGTGTCCTTTGTGACGTCTCACGGTCGTCCCAGCTCCAGGCCCGTGATCTGGAGCAGTGTCCTTTGTGACTTCTCACGGTCGTCCCAGCTCCAGGCCCGTGATCTGGAGCAGTGTCCTTTGTGACGTCTCACGGTCGTCCCAGCTCCAGGCCCGTGATCTGGAGCAGTGTCCTTTGTGACGTCTCACGGTCGTCCCAGCTCCAGGCCCGTGATCTGGAGCAGTGTCCTTTGTGACGTCTCACGGTCGTCCCAGCTCCAGGCCCGTGATCTGGAGCAGTGTCCTTTGTGACGTCTCACGGTCGTCCCAGCTCCAGGCCCGTGATCTGGAGCAGTGTCCTTTGTGACGTCTCACGGTCGTCCCAGCTCCAGGCCCGTGATCTGGAGCAGTGTCCTTTGTGACGTCACACGGTCGTCCCAGCTCCAGGCCCGTGATCTGGAGCAGTGTCCTTTGTGACGTCTCACGGTCGTCCCAGCTCCAGGCCCGTGATCTGGAGCAGTGTCCTTTGTGACGTCTCACGGTCGTCCCAGCTCCAGGCCCGTGATCTGGAGCAGTGTCCTTTGTGACGTCTCACGGTCGTCCCAGCTCCAGGCCCGTGATCTGGAGCAGTGTCCTTTGTGACGTCTCACGGTCGTCCCAGCTCCAGGCCCGTGATCTGGAGCAGTGTCCTTTGTGACGTCTCACGGTCGTCCCAGCTCCAGGCCCGTGATCTGGAGCAGTGTCCTTTGTGACGTCTCACGGTCGTCCCAGCTCCAGGCCCGTGATCTGGAGCAGTGTCCTTTGTGACGTCTCACGGTCGTCCCAGCTCCAGGCCCGTGATCTGGAGCAGTGTCCTTTGTGACGTCTCACGGTCGTCCCAGCTCCAGGCCCGTGATCTGGAGCAGTGTCCTTTGTGACGTCTCACGGTCGTCCCAGCTCCAGGCCCGTGATCTGGAGCAGTGGCCTTTGTGACGTCTTACGGTCGTCCCAGCTCCAGGCCCGTGATCTGGAGCAGTGTCCTTTGTGACGTCTCACGGTCGTCCCAGCTCCAGGCCCGTGATCTGGAGCAGTGTCCTTTGTGACGTCTCACGGTCGTCCCAGCTCCAGGCCCGTGATCTGGAGCAGTGTCCTTTGTGACGTCTCACGGTCGTCCCAGCTCCAGGCCCGTGATCTGGAGCAGTGTCCTTTGTGACGTCTCACGGTCGTCCCAGCTCCAGGCCCGTGATCTGGAGCAGTGTCCTTTGTGACGTCTCACGGTCGTCCCAGCTCCAGGCCCGTGATCTGGAGCAGTGTCCTTTGTGACGTCTCACGGTCGTCCCAGCTCCAGGCCCGTGATCTGGAGCAGTGTCCTTTGTGACGTCTCACGGTCGTCCCAGCTCCAGGCCCGTGATCTGGAGCAGTGTCCTTTGTGACGTCTCACGGTCGTCCCAGCTCCAGGCCCGTGATCTGGAGCAGTGTCCTTTGTGACGTCTCACGGTCGTCCCAGCTCCAGGCCCGTGATCTGGAGCAGTGTCCTTTGTGACGTCTCACGGTCGTCCCAGCTCCAGGCCCGTGATCTGGAGCAGTGTCCTTTGTGACGTCTCACGGTCGTCCCAGCTCCAGGCCCGTGATCTGGAGCAGTGTCCTTTGTGACGTCTCACGGTCGTCCCAGCTCCAGGCCCGTGATCTGGAGCAGTGTCCTTTGTGACGTCTCACGGTCGTCCCAGCTCCAGGCCCGTGATCTGGAGCAGTGTCCTTTGTGACGTCACACGGTCGTCCCAGCTCCAGGCCCGTGATCTGGAGCAGTGTCCTTTGTGACGTCTCACGGTCGTCCCAGCTCCAGGCCCGTGATCTGGAGCAGTGTCCTTTGTGACGTCTCACGGTCGTCCCAGCTCCAGGCCCGTGATCTGGAGCAGTGTCCTTTGTGACGTCTCACGGTCGTCCCAGCTCCAGGCCCGTGATCTGGAGCAGTGTCCTTTGTGACGTCTCACGGTCGTCCCAGCTCCAGGCCCGTGATCTGGAGCAGTGTCCTTTGTGACGTCTCACGGTCGTCCCAGCTCCAGGCCCGTGATCTGGAGCAGTGTCCTTTGTGACGTCACACGGTCGTCCCAGCTCCAGGCCCGTGATCTGGAGCAGTGTCCTTTGTGACGTCACACGGTCGTCCCAGCTCCAGGCCCGTGATCTGGAGCAGTGTCCTTTGTGACGTCTCACGGTCGTCCCAGCTCCAGGCCCGTGATCTGGAGCAGTGTCCTTTGTGACGTCTCACGGTCGTCCCAGCTCCAGGCCCGTGATCTGGAGCAGTGTCCTTTGTGACGTCACACGGTCGTCCCAGCTCCAGGCCCGTGATCTGGAGCAGTGTCCTTTGTGACGTCACACGGTCGTCCCAGCTCCAGGCCCGTGATCTGGAGCAGTGTCCTTTGTGACGTCACACGGTCGTCCCAGCTCCAGGCCCGTGATCTGGAGCAGTGTCCTTTGTGACGTCACACGGTCGTCCCAGCTCCAGGCCCGTGATCTGGAGCAGTGTCCTTTGTGACGTCACACGGTCGTCCCAGCTCCAGGCCCGTGATCTGGAGCAGTGTCCTTTGTGACGTCTCACGGTCGTCCCAGCTCCAGGCCCGTGATCTGGAGCAGTGTCCTTTGTGACGTCTCACGGTCGTCCCAGCTCCAGGCCCGTGATCTGGAGCAGTGTCCTTTGTGACGTCTCACGGTCGTCCCAGCTCCAGGCCCGTGATCTGGAGTAGTGTCCTTTGTGACGTCTCACGGTCGTCCCAGCTCCAGGCCCGTGATCTGGAGCAGTGTCCTTTGTGACGTCACACGGTCGTCCCAGCTCCAGGCCCGTGATCTGGAGCAGTGTCCTTTGTGACGTCTCACGGTCGTCCCAGCTCCAGGCCCGTGATCTGGAGCAGTGTCCTTTGTGACGTCTCACGGTCGTCCCAGCTCCACCACCCCCTGCTCGAGATCACGGGCCACAGTCCTCCAATACTAGCTAGGTGCTGTTAAAATTAATAGACATCGGAAAAGAAATGAATACTGAATTTCTAATAAAATACATTAGATACTATTTTTAATAAAGTTTCAATCATAGACATTTTATATTTATATTTTTAAGAGAATAAATGAGTAGTTTGGAAATTAAAAAAGAGAATATTTATTTATGACAAAACCTCTAACAGAGAGGGCGCCGGTAGCTCAGTGGTATGCGTGCTTGCCTTCTGAGCTCAAGATCGAAACCCGACCGAGGCCCTGAGTTTATTTTATCTGGGAGGTAAAATAAACTTAAGCATGCCGTCCTTCGAATGGGACGTTAAGATATTGTCCCGAATATGTACGATGTCAGGTACTCGTTAAAGACCGCTGCCCTAAGTGAATAAAAATTTAGGGTAGGCAAAATTTAGGTCCACAGTAGAGTCGGGCTCTTGTCCACCAGAGTGACGAAAGAGCGCTCTGATAGTAGGCGATATGACCTTGAAGTTAAAGCCCGGGCATGAGTCATAAAACCTAATATAAGCTAACCTCTTACAGATACAAGTTGGCCAACTGAAAAAAAAAAACAGAAAGAAAATTTGGCGGTGAATCACCAGCAATGTACTTCCCTGCACGAATAAATGAATTAAGGTCTCGCTCTCCCTCTGAAAATCAATAGTGGAATTACATATAATACAGGGACTTCGGAACGGCGGGGCGGGAAGGGCGATCGCCTGGGGCGCCTCGATGTTAGCGGCACAAGAGTTGTTGACTTGTGAGTTGTTGACTACCTTGATTGAAAGAATTTTTAAAAAACTAATACTTGCGACTTATTCACGAACTGGTGGATTGCGTTACGCATACTTTTAACGATTCCAGTATCAGTAGCCAGTTGCGAAAGGAGTTCTAGCAAATTGAAATTAATTAAAACATATTTAAGATCAACTATGACACAAGAAAGATTCGATGCTCTTGCTGGTCTTGCAATAGAAAACGAACTGGCCAAGAAAATAAATTTCAAGGCTGTAATTGAAGAATTTGCTAATGCTAAAGCCCGAAAAATACAATTGAATTTTTCCAAAAATTGATACAATTAGATGTCTTTCAATCATTTTTTCAGATATTTTATGATAATATATGTTGTTTCTATAATTTTTTTTATATATAGTATATATATTGTGATGTACACTACGGAACATTTTTTTAATGAATATTTTAATGAAAAGAGGTAATTTTTTTTATTATAATCTAATATCATATATATATTAGATATATATCAAGGTGTTTGAGAAACAAAACAAGAAAACATATAAAAAACAGCTGTGAAATAGTGTTAAATGTAATGGAGTCGTGAGCTAGCTCTTAAACGGTGCATGTGGTTTTGATATGTTTTAAATAAAAATGAAGTTGAACAATTAGATGAAAGTTGACTGGGGTGGAATTAAAGTGTGAAGAGTTGACGGGGTCTGGTTTCTGTGGTAGAGGCGTCGAGAAGGTACAATTAATAATATCTATTTTCAATATGCCCAAATAAAAAAAGAAATAGTTTTTTAAGTATTAATTTAATGTTTTTGTGCCATTGTAAATTTTTGTTTTGTTTGTTCAAATAAGTTTTTTTTTTTTAATTTAAATATGTAAATATAGATAATAACCCAATTATTTGTCCTCTTCAAATTCTATTCTATTCATCTTCCCTGTTGTCCCAGTAGTATCATTTAAAAAACCTTTGGATTAGAAATTAATATTATTTAAAATTATTTAAAAATTGGTATCTCTTTGTGAATCCAAGTGTAAAGTTTGTTTAATTGAATTTTTTTTTTGTTGTATACGTGTACTTTCTTAAAAATTGCACGTCTTAAATTATTGATAATATTTTTTTAGGGCAATTTTCGGCAAACTACTGTAGAAATCAAAATTTAAATAAACAAAAGAGATCAAATTTCTACAGGAAATGTGGTAGCAAACAAGTTTTTATCACATTTTTGGCATCCCTTGTGGGGACGATTTTCGCCACAAAGCCCCATCATATTTTGGCAAAACCTTGATGGGAGAATTTTTTTTTATATTAATTAAAGTAGGGAAACAGGTTGAAAAAGATGAAAAGGATAGAATAGAGACAAATAAGGGTTAAATTTAATTTTGAGAAATAATATTTTTTTTTGCCAACTTCAAAAGAAGGTTACTATTTTATATAACATTGTTTTTGTTTAGTAATTATATATTTAGTAAAGTAAGAAAATGCCAATTACCAGAGGACTAGCGAGAAGATTAGAGGAGGAAAGTAGAGAGGAAGGGTCAAGTTCGGAGGAAAGATCCGATATGGAGTTATCGGAAGATAGAGAAAGGGAGACTCCAGCCGCAATGGAGTCCATGCAGGGTACAGGTGAGGAGTCGCAAGGGGAGGGGGTAAATAAAGATAAAGAAAAAGAGGGCATTGCTGCTCCTGATATGGAATGGCTCCGTGTTGTGTTGACAAAGTTAACTGGGGATATTGGAAATATCAATCAAAAAATAGAAGAACAGGGAAAAGAATTAAGGGGGGATATTGGAAATATCAATCAAAAAATAGAAGAACAGGGTAGAGATTTAAGGGGGGATATGAATCAAAAAATGGAAGAGCAAAGTAATAAATTAGGAAATTTAGAGACAAATTTAAAAAGGGAAATGGGGGATATAAATCAAAAAATGGAAGAGCAAAGTAATAAATTAGGAAATTTAGAGACAAATTTAAAAAGGGAAATGGGGGACAAATTAGGAAAATTAGAGACAAATTTAAGAGGCGACATTAAAAATTTAGAAGTTAAATTAAATAAAAAGGTGGACAATTTGATGAACCAATTAGAGAAAATTCAAATAGAAAATGAAAGAGTTGAAAGTAGGATAAATAAAGCAGGAGAAAACTTAGAAAAGCACTTTATTCAAAAAATTAACAAGTTGGATGAAGGGAATTCTGAAGTAGAAAAAGAGGTTCTTATTATTGACAGTCAGTCACAAGTTGATGAGGTAGAAGGAACAGAGAATAACAGTGGGGAGGAACAGACCCAAATTTTAGAGAAAGAGGTGGAGGAAGAGAGTCAAAATGTAGAAAAATTAGTATTAAGTGAAATTCAAGAAAATAGGATGAATGTTGATGTGGATGGACAGAGTGAAAGGAACATTTGGATGTTATTAGACAAAACAAACGAACAGACTGAGGACAACAAACAAAAGACAAATTTTAATTTTAAAGAAAATATAGTTAAAACTTACAGACAAACTGGAAATAGAAAGGAGGCTAATAAAAGTTATAAGAACAATTTTAAAAAGAGAGTAAAAGCATTCAAACAGGTATTAAGGACAAAATTAACACTGAACAA
The DNA here is from genome assembly GCA_963662175.1 of Aradus depressus. Taxonomy (NCBI): domain Eukaryota; kingdom Metazoa; phylum Arthropoda; class Insecta; order Hemiptera; family Aradidae; genus Aradus; species Aradus depressus. The sequence goes on from OY759222.1 coordinate 4,956,651, forward strand.
ATATTTAGAGAAGGGGGAGGGGATTTTTAAAGACATAATTCGCCGAGGCATCCGGAAAAAGATAAAATTAAATTTGGGCTTTGCAATATAATTGCATTAGCCACTTTTTATAGTGAACCTATTTTTTTTTGCAACTCGGATGAGTTTGAGGAAGTGACTGACAGACTAACATGACAGAATTAGGATCAATTTAAAATATGACGAAGTGACATTGGACTAATATAATAGTATGGATGATAAATTTATTTTTTGGATGAGAGAATTTTGGTATATGAAGAGTATGGATGAATTTTGGTATAGTTCTGCGTTTAAATTAATTAGGATTTAAATTAATTAGGATTTATATTTTTTTTAGGATTAGATTAGATGTTAGGATCAGTATAAAATTAATCTAGAATTATATTTAGGGATTAGTCATCCAAATTTAATATATACAAATTATTTATTTGAGACTTACTTGTTAATAACGATTTTATTGAAAATTAAAACATATACATATAACTGATTGATTTTGAACGAACATAATATGGAAGAAGATAGATTTTTTTTTATTATATTTTTTATTACAAATGTTAGAAAGATAATCAGCAGGCTGAGAGATGCCTAGATCTCTTTGGAGACATGACGAACTTCCTGAGGCCGAGTCAAGGGGACAGATTTTCTGTTTCGGAACTGTTCAGCTAGGATACCGGACGTGACTAAATCATAATAATATTATAAATTAGAAAGACGAACGAAACTGTATAGAAGCCTTGAAAGGATAATATATTTTATAAATTGTATGTATGCATAGGTTATTAAGTTTTTGTTATTATAAATTCTATTATTTAGACAATTTCATTTATTATTTGAGTAACATGTTTTTTCTACGTAAATTTGTTTAATAGAGAGAGTAGATGAGAATGGGAAGAGTTCTAGGAGCACATTATATAACTTTAGGAATAGGAACAAACAAAGGGTAATATTAATTAGAGAAGTTTGAAATTAATTGCTGATGACATTCTTTTAGACGTCGGGATTATATTGATTTGTTTGGGGAGAAATTATTTTTTTAAATCCTAGTAAGAGCTAGTGATTAATTGGAGATTTATATTTTTTGATCTGCGAGAGATGATTTTTTTTGTGTCGACTAGAAAGAACTAGCGATATATATAGGAGATTTATGATGTAGTGTTGGTTGCCTACCTGAGATAGGAGGAACCGTATTTTTGCTACGTCAACGATGAAGTTATTATTATTAGGGAGTTATTAGTAGAGAAGGAAGTTGAAGTAAAAATATATGTGAGATACATTTTTTTAGTTAGGAAGTATGAAGGACGTCTCAAAGAATTTAATACCTCAAAAGACAAGTACTATATATATATTAAATAAATTAAATTTGTATTCCTTATTACCCTGCGTGAGGCCTAATTTTGATTGTTAAGTAATATTTTGGAAGTGTGATGAAGTAAAACCGAAGGATTTATTTAATTTTTATTTCAAGTAAATTTTTTATACACAATCTTTTTATATAATTATTTTGAATACATACAATTGTATATTGATGGTAAAGGCGGAAAGTAAAATTAATTGGCAATTTCTTAAATCTATATGCAACTTGATTATTTCCAAACTTGATTTCATGACTATGACTGATCCTGTAAATATGTAAAAATTTAGTATTATATTTTTATGTTCAATTAGTTCAAATTTTTATAAATTTAAGTTAACATTTTCTTTAGGTTAAGGATTAATTGTAAATTTTTAGATTAATATTTGTTTTTGTTTATTAGAAATTAGGTACGTATATATATAAGTTTAATAATTGTAAATAGTTATAAAAATATAAAAAAAATGGGCATATATGTATAAAAAGAGCGTCGAATTGGGCATATAAAAAATAAAAATAAATCAGTGAGTGTAAGTGAGAGAGAGACTTCGATACATCGTTGAGCAATGAGTTGAAGACATCAAGGAGCCAGCCAACATGTGCGTTTGAGGAGGAAGCTAATCTACCTGTGTATTGGAGGAAGACGTTAATCCATCTGTGTATTGAAGGAGGAAGCTTATGTGGATTCGAGGAAGAAGCTAATCAACCTGTGTATAGGAAGAAATTAAATCTGAAAGAACTTGTAAAAAAAAAAAAATTTTGTGAACAAACATTTTTTTTTTAAAAGAAGGAAAAGGCAAATGTGATGTACACTACGGAACATTTTTTTAATGAATATTTTAATGAAAAGAGGTAATTTTTTTTTTTATTATAATCTAATATCATATATATATTAGATATATATCAAGGTGTTTAAGAAAACAAAACAAGAAAACATATAAAAAACAGCTGTGAAATAGTGTTAAATGTAATGGAGTCGTGAGCTAGCTCTAAAACGGTGCATGTGGTTTTGATATGTTTTAAATAAAAATGAAGTTGAACAATTAGATGAAAGTTGACTGGGGTGGAATTAAAGTGTGAAGAGTTGACGGGGTCTGGTTTTTATGGTAGAGGCGTCGAGAAGGTACAATTAATAATATATATTTTTCAATATGCCCAAATAAAAAAAGAAATAGTTTTTTAAGTATTAATTTAATGTTTTTGTGCCATTGTAAATTTTTGTTTTGTTTGTTCAAATAAGTTTTTTTTTTTTAATTTAAATATGTAAATATAGATAATAACCCAATTATTTGTCCTCTTCAAATTCTATTCTATTCATCTTCCCTGTTGTCCCAGTAGTATCATTTAAAAAACCTTTGGATTAGAAATTAATATTATTTAAAATTATTTAAAAATTGGTATCTCTTTGTGAATCCAAGTGTAAAGTTTGTTTAATTGAATTTTTTTTTTGTATACGTGTACTTTCTTAAAAATTGCACGTCTTAAATTATTGATAATATTTTTTTAGGGCAATTTTCGGCAAACTACTGTAGAAATCAAAATTTAAATAAACAAAAGAGATCAAATTTCTACAGGAAATGTGGTAGCAATCAAGTTTTTATCACAATATATATATTTTTTTTTAATTGTTTTATAATAAATTTAAACATTAAACATTTTTTTATGAAGTTTTATTTTTTAATTATTGAAATTTTCTCTCCTTACAAGAGGGCCCAAGGTAGATTTTCGCCTAGGGCACTGATATATGTTGCGGCGGGGCTATCATTGGCAGTTATTAAGGGCTGTTTTCTAATCTACCCCTTAATCCTCAACTTTCGTCTGACCGATTTGGCTGAAAATCAATAGGTGTATTCTTTATGGGCTTCTGGATACGTATATAAAATTTCATGTTGATACATTCATTGCATCTGGAGACAGACTTGTTTTTTTCTTTTTGACATCAGGGGGTCAGAAAAGATGAAATTTCTGTGGAAAACTCAAAATCGAATTTTCAAAATTTACAAAATTTCTCCTTAAGGCCAAACGTATCCCGAACTGTCACTGGAAAAGTTATAGAAAGAATCTAAGAATGGTCTAGGTTTTCTTTAGGAATCTATACATCAAAAATACTTTCTGTTTAAGCTATACAAGGAAGGATGAAAAAGAAGATAAATTAAAGTCTCTTTCGAGTGGATTTTCAGTTTAAAATGAGTTTCTCTGTGATAGAGCGGGCTGGATTTGATTGAAATCGGCTTCAATAAGGAATGAGTGTTGGATATCAAAGCAGGCTGGCCATCCACTCGGACGGGTATCGGACACCGGGGCGAGTCCACATCAGAACTGGACTGAATGTAATGTATGAATGGAGGGGACTAAATCCAAACTTACCTCTGTGAGCCTCACAAACAATCCTGAGCACGCTGTCCTTCGGACGGATATCGGACACCGGGGCGAGTCCACATCAGAACTGGACTGAATGTAATGCATGAATGGAGTATGAGGCCTAAATGGCGGACTTCGTTTTTTAAAGCGATTTTTGTTAAGGTACACTAAAGGGCAGGTTTATTTTCGACTAAGGGTTATTTTTTTCATTTTTGGAATTAGAAGAAAATATGAAATTCCGATAAAAACTCATCAAGTTTCTGACCGATTACATAACTTCCCCTATACTGGTGACGGAACCGTGGAGAAGTGCCTATCGACTGGGGAAGTGGAGGGTAGCTCGTGGACAGCCCTTCAGTTCTCAGAACATGTTGACTGGGACAGGTTAGTTATTATGACTCCAACTACGAGGTCATATCGCCTACTACCAGAGCACTCATTCGTCACTCTGGTGGACATGAGCCCAACTCTACTGTGGGAGTCCTAAATTTTGCCTACTCTAAATTTTTATTCACTTAGAGCAGGGGTCTTTAACGAGTACCTGACATCGTACAGGCTCGGGATCATCGCTTAACGTCCCATTCGAAGGACGGTGTGCTTCAAGTTTATTTTACCTCCCAGATAAAAAAAAACAAAGGACCTCGGCCGGGTTTCGAACCCAGGATCTTGAGCGCAGAAGGCAAGCACGCATACCACTGAGCTACCGGCGCCTTCTTGTTAGGAGAGGGCACGTGTTGATCTCCCCTCATTATCATGCCCTAGCCCCCTGTCAAAGAACAACACCAGTTATAGTACGCAATCACTATAGTCACAATGATGTCATCCCCCATGTTCTCTATTCATGAGTTAGCCCCCTCGCCCGCACAACTTTCACCAACCATCCTCTGATAAAGCTGTTTTGTTTTATTTTTCTAGAACAGTTGCTTATCAGCGCCTTTATGTGGGCTCTTTGATAACTAACTTCAGCTCTCACTCACACGTAACTTACATTCCAGGACGGCCTAGTTATAGTCGAAGCCTATTCGGGGGATATTTTTCGGTGCTTCCCAACTCTAAGATTCTCTATAAAAACGTGAAACTGCGCACCTATACGACCATGATGATGCTGATTGACTGCAAGGATGGGGTTTGTACCCATGTTATCCAAATATATTCTCGTAGAGGGCGCCGGTAGCTCAATGGTATGCTTGCTTGTCTTCTGAGCTCAAGAACGTGGGTTCGAAACCCGACCGAGGCCTTTAGTTTATTTTATTTGGGAGGTAAAATAAACTTAATCATGCCGTCCTTCGGATGGGACGTTAACCAATCGTCCCGAGCCTTTACGATGTCAGTTACTCGTTGAAGACCCCTACCCTAAGTGAATAAAAATTTAGGGTAGGCAAAATTTAAGACTCCCACAGTTGAGTCGGGCTCATGTCCACTAGAGTGACGGTAGTAGGCGATATGACCTCGTAGTTGAAGCCCGGGCATGAGTCATAATAACTTACCTAACCTATATGTTCGTACTTTCATAATGAATCGTAGTTTCCTTCATCACTTGACATCTTCTGCACATAGGGAGAGAGAGAGAGAGAAGATTGTGGCTTTAGGGCGAAAAACTGTCATGGTTATCAAACGAACAAAAAAATAATTATTTACAAAAAAAAAATAATAAAAAAATAATAATAAGATGAGAAAATGAAGAAAAACAACGAAGTTAAGTGAAAGGTAAAGGACACTTTCCAGACAGAGTTAAAGACATCTCCATGAACTGCAGCTTATGTAATAGATGAGATGCCTGGAGGAAGGCGACCAGGCGATCTATGGCGGCACCGTCATCACCCAGAGCTTCAAATAAATTCCTTGAAATCCTGTACTGCTCCATGAGGTCCGTATAAGACCGGCACCCTTCAATGATGTGGCGGACGGAATTCATCAAAATCGTTCACCATTTAATTTCTTACGATTTTCTATTGTTTGTTGTTGCAATAAAATACTGAATTCAAATTACGGTCCAAGGACAAATGATATATATCGATGTTGATAACCTCATGAGTGATGTCATCAAGCAGTCTGCGTGATGCGTCCTTATTCTTACCTTATTTACATTAAATGGTTTATCGTTTATGAAGGTATAAGTTTGTTTGATTTTGGACAGAACCGCGAACGTGATTAAGATTTCAGCATTTTATTTTATTTTTATATTCCAATATGTAATGCATCGTCCTAAGACGAAAGTGTGGATTTATTACAGAGAACGATTTAAGAACGATTCGATCTCAACGACTTGCGATAAGTGTTTTAAAAAAGTGAAATATTGTGGGAAGTCGAATAGTCTCCAGTAGTTTTATATCCTTAGTAAATATAAATTGTATGTTGAAGGGAGGGGGCAAATGAAAAAACGTAATAACTGCCGAAGTAATGAATGTATCCACACAATTTAGTATGAGGATTAGGTATGTCAGCTTTTTAACCTAATTTTAGAGGGAGAGCGAAAACACCGAGGATTTTTTTTTGTCGTTCTCCGAAGGAAATTTACAATGTGAAGAGAAAAATTCTAAATTGATGTCATTACAAGGTCATATCGCCTACTACCAGAGCGCTTTTTTGTCCCTCTGGAGGACATGAGCCCTACTCTACTATGCGAGTCCTAAATTTTGCCTACCCTAAATTTTTATTCATTTAGGTTTTTAACGAGTACCTGACATCAGGTTCGGGACCATCGGCCAAGTTTTGAACCAGCCATCTTGAGCTCAGTAAGCAAGCACGCTTACCACTGACTTACCGGCATTATGTCCTATATGTATAGGCTTTCGGATAAATTATTATCCCAAGTACTAAGTTACTATCTTGATCATGAAATTAGAAAACAAAATACGACCCTGTTATATTCCAATCTGTCCTATAAAACTTTTATTAAGTCCATTAGCAGCCCGAAAGAAATTTTATAAGGTATGTCTGCAAGTTGCCAAAAATAAAAAAAGGCCTGGGTGAATGACCGATTATGTACTTCCCCCTTCAAAATTAAATCTTAGAATCAATCCCATCAATCTCTAAAAATGGAGATAATTCCACTGAGGGAGATTTTAATATAAAAGTGAGTAAATTCAATTTGAAAAAAAAAATTCAGTTATTGTGACTTATGCCCTGTCTTCAACTATGAGCTCATATTACCGACTATCAAAGGGCTTTTATGTCGCTCTGGTTGACATAAGCCCGACTTTACTGTTGGATTCCTAAATTTTGCATACGCAGGTTTATTTACCTAGCATAAGAGTCTATAACGAGTAACTGATGAGTAACCTCCCCTCCGAAGGACGATGTGCTTTATATCTTGAGCCTGAGTAAGCAAGCACTCTCCCTATGCGCTACCAGGGTCCTCAAAAGTTTTGTTTTTGAATTGAGCCCCCTCCTCTGATCCTCTCCTTCTATTCAGTCGAGGTTAGGTTAGGTTTTATGACTCATGCCCGGGCTTTAACTACGAGGTCATATCGCCTACTACCAGAGCGCTCTTTCGTCACTCTGGTGGACATGAGCCCGAATCTACTGTGGGAGTCCTAAATTTTGCCTACCCTAAATTTTTATTCACCTAGGGTAGGGGTCTTTAACGAGTACCTGACATCGGACAGGCTCGGGACCATCGCTTAACGTCCCATCCGAAGGACGGCGTGCTTAAGTTTATTTTACCTCCCAGATAAAATAAACTAAGGGCCTCGGTCGGGCTACGAACCCACAACCTTGAGCTCAGAAGTCAAGCACGCATACCACTGAGCTACCGGCGCCCTCTCTATTCAGTCGATTTCGCTTAAAATGTGGTGTCGTCCTTATGAATTTTTGAATTCTCAGATGAAATTTAGTTAGAAGAAGAAGAAGATTTTATTATAACAGTCGCATTTACAGAGGTACAATTATACAATAAGGTTCCTTAACCATTATACCCTTATACACTAAATACAAAGCAAAAATAATCAATTAAATTAAAGACAATGCTGAAGCTTAAAAGTTAATTTTAAAAAATTCTTGAATAAAAAATATATAACTGAAATGAATAGGAAATAAATTAATAAACATTCAAAAACAGAGATTATAATTTAAAATCGTGAACGGATATTTTTGTGTTTCCCTCCCTGAGTTTTTCCTATTTTCTTTGCCAAAACGTTTTGATTTGTGTCACACTTAAGTGAAAAGGTTTTTATTGAACTTTATTATGTAGTCCAGTAGGAGCTCAACATTTAGGTGTTCATGGATTTGGAGGATGGAGGTGTCCCTCGAGTAGCTACCAACCAATCTAAGACATTTGTTTTGGGCCACTTGAAGAGTTCTCAAGTTGGTATTGCTTGCAAGACCGGCCCACACTGGACATGCATACGTTATCACTGGCAGCAACAGAAGTTTGTATATGAGGAGTCTATTGGTTAGATTAAGGCCTGCCTTTCTGTGTAGTAACGGGAATAAGGAGAACACAAGTCCACTCACAGTATTTGCTAACGTAGAGATAGTTATTATGACTCATGCCCGGGCTTTATCGCCTACTACCAGAGCGAAAATTATTACTAATACATATTCCGTTTCTATTTTTAATGTTACAGTAGAACCCCTCTTAACCGGCTTCGGATCAACCGGTCCTCGGTTTAACCAGCCTATCCCATGGAACAGAGTTTTTTTTTTTTTTTTCTCTTCCAGCGTATAATAGCTGACAAGTGATTCAAACATTGATTGTTTGATGGGCCTTTCCGGAAGTGGAAAATAAAACGGGGTGACGCTATGTTTAGGTGTGCAGTGTGTTTGTGTTGTGGCGGGCAGAACGGGGGAGGGGGAGGCAGTTCGCCAGTTTCATTCCCCTCTTTCTTCTGAGTCTATTTTTCTATTAAAATGGAGAGACATGGCTTTCAAAAAATCTTTGAAGGGTAAAAACAAGAAAAAAATCAATTATGTTTTCTGTTTTTTACCTTTCAAAAATTTTTTGATTTTTTTTTACATATCTATTCAATTCAATTCTTTATTAGCCTTTGGGAAATACATCTTTTAGGCTCAGGGTTCGGCTTGATAATATACATTATTCAGCTTAAAAAAATTAATAAATGAAAATAGAAAATAATAATAATAATAATAAAGTACAAAGTAATAGAACCTAACTGTTAACAAATGAAAAAAAATAGTGAAAAAACTTCTAGTGAAATGGTATTTTATTTTTCAATGTCCTCTAATTTTCAGCGCCCTTACTATGTATAGTATGATATTATTGAGGTTTTGGTTGTTCGTAATGTTGAAAAGGGTCTTGTGAGGTTGCGGGCTCCTCAGTGCTTTTTTATTTCTTTTTTTTTTTTTGCATATATACATATTTTTATGTACAATGTACATTAAGTTTTCAAAGTTTATGTAAGTTCGTAATGTTTAATTTTTTCGTGTTTGTTTATCTCTGTATGTACATCTGTACATAATGTACAATAAATTGAGTTGCAATAACGTCTTATTTGCTTGTTTATTCATGATACCTGATGACATATGTACATATGTAGGCACTTTTCGAACGAAAATAGATTTTTCAAGGGAACCTCAGATTAACCTGAGGTATATCGTATAATTTAATCATTAATTCAATTATACTATAAAACATTTCAGGGTGGTTATCATTAGCTTTTAGTTGCATTTTCCTTGAAACAGTGTGGCTGTAATGGGCGATATGTCTCAGCTTGTAAACCGATGAAAAATAAACAAATACTCCTATATCCGTTATAAATAAATATTTACGTTACTGATACACACAGAGCCACGACTCACTCTATAAATACCAATGATAATAGTCTTGATTCGAGTCCATTATCTATTTTGATAGTGAATTTGGCTGAGCACTCTAGGACATGTCTAACCAATGTCAGAGAAGTACGTACAAGCAGACTGAATTAATTCCACCAACTGCATTTTTACCACGCGCCACTATAATTACACATTTATTTATCAACCTAAATTTATTAAACTCATTAGCTACTTAATGTTAAATGCATTCATCACCATGTTGTATTTTAGATATAAACTGCAGTTAAGGAACACTTAAAGAGAAATATATAAATGGAAGATAGGTTGGCTGATATTAAATGCATTTTATTTCAACAACTTCATGTAATCGGGCAGAAAATCGATGCGGATTTTTGAGCGGAATTCTATGTTTTTTGACCTCAATAACTCCCGCAAATGCATGTATCAACACAAAAACTCTATATGTGTATAAAATAAAATGATAGATAAAACACTTTTTTGAACACTTATATTGTCTAATTCCACAAACATATACTTAAATGTGTACCGGTTTTGGCTTACGCCATCGTCAGCACAATGTTCAACCAATAAAATACCTCCACTTATGTGAAAAAGGTAGACCAGACCATTAGATTCTCTAGAACAGCTAGAAATTAATAGGACTCAAAAAAATGGGAATTGTTTAAACGACCAGACACACTTCAAATTTTCTCCTTTGCTAATCCCTTTCAGTTAACAAATATCCATAACATTTATCTAGGTTAAATAACTTCCTACATAGCTATATAATGTACATTTGTTATATTGTTTTCTTGTAATGTTAGTTTTTAGTTCTATTTTAATTTTATTTTCTTGGTTTCCAAACAAGTGCACAGTTAGATATTACAGTTAGAATATAGACTTCCACCCCCCTGGTTTTACCAGAGGAGGGGACCCTTTCACCTCAGGTACTCTTAAGTTAATATAAATATGTATGCCTGGCAAATATCTGAATTATTGTTGAACATTGTGCTGACGATGGCGTAAGCCAAAACCGGTACACATTTAAGTATATGTTTGTGGAATTAGACAATATAAGTGTTCAAACAAGTGTTTTATCTATCATTTTATTTTATTCATTAGTATTTCCACTATATCAACACAGAGCGCAAAAAAAAAAAAAATGTATTCGGACATCTATATGTGTATCCAGAATCCTCTGAAGAAACCTATGGATTTTCAGTCAAATCGGGCAAAGGGAAGGGGGGCAGGGGGGAAGATTAACAGAAAAACTCTATTAACTGCCATTGTAATAAATGTATTGATATGATTGATTTCATAAGTAATATTGATGGAATCATCAATAAAAAATAGATTAACTTGTTTTACGTTTAGTTTGAATTCATAAACTAAGTTTGCACTCTCCCTCTGAAACCCTGAACCATTCTTGAGATTAATAGAAAAAAAGTGGAAAATAATATAAATATAAGAATAAAAGTACCCTTTAACTATCAAATAATGTTTTCCAATATATTATTTCATATTTACTATAATAACGTAGCGTTGACAGTTTAAATAAATTAAATTTAACTGGAATACTTCAGAAATGATACTTAACATTTTTTCAGAGATGTCATGAAACACTTAATAAATAATATAAAGAAAAAAGTATGTTTTTTTAAAAAATATTGTCTATTTCACAATATGTCCGACACATATTGTCTATTTCACAATATGCCCGACACATATTGTCTATTTCACAATATGCCCGACACATATTGTCTATTTCACAATATGCCCGACACATATTGTCTATTTCACCATATGCCCGACACATATTGTCTATTTCACAATATGCCCGACACATATTGTCTATTTCACAATATGCCCGACACATATTGTCTATTTCACAATATGCCCGACACATATTGTCTATTTCACAAAATATGCCCGACACATATTCTTTGTGGGACGAGATTTCTCATAAAAATGAAAGAATTGTTTTATTTTGACCAGAACCGGTTTTCAACGCAACTGGTAAGTGGTCCTTTAACCACGGTGCTTTATGAGTGGCATGAACCACTGATGATGCTGTTGCGTTGAAAACCGGTTCTGGTCAAAATACAACAGTGGGAAGACAATAAATTAACAAATAAATTTTAATTTCCTAATAGGACATAATGCTTTCATAATAATGTTCTATACAGTTGTTATCACAGAGGTAAAAGGCACTAAGTCCAGTAATTAAACAATTATTAAAGATTACCAAAATCTAAAATATCTATGTTAGATATGTGTAAACCTTATGTACTATGCAATAAAAAAAGTTTACAAAGAGTGTCAATAAAAGTGCAAAATTTAAGAAAACATTGTAAAAGTATCACTCAACTCCTGAAAAATTTAACATTTGTGACATAGTTCCTTTTACCTCCGATACACAGATTTCAATGAGATATTATTTTTAGCCAAATCGGCCGAAGAAGAGGAGGAGGTTCAAAAAGGGATTCAACTCATAAAGCCCAATAACTGAGGGAGTAATGAAAAGTCCATCTGTTAGTTTTCAACGAAATCGGTCGAAGAAAAGAGGAGGGGGGTTCGACTCAAATATTATAATAACTGCCGATATAAAGAATATTTCGACATACACAATCTAGTATGAGCCATTGTATGTCATATATTAATTTTTAGCCCAAACGGTCAAATAGTTTTGTAAGGAGAACGATAACATAGCTCATTAACTTGAGCTGGGGAAGTGCATATGATTCAACGACGACATTTATATTTTTTCATAAAGAAAGATAAGCTCATTGATTTAATTGATTGATATTTTAAAAAATCAAGTTATTTTTTATCGTATGCTTTTTCAAGAAGAAACCTGTTATATCTAAATTAGTTCTCAATATGGCTTCTTTTGGTTGGTGTGAGGAAATCATGAGAAACAGGCAAGCGGCGGAAGTTGCGTTAGACTAACGAAGAAGGAACTAACGTGAATTTAAGTTAACTGTTGTTATTATGACACATGCCGGCGTTTTAACTATGAGGTCATATCGCCTACTACCAGAGGGCTCTGTAGTTTGACCAACAGAAGAAACTAACGTAAATTTAAGTTAACTGTTAGTTATTATGACTCATGCCGGCGTTTTAACTATGAGGTCATATCGCCTACTACCAGAGGGCTCTGTATTTTGACCAATAGAAGAAACTAACGTAAATTTAAGTTAACTGTTAGTTATTATGACTCATGCCCGGGCTTTAACTATGACGTCATATCATCTACTACCAGAGCGCTCTTTATTTTGACCACGAAGAAGGGACAAACGTAAATCTAAGTTAACTGTTAGTTATTATGACTCATGCCGGGGCTTTGACTATGAGGTCACATCGCCTACTACCAGAACGACGAAAGAGCGCTCTGGTGAACATGAGCTCCTGTCTAGTCCCCCCTTCCGTTTGGCCGATATGGCTGAAAATCAATAGGCGTCGTTCTTATACATTGAGTCACGTAACTCTTTTCAAGAAACCAACTACCACAAAATCCCCCCCCCCCCCCCCCCGTTACGTAATCTACGGGCGGCCCCCTAAGCCTTGTGATTAGGGTTACCAGATGGTATCCAAAAGGAGACTCCTCTATTTTCATTGTAAAAAATTGTTCTCCATCCATTAAAAAAAATTGTCCTTTTTAGGAGAACTCTCAAAAAATTATTTTCAGCAGCTATTTGTTGTCTTACTTTAAGAAAGTTAAGTTTAAATAGAGAACCAGTAAATAAAAAGTTGTCGGTGAATCAACGCGCAATGTACTTCCCCAGGACGACTTTATCAATTAACTCGATAACTTTATGTCGATAAATTCATTAAATCGGCAGTTATTGGGGATTTGAGTTGAGCCCCTCTTCCCATCTGCCGATTTTGCTGAAAATTAATAAGTGTCGTCCTTATGCGGTTTTGAATTCACAAAAAAAAATTTTGTGTTGATGAGTCACAATCACTAACTATAAAGAGAACTATAAAGAGTACGTTAATACAAAGTAATTAGTGCCGGACACTAGTTATATGTGATTAACGGATTACAACTTGTGAGAAGGATATTATTAACGCGTAGTCGCGGAATGCCTTTTGTGATGTTATCCTTAGAGATACCTAAACCTAAGGATCATTAACAAGAAGGGTACTTAAATATATAAGTGGCCTCCTCCCCTCTCCACTAGTGCTGGAGTCCTACTGGATCTATCCTCCTCCAGTTTCTTATATATTTTTAATTATTTTATTTATTTATTTTTTATTTTTTATTTATTATTTTTTTGTTTCATCTCTTTTATTTTATGCTTTCTGTTTATTCATCTACCATTGACTTATTACGTATTCTATCTATTTATTTTTGTATATGTTTGCTATTATTTTGTATTATTCATTTCTTTTTTTCGTTTCTTATTAATTTTAAATATTTTTATAACTTATTATTTTATCATGTAATCTTATAGTCATCACTTCTGCTTATTGTTATTGTATTTATACAGATTGTAAAATAAACAAAAATTTAAAAAAATATATATATATTATAGGTAAGTATATTATTATTTTCATATTATTTTTTTTATATTATTTTCAAAAATACAACGAAATTTGAAATTTGAAACGCCTCAATGCCATTCATGGGAGAAATCATCGATGTCAAAACCATCGGAAAATCTGTTGTCGAGCATCGATTTACTTGAACCATCTGTTATCGATGCTCATCCCTAGTCCCTAGGAGAGTTTATAAAAATCATTTTTCTAATATTTGTGGTGCGCATTTGCAAGAAAACTTTTCATGAATTTTAGAATAATTTTGTATGCTGATGACCTAAACAGACTTGCATGGCTCTCGTGTGTGTGTGTGTGTGTGTGTGTGTGAAAATTGATATGCAATCGACCTCGCATCGGAAGAGTTGAGTAATGCAATCAGTGTATGCAATGTTGGCACCATTGTAACAGGTCCCGCCATTAACGTAACATAAACATAAGTAATAACTGAAAAAAAAAAAGACTTTGGTGAATGACTAACTATATACTTTCCCAGCACGAATTAATTAATTAAGATTGAAATGATCAAATAATCTGACTACGTATTATTATTTATTATATATATATTTTTTTTATACACATATATTTTTAAGTATTTATTTATTCACTTTTTATTCTCACTGTTGAAAAAGATTAATATAACCACAATAAAAAATCGTGTTTCATACCCAAAAACATTATTTCAGTGGCAAATTGCAATAACCAGTTAACTGACACGAACCTGATTTGGAGATATTCATGTTTAAAGTATATGACATATAATTTATTGTAATATTTGATATATAAATGTTCAAGTTGATGCACAGAAATTCGTTTATAATATAATATATGACAGTTAACTGGTTATTACAAAATAATTCCAGTTAACTGATTCGGTTTTCCTGAAATCAGAGTCATAAATATCAATTTAAACAATGGACTCAGTGGGAAATGAAAATTTAGATCAAAATACACATTTTTTCTCAGAAAATCTCATTTTTTTAAAAAATTTCACTTAACTGGTTATTGCAATTTGCCACAAATTTGATACAAAGCATTCATTTTTATTTTTTGGACCGAGTTCCTCCACACGTTAAAGGTCAGTCCAATGTACGTTATTGTTTTATTTATTCATTTATAATTTTTTATTTATATATAAATATAGTTTCATTGTTTTCTTCTTTTTCTATATCTCGCATATTGCGACCTGATGATGGGACGTAAGAACGTCCCGGAAACATCGTTGGGATGAAGACGCTTCCGAAGAGTTTTTTGAAAAATAGTTATCTTAATTTTCATTAAATTGAAAAATGTGTCTGCTTATTACATGTATCTATGTATTTTTTTTTTATAAACTCATATATTTTTAAGTATTTATTTATTCAGTTTTTATTCATTTCAATTTACTTTTTTTATTTAATAGTTTTGTTATTACTACTAATCATAGATGTGATAGACTCAAGTAGTTACAAATCTAATATATAAGCTATCTTAATGTATAAATTCTTTTGACGTATCCGATTACCATGTATTGGTTTAGCGGAAATAAATTAATTATAATACAGAAATTGTTAATTAACTTTTCTGATTACGTGACGAATCTCTGCCCCGAAGGTGAGGAAGTCATTGCACTTATAACCTTTCAACCTAACGAATCCTTATAAACACGTTATTATAAATAATTTGTATTATTTTCATTTATTAATTTTTTTACTCCTAATGGAAGTGATATAATTGGTTGCTGTTATAACTAAAATATTTTTTGATTGGTCAAGAGCCGTTATGATTGGAGGGACTTAATTGAAAAAAAAAAAAAAAAAAACTGTTAAGTTGTTAATTAAGTGGTTGTTTCCACTAAGTCTTGTGAGACTGGGGCTTATAAGATCACGACTTTAAACCAGATTTCAAGTATAAGATACTAATATGGGCTTATTTGAAAGCTGTGGCTAGAACTTTCATAAGTAATTTTTGCACGGTTACAACAATACTTCCTTATACTAAAGGTATAAGAAAATAAATAAATACAAATACAATTAAATCGATATCTGTCTATGCAAGTATTCAGCAGATGAAATATGATTACATAAATTAGACAATTATTCCATTAAAATCGCCCTTTTTAGTTGATAATTCCCAATTTGGATAAACAACATGTATTTAGCATAAAATTAACCAGAATTGATTTACATAACTGTTAATACTTCATTGTAAATTTATTCAAACAATTAAAATAAAAAACAATAAATATTCTCCGTTTGGTAGATAATAACGTGCTTACAAAGGCGAAGCAGAAAGACAAGAGAAAGGAAAGTACAGATGTCTGTCTGTCATAAATAAATAATTATATTGCAATGGGGGTGCATTGCATAGGAGGCCCATTGCAAAAGCATCCTAACTCAGGTCACTTTCTGTCTGTCTGTGGAGCTGCCCAGTTTCACTTTCATGGGCTGAATCAACGGATATGTACTTCCCCAGCAAGAATTCATCAACTGCGTTTCCTCTCTCCCTCCAAAGCCAATCGACCGTTAGGGCTGAAACTCAGTATTTGACTTAGGTAGTGGCTTCAAAATCCCCAAGATAAATTTGGTATCCAATTAGATATCGTCCTTATATTATTATTATTATTATTATTTACAAATGAAATTTCATGCCAATACATTCATTACAACGGCTATTATTATTATTATTAGTTTTAGTGTTAAGCCACCCCCCTTCCCTTTGGCCGATTTGGCTGAAAATTAATAGATTTCGTCCTTAGAGGGTTCTGGATACACATACGAGGTGTGTTCAAAAATAACGGGAATTTTTGGTTTTTGAAAAGAAATTTATTTATTCGTCTACATCATGTATGGGCAACCTTTGACATGTTGCGGGCCAAACTTTAGTGTGCAAATACGTTCGCGGGCCGCGTAGATGGTTAAAAATAAAATAACGTCGGTCTTTAAAGTAGTGTTCATAATTTTTAGCGATAGATATCAGACATGAAATAATAAGACAATGTTATTATAATACAATTTATTAAAATAACAAAATAAAATGAAAAGAAATAGGTACAATATTATAATTAAATCGTGTAATTTGGAATTATTACAAACTACGAAAGTTAAGTAGCGACACCGAAATCAATAAGACACTTGAGCTTGAATTTGGGAAACTAATCCATTGATGTTTGGATTAATTCCACTGATACAAAGACCTAAAGAATTTTCCAAATTATCTTCAGTGAGCCTTGTATGATGTTTTGATTTATTAACTTTCATCATTGAAAAGAACTGTTCGTATTTATAAGTACTGCCAAACGCACAAATCAATCTTCTTGCGAATTTTCTAAGCTGCGGAAAATGGTCTTCTTCGAGGTATTTTTTGTAGAAATCGCACAACTCCACGTCTTCAAATTTAGATTTTAGGAGTGAGTTTTCTTGAATCTCGATCAACTCCATTTGCAAGTAAACAAACACGCGATGATATGAATTTTTCCTCACTCGCCTTGCTCGCTCACTCGATTCCGCAGGAGCAAGCGACAAACCCCATCCTACTCGATCTTCCTAATTTGGAGTAAGTGAGAGTAAGTAGTGTAATATTATTTTTTTTTTAATTGGGTTTTTCAAAATATCTCGCGGGCCGGACCAAATCTTATAGCGGGCCGGATACGGCCCGCGGGCCGGTTGTTGCCCACATATGGTCTACATCAATGCTATCTTCTTCAAAATAGTCCCCATTTGATATTATACACTTATGTCAGCACTTCTTCCAATCCCCGAAACACTTCTGGAACTCGATTTTTGTGATAGCATTTGGTTCTTTGAGCGATGCGATTTTAATCTCATCTGTGCTTGTGAAACGACGGCCCTTTAAGGTTCTCTTTATTGTTGGGAACAGAAAAAACACTCTGAGCCATGTCTGGCGAATATGGAGGCTGGGGCATCATTACAGTGTTGTTTTTGGCCAAAATTCACGGAAAAGCAATGAAGGGTGAGCAGGTGCATTATCGTGGTGCAAAAGCCATGAATTATCGGATCGCTTCACGCAAACGGCGTTGCACTTGTAGGTAGTACTCCTTATTGATCGGTTGACCTTGTGGCAAGAACTCATGGTGCACTATGCCGTTAAAATCGAAAAACACAGTGAGCATGACCATCACATTCGACCGCACTTGTCGAGCTTTTATACCACTCGTAAACCCTAGTTTTACTCATAGCAGACTCACCAAAAGCAATATTCAACATTTCTAAAACTTTGCTGCACTTTATTCCATTCTTATAGCAACATTTAATGCAAATTCTCTGATCCATTTTGTAAACAAATAAATAATCGCCGATTGTACCAAAACACATGTAACTTCTTTGACAGCTGACAGTAGACTAAACATCATGTTTACCAAAACAACAACGAAAAAATAGCGCGAATCGGACTAATACAAACCACGAAATTACAAAATTCCCTTTTCTTTTTGAACACACCTTTTATACAATTTCGTGTCGATACATGTGTTCTATCAGGAGTTATCGAGATCACAAACATACACGCAGAGAGTCAGAAATTTTTTTTTTCCCTTTTTGAACTCAAGAAGTCGGAAAACATGAAATTCCGTTGAAAACTGGGCATCGAGTTTCTGACTGATTACATAACTTACGCTATACTTCTTATAGCTGGGAAAGTAAACAAAAAGTCGGTGAATAGCCAACAATGTACCTCCCCATGGAGAATTAATTACTAATGCTAAACCCCCTTTTCCCTTCGGTCGACTTCGTTTAAAATCGACAGATGTCGTACTTATGTTTGGAACCATTCCATATGCAGTTGTTACGGTTTTTGAGTACGACCCCCCCTTCGGGTTCCTTCAAAGTCAATTCTCATCAATTAAAAATATTCAACTTTTTAAACATTTTTTCTCGGAATTCCATCGCAAAACTTTTTATTTTTCATAACATGATAAAAGTAAAGATAGAGCTCATAATTCAACATTTTTGTTCAGCCGAAAAAAAAATGTATACGAAATAATTTTCGGTCGATTGTTTGATGTCCGAAATAAGGAAATTCAGTTAAAATGTATACCAAATGAATGAAAATAATTGCTATTTTAATGTGTTCTTTTACCAAACATGTATATAGATATTCCAAAGAACAGCAAAAACAATATGGGAAAAAATTCTAAAAGATTCTCAAAAAATCATTAACATAGCTTCCAGGACAAATTAATTGTTGTAATTTTGAAATTCCAAAGATGCCAGTGAGTTCGATGATCTCCCCTCCCAAAGAAAAAAAACGAGAAACAAAAAACTAAATGAGGGACTTCTGAAATACACCCCCCCCCCCCTCCCTCCCCCCCCCCCCACCCACCGGTGGTGAGAGGATTCTTGAATTGCAGCTATCCCCCCAGCAGTAGGAGTGCAACGAAATTCTTCTTACGAATGCACTTTTAATCGCTAAACGCTCGGATTTGTCATTGTTTGTCAGAAATCTATTATCTAGAGAATATCGGCAGTTATTAGGTTTTTTTTTGTCAACCATCTCAAATTAATAATGTTGTACTTATGGTGCTTTGAACTAAAACATGAATTTTCATGTATACATTCATTACAACGGCAGTTATTGGAATCTTTGTGTTAAGCCCCCCTTAATCCCCCCTTCCCTTTGGCTGATTTGGCTGACATATGAAATTCGGTGTCAATACATTTATTATGACACTTATTATTACAGTTTTTGTAATCCTGTTCCCAGACACACACACTCACACGTCTTTCGGATGGGACGTTAAGCGAAGGTCCCGAGCATGTATGATGTCAGGTACTAGTTAGAGAACCCTACTCTAGGTGAATAAAAATTTAGGGTAGGCAAAATTTAGGAGTCCCATAGTAGAGTCGGGCTCATGTCCACCAGAGTGACAAGAGAGCGCTCTGGTAGTAGGCGATATGACCTTGTACCGGGTCGTAAAAAACGTTCTGTCCGAATTTCGGTAAAAATTAAAAAAAATACATAATCTACAATGTATTCTCCATCAAGTTCCACTACCTTCAAACAACGTTCGGGCATCTTATCAATCCCGGATACGAAAAAGCATGGATTTTTTTGACTGAAGAAAGTTTGTAATGCTGATGTCATCTCTTCAGTTGTTTTGAAATTCTCCCCGTTACAAAATGATCAATGACCGCAATAGATGGTAATGGGGCTAAGTCCGGTGAATAGGGGGGCTGAGGGAGGACTTCCCCACCTAGACTCTGTGATGTCATGATGCAGAATAACACCTTTTCTGTTCGTCGTCTGTTTTTAATCCGTAAAGACTAACTCAATCTGTCTAATTGTTGACAATAGACTTCTCCAGTAACCATTTGGTTAGGGTTTAACAGCTCAAAATGGACCATACCTTGCCTACTCCACCAGACGCAAAGCAGCAACTTTTTTAGGTGCAACCCAGCTTTTGGGGTAGGAACTGGTTTTTCTCCCGCACTCAGCCATTGTTTGCTCTTCTCTGGGTTTTTGTAGAGAACCCATTTTTCATCCCCAGTAATTATACGGTCCAAAAAAGGAGTTTGCGTCTGTCGAGAAAGCAATGATGTACAGATGGAAAGTCGCTGTTGTTTGTTCTTGAGTGAGAGTGTATGAGGAACCCATACTCCTTCTCTAATTGTTTTTCCAAGTGCTTGGAGGCGATTTCCCAATTGTTGCAAGGGAAAATTCGAACTTTTTTGCTTATTCCATCAAAGTTTGACGAGAATCGCTCCCCACTACTTCTTTCAGGAAGTCATCGTCTAACACCTTCGGTCTACCTGAACGAGATGAATCTGAAAGGCTGTAATCACCGTTGCGAAATTTTTCGAACCATCTACGGCACGTGCGCTCCTCTACCGCACCAGGATACACCGCACAAATGCTTCGAGCCGCAGCACTTGCATTGTTACCGTGATTAAATTCAAAAGCATACAATGCCTCAAATATGTTCTTTTGTCACTTCCATGTTGAGTACTGAATTACTGTTTGAGATAATTTTGTTTTGTAAACAGGATTAATGCTCAGAACTGAAGCCAACAAATCCATGTCTTTTGAAAATTAACATAAACAAACACAGAAAGGTAAACAATTATTTTATTACGCCAATTTATAAATCGGGCAGAACTTTATTGACAACCCATTATTTAAAGCCCGGGCATGAGTCATAACAACTAACTGCATTACCGGTAAATTAATCTGTTTCAGGTTTCTTAAAGTATTTCTTCCGCTTTTTTACCCAACTTAATTTATAAATTTTTTTGTATCTAACCCTGGCAGCCTTCTCCTTCATTATCAATTGTACTGTCAAAGTTTTTTTTTTAAACAAAAATTACAATTTATAATAATTTTGTGGGTAATACAAATGATTCAGAGAAGACTTTTTTTGTTCTATCTTTTAAGGATAGAGTTGAGGGCTAATGCATCTTCCATGTCTCTCTAAACATAAATTTCACCTTTCAAACAAACATCTGAAAAGCCCCCCCCCTCCCCCTTAACACAATTTATTCTTGAGCATTCGTTGAGTGGCTTTTTTACAGTGACAAATACTGAAAATAAATCTAGGGCATTTTCTTGAGGCTTCGACTGTCTTATTATCAAACAGTGACTAAACTCAGGAATCCCACTTCTGACACCAATCGTTACAGCCTCACTCGTAACGGAATACACTTGCAAATGATCTGGCTACGTATTATTATTATTTTTTTTTATACTCATATATTTTTAAGTATTTATTTATTCAGTTTTTATTCTCACTGTTCAAAAAAAATAATATAATAACATTAAAGAATCGTGTTTCTTATCCAAAAACATTATTTGATACAAAGCTTTCATTTTTATTTTTTGGGCAGAGTTCCTCCACACCTTAAAAGTCAGTCGAATGTACGTTATAGTTTTATTTATTCATTTAGGTTAGGTTTTATGACTCATGCCCGGGCTTTAACTACGAGGTCATATCGCTTACTACCAGAGCGCTCTTTCGTCACTCTGGTGGACATGAGCTCGACTCTACTACTGTGGGAGTCCTAAATTTTGCCTGCCCTAAATTTTTATTCATCTAGGACTGGATTCTTTAACGAGTACCTGACATCGTACAGGCTCGGGATAATCGATTAACGTCCTATCCGAAGGACGGCGTGCTCAAGTTTATTTTACCTGGCAGATAAAATAAACTAAGGGCCTTGGTCGGGTTTCGAACCCACGATATTTATTTATTTATTTTTTATATAATGTTATAGTAACATTGTTTTCTTTTTCTTATCTATATCTCGCACATTGGGACCTGATGACAGGACGTAAGACACTTCCGAAGAGTTTTTTTGAAAAATAGTTATCTTAATTTTTATTAAATTGAAAAATGTGTCTACTTATTACAAATGTATTTATATATTTTTTAATTTTTACTCATATATTTTTAAGTATTTATTCAGTTGTTATTAATTTAATTTTACTTTTTTTAATAGTTTTGTTATTATTACTAATCATACGTGTGTTAGACTCAAGTAGTTATAAATCTAATATATAAGCTATCTTAATGTATAAATTCTTTTGACGTATCCTATTACCATGTATTGGTTTAACAGAAATAAATGTATTATTATTATTCATACACGTAGCTAAGTGTCTTCTCACTTATTCCTAAGTCAAGTGGTCATTTAAGAGTTCCTTACATTGAAAACTAGAAATGGAAAGTTAGGAAGCTACATAAGCCTCCAATCCAAAAAAGGAAAGAAAAAAATTGTGAAAGTTTATATGCGTATCCAGAAACACAGAGAGCGCCAGTAGCTCAGTGGTATGCGTGCTTGTCTTCTGAGCTCAAGATAGTGGGTTCAAAACCCGGCCGAGGCTCTATCTGGGAGGTAAAATAAACTTAAGCACGCCGTCCTTCGGATGGGACGTTAAGATACTGTCCCGAGTATGTACGATGTCAGGTACTCGTTAAAGACCCCTACCCTAAGTGAATAAAAATTTAGGGTAGGCAAAATTTAGGATTCCCACAATAGAGTCGGGCTCATGTCCACTAGAGTGACGAAAGAGCGCTCTGGTAGTAGGCGACCTCGTAGTTAAAGCCCGGGCATGAGTCATAAAACCTAACCTATAGAAACCCATAAGGAAGACACCTATTGATTTTCAGCCAAATTGTCCAAAGGAAGGAGGATTAGGACAAGAGACTTAACTCAAAAACTCAAATAACTGCCGCTGTAATAACATGAAATTTCATGTTTATTCAAAATTCCATCAGGGCGATCTATTTTTCAACGGAATCGGCCGAATAGAAGGGAAGATGAGAGGAGGGCTTGGCTCAATAAACTTAATATTTGTAATGATGAATGTATCGATAAAAAATTTAGATTAAGGATTCAGAAGCATCTGTATTGATTTTTAGCACAAACAATCGACTCGTTTGAGGGATAATGGTATCTAACAATCGTTATCGATACAATAAACATCTTCAGTTATTAGAGTTTTTCGAGTGAAGTCCCTTTCCTCCGATCCCTTATTCCCTTCGACTGATATCGCGCAAAATTAATAGGTGTCGTCCTTATGGGATTTTGAATATAAATATAAAATTTCATGTCGATACAATTATTACGTCGGGCCGGAAAACATGAAATTCCGTTGAAAACTCGGCATCGAATTTTCGACCAATTACATTACTTCCTCTATACTTCTTACAGCTGGGGAAGTTATAATTATCATAATGTAAACATTCTAGGTTCAATGGTACTTTTATTGAGATAAATATACTAAGTATATACTAAAAAAAAATATACTAAGATAAATATACTACAAAGTTAAACAAAATGAAAATAAAGATTTAATTGGATCAATAATGAGATAGATTCCTGTAAAGACAGGTGGTAAAACGACTCAACTCCAAGATATAAACGTCAAATGATAATAATAAATGGTATTTATATAGTATTTGTTCGGGACATTAACAAAATCTAAATATACAAGAGTTTTACGAGTCCATTCACAGCTCATAAAGTCAAAATAAAAATAAAATGAAAAATTAAAGTAGTGTAGAACTCGAGCCAAGTCTAGTGACCTCGATCTGACAGACCTGCTGTCATGGACTGGCCCGTTCAAGAAATTAAAGTAGTGTAGAACTCGAGCCAAGTCTAGTGACCTCGATCTGACAGACCTGCTCTCATGGACTGGCCCGTTCAAGAAATTAAAGTAGTGTAGAACTCGAGCCAAGTCTAGTGACCTCGATCTGACAGACCTGCTCTCATGGACTGGCCCGTTCAAGAAATTAAAGTAGTGTAGAACTCGAGCCAAGTCTAGTGACCTCGATCTGACAGACCTGCTGTCATGGACTGGCCCGTTCAAGAAATTAAAGTAGTGTAGAACTCGAGCCAAGTCTAGTGACCTCGATCTGACAGACCTGCTCTCATGGACTGGCCCGTTCAAGAAATTAAAGTAGTGTAGAACTCGAGCCAAGTCTAGTGACCTCGATCTGACAGACCTGCTCTCATGGACTGGCCCGTTCAAGAAATTAAAGTAGTGTAGAACTCGAGCCAAGTCTAGTGACCTCGATCTGACAGACCTGCTGTCATGGACTGGCCCGTTCAAGAAATTAAAGTAGTGTAGAACTCGAGCCAAGTCTAGTGACCTCGATCTGACAGACCTGCTCTCATGGACTGGCCCGTTCAAGAAATTAAAGTAGTGTAGAACTCGAGCCAAGTCTAGTGACCTCGATCTGACAGACCTGCTCTCATGGACTGGCCCGTTCAAGAAATTAAAGTAGTGTAGAACTCGAGCCAAGTCTAGTGACCTCGATCTGACAGACCTGCTGTCATGGACTGGCCCGTTCAAGAAATTAAAGTAGTGTAGAACTCGAGCCAAGTCTAGTGACCTCGATCTGACAGACCTGCTGTCATGGACTGGCCCGTTCAAGAAATTAAAGTAGTGTAGAACTCGAGCCAAGTCTAGTGACCTCGATCTGACAGACCTGCTCTCATGGACTGGCCCGTTCAAGAAATTAAAGTAGTGTAGAACTCGAGCCAAGTCTAGTGACCTCGATCTGACAGACCTGCTCTCATGGACTGGCCCGTTCAAGAAATTAAAGTAGTGTAGAACTCGAGCCAAGTCTAGTGACCTCGATCTGACAGACCTGCTCTCATGGACTGGTCCGTTCAAGAAATTAAAGTAGTGTAGAACTCGAGCCAAGTCTAGTGACCTCGATCTGACAGACCTGCTGTCATGGACTGGTCCGTTCAAGAAATTAAAGTAGTGTAGAACTCGAGCCAAGTCTAGTGACCTCGATCTGACAGACCTGCTCTCATGGACTGGCCCGTTCAAGAAATTAAAGTAGTGTAGAACTCGAGCCAAGTCTAGTGACCTCGATCTGACAGACCTGCTGTCATGGACTGGTCCGTTCAAGAAATTAAAGTAGTGTAGAACTCGAGCCAAGTCTAGTGACCTCGATCTGACAGACCTGCTCTCATGGACTGGCCCGTTCAAGAAATTAAAGTAGTGTAGAACTCGAGCCAAGTCTAGTGACCTCGATCTGACAGACCTGCTCTCATGGACTGGCCCGTTCAAGAAATTAAAGTAGTGTAGAACTCGAGCCAAGTCTAGTGACCTCGATCGGACAGACCTGCTCTCATGGACTGGCCCGTTCAAGAAATTAAAGTAGTGTAGAACTCGAGCCAAGTCTAGTGACCTCGATCTGACAGACCTGCTCTCATGGACTGGCCCGTTCAAGAAATTAAAGTAGTGTAGAACTCGAGCCAAGTCTAGTGACCTCGATCTGACAGACCTGCTCTCATGGACTGGCCCGTTCAAGAAATTAAAGTGGTGTAGAACTCGAGCCAAGTCTAGTGACCTCGATCTGACAGACCTGCTGTCATGGACTGGCCCGTTCAAGAAATTAAAGTAGTGTAGAACTCGAGCCAAGTCTAGTGACCTCGATCTGACAGACCTGCTGTCATGGACTGGCCCGTTCAAGAAATTAAAGTAGTGTAGAACTCGTGCCAAGTCTAGTGACCTCGATCTGACAGACCTGCTGTCATGGACTGGCCCGTTCAAGAAATTAAAGTAGTGTAGAACTCGAGCCAAGTCTAGTGACCTCGATCTGACAGACCTGCTCTCATGGACTGGCCCGTTCAAGAAATTAAAGTAGTGTAGAACTCGAGCCAAGTCTAGTGACCTCGATCTGACAGACCTGCTCTCATGGACTGGCCCGTTCAAGAAATTAAAGTAGTGTAGAACTCGAGCCAGGTCTAGTGACCTCGATCTGACAGACCTGCTGTCATGGACTGGCCCGTTCAAGAAATTAAAGTAGTGTAGAACTCGAGCCAAGTCTAGT
Organism: Aradus depressus; assembly: GCA_963662175.1. Taxonomy (NCBI): domain Eukaryota; kingdom Metazoa; phylum Arthropoda; class Insecta; order Hemiptera; family Aradidae; genus Aradus; species Aradus depressus. The sequence goes on from OY759222.1 coordinate 4,982,939, forward strand.
GACCTCGATCTGACAGACCTGCTGTCATGGACTGGCCCGTTCAAGAAATTAAAGTAGTGTAGAACTCGAGCCAGGTCTAGTGACCTCGATCTGACAGACCTGCTCTCATGGACTGGCCCGTTCAAGAAATTAAAGTAGTGTAGAACTCGAGCCAAGTCTAGTGACCTCGATCTGACAGACCTGCTCTCATGGACTGGCCCGTTCAAGAAATTAAAGTAGTGTAGAACTCGAGCCAAGTCTAGTGACTTCGATCTGACAGACCTGCTGTCATGGACTGGCCCGTTCAAGAAATTAAAGTAGTGTAGAACTCGAGCCAGGTCTAGTGACCTCGATCTGACAGACCTGCTGTCATGGACTGGCCCGTTCAAGAAATTAAAGTAGTGTAGAACTCGAGCCAAGTCTAGTGACCTCGATCTGACAGACCTGCTCTCATGGACTGGCCCGTTCAAGAAATTAAAGTAGTGTAGAACTCGAGCCAAGTCTAGTGACCTCGATCTGACAGACCTGCTGTCATGGACTGGTCCGTTCAAGAAATTAAAGTAGTGTAGAACTCGAGCCAAGTCTAGTGACCTCGATCTGACAGACCTGCTCTCATGGACTGGCCCGTTCAAGAAATTAAAGTAGTGTAGAACTCGAGCCAAGTCTAGTGACCTCGATCTGACAGACCTGCTGTCATGGACTGGTCCGTTCAAGAAATTAAAGTAGTGTAGAACTCGAGCCAAGTCTAGTGACCTCGATCTGACAGACCTGCTCTCATGGACTGGCCCGTTCAAGAAATTAAAGTAGTGTAGAACTCGAGCCAAGTCTAGTGACCTCGATCTGACAGACCTGCTCTCATGGACTGGCCCGTTCAAGAAATTAAAGTAGTGTAGAACTCGAGCCAAGTCTAGTGACCTCGATCTGACAGACCTGCTCTCATGGACTGGCCCGTTCAAGAAATTAAAGTAGTGTAGAACTCGAGCCAAGTCTAGTGACCTCGATCTGACAGACCTGCTGTCATGGACTGGCCCGTTCAAGAAATTAAAGTAGTGTAGAACTCGTGCCAAGTCTAGTGACCTCGATCTGACAGACCTGCTGTCATGGACTGGCCCGTTCAAGAAATTAAAGTAGTGTAGAACTCGAGCCAAGTCTAGTGACCTCGATCTGACAGACCTGCTCTCATGGACTGGCCCGTTCAAGAAATTAAAGTAGTGTAGAACTCGAGCCAAGTCTAGTGACCTCGATCTGACAGACCTGCTCTCATGGACTGGCCCGTTCAAGAAATTAAAGTAGTGTAGAACTCGAGCCAGGTCTAGTGACCTCGATCTGACAGACCTGCTGTCATGGACTGGCCCGTTCAAGAAATTAAAGTAGTGTAGAACTCGAGCCAAGTCTAGTGACCTCGATCTGACAGACCTGCTCTCATGGACTGGCCCGTTCAAGGAATTAAAGTAGTGTAGAACTCGAGCCAAGTCTAGTGACCTCGATCTGACAGACCTGCTCTCATGGACTGGCCCGTTCAAGAAATTAAAGTAGTGTAGAACTCGAGCCAAGTCTAGTGACCTCGATCTGACAGACCTGCTCTCATGGACTGGCCCGTTCAAGAAATTAAAGTAGTGTAGAACTCGAGCCAAGTCTAGTGACCTCGATCTGACAGACCTGCTGTCATGGACTGGCCCGTTCAAGAAATTAAAGTAGTGTAGAACTCGTGCCAAGTCTAGTGACCTCGATCTGACAGACCTGCTGTCATGGACTGGCCCGTTCAAGAAATTAAAGTAGTGTAGAACTCGAGCCAAGTCTAGTGACCTCGATCTGACAGACCTGCTCTCATGGACTGGCCCGTTCAAGAAATTAAAGTAGTGTAGAACTCGAGCCAAGTCTAGTGACCTCGATCTGACAGACCTGCTCTCATGGACTGGCCCGTTCAAGAAATTAAAGTAGTGTAGAACTCGAGCCAGGTCTAGTGACCTCGATCTGACAGACCTGCTGTCATGGACTGGCCCGTTCAAGAAATTAAAGTAGTGTAGAACTCGAGCCAAGTCTAGTGACCTCGATCTGACAGACCTGCTGTCATGGACTGGCCCGTTCAAGAAATTAAAGTAGTGTAGAACTCGAGCCAGGTCTAGTGACCTCGATCTGACAGACCTGCTCTCATGGACTGGCCCGTTCAAGAAATTAAAGTAGTGTAGAACTCGAGCCAAGTCTAGTGACCTCGATCTGACAGACCTGCTCTCATGGACTGGCCCGTTCAAGAAATTAAAGTAGTGTAGAACTCGAGCCAAGTCTAGTGACTTCGATCTGACAGACCTGCTGTCATGGACTGGCCCGTTCAAGAAATTAAAGTAGTGTAGAACTCGAGCCAGGTCTAGTGACCTCGATCTGACAGACCTGCTGTCATGGACTGGCCCGTTCAAGAAATTAAAGTAGTGTAGAACTCGAGCCAAGTCTAGTGACCTCGATCTGACAGACCTGCTCTCATGGACTGGCCCGTTCAAGAAATTAAAGTAGTGTAGAACTCGAGCCAAGTCTAGTGACCTCGATCTGACAGACCTGCTGTCATGGACTGGCCCGTTCAAGAAATTAAAGTAGTGTAGAACTCGAGCCAAGTCTAGTGACCTCGATCTGACAGACCTGCTGTCATGGACTGGCCCGTTCAAGAAATTAAAGTAGTGTAGAACTCGAGCCAAGTCTAGTGACCTCGATCTGACAGACCTGCTGTCATGGACTGGCCCGTTCAAGAAATTAAAGTAGTGTAGAACTCGAGCCAAGTCTAGTGACCTCGATCTGACAGACCTGCTGTCATGGACTGGCCCGTTCAAGAAATTAAAGTAGTGTAGAACTCGAGCCAAGTCTAGTGACCTCGATCTGACAGACCTGCTCTCATGGACTGGCCCGTTCAAGAAATTAAAGTAGTGTAGAACTCGAGCCAAGTCTAGTGACCTCGATCTGACAGACCTGCTGTCATGGACTGGTCCGTTCAAGAAATTAAAGTAGTGTAGAACTCGAGCCAAGTCTAGTGACCTCGATCTGACAGACCTGCTCTCATGGACTGGCCCGTTCAAGAAATTAAAGTAGTGTAGAACTCGAGCCAAGTCTAGTGACCTCGATCTGACAGACCTGCTGTCATGGACTGGCCCGTTCAAGAAATTAAAGTAGTGTAGAACTCGAGCCAAGTCTAGTGACCTCGATCTGACAGACCTGCTGTCATGGACTGGCCCGTTCAAGAAATTAAAGTAGTGTAGAACTCGAGCCAAGTCTAGTGACCTCGATCTGACAGACCTGCTGTCATGGACTGGCCCGTTCAAGAAATTAAAGTAGTGTAGAACTCGAGCCAAGTCTAGTGACCTCGATCTGACAGACCTGCTGTCATGGACTGGCCCGTTCAAGAAATTAAAGTAGTGTAGAACTCGAGCCAAGTCTAGTGACCTCGATCTGACAGACCTGCTGTCATGGACTGGCCCGTTCAAGAAATTAAAGTAGTGTAGAACTCGAGCCAAGTCTAGTGACCTCGATCTGACAGACCTGCTCTCATGGACTGGCCCGTTCAAGAAATTAAAGTAGTGTAGAACTCGAGCCAAGTCTAGTGACCTCGATCTGACAGACCTGCTCTCATGGACTGGCCCGTTCAAGAAATTAAAGTAGTGTAGAACTCGAGCCAAGTCTAGTGACCTCGATCTGACAGACCTGCTCTCATGGACTGGCCCGTTCAAGAAATTAAAGTAGTGTAGAACTCGAGCCAAGTCTAGTGACCTCGATCTGACAGACCTGCTCTCATGGACTGGCCCGTTCAAGAAATTAAAGTAGTGTAGAACTCGAGCCAAGTCTAGTGACCTCGATCTGACAGACCTGCTCTCATGGACTGGCCCGTTCAAGAAATTAAAGTAGTGTAGAACTCGAGCCAAGTCTAGTGACCTCGATCTGACAGACCTGCTCTCATGGACTGGCCCGTTCAAGAAATTAAAGTAGTGTAGAACTCGAGCCAAGTCTAGTGACCTCGATCTGACAGACCTGCTCTCATGGACTGGCCCGTTCAAGAAATATGACCGAAAAAAAAGTCGTCCGTGAATCACTTGTACTTCCCCACATCGAATTGATCAATTAAATATTAGCTCCCCCTCCAAAACCAGTCGACCGTTTGCTCGAATAATCAATAGTTGGCTTACTTAGAAGCTCTTAAATCCTCATACTAAGGTGTCGATAAATTCATTGCATCGGCAGTTATTATGGTTTATCCCCCCTCCCCCCTTCCCTCCAGCCAATATCGTTGAAATTTGACAGGTTATACCCTCACTGGGTTTTTATTTTAAATATGAAATTTCTTGTCGATATATTCAATACATCGGCAGTTATTAGGATTTACGCCCCCCCCCCCCCCCCTTCCCTCCAGCCGATATCGCTGAAATTTGACAGGTTATACCCCACTGGGTTTTTATTTTAAATATGAAATTTCATGTCGATACTTTCATTTTATCTCCAGTTATTAGAGGTTTAATCCTCCCTTCCCTATTGGTCGATTTGGCTGAAAAACAATAAGTGTTGTTGCTCCTCTAGCAGGAGAACCCTCTACCAGAACCCTCTGTTCTGGATACACATATAAAATTTCGTGTCGATATATTCATTACATCGGCAGATATTTTGGTTTTTTGAGTTGAGCCTGCCTTTGATCCCCACTTCCGATTCCGTTGAGAATTAATAAGTGTCTTCCTTATGGGGTTCTGAATTCACATATGAAATTTTGTGTCAATATATTCATTACAACGGTTGTTATTAGAGTTTTTGAGTTCCCTTGGGTCGATTGGGCTGAAAGTCGATAGGTGTGCCCTTATAGGGTTCAGGTCATACGTATAAGTTATGTACCTCAATGTTCAGCGAAGTGGCGACTTTACCTCAGTTCTCAGCTGCATCAGCAGTCTACAGCCTGGAAACTATACAACACCTTCCTCCTCTCCACCTCTCCAGAGTCAGTCTTCTTCTGTGTATTGTATTTTATAAATGTTGTTTTAAAATAAAACAATTTTTGTTTTTTAAGTGATTTTTCTTGAGAAAATACATAAGTTATACAATTTTGTGTCGATACATTCATTATATCGGCAGTTTTTATGTTAAGCCTCCCTTCAATCTCCCCCTGCCTTTTGATCGATTTGGCTGAAAGGGGGGGGGGGGGGCGCTAGAGGGTTCTGAAGTCACATATAAAATTTTGTGTCAATATATTCATTACAACGGTTGTTATTAGAGTTTTTGAGTTCCCTTTGGTCGATTGGGCTGAAAGTCGACAGGTGTGCCCTTATAGGGTTCAGGTCATACGTATAAGTTATGTACCTCAATGTTCAGCGAAGTGGCGACTTTACCTCAGTTCTCAGCTGCATCAGCAGTCTACAGCCTGGAAACTATACAACACCTTCCTCCTCTCCACCTCTCCAGAGTCAGTCTTCTTCTGTGTATTGTATTTTATAAATGTTGTTTTAAAATAAAACAATTTTTGTTTTTTAAGTGATTTTTCTTGAGAAAATACATAAGTTATACAATTTTGTGTCGATACATTCATTATATCGGCAGTTTTTATGTTAAGCCTCCCTTCAATCTCCCCCTGCCTTTTGATCGATTTGGCTGAAAGGGGGGGGGGGGGGGCGCTAGAGGGTTCTGAAGTCACATATAAAATTTCGTGTTGATAAATTCATTCTATCGGGAGTTATCGTGTCAACAGACGCACAGAGGGACAGCATTTTTTTTTCACATTCGGAATCTAGAGTTCGGACTTTTAACTTCCAGGTCTTATCGCCTACTACCAGAGCATTCTTTTGTCGCTCTGGAGGTCATAAGACCGACTCTACTATGGCCATCGCTTAACGAAACGAGGATATCCGAAGGACGGCGTGCTCAAGCTATTTTCATCTCCCAGATAAAAAAAAGCCTAAGAGCCTCGGCCGGGTTTCGAACCCTTGATCTTGAGCTCAGTAAGATAAAATGTATATACTCGGTCTGATTAATACTTACAGATGCCCATTTCTTAACATGTGTTTAATTGCTATCATGAAACTGACATCATTTTGACCTAAACTACTTGTATAATCATCAATTTCAAATCACATCAACTTACCCCTTACCCCCCCCCCCCCCCCCTCCCCTCCACTGGGGTCTATAATTTACTCCTTAATTGCCCTGTTAAGATGGCATCCGCTTTTTTATCGTTAGTCTGAGCAATGGCTTAGAGCCAGTTGTGACTTGAGGTTGCAGAAGATGCTGAAGAATGATCGGGCATTTTAAATAATTTACCGTGGTGAAAGGAAATGTTTAACGTTGAACCAGCTTCGGCTTAACTTCAAGAGGAGTCCAATCATTGCTTCATAAAACATTGGCTCCTCTTTTAGCCAATTGGTCAAGGTACTCGCTTGTTAATGTGGAGATCGTGGGTTCACATCCCAAGATACACTTTTTTAATGGACTTCCAGGAAGTATTTAATAGTTCAATAATCGGAGATCGAGTTTTCAACGGAATTTCATGTTTTGACAATTTTTGTGTGTGCAGTGTCTGTGCATACGTGTGAGTGACTGTGCCTCTGTGTGAGTGTCTGTGCATATGCGATTGAAACTTTCTGAGCGCTCTCAAAAACAATTGTAACATATATGTACTAACTTAGACTTGATTAAATTTTGCTTATTTTTATGATTTAATCAAAAATCTCTTCTTATAAAAGTTGTAAAGACAACTAAAAGGCACACTTCCGTTTGCGAAATACATGCCGCAAACCGTCCTAATATGATGTACTAAAAACCATTTTTAAGGATATTTTCTCGATTTACGCGAAAACGGTTAGTGCTATCGAAAAATTGATTATAACAGAGAATGTTCCGTCTTAAATTTCCAATCAAACTATGCCCTTAGATTTGAGTTATAACCAATACAAACAAAGTTGCAGCGCTCCGTAGAATGTTTCATTAACTTTCTGTAGGATATTAATATGAAGATGGCTGATGTAGTGAGAAGTGATTATTTCACAGGATGTCAAATATAAGATAGTATGACCTCTCACAGATTTTTATTAGTAGTAATAGCTAGCCGGCTTTCGAGGTTTCCCTCATCATCAGGCAGTCTACAAAAGCACCAACCTTAATATAATATATAATATAAATAGCAAAGATAAATAATTAAATTGAAAACACAACTATTGATTAAACATACCTGATAAAAAATTATTTTTTTTTTTTTATAATGAGGGAAACCTCAAAAGCCGGCTTGTTGTTACTACTAATAAAAATATGTGAGAGGTCAGACTATCTTATATTTGACATCCTGCGAAAAAAAAGTTCTGTAGGATATAATTTTAAATAATGCTTAAAAAGTAACTCAAGACAACGAATCCCTTCGTATCTCTCAAATTCATTTAATATTCGCATTACTGGGTATATGAAAGTAATGTGTTAATGTCATCACTAGTAATGTCAGTACTAAATGAATTTGAGGGGGACGAGGGGGAGGTGGAGTGTACAACCGCGGTTGGTATAAAAAAGTCCTGTTATTCTATATTTTTTTCACTTCATCATGCATAACAGACTATTACAAATCGTATCGATTATATTATATGATTGACTTATAGACATATATTAAAAAGGCCGATATCTAGGCTAGTTTCGATAACTATTGATTGGAGTGATGACCTTCACTATGGCCCTATGATGTTGTGTTCGCCCCCCCCCCCCCCCCCCCCCCCCTAAAGTGGGCAATGTGTTAGGTAACCACCCAAGGAGGGGCAGGCGGCTGGAGCGGCCTCCTCTGTGATTAGATGTTGAAACACTCAAGAAAGGGGTCAGGATTTTTTTAATTAATAACCAACTCAAGTTGCAAGGGAAGTCATATCTTGTGGGGGCGTCAGCAGATATGGCCGGCTTTCCGATACCAGCTCCACTCTATATATCTTGTGGGGGCGTCAGCAGATATGGCCGGCTTTCTGACACCAGCTCCACTCTACATATCTTGTGGGGGCGTCAGCAGATATGGCCGGCTTTCCGATACCAGCTCCACTCTATATATCTTGTGGGGGCGTCAGCAGATATGGCCGGCTTTCTGACACCAGCTCCACTCTACATATCTTGTGGGGGCGTCAGCAGATATGGCCGGCTTTCTGACACCAGCTCCACTCTACATATCTTGTGGGGGTGTCAGCAGATATAGCCGGCTTTCTGACACCAGCTCCACTCTACATATCTTGTGGGGGCGTCAGCAGATATGGCCGGCTTTCCGACACCAGCTCCACTCTATATATCTTGTGGGGGGCGTCAGCAGATATGGCCGGCTTTCTGACACCAGCTCCACTCTACATATCTTGTGGGGGCGTCAGCAGATATGGCCGGCTTTCCGACACCAGCTCCACTCTATATATCTTGTGGGGGCGTCAGCAGATATGGCCGGCTTTCTGACACCAGCTCCACTCTACATATCTTGTGGGGGCGTCAGCAGATATGGCCGGCTTTCTGACACCAGCTCCACTCTACATATCTTGTGGGGGCGTCAGCAGATATGGCCGGCTTTCTGACACCAGCTCCACTCTACATATCTTGTGGGGGCGTCAGCAGATATGGCCGGCTTTCCGATACCAGCTCCACTCTATATATCTTGTGGGGGCGTCAGCAGATATGGCCGGCTTTCTGACACCAGCTCCACTCTACATATCTTGTGGGGGCGTCAGCAGATATGGCCGGCTTTCTGACACCAGCTCCACTCTACATATCTTGTGGGGGTGTCAGCAGATATAGCCGGCTTTCTGACACCAGCTCCACTCTACATATCTTGTGGGGGCGTCAGCAGATATGGCCGGCTTTCCGACACCAGCTCCACTCTATATATCTTGTGGGGGGCGTCAGCAGATATGGCCGGCTTTCTGACACCAGCTCCACTCTACATATCTTGTGGGGGCGTCAGCAGATATGGCCGGCTTTCCGACACCAGCTCCACTCTATATATCTTGTGGGGGCGTCAGCAGATATGGCCGGCTTTCTGACACCAGCTCCACTCTACATATCTTGTGGGGGCGTCAGCAGATATGGCCGGCTTTCTGACACCAGCTCCACTCTACATATCTTGTGGGGGCGTCAGCAGATATGGCCGGCTTTCTGACACCAGCTCCACTCTATATATCTTGTGGGGGCGTCAGCAGATATGGCCGGCTTTCCGATACCAGCTCCACTCTACATATCTTGTGGGGGCGTCAGCAGATATGGCCGGCTTTCTGACACCAGCTCCACTCTACATATCTTGTGGGGGCGTCAGCAGATATGGCCGGCTTTCTGACACCAGCTCCACTCTACATATCTTGTGGGGGCGTCAGCAGATATGGCCGGCTTTCCGACACCAGCTCCACTCTACATATCTTGTGGGGGCGTCAGCAGATATGGCCGGCTTTCTGACACCAGCTCCACTCTATATATCTTGCGGGGGCGTCAGCAGATATGGCCGGCTTTCTGACACCAGCTCCACTCTACATATCTTGTGGGGGCGTCAGCAGATATGGCCGGCTTTCTGACACCAGCTCCACTCTATATATCTTGTGGGGGCGTCAGCAGATATGGCCGGCTTTCTGACACCAGCTCCACTCTACATATCTTGTGGGGGCGTCAGCAGATATGGCCGGCTTTCCGATACCAGCTCCACTCTACATATCTTGTGGGGGTGTCAGCAGATATGGCCGGCTTTCTGACACCAGCTCCACTCTACATATCTTGTGGGGGCGTCAGCAGATATGGCCGGCTTTCTGACACCAGCTCCACTCTACATATCTTGTGGGGGCGTCAGCAGATATGGCCGGCTTTCTGACACCAGCTCCACTCTACATATCTTGTGGGGGTGTCAGCAGATATGGCCGGCTTTCTGACACCAGCTCCACTCTACATATCTTGTGGGGGCGTCAGCAGATATGGCCGGCTTTCTGACACCAGCTCCCCTCTACATATCTTGTGGGGGTGTCAGCAGATATGGCCGGCTTTCTGACACCAGCTCCACTCTACATATCTTGTGGGGGCGTCAGGAGAAATAGCCGCCTTTCTGACACCAGCTCCACTCTACATATCTTGTGGGGGCGTCAGCAGATATGGCCGGCTTTCTGACACCAGCTCCACTCTACATATCTTGTGGGGGTGTCAGCAGATATGGCCGGCTTTCTGACACCAGCTCCACTCTACATATCTTGTGGGGGCGTCAGCAGATATGGCCGGCTTTCTGACACCAGCTCCACTCTACATATCTTGTGGGGGCGTCAGCAGATATGGCCGGCTTTCTGACACCAGCTCCACTCTACATATCTTGTGGGGGTGTCAGCAGATATGGCCGGCTTTCTGACACCAGCTCCACTCTACATATCTTGTGGGGGCGTCAGGAGAAATAGCCGCCTTTCTGACACCAGCTCCACTCTACATATCTTGTGGGGGCGTCAGCAGATATGGCCGGCTTTCTGACACCAGCTCCACTCTACATATCTTGTGGGGGTGTCAGCAGAAATGACCGCCTTTCCGACACCAGCTCCACTCTACATATCTTGTGGGGGTGTCAGCAGATATGGCTGGCTTTCCGACACCAGCTCCACTCTACATATCTTGTGGGGGTGTCAGCAGATATGGCTGGCTTTCCGATACCAGCTCCACTCTACATATCTTGTGGGGGTGTCAGCAGAAATGACCGCCTTTTCGACACCAGCTCCACTCTACATATCTTGTGGGGGTGTCAGCAGATATGGCCGGCTTTCCGATACCAGCTCCACTCTACATATCTTGTGGGGGTGTCAGCAGAAATGACCGCCTTTCCGATACCAGCTCCACTCTACAAATCTTGTGGGGGCGTCAGCAGATATGGCCGGCTTTCCGATACCAGCTCCACTCTACATATCTTGTGGGGGCGTCAGCAGATATGGCCGGCTTTCCGATACCAGCTCCACTCTACATATCTTGTGGGGGTGTCAGCAGAAATGACCGCCTTTCCGACACCAGCTCCACTCTACATATCTTGTGGGGGTGTCAGCAGATATGGCCGGCTTTCCGACACCAGCTCCACTCTACATATCTTGTGGGGGTGTCAGCAGATATGGCCGGCTTTCTGACACCAGCTCCACTCTATATATCTTGTGGGGGCGTCAGCAGATATGGCCGGCTTTCTGACACCAGCTCCACTCTACATATCTTGTGGGGGCGTCAGCAGATATGGCCGGCTTTCCGACACCAGCTCCACTCTACATATCTTGTGGGGGCGTCAGCAGATATGGCCGGCTTTCCGACACCAGCTCCACTCTATATATCTTGTGGGGGCGTCAGCAGATATGGCCGGCTTTCTGACACCAGCTCCACTCTACATATCTTGTGGGGGCGTCAGCAGATATGGCCGGCTTTCTGACACCAGCTCCACTCTATATATCTTGTGGGGGCGTCAGCAGATATGGCCGGCTTTCCGATACCAGCTCCACTCTACATATCTTGTGGGGGCGTCAGCAGATATGGCCGGCATTCTGACACCAGCTCCACTCTACATATCTTGTGGGGGCGTCAGCAGATATGGCCGGCTTTCTGACACCAGCTCCACTCTATATATCTTGTGGGGGCGTCAGCAGATATGGCCGGCTTTCTGACACCAGCTCCACTCTACATATCTTGTGGGGGCGTCAGCAGATATGGCCGGCTTTCCGACACCAGCTCCACTCTACATATCTTGTGGGGGCGTCAGCAGATATGGCCGGCTTTCTGACACCAGCTCCACTCTATATATCTTGTGGGGGCGTCAGCAGATATGGCCGGCTTTCTGACACCAGCTCCACTCTACATATCTTGTGGGGGCGTCAGCAGATATGGCCGGCTTTCTGACACCAGCTCCACTCTATATATCTTGTGGGGGCGTCAGCAGATATGGCCGGCTTTCTGACACCAGCTCCACTCTACATATCTTGTGGGGGCGTCAGCAGATATGGCCGGCTTTCCGATACCAGCTCCACTCTACATATCTTGTGGGGGTGTCAGCAGATATGGCCGGCTTTCTGACACCAGCTCCACTCTACATATCTTGTGGGGGCGTCAGCAGATATGGCCGGCTTTCTGACACCAGCTCCACTCTACATATCTTGTGGGGGCGTCAGCAGATATGGCCGGCTTTCTGACACCAGCTCCACTCTATATATCTTGTGGGGGCGTCAGCAGATATGGCCGGCTTTCTGACACCAGCTCCACTCTACATATCTTGTGGGGGTGTCAGCAGATATGGCCGGCTTTCTGACACCAGCTCCACTCTACATATCTTGTGGGGGCGTCAGCAGATATGGCCGGCTTTCTGACACCAGCTCCCCTCTACATATCTTGTGGGGGCGTCAGCAGATATGGCCGGCTTTCTGACACCAGCTCCACTCTACATATCTTGTGGGGGTGTCAGCAGATATGGCCGGCTTTCTGACACCAGCTCCACTCTACATATCTTGTGGGGGCGTCAAGAGAAATAGCCGCCTTTCTGACACCAGCTCCACTCTACATATCTTGTGGGGGCGTCAGCAGATATGGCCGGCTTTCTGACACCAGCTCCACTCTACATATCTTGTGGGGGTGTCAGCAGATATGGCCGGCTTTCCGATACCAGCTCCACTCTACATATCTTGTGGGGGCGTCAGCAGATATGGCCGGCTTTCCGATACCAGCTCCACTCTACATATCTTGTGGGGGCGTCAGCAGATATGGCCGGCTTTCCGATACCAGCTCCACTCTACATATCTTGTGGGGGCGTCAGCATATATGGCCGGCTTTCCGATACCAGCTCCACTCTACATATCTTGTGGGGGCGTCAGCAGATATGGCCGGCTATCTGACACCAGCTCCACTCTACATATCTTGTGGGGGTGTCAGCAGAAATGACCGCCTTTCCGACACCAGCTCCACTCTACATATCTTGTGGGGGTGTCAGCAGATATGGCCGGCTTTCTGACACCAGCTCCACTCTACATATCTTGTGGGGGTGTCAGCAGATATGGCCGGCTTTCTGACACCAGCTCCACTCTACATATCTTGTGGGGGTGTCAGCAGATATGGCCGGCTTTCTGACACCAGCTCCACTCTACATATCTTGTGGGGGCGTCAGCAGATATGGCCGGCTTTCTGACACCAGCTCCACTCTACATATCTTGTGGGGGTGTCAGCAGATATGGCCGGCTTTCTGACACCAGCTCCACTCTACATATCTTGTGGGGGCGTCAGCAGATATGGCCGGCTTTCTGACACCAGCTCCCCTCTACATATCTTGTGGGGACGTCAGCAGATATGGCCGGCTTTCTGACACCAGCTCCACTCTACATATCTTGTGGGGGTGTCAGCAGATATGGCCGGCTTTCTGACACCAGCTCCACTCTACATATCTTGTGGGGGCGTCAGGAGAAATAGCCGCCTTTCTGACACCAGCTCCACTCTACATATCTTGTGGGGGCGTCAGCAGATATGGCCGGCTTCCTGACACCAGCTCCACTCTACATATCTTGTGGGGGTGTCAGCAGATATGGCCGGCTTTCCGATACCAGCTCCACTCTACATATCTTGTGGGGGCGTCAGCAGATATGGCCGGCTTTCCGATACCAGCTCCACTCTACATATCTTGTGGGGGCGTCAGCAGATATGGCCGGCTTTCCGATACCAGCTCCACTCTACATATCTTGTGGGGGCGTCAGCAGATATGGCCGGCTTTCCGATACCAGCTCCACTCTACATATCTTGTGGGGGCGTCAGCAGATATGGCCGGCTTTCTGACACCAGCTCCACTCTACATATCTTGTGGGGGTGTCAGCAGAAATGACCGCCTTTCCGACACCAGCTCCACTCTACATATCTTGTGGGGGTGTCAGCAGATATGGCCGGCTTTCTGACACCAGCTCCACTCTACATATCTTGTGGGGGTGTCAGCAGATATGGCCGGCTTTCTGACACCAGCTCCACTCTACATATCTTGTGGGGGTGTCAGCAGATATGGCCGGCTTTCTGACACCAGCTCCACTCTACATATCTTGTGGGGGTGTCAGCAGAAATGACCGACTTTCCGACACCAGCTCCACTCTACATATCTTGTGGGGGTGTCAGCAGATATGGCCGGCTTTCTGACACCAGCTCCACTCTACATATCTTGTGGGGGTGTCAGCAGAAATGACCTCCTTTCCGACACCAGCTCCACTCTACATATCTTGTGGGGGTGTCAGCAGATATGGCCGGCTTTCTGACACCAGCTCCACTCTACATATCTTGTGGGGGTGTCAGCAGAAATGACCGCCTTTCCGACACCAGCTCCACTCTATATATCTTGTGGGGGCGTCAGCAGAAATGACCGCCTTTCCGACACCAGCTCCACTCTATATATCTTGTGGGGGTGTCAGCAGAAATGACCGCCTTTCCGACACCAGCTCCACTCTATATATCTTGTGGGGGCGTCAGCAGATATGGCCGGCTTTCCGATACCAGCTCCACTCTACATATCTTGTGGGGGTGTCAGCAGAAATGACCGCCTTTCCGACACCAGCTCCACTCTACATATCTTGTGGGGGTGTCAGCAGATATGGCCGGCTTTCTGACACCAGCTCCACTCTACATATCTTGTGGGGATGTCAGCAGAAATGACCGCCTTTCCGACACCAGCTCCACTCTATATATCTTGTGGGGGCGTCAGCAGAAATAGCCGCCTTTCTGACACCAGCTCCACTCTACATATCTTGTGGGGGCGTCAGGAGAAATAGCCGCCTTTCTGACACCAGCTCCACTCTACATATCTTGTGGGGGTGTCAGCAGCAATGACCGCCTTTAAAATTGTGTATGTTCTCGGTTAAATCAACTTAATCTACTTCTTTGAGGAATCATTCACGAAATAACTGCATTTAACCATTTATTCAACTATTCCAAGTGAAGAGGGCATTTTCGGTTAAATCAACATGCTCCAACTTTCAAAAAGTGTGGTCAATAATTAGGTAAGTGATGGGAAATCCAAGAAGTAATATGATTAATAATGATGCAAACATAATTTATTTATTACAAAAACTGGATTTACACGATTAATGCCAAAGTATAAAAGTGCTGCCTTCACATTTATTGTGAATCTTGCCCCGACTTTAACCACGAGGTCATGTCGCCTACTACCAGAGAGCTCTTTCTTCGCTCTGGTGGACATGAGCCCGACTGGGAGTCTTAAATGTTGTCTATCTTAATTTTTTATTCATCTAAGATAAGGGTTTTAACGAGTAGCTGACATGGTAAAGGATCGGGACCATCGCTTAACGTCCCATCTGAAGGACAACATGCTCATGGATTTGCACCTCTCATATATAAAAAAGGCCTAAGGGCCTCGGCCGGGTTTCGAACCCGCTATCTTGAGCTCTGTAGGCTAGCACGATACTCTCTGAGCTACCAGCGCCCTCAAGTTGTATATATAGTGAAACAATACTATAATCATTTCTCAATTGACAAATTATTTAGAAAGATAACCTTCGATTAGTCAACTCATTACGTTGTTTATCAATACATGAGCAGAATTACACTGATTGACTAATGGTTGATAATTGTATACTGCTGCATAGATCATAATAGTGCAATTATTGGTTGCATCTAGCCTAGTCCGCCTGTTAATAAATAACATAGACTAAATTTTGAAAAATGATATAATTATATTTCATTTCAAATACAAGGGCCAGTCGGCGTAGTTAAAAGGAAAAACAAAAATAAACAAAGTTAACTCTCCTGATGTGGAGGGGTGAATGTGGAAGATGGGCTGATGAACTGATCTCCAAACAAGGCCGAGAAGATCTGGGAGTAGGCTGAGGACGCCGTCACACCAGATGAGCCAAGTACCAGACTTCAGAGGTCCACGGAAAGGCGATCCGGATTGACGAGAGAAGTTGGTGGCCTTGAGGAGAACCCTAATGTCAACAGGCTGAAGGACCATGGAAGACTATCTGTCCAACACTGACCAGCGGTCATAACACGAACTATTCCCCACTCCCCCACATTCATAGGCTCCTCCCACAAATTGTTAATATGATGTAATATAAACATAAGAATAAATTACATGAGTAATATTGACCATAGTTATTATGATAATAATATTAATAATTATTAGAATAATTAATGGAAGAAAACTTAAGAAAAAATACCTCTACAAAAATCAAAAATTAATTAAATGTTGCGCTAACATAACCGCCCACCAAATTTTATATGAAAAAAAATTTAAAGAAATTACTTCTCTGAGTCACCCGATTGGGGAATCAGTGGCACACACTTAGATAGGGGACGTTTAAAAATACCCTTAAGAGTATGAACATTTACAACCCTAACAATTCCGTCGGGACCTGGGAAGACGTCAGTTATTCTTCCGCGAGGCCATTGAGCAGGTGAGGAATGTTTGTCCCAAAGAAGAACCAAATCACCGACATGAGGATGGTAAGTAGTTCTAAACCATTTTGGTCGTTGTTGGAGAGTTGTAAGATATTCATTCCTCCATCGTTGCCAATAGTGTTGAACTCTTTGTTGTACGAGTTGCCATCTGGTGAGTCGATTCTCAGGACTGTCCGTAAAGTCGACTTCTGGTCTCGTTGTTAAAGCTGTCCCAATCAAGAAATGACCTGGAGTAAGAATGTCTAGATCAGTAGGATCTGATGTTAAGGCACAAAGAGGTCTTGAGTTTAGAATCGCTTCAATCCTTGCGAACAAGGTGGTGAGCTCTTCGAAAGTGAAAGCTGTATCATTGAGAACGCGTTTAAAATGATTCTTCACGCACTTGACGCCGGCTTCCCAGATACCTCCAAAATTGGGTGAGTAAGGAGGGTTAAAAACCCATTCCACACCTCTCGTCAGTAGATGGGAAGACAAATCCTCTTGGACAGAATTTTTATGTAACCATTTCTGCATGTCAGAGAGATGCCTTGCCGCTCCGACAAAGTTGCTGCCACAATCTGACAGAATTTTAGTAGGGAGCCCTCTACGTGAAATGAATCTATCGAGCGTGGCCATGAAGGACGCTGTCGAAAGATCAGATACCAGTTCCAAATGAAGAGCCTTAGTAGTCATACATACAAACAGACATAAATATGATTTGCTAACAGGCGCATTTCTTCTCCGAGACTCCCTGATAGAAAATGGGCCGGCAAAATCGACGCCAACATTAATAAAAGTTCGGCCAGCTTCAAAACGACACGTAGGCAAACTGCCCATCAGAGCCTCAGCTGGCTTTGCTGAAAACTTATAACAAATGTCACATCTAAATAACTCTTGTCTGATTAAACGCCTTGCTGAGAGGATCCAGAAACGTTGACGTATCAAGGCATGGAGTTGATTTAGACCAGCATGCAAATACAAGTGGTGATAGTGACGTATTATAAGTCTAGAGAGGTGGGAATGATGAGGTAGGATGATAGGGTGCTTCATACCTTCAGGAAGAGGTGATTGTTGAAGACGACCGCCCACCCTCAAAAGTCCCAAGGGATCCAAGAATGGAGTCAGACCTCGGAGATTAGTGGAGGCATAATCCTCGTCGCCACTGTGTATAGCGTTAGGTAAATAACAATTTTGGATAAGACGGATACAGGTTGTCTCCGCCGCGTTCAATTCTCTTAATGTCAAAGGTCCACACAGATTGGAGTTGCGGGTATTCTGGATGAATCGCCGCACATACGATACCGTCCTGAGAAGCTTCATAAATGATGAGAAGTTTTCGATCCATGACACAAGGTCAGGGACGACCTTTGAACTAAGAGTAGCAATTATACCGCCCCTAAGCTCGGGCAAAACTGTTGTCCGGCTACAAAATCTTTCGATCTTAGGCCAGTCATGGACGGGAAGTTGTAGCCAAGACGGTCCGTTCCACCATAGATCATTACGTAAAATCTGAGATGGGCTGAGACCCCGTGAGGCAGCGTCAGCTGGATTGTCCAATGTGCCCACGTGACGCCAGGACACCTCAGGAATTAACTGTAAAATTTCTACAATACGGTTGGCCACAAAGGTTTTCAATAAATGAGGTGGAGTATGTAGCCAACCTAACACAATAGCGGAATCCGTAAAGAAGAATATTTGATTTATCGAAATTCTGTCTCGAAATTTTTTCAGAGAGCTGAATAATTTTGCAAGAAGAAGAGCACCACAAAGCTCAAGCCTTGGGATAGAGAGCGGTTTTATAGGAGCCAGCTTAGATTTTGCTTTCAAGAGAAAAATTTGAACATTGTCATCCGTTACCGTTCTAATATAAATGATGGCCGAGAATCCCTTCTCTGAAGCGTCGCAGAAACCGACGAACTGGCAATCGTTACTGTGTTTCACCGGGATGAAACGTGATAAACGGATGGACACCAATTGGGGAACTTCCATCATGAAATTTTCCCAGTCAAGTTTGACCTCAGTTGGCAGAGGATCGTCCCAGCCGAGGCCTAATTTCCAAATATTTTGCAACATAAGCTTGGCCAAAAATATCACCGGTGTTAAATAACCTAGAGGATCGAAGATACGCGCAATTGCAGATAGAACACCACGTTTAGTGCACTGAGGACGTGGGGTGATGATATTATATGAGAACTCATCTGACTGAGCATTCCACTGGACCCCTAACACCTTAAAAACACAATCTTCTCCCTTCGAAAGTGAAATAGACCTTTCATGAAACTTCTCTGGAACTGCCTTGAGCACACTCTCTGAATTGCTGGCCCACTTACGAAGCTCGAAATTACCCTTCATGAGTAAATCAATTAGTTGTTGTTGAAGGCTGAGGGCTTCATCGATACTTGATGCCCCAGTTATGATATCATCCATATATACGTCCTCGCGTAACACTTTGGACGCATGGATGAAATGATGACCTTCATCCAGAGTGAGTTGTTTAAGAACGCGAAGAGCCAAGTAGGGGGAGCAGGACATCCCGTAAGTCAAGGTGCACAATTCATATTCTTTAACGTCATCAGCAGGATCCGATCTCCAGTAAATATGTTGATAAAGACGATCCGGTTCATTGATAAGGATTTGGCGGTACATCTTACAGATATCCGTCACAAACACAATGCGATGAAGTCTAAAATTAAGCATGATGTCCGCAATATCAAGTTGAAGTTTCGGTCCAACAAAAAGATGTTGATTTAGAGAGCCGGTAGAAATCGACGACGACATGGACGCATCAAAGACCGCTCTCAACTTAGTTGTTGAGCTAGTCTCTTTTAAAATGCCATGATGGGGAATTATGTATTTCCCAGGAAAGGAAGCGATTTCCATGTGTCCCAGAGAGAGATACTCTTCCATAAAAGTGATATATTCCCGTCTCAGTGTGGGATTTCTCAACAATTTCTTTTCCAAATTGTAGAACCGCTTCAACGCTTGCGATCTTGAATCACTTAATAATGGTGAAGGAGATTTAAATGGAAGAGCAACAACGTACCTCCCTGAAGTCAAACGACGATGAGTCCGGGCAAAATGTTCTTCGCAAAGTTCCTCTTCCGGATCGGTCACAACTCCAATGCTAGGTTCCTCCAATTCCCAGAATCGTTCAAGTTGACGGTGAATAAAGGGAATCGTCGTGAGGGTCAAAACCGATGGCCTGGGGAAGGACTCAAAATCAACTGAATAGGCACCAGTAACAATCCAGCCAAGAGATGTTTTAATAGTGGCTAAATCTGTACCGATAATAGGGATGGGTCTACCTTCCAATATTTTATAGTAAATATCGGCACCTAAAAGGCAGTCGATTGGACGAGGCAGTCCAAAATTCAAATCGGCTAATTTGATCGAAGGGTTAATTTTTCTGATTATAATTTCCGGAACTGCAATAGATGGAAGATCCGACGTTATTTTGGTGACAACTGTGGCGCGGACACCTAGTAGAGGGGCTTTACGATGAATAGATTTCATCTCAAAAAATGTAGTTCCTAAGGACGGAACACTAAGGTCCCCGACAGAACTTATCTGATGGGAATCATTCGCCACCGTCAAGCGGAGTCGCCGAGCACAGTCTGAAGTCACCAATGAGGATTGAGCTCCCGAATCAATGAGAGCACGAACGGGATGAAAACATCCTCGAACATCTGTTATGAAAACAGTAGCAGTACTAAGAAGTATTTGTTGAGCTGGAACATCAAAAGAATTACCACGAAAGGTAAGAATCGATTTCGAAGTTCCTGAAGGCGTCCCCATAGATGGAGGCCTAGTATCTTCAACGAGGGTGTTTGTTGAAAAATGAAGTAAGGAATGGTGAAGAGATTGGCAAATGAGACATCTAATTTTAAATTTGCATTCATCGGTAGTATGACCCGAAGTTAAATGATATTTACATCCCTTGAAGGTTTTTACAAAGTGGAAGCGTTGCGACGGCGACAGATTCAAAAAATTGGGACATTTGGTCAAATCATGACCAGACAATTTACAGTATGGACACTTTGAAGTGCGCACATCCGATGGTTTCGAAGCTCTCTTGGTCGTCAAAAACACAGAAGAAGATTTATTATGGGTCTTCGTTGCCTTCGGGCAAGACGACTTACCGGGTTTGCTGGAAGACAGCTTCAGAATTTGCTGTCTGTCTCTGACAAACTCCAGAAGATCGTTGCATCGCGGAAATTCTTCCTTAACATGCTTGGATTCGAACATTTCCCTTGTTCTCTGGTCCAGACATTGAATAGCAAGATGAAACAAGATAAATTCCGCTTCATGAGGAATTTTTAGAAGTTGAAAAGCTTCCATACTGTCACCCACATGAGATAAAAATAATTTATAATTTTCGGAAACCTCTGGGTGATATTTAAATGAGAGAAGTTTGTCCAAGAAGGATGTAGCTAAGAAACGCTTCTTATCGTAGCGAGCCATCAAAGTCTTCCAGGCTAGGTCATAATTAGCCTCCGTCACAGGTATGGACTTTAAAAGGGATCGAGCCTCACCATTCAGACTAGAAATTAAATAATAAAATTTATCAGTTTTAGACAGTGTCGGTTCATCGTGAATTAAAGAAATGAAAACATCTTTGAAATGCGGCCAATCTGTCAATTCGCCTGAAAAATTTGGAATATTAATTTTTGGGAGGCGCGACCTGGTGTCGTTGATAACAGAAATATTTTGAGTTGGAGTAGCTGCTCGTTCTCGAGCTGGCCTGGGAGGCGGACAAAGCTCCGTATGAATCATAAGGATCTCATAGATATAACGTTTCGAGTTCGATAAAATCAAAGAATCTCTATCCGTAGGATAATCCTCGCCTTTCTGAGCATTTACAAAGTATGTTTCCAACGCTTCATTTGTAAAGTTTAATTCACTTCGAAGATTTGAAAGATCGGAGAACATCGCTTGAAATAGATTCGTTTGACTGTTATCTACCTTAGCTGCACGGCCTTGTTCTCGAATAGATTTAATATCTTGACATAAAGAATAAAGTTTGCGTCTTAATATTATTGTCCGAGAATCGGAGAAAGCAGCAACATTAACATCCGCTTCCTCACTTGCCATGATTAAAAGAAAATGAAAATTGAAAATGAAACGAAGTATTTCTAAGAAAATGAAATTAAAATAATAAATATATCTGAAGTTGAAATTAACAAAAGAAGCTAGAGTGAATATAAACAAACATTGAACCTTCTAGTAGAATCAAAACAAATACAAGAACCTAAATGAGTGCCACTGAAAATATTAGGTTGAAAAAAAATATATTTATGTATTTTAACACAAGAAAATGATAGACTATAAACTATTTAAAAAATAGATTATAATATAAGAAGAGTCTATCAACATAAAAATAAAAATAGAAATCCACTGATTAATGGATAGAAGAATGTTATTTACCTTGTTATGACCTATTTCCAGATCATAATAATAACACCTGATTACTGTCATAAATGATAACACGAAGGTTATAGGCAGGTATGAGGTGCGCAATAACAAGAAAATAGGATTAAATCCAAAGTAGGATTAGAATACATCTTTGAACAAAATTCAAATACATATTTTAACAAATATATATGTTCCTGGCCGGAATCACCAAATTCTATGTTAATAAATAACATAGACTAAATTTTGAAAAATGATATAATTATATTTCATTTCAAATACAAGGGCCAGTCGGCGTAGTTAAAAGGAAAAACAAAAATAAACAAAGTTAACTCTCCTGATGTGGAGGGGTGAATGTGGAAGATGGGCTGATGAACTGATCTCCAAACAAGGCCGAGAAGATCTGGGAGTAGGCTGAGGACGCCGTCACACCAGATGAGCCAAGTACCAGACTTCAGAGGTCCACGGAAAGGCGATCCGGATTGACGAGAGAAGTTGGTGGCCTTGAGGAGAACCCTAATGTCAACAGGCTGAAGGACCATGGAAGACTATCTGTCCAACACTGACCAGCGGTCATAACACGAACTATTCCCCACTCCCCCACATTCATAGGCTCCTCCCACAAATTGTTAATATGATGTAATATAAACATAAGAATAAATTACATGAGTAATATTGACCATAGTTATTATGATAATAATATTAATAATTATTAGAATAATTAATGGAAGAAAACTTAAGAAAAAATACCTCTACAAAAATCAAAAATTAATTAAATGTTGCGCTAACACCGCCCACTCTACAGATAATACCACAGATGTACTTCCCCAGTTCGAAAATTATTTGTAACGTTTAATTATTTGATTGCAACAGGACAATTACCGACCCTGCCTCTAAACCGTCTGTTATTTTCAGTAAGTGATCAACACTAGGCAATAGTAATGTACAAAAGCGCTATTTGTGTGTAACAATTATCGCCTGTTACTGCTCCTTTTAAATAACTGTTATAAATAGAAGGTACAACTGATGGTAGGTCAGAGGTAGCGTGCTAGCCTACAAAGCTCAAGATCACGGGTTCGAAACCCAGCCCAGGCCTTAAGTTTTTTATCTGAGAGGTGCGAAACCAGGAGCATGTTGTCCTTCAGATGGGACGTTAAGCGATGATCCAGAGGCTGTATGATGTCAGCTACTCGTTAAAGACCCCTAACTCTAAGTGATTGACTCCCATAGTAGAGTTGGGCTCATGCTCTTTCATCGCTCTGGTAGTAGGCGATATGACCTCGTGGCTAAAGCCCGGGCATGAGTCACAATAACTAACTTCAACTGATGAACTATTATTTTATGCAACTGAGAATCGAACATCGGAACAGCGACATTTCCTGGCGGACAGACTATACAATATAAATAACAGTTGAAAAATATTTGTTATATAGTATTGATAGCGTGCTTGCTTACTAAACTCAAGATCGCGGATTCTCAAAACCCGGCCGAGCCTCTGAGTTTTATTTAAATG
Source organism: Aradus depressus (assembly GCA_963662175.1). Classification (NCBI taxonomy): domain Eukaryota; kingdom Metazoa; phylum Arthropoda; class Insecta; order Hemiptera; family Aradidae; genus Aradus; species Aradus depressus. The sequence continues at coordinate 5,006,193 of OY759222.1, forward strand.
GTGAAAAAACCTTTATCCCGTCGTTCTTCGGAACATTATGCGATGGTAACTAAACCTGGGTAGTGCAAGACTTTAGAGCTCCCACAAAAAAGTCCGGGCTCTTGTCCAACAGAACAGTAGGTAGTATGAACTCGTAGTTGAAGCCCGGGCATGAAGCATAATAACTAACTGCATCACTAACTTTGCCTGGTTAGTAAATTTTTTTTATAATGCAGAATATTCTTGAGACTTACTCTGTCACGTACCTAGCTAACCTCTTCGACAAAAATGACTGTTTTCGGCAGCCATATTAGATAATCCTAAAGGTATTTTGTAAATTTCGGCATATAGTAAATTTCGGGTACAAAAATATTTTCAATGTAAACCTCATTCGAAGATTTTGTGTTCAATTTAAAAATCCGCTTTTGCTATGATTATTCACCTATAATTGTTCACTTGGTTAATGTTCAGGGATTCAGGCCCGCCACAGTCTCCATCCGGATAACTGAATAAGTGAGAAGTTACCCCGTTTTCTACTCTGAAGAAAATATAATTTCTCGTGGTGCTTGCTCCCAGGGAGGCACCATCCGACCTGAGACCCCCGCTTCTCTCCCAATACAAAAACAAGATGGTGCTTTCTGATTACGCAAATATAATTTTTCAGAAACTATAAATTAGGTTATTATTTTAATCACTAACTAAAAAAAAAGTAATAACAAATAATTTAATAATTATAGGTTTGTTTAAAGGCCAGTTGTATTAATCTCTAAGACTTTGCTCCAATTTTAAAACATTTTAAATTAAAAAACTATGATAGTTTTATAAGTGGGGTGCGGATGGTAGACTATATTTCTACAAGATGGGCAGGATGTCAACACCAATTAGTGTACTAAGTTTAGACAGGGTTAGTGAACTAGGGTGTGCGCAGACTGGTTCGGCCATGTTTTTGCCAAAATTCACGGAAATATCGCCTTATCAGTTGTCCTCACAATGGTCCCATTAGTGCGAAAAAAAAAAAAAAAAATTGACAAATCACCGTTTGGAAGAACCCCCCCCCCCCCCCCCCCCTCCTCTTCCTTCGGCCAATTTTACTGCAAATTAATAGGTGTCGCCCTTAGGAATATCTGAATTTAAAAATGAAATTTCATTCATTACATCGGCAGTTAATAGAGTTTCTGTGATAAGTTCTCCCTTACTACAATTACATAACATCCCCTAAACTTCATATATTTAGGGAAGTGAAAAAGATGTCGGTAAATGGACTTCCGCCGCGCGCATTAATTAACTAAATTTTCGACAGATTTGACTGAAAAGCAATAGGTGTCTCACTTAGGGATTTCTGGGTTTTCATACAAAATCAATCAGCATCAGGTTTTTGAATTAGAACTCTTCTTCTATTCTGTCGATTTGGCTGAATATCAACAGGTATTTTCCTTGCTTACATTTATTTAATCGGATATTATCGTGTTCACAGACAGACCGGAAATAATTTTTCATTTTTCCAATCAGAGGTCGAGGAAAAATATGAAATTCGGTGAAAATTCAACATCAAATTTTTTACCGATTACATAATTTCGTATACTTTGTATAGCTGGAGAAGTAAAGCGAATACGTTTTCGTACTTCCATAAAACAGTCTCTGTTTGAGCGATTTGGCTGAAAATCAATACTTTTGGACTATTCAAAATAGTTCTCATTAACTATTTTCATTGGTACAGGGTAGGAAATAATTTGATTCAGGGAATTTATATTTATATTTATCACTAAGTTAATTTATATCATATTTATAATAATGTCTTTAAGGCAATATCTATAAGTTAATAAAGTAATGTAACCTTAACTGTAAATAGAAATTGTTATCAAAATATATATGATTTAAAAAATTTAGGCTGGGAGCCATGGTGGCCGTGCGGGCTTAGGGCTTTGGTCGCATGGTCTCACCTTGGTTTGCGGGTTCGAATCCCGTCAAGGAGTGAGTTTTATTTCATAGATAGAACTCCCTCCCGGGGCAATGGATGTCGTAAATAACTAGTAAATTACACAGTGACATGGCTAATATGCATCGTACATAAGGCCAAAAAAAAAAAAAAAATTTAGGCTGAATCCTAATTTACATAAATTATTGTAAAATCGTAAAATTGTTTCCAGAATTGTAAAATATAATAACGGTTATAAAACAACAATCCACTACTTACCATTTTTAACTCCATTTTCACTTGTTTTTTTGTTGTTTTTTTTCATTTTATTGTGTAAATTTTACGAGTTAAACAATAAAAACACAATTAATCCACTTATACGATGCACAATAAGTAAATTTAAAGCGTTTCACACTAAAAAAAAAACTGCATTAATTCAAATACAAATGGATAAAAAATACACGTGTATTAAAGCATCAAAAGTGAAAAGTGCGCCAAAGTAGGCGGAGTCTGCTCAGTGGGCGTCAAGAATGTTACGATTTTTTGTTTGCGTTTTGGAGGGGGAAAACGCTGCATTTATCTCAAAATGTCCTGATATAAATAAGTAACGAAGTTTATAGGGAGAGTGAAAACTTAGTTCTTAATAGTTGTGGGAAAGTACAAAAGTACATGGCCGGTGACTCACCGAGATCTTTCTACATTTAATGAAATTCATTTTCCAAACAAAGATAGATCACACAATCGTTAATAATAAATAAGCGTCACATTTGGTCGTTTTGAACCGAAAACCAAACCACTCGGTTAAATCTTAAAGAAAGTTTCCTGAAAATACGTCCAATAGAGATGTTAGTAACAGACAGACAGACAGCTCGAGAGAGATGATCCATGCTGTGGACAGAGACACGAATGTAAATTAATTTTTTTACCTATCGTTGCTACCTGTTCTAGTCTAGAACTAGAGATACAACACAACTGTCTTCACACATTAATTATACAAGAGACGAGGACCGAGTCACTGTCGACAGGATATTTTCGAAAATTAACCTAAACTCTGTCAAAAACGTGTTTTTGGAGGTGTAACAAAAATCTTCCCTTCATCCATCACTCTTCTAATTTATCTACAAGTTTGTCACTAAATTGTCCAAAATGTCATCATATCTTTTCGCTTTCTATTGATTTTTTTTTTTTTTTTCTTTTCACTTCCCAGATATAAGAAGTATAGGGCAAGTTACGTAATCGGTCAAAAATTGGTTGCGGAATTTTTAAAGGAGTTTCATGTCTTCTAACCTCCAGATTCCAAATATGAAAACAATTTGACAGTCTGTATGTGTGTTCGTGACTGTACTAACACGAAATTTTTTATGTGAATCCTGAACCGTCTAACTACAACACATATTGAACTTCAGCCAAATCGACAAAAAGGAAGAAAGGATTAGGAGGGAGACTTAACTCAAAAACTTCAATAACTTCCGTTGTAATGAACGAATCAACACAAAATTTCATATATGAGTACAAAAACCCAAAAAGACAACGGAATCAGCACAATGAGAGGGGGTCTCAAAAGGGGGGTTAACTCAGAAACTTCCATAACTGCCGATGTAATGGATGTATCGACATGAAATTTCATATTTAACGTCAAAACCCCATGAGGAGAATAACTTAATATTAGAACGGCAGTTATCAGAGATTTTGTGTTAAGCCTTCCTTCCCCCTAATCCCTTCTTCCCTTAGGTCAATTTGGCTGATAATCATTAGATTTCGACCTTATGGGGTTCTGGATACACATATACAATTTCTTGTCGATATGGGAGGGAGGCGCTGGGAGACAGCCCCACCATTTTGGATATAGTGATTAATTTCTTAAAAGAAACTTGGCTATACCAAAGAATCTGAACTCTTTATTTGCCTATTTTAGGTGGCTCTGCCCGTTGAGTAGGGTCTAAACAGCCCATGGGGGGATCCCCTGGGGGTCCGGGGGAGGTCCTGCGTGGGGTCGTCGGGTGGCTGGATCGGGGGGCCTGGGGCAGCTCCGCCGGGGCCTCTGGACTGGAACAGTCCCGGACTTGGAGGGTGTGGACGGCTTTCCTCACATGCACACCCTCATCTTCAAGCCCCGCTATCTTCACGATTAAGCTAAGTGCTTACATATACTTGAGAGAGTGGCCCGGCGTTGCTGTTGTTTGTCCCCTGGCCTGGCCTGCCTCTTCGTTGGTTGCTCTGGGTCCTATGCTTGGCCTTCCCCGGTCCCCCTGTCCCCCTAAAAACATCACATGTATTTTTGAGCAGGGGGAAGGTCGCCCCTACTCTTCGCCCGGTTTCCGGGCTGAGATGTCTATGAATCCACTCCCAATTGATTTTAACTAAAACGCAACTTTCAAAGTCCAATAACTCGAAAACTATTGCTCGTACAAGAAAACTAAAAATACCGAAAAACCTAGTTGTTTTGTGACGAATCTGACAATTCTAATTAAAAATTTGTAAAAATTAAATTTTTTTACGATTTAATTTTACTGAGGTGTGTGTTGTGTCAATGTTTAAGCCTAAAAAATTGACTATAACTGGGGAAGTATAAAAGTACATATTTGGTTCAGATTGAAAAGATACATGGGAAATTGACAGGGGCGTAGCCAGGATTTTGAGCAGGGGGAAGGTTGCCCCAACTCTTCGCCCGGTTTGCGGGCTGAGATGTCTTAGTTAGGACAAGGAATATAACAAGGTAGGGAGATAATAACCAAAGCAGTTGTTCGCCCCAAATAAACCAACCAATTTGGTCGATACATTCATTCTATCAGGACTTATCGATACGCACACACAAGTACGTTTTTTTTTTTTTCATTTTTGGAACTCAGCATCAAATTTCTGATCGATTACATAACTTCCGCTATACATCGTATAGTCGGGGAACTAAAAAAAAATTATGGATTCATATACGAACTTCCAACTACGTATGCTTAAAAAATAATATTAAACCTCGAAATGCGGGGGTCGGCTGAGCGTACAGCAGCAAGAGACACCTCCACAATGTACGGATAAGTGAGACTCTGTCCTCGCCCTCCTTTCTGAAATAAAAAAAATTAGTCCGGATAAGAAAAAAAAAAGTGTTTCCTCCTCCTCTTCTTTAAAAATAATAATTAATTAGTTAATTAATTTAATAACACAAAATAAATGAATAATACATTTTGTGAGTTGGCCAGTTTCGAAGAAACAATCCAATGTTTCCCAATACAGGTTACTACCCACACTAATGAAGTTATGAGTTGTCTGTCTGTCAGTCCGATTTTTGGTTATTTCAACACAGTATTTCTTACTCTTTATTAGAGAAACGCTTGAATTTAAAATGATCCGTTCAAAGATTCAAATGTAAATCGGGAAGAGGTGAACTCAAGATCTTCATTTTAAATTCTGGAATTTCAATGTTCATTAAGAAATCCTTAGTCCTTCTTAGCCTTCCGTCTCCATGAATAAAGAAGTTCCTGACAATAGGTTCTTTGATATTATATACTATCAGGTTACCCAGGTTCGCCCAAACAAGGTTAATAACCTTATCTCCACGGTTAGTAACTTTGAGTTACATCATTTTAAAAATAACTTGAAATTTGCAATGACTTTGAGATTGAAGGTTTGTGACAATCTATTCTGTAATACAAAATGTGGTTTTTAATGAAAAAAATGTTTCGAAACAATTTGGAAAATTGAAAAATTCAGAAGAATTGCTCTATACGGCGCAATTGTTTAGTTAATGGCTCCAAATTTTCAGACAAGAAAACTGCTTGCCAAATTTGAATTAAATCCAAGATGGTGACCCTTAATTCATATCAAATAAAATATTTTTTTAAAGTGACTTTTGTGCATTTGTGCATTTAACTGTCGTACATTTGACGTGGAATTAACCATTATCTTATAAACTTATTAACAACAAATTTTTCTTTCTAAAATACAAATAAAAATAAAATAATAAATACATATTTGTTCCTATTTATTTATTTAATTCACAGTTTCTGAAATCGTAAGCCTTTTTGCAATAATTTACCAGTATTTGCCAATCTTTTACCATTTAATAATTCCAACATAAATGAAGTATCTAGGTGTTGTTAAATATTTAATTTTTTAAATCATCATATTTGGGGCAGGTAATGAGGAAGTGATATAGATCTTCTTTACAGGGGCTGTAACACATTGGGCATACAAAGTAGAAATAGATTAATAAGGATATTATGAAGAGTATCTGACTAATTTATTGAGAATTTTATAACAAGTTAAAATTGATCAGAGTAGAAAAGAGCCAAGTGCCTGAACCAGTTTTATTTAAATAGGGTTTAGAGCATAACTATTTTTACTTTAACGTCCTAAATGCCATCAAATATTTATTGATATTTTACACAGACAATCACTAACGATATAAAATAAACTTAATAAATTATTTATTGTATAATAATATTATTATTATTAAATATAAGGTTACTGGGCAAAAAATAAACTGAACTAAAATTAGCATTTAATATTATTGTATTAAATAGCAAATACTGACGGAACTTACCTAGTGGCTTTTAAATATATTATTACATTAAAATTATTTCAATATTATTTACAGATATTATAAAAGTCTTTATATTCTTGTTTTGGCAAAAATTCTAACATTTGCAGCATGTCTCTTCTTTAGACACGAGTGTTTTTCGTTTCTTCAAGACTGAAACTGTGGCTTCACAACACGATTGATGGTTACATCATCTGGCACATAACACTAGCGCTTCCTATAGAACGTTGCTACAACTGATTAACATGTGACGCCACTTAGCCCGACTGCTAAGCAATTGGCATTGACATTTGCCACATTTCTAAGCAAAATATATATATATATATATATTTTTTTTTTTTTAATTTACAAATAGCTATTTACAACTGTATACAAATAAATACAACAAGTAAATGTGCTAATAAAGGGATAATGGCGATGTCAAAATGTCATGAGGGGAGAAATCACCCAGTGTCCCTAGTCATTGTTTTTCTCTCGTTTATAGCTAATCACTGTCACTGTCACTACTTCTGCTCCGGAGGTCTCTAGGCCATTGACGCTTAAGCCGTCGTTGGGGAAGTACGGCAGAATGGAGGGCACGGACTAGAGGATTATTGTGGGAACTAAGAAGAAAAAATAATTTTTTATATTTGGATTTAGCGACTTCAGTGATGAAAGGTACGTTAAGGTCAGTATGAAGAGTTTCATTGGAGACGTAATAAGGAGCATTGGCTATTTCACAGGATTGGATGCGCTGGAGATTGGAAGCCTTGGCAGAACCCCAGAGTTCAAGTCCGTAAGTCCACATAGCTTTGAGTACTGCGTTGTATATAATTCGTTTTGTTTTTAAAGTTAATTTGTATCTTTTGTCTTGGTAAAAGCAAAATATATAATTTTTTTCAATTTTGGCACTTAACACCTATAAAACTTTTCATCTTCAATTCTCAATGCATATCGCCTACTACCAAAGCGCTTTTTTCCATATAACTTCCCCTATATTACGTGTAGCTGGTGAGACAAAACCAGTTGTTTGTTCTGATAAGGATAAAATCCAAATTATTGTCAAAAATACCCAAGAAATCAGCGTCCTGAGCACAATTTTATTTAGAAAGATTATAATATTATTATTAAATATTATAAAATTGTGTTATATTATAATCGTATAAGTACTTTTGAAAATTTACTGTATTATATTGAAAGACAGAATTAATTTTGTGGGGGTATTTCTGGAAAATTGTCATATTGGAGAGACGAGGAAGAGACGCCTCGCCTCAATAGGGTTCATTAATATACCCTGTAAAGGGCGCCTCTATAATCCAGGGTTAATGGAATAGAAAAATATAGGGAGGGGGGCTACCTCCGGGGAAATAGGGATATAATAGGGTTCATTATGGGATCCTGGAGAGAGGAGTCTTCGGCCAACCTCCAGCATGCTTCTCCAGCAACGATTAAGGAGTTCTTCTGCCTTATAGATTTTGCAAAAATCTTATCTCTGTGTGTGTATTTGCGAATATGACAGGTTATATTCTCATTGTGTTTTACTTTTAATATGAAATTTCATGTCGATACATTCATTATATCGGCAGTTATTGTGGTTTTTTGAGTTTAGCCCTCCTCTGATCCCCACTTTCCCTTCTGCCGATTCCGCTAAAAATTAATAAGTGTCATCCTTATGGGATTTTGAATTCACATAGAAAATTTTGTGTCGACACATTCATTACAATCTCTTCCCTTTAGTCGATTTGGCTGAAAGTCAGTACTTGTCGTCGTTACATGGTACTGAATTACTTGATACATTCATTTCAACGTGAGTTATCGTATAAGCAGACAAATACATTCACTCAGACAGACATTTTTTTTTTCATATTTGGAATCTGGAGGTCGAAAAACATGAAATTCTGTTGAAAACTCAGTATCGAATTTTTGACAGATTACATAACTTCCCCTATACTTTGTATATCTGGGAAAGTAAAATTTAAATAAAGAAATATTTACAGTATTTTTTGGTTTAAATGTGTGCTTATATTATAACGTCGAGGTTAGGTTAGGTTAGGTTTTATGACTCATGCCCGGGCTTTAACTACGAGGTCATATAGCCTACTACCAGAGCGCTCTTTCGTCACTCTGGTGGATATGAGCCCGACTCTACTGTGGGAGTCCTAAATTTTGCCTACCCTAAATTTTTATTCATCTAGGGTAGGGGTCTTTAACGAGTACCTGACATCGTACAGGCTCGGGACCATCGCTTAACGTCCCATCCGAAGGACGGCGTGCTTAAGTTTTATTTTACCTCCCAGATAAAATAAACTAAGGGCCTCGGTCTGGCTACGAACCCACGACCTTGAGCTCAGAAGTCAAGCACGCATACCACTGAGCTACCGGCGCCCTCTATAACGTCGATGTGAATATGTTCATATTAAATGTTTGTTATTTAATTATTTTTGTAAAATGCTCTTCCCCAACGGACACCTCTGTATAACGGACCTCTCGTATTGATAACACACTGATAATTTCGTCCTCAACGTTGTCCGTTATAGAACAACGATTTTCTGTAATATACATTTCTCCAGAACCCCATAGCGTCGTCACTTATTGATTTTCAATCAAATTGGTCAAAGGGGTGAAGGGATTAGTGGAGAGAAGGGAACTTAACTTGAAAACTCCAATTACATCCAAAATAATGAATGTGCCGACACAAAATAATGAATGTGCCGACACAAAATAATGAATGTGCCGACACAAAATTTAGTATGAGGATATAGAAGCATCTTAGTAAGACATTAACAAAAAAATAAGAAAACAAATATTCGTGTCAAATGCACTTTAATGTGTAAAATTTGTAAAATAGTGCAGAATTAAAAAAACTTAACCGTATTGAAAGGAAACATGATAATCTTTCGAAGTGCAACAAATTACAGATAGTACAAGAACTTTGTGAACTAGAACACTAACCTAGAGCTTGGTTCTCTTGCAAGGAAGGACTCATCCAACGTCAGACGCCCTGGGGCGGGGAAAGTTGGCCAGGGTGTGGTGCATTCATTGAGAAGGACAACTTCGACAGAACTTAGTGCAATATTTATAGAACAACAAATCAAATGAACACATTTAGTGTTAAAAAGACGAGAGAGAGAAATTTTTAATAAACAAATTGTTATTAATTCATGACATTAAACCAACTCCTTAAATCAGCGTTTAGATGATTTATTTTAATTGAGATTATTTGGATGAGAAATGGCTAATGAATAGATTATCTCAAAGCAATTAATAACTAACTCATTATATAAAAAGCATTAAATTCTTAATGTGATACTTATCAAGAATATTTGGAAAGAGCTATTAGCCTACTTTTCATCGGTACAAGAAATAGGGTACATTATTGTTTATTTAAAACAGAGAATGATACATGTAAAATAAGGCAGAATATGGTACCTACTGTCTCTTGTTGAGAAATATCATCGATGCATGGCGTATAAAAAGACTGCCAGGCTACATGCGCTTGAGGCGCCGTGATGGTTTGTGGGTAATATATTTAAATAAACTTATTTTTTTAAATATGATCTATTCCACATAGCGGTGTCACCAGTGCAAAAAAAGTCGGTGAATCACTGGCAATGAACATCCCCAAAACAAATTCAACAATTAACTTTTTGCACCCCCCCCCCCCCCCTTCAAACCAGTGGCCCGTTTGCGATAATATTCAATAGTTAACATACATAGAAGCTCCTAAATTCTCATACTAAATTTTGTGTCGATAAATTTATTACATTGGCAGTTTTTTTTTTTCAATTGAGCTCCCTTTCCTTCAGTCGATATTGCTGAAATTTGACAGGTTATGTCCTCAATGGGTTTTGACTTCAAATATGAAATTTCATATGGATACATTCATTACATCGGCAGTTATTAGAGTTTTTGAGTTAATCCTCTTCCCTAATCACCCCTCCAATTTGGCCGATATAGCTGAAAAACAATATAAAAGCAGAAAAATTATTAAAACAATATTATTTCCTTCAATTTGTTCTAGGATTTCCGATTCAACTTAAATAAATGCAGTCGGCTGACATAGGATTGCCCTGTCTGGCTCGGAGCCAGCAAAACAAACATTAACAAATTAATGAATTTCGAAAACAAGGTTCTCCGATTAGCAATGACATCACCTTGGTTCGTGCGGACCTGTCAAATCTGGTATGGGGGTGTCCAATGATGCAGCACCCAGCATGGCGAGCGGTCCTCCCGGGGACCCCTGAACCTCATATTCAACTTTGGGTCTATACATTCATTATATCGGCAGTTATTAAAGTTTTTGTGTCAAGCCTCCCCCCCTAACCCCCTTCCCTTTTGTCAATTTTGCTGAAAATCAACAGGTGTCGTCGTTAGAGGGTTTTGGATCCACACGTTTCGTGTCGATATTATAGAAAATTCTTTCTATACACACACTGTGATGTATAAAAATAATACGTACATTAAATTATTAATAATAATAAAAAAAATAATTATATTTATTTTTCCATAAAAAGAAAAATGAATCAGTAAAAAAATAATAAGAAATCATTTCTTTTAGAACAAATGCCAGTAAAAAAACAAAACACGGCCATCAGCTGTTAGTGGTGTTTAGGCTTAAATTATAATGAACTAATAAAAGTGTATTGACGGTGAAATTGATCCAAAAAGAAGGTACTCTTGTTTGTTTATATGTACAGGATATATATAGCTTAAATTTTAAAAAATGGTCAAAATATAAAACAAAAAAAGATTGAATTAGTGTTAAGAATTTAGTTTTTAAGATTTTTCTTTTGATTTTTGTTTGTTTCAATGTTAAGTTTTTAATTTTAATAATGTATATTTAAGAAAATAAACCCAATATTTGTTCTCAAAACTTCTATTCTATTCATTTTCCCTGTTGGCCCAGTAAGATTATTTTAAAACCTTTGGATTAGATTTTATATTTTTGCAAAATTTAGAAGAAAAGATGGCATCTCTTTAGAAATCAAAATGAAAAGTTTGTTAATTGAATTTTTTTTTTTAAATATACGTGCACTTTCTTCAAAATTGCACGTCCTTGAACTTTTGATAGGTACTTTTCTAGAGCCCTTTTCGAAAAACTACTGTAAAAATCAAAATTCAGTGAAAGAAAAGAGATAAAATTTCTACAGGAAATGTGGTAATTTATTGTTTTATTGTTTATTATTTATTCTTTTTGTTTATGTAATTATTATTATTTCATTATTAATTTATTTAAGTTTAACACTTAAACCTTTCATCTTTTTTTACCACAACACAGACGTAGTGACACACTAATAGATGTTTTTTTTTCATCTTTGGAATCTGGAGGTCAAAAAGTATGAAATTCCGAAATTTCGCATCAAATTTTTGACCGATTATATAACATCCCCTATAACTTAGTATAGTTGGGGAAGTAAAGAATCAAAATTTTAAAAATTTTAAAGTTCCGTAAATTTTTTTTTGTAAACTTTCGCGGTACTCGGTCAGCGAATTGGCGATGTGCCTTCCGCTACCTTCTTCAATCTTTGTCGGAACCCCCTCCACCTTGGTGGGGACTAAATCCCCGACTGTGCCAAGGTTTGTTGTGTAGAGCACTAAGTGTCGTCAATCAATAACTTAATTGGACTTGAAAAATGAAATAAAACTTGTTTATTTAATATATTGTCTAATTTCACTAACTATATATACATGGGAGTACTTTCGGTATTTCTACCACCCTCAGCCAAAAGCATAAGTGCATCTCTTATGCTTTTGGCTGAGGATGGTAGAAATACCGAAAGTACTCCCATGTATATATACTTAGTTAGTGAAATTAGACAATATATTAAATAAACAAGTTTTATTTTATTTTTCAAGTCCATTTGAATTATTTCACAATATCTCTGCAATAATGTCAGTTTTCATCAATAACTTAATAATAAGAAATACACAAGGGCGATATAGCACACAATAGTAGGTACACAATTTTCTGTACAAGTAGAAAGTAGGCTAATAACTTCTAATTGTAACTTTTTTATAGGTACTTTGACTTTTTTGACTGGAAGATATGAAAAAAGTTACCAGGCTAAAAATGCTGTGTGAGGAGGAAGCGAAGTTTGATGATAAAGGAAACTGGCAGTGCTCTGTAGACCAGCTGGCACAATTTCACGAAAATTGAGGGAAATAAAAATTTCATTACCCCCTCCATACTCGAAAATGATACATGATACAAAGTTGAAATTACCTAACCAGCTGCTGCACCCCTCAAATCAATTTTTTTTTTTTTTTTTTCCAAGTTCTATAACCTGATTTAGGGGATTTGGGAAACTCAGAAAATTTATTCATCCCGGTCAAAGGATGAGGTAATTTTGGAAACGCCTCATTTTAATGTTGGAAAAATTTGAGTTTCATATCCAAAAATATTATCTAAAGTCGTCATTTTGGATGTAAAATAAAACCAAACTTGGTGACTGTGAAATGTATCGAGACTCTGTCGGATATCGGTAGGGGAGAAATTAGTGTCCGTTATACAGAGATGTCCATTGGGAAAGTGCATGCTACAGAAATACTTAGATAAAACACATTTAATGTAAGCATATTCACAAAAACCATATCTTATGAGCACACATTTAAACAAAAAAATACATATGTAGGTATGTACTTACTAAAGAATATATCTATAAGTACTTGGTGCCGGTAGCTCAGTGATACCTCATACGAGTGCTTGCTTTCTGAGCTCAAGATCGCGGCTTCGAAACATGGTAGAGGCCAAATATTTATTTTGTCTGGGAGGCAAAAAAAAAAACTTAAGCACGCTTCGGATGGTCCCGATCCTGTACGACTTCAGGTACTTGTTACGGACCCGTACACACTAGGTGATTCAAAACTTTCCCAAACATATAGATACGATCCAATCCATTTTTTTGTCCGACAAAACAAACACTTTATACAATTTTGTTACTCAAAAGTTTGCTCAAATTAGCTCTGAAACTAATACAGGATTCCACTCAAACCTTTATCTCATGTGTGCTGCGGTCATTTCCAACGTTTTATTACTGTAATTAGGTCGTAAACATAAAAAGAGAGGTTGAGATCTACTGATATCTGTAGATACAATGTTCATTTTGAAAATTGGTTTTCTATCCGTCAGTGCTTTGGAGACAACTGGAGCTTTTCAGTGCCGCATTACCTATGTTGGGGACCCCCTATGGGAGTCTTAAATTTTGCCAATCCTAAATTTTTATTCACCCAGGGGAGGGGTCTTTAACGAGTACCTGACATCGTACAGGTTCGGGACCATCGCTTAACGTCCCATCCGTAGGACGGCGTGCTTAAGTTTATTTTACCTACCAGATAAAGGATCTCGGCCGGGTTTCGAACTCATTCTTGAGCTCAGAAGGCAAGCACACATACCACTGAGCTACCGGCGCCCCCGAAAATCAATGGATGTCTTATTCAGGAACTGATTACATAACGTCCCCTGTACATTGTATCGCGTTCACGCCTTTTACTTTATGAAAATCTGAAACATGGACCCCTCGTCCGGTTTTGGAACTTCGTAGCCGATTCCGGGTCTGGAACCGAGAACGGGCCACTTGACAGTTCAAATACCCGGTTCTGCTATCCCCCGGAACCGTACAGCTGCTTTACTAATGGACTATCATGGTATCTGGTTGAAGCCGAAGTTGTTTTTCATGGCTACAGAAGCTACATCCTACCTTAAAGGTAAGTTTCTGTTCTCCTTCTCTCCCTTCCAAATCTTTATTTGCTAGACCTTTACCTTCAGTTTTTACTCTTTTTGTATGCTTTTCTTCAATGTATTTAAGACTTGCGTGACTCACACGTAAGTTTCCGCTCTCCCTCCAAACCTTCAGAATTTTTATTTGATGGACTCTTAACTTCGACATTTGCTTTTTCGAGGGTTCTCCAATCTCTGAAATTTACTTTACACCTCTTTAGTATATTTCCGCTCTCCCTCAAAACGTTGAATCTCTTTATTCGTTGTCTCATAATCTCTGTTTTTGCCCTTTTGAGGGTGCTCCGATCTCTGAAATTGAGGCTTCTCCCTGCCTCGTATGTATGTTTCCGCTCTCCCTCTAAATCTTCAATCTCTTTATTGGTGGACTCTGACCTTATTTGAGGTGCCCCTATCTACAGACATTGCTGTATTAATGTTTTTCTAGAAAATATAAAGAAACGATACCACTACATACCACCTATATTCTATATTCTTGATCGCCTATTTTGGTTAGGACCAACCAGAATATATTTTTCATCATAGCCTATCATGGTATCTGGTATATGTCTATCTACCGACTTTGCTGTATACGTCATCAAGATTTCGAAAACCGTCCTGAAATGTGGTTTTGAAACATTTATTTATAGACTTTTATTAGATTCCGAAAGTGGTGCCATCTCTTATCCCAGAAACTCAATGAACTAACTTCCCATTTCGCCTTAAGGGGTTTTGGTAATACATATGAAGTTTTTGGTACATTGTTTACAACGCCAGTTAAAGAGACAGTTTTTGTGTTAACCCTTCCCACTAATCCCCCATTTCCTTTATCAGTTTTGTCTGAAAATCCAATAGGTTTCATAATATAAATTATATTATGAAACCTATATATAAATTTTATATATATAAAATTTCAATTACATTCATTCTATCAGGAGTTATCGTGTACACAGACACACCATTTTTTTTTTTTTTTTTTTTTTTTGTCATTTTTGGAAACAGGGGGTCAGAAAACATGAAATTCCAGTGAAAACTCAATATCGAATTTCCGAACGATTACAAAATTTACCCTAAACTTGAAAAAGCTGGGGAAATGAAATTTAGTATGATTATTGGAAAGTCGATGTGTAAGACACCTGTTGATTTGTAAATTAGTTCATTAGTTCGTGCTGGGGAAATACATTGCCGGTGATTATATTATTATTATTATATTTATTTATTTTTTTTATTTTATTCTCTATTGACTGATTCATTTCTTTATTTTTTTCAATTATTTATTCTGATATTTTTTCTCTATTTATTCTTTAGGAATCTCCTCCCAGAATACAGTTCTTTTTCATTTCATGTGAAGTAGAAAGTTGCCAATGAAATTGTCCTTTCCCAGAATATATATACAAAAAATTTCAAATAATTTGAGCTGAGGAAGACTTTATGTTTTATTTGAGGAGTTTGGAGCCAGAGCGGACCAACTGGTTGAAACTGAACAGGTAGAAAATGGCAATTGAAAATTGAGTACATTTTGTTTATCTCCATAAATGGGCCCCAAATATTTATTTATATTTGAAATTTTAGAATAGTATTGGATGAGTGATCCCTTTTTGTGTTCTATAAAGTTTTTGAAGGCCGTATGATCCATTGTGACTATCTATGTGCTGCTATCTATCACTGAAGTGAAGAAACTAAGTGATTCACACTGGTTTTGAACAAGGGAACCTATGCCAACATCAGGATGGTAATAACTCATTTTCCGAAAAATTGTGGGTTGGTCCGCTCTGGCTCCAAACTCCTCATTTAACTCCTACTAAAACAGTGAGTTCTATGTATTTCGATATTCACATTCTTCGTATCTATATTTATATTGAGACGTCCATCTTATCTGATTTGGACAATTTCCCATGTGTGTCAACTGGACTGAATTTATTTGAGACTTTTATCCAGGTCAGCTACAATTTAACCACAAATAACCCACACCCATTATATTAACTTTATTGGTCGGCATGTAGAGTATCGTTAGAGCTTGTCAAGTTTTAAGGGCTGATAGTTATCCTGAAGAATTACCCCGATTAATGAATTGAAAAGAAATTTTATTATTCTGGGACCGAGGTCCTCTAAGAATAAATACATATAGAGTAAAGAACAGCAAACAATGAAGTATAGTATCAGTATGACGTACAAAAAAATTAATAAATAGATAAATACATTAGTGCTACATTGGAGAAAAACTGGACAATTATAAATATAGATAAACAAAAGATTAACATGAAAAAACTTAAAATTAACTGCTTCATTATGATGCAAAAAAAAAAAAAAAAAAAAAAAAAAGTATATATATAAGTAAAAGAGAATAAGTAAAAAAAAGAGAAAATCTATATAAATAATAAAATACTAGGATAGATAATAAAAATTGACAGAGCATAATACTATGATGGTTGATTATAAAAGAGAAGGGAGGATGCCCAGACAAGGGTTGAAAGAAAATTAATTTTGGAAAGTAGGGGCTAGATAGGAAAGTGTGAGGAGAAAGGAGAAAAATAGGCAAAATAAAATATAAGATAAAAAATAAATAAATGAAATGAGATTTTTGATTTATTTACATTAGTAAAGCTGAAAGTTTGCCCATTTGTGTGCGCGTCAGGGCATCGAGCAAAAACGACTTTAGCTATATTCACGACACTTACAGATTATTTCCTTCTTATATAGGTATAGATATAAATAGTTATATATGAGGAGTTTGGAGCCAGAGCGGACCAACCCACAATTTTTCGGAAAATGAGTTATTACCATCCTGATGTTGGCATAGGTTCCCTTTTTTCAAAACCAGTGTGGATCACTTAGTTTCTTCACTTCAGTGATAGATAGCAACACTTTAAGTTTAGTCCACAAATATTTTGTGGATATATTTTCAAAGTCACAATGGATCATACGGCCTTCAAAAACTTTATAGAACACAAAAAGGGATCACTCATCCAATACTATTCTAAAATTTCAAATATAAATAAATATTTGGGGCCCATTTATGGAGATAAACAAAATGTACTCAATTTTCAATTGCCATTTTCTTCCTGTTCAGTTTAAACCAGTTGGTCCGCTCTGGCTCCAAACTCCTCATATATAGATAGGTATATATATATATAGATATACAAAATGTAGGACGATAGTCGGATTCAAATATCAGTTTTGCCCTGAAAGTGTCTCCAGGCGACGAAAAGGAGACTTTTTACACTTTTTGTTCCATACTCCTTCTTTGAGCATCCCCAGACAAACATTTCTCCACAAATATCTTACAAATCGACCAAAATGCGACTCAGAATTGGACGATATTATGCAAAAAAGGGGTAACCCACAATTTTTTTTCAAATTCGAGTTAACTGCTTATTGCAATCAAGCTCAGCCTCCTGCACGTTTATCAAATGTCATTCAACCATTTTTTTTGGCGAAAAAAACTTAAAAAATAGAAATATTCGACAAGGAGAAACGCAAGAACTAAATTTCTTATTTATTTTATTATGAATTATTTAAAAATTACATTTCACTTCAATAAAATTAAACAAATAACCAATGGCATGAAGAAGTACAACTGCCTTAGTTTTAAACGATGAAATGGCAACAAAAATCCAATTTTTCGATTTCAACCTTTAAGAAAGTCAAATACAATAAAAAATAATGAAATATAAACATAAATTTTGTTTAAATATATTAATTAGAATCATTCAAGAAAATCCATTAAATTTTTTTTTTTAATTAACTTCAATTATCAATTACTCTATTTCATTATTAACTTACATGCATTTCATTTTTATTTACAATAAAATTTTATTTTAACACAGCTCTTGAAAAAAATAAAATAAAAAAAATCATACCTTTGAGGTAGCACTCGTTCAAAAATCAAGTTGAGTGGTATTTGAAAGATCTCATTACCTGAAAAAAAAAAAAAATGACTTTCAACCAAGACAGACTAATGGAGAAGGGCTTAAAGGGAGAGAGGAAACATTTGATTTAAATAATTCGAACTGGGGAAGTAGAATGCGGGTGATTCACCGACAACTTGTTATATTTTTTGGAGGGAAGGGGGGGAGTACATACAGGAACGCCGCAGCCAAGTAAAACTGGAGAAGTGGGCAAACTGCCAAACCTATGCGATATTCTATGTACCGTATGCGCTTACAATTGGCTTACTCACAGAATTTCATATGGGAAACCAGGATCCAACATGGATGAAACCTATGAAATATTCCAGCCGATTCGTTCAGAAGTAAGGGGAAGGGGGAGATTTAACTAAATATATTAAAATTTTGTACGAGGCTCCAAAAGTACCTCAGTGACACCTATTAATTGTCAGTAAAATCCATTTGGGAGGGAGGAGGGGAGAGAGTGAAAACATAGTTGATTAGTGAGCGCTGGGGAAGAACATTGCCGGTGATTCACTGACGACTGTGCATGTAACCGGCCCGAAATGCGATGACCAATTTTCTACGGAATTTCATGTTTTCTGACCTTCTGATTCCAAAAATGTGGGGAAAAAATGATGTGTTTATGTGGTCACGATATCTCCCGAAAGAATGAATGTATCGACTCGAAATTTTTTATGTATATTTAAAGCTATATAAGGACGACACCTATTAATTTTCAGCAGAATCAGGAACTGGGGATCATGGAGACAACAGAAAAATCCTAAAACTGCCCATGAAATAAATGTATTGACATAAAAATTTATAATTAAATTCAATGGGTTTTTACATTTTTTTTTTTTCACAGAGTGTCAAATAAAATATAGTCTGACCTCTCACAGATTTTTATTAGTAGTAGTAGCTAGCCGGCTTTCGATGTTTCCCTCATCAGGCAGTCTGATAAAAAACTAAATTTTTTTTTGAAAAAAATAAAACAATCTAAAACAATTTTTTTTTTTATTATAAAGTTATTTGGTTTTATTCAAACAATTTTTTAATTTTTTGTCAGACTGCTTGATGAAACCTCGAAAGCCGGCTAGCTACTACTACTAATAAAAATCTGTGAGGTCAGACTATATCAGCCATCTTCATATTAATATTTTTTTTTCTTTTTTGGAGGGAGAGGGGGTAACGATTGGGTTGGTGGCGGGGGATGTATTATAAGAAGTGGACAGAGTGGACTCCCGGGGAACGCCGGGTCCCCTAGCTAGTCATCTGAAGTTCTCTCTATCCAAGGTCTATGTCTGCTATTATTGTAGCCCACTACCAGCAGTATCCATTTATAATATCAGGCACATGTTCGGTGTCACCGTTTGTCACTGTTACTCTCCAAAGAGACTACATTAATAGAACCCACAACTGACTGTTATTCCCGCTTCTAAATAGTGTTCACTTGTGAAAACACATCAACATAATCCCGCCAAAAAAAAAATATAATAATATATTTATTTTAGTGAGGGCGCCGGTAGCTCAGAGATAGCGTGCTTGCTTACTAAGTTCAGGATCGCGGGTTCGAAAGCCAGCCGACGACCTTAAGTTTTTATTTGGGAGGTGAAAAAACATTGAGGACATTGTCCTGCGGATGGGAAGTTAAGCGATGATCCCAAGCCCGCCCAATGTCAGGTACTCGATAAAGACCCCTACCCTAGGTGAATTAAATTTAAGACCTCCAGAGTAGAATCGGGCGATCGGGGTAGTAGGCGATATGACCTTGTAGTTAAAAGCCGGCCATGAGTACTACACAATAAATAACTGTATTTTAGTAGATTACTTATTTTAAACAATCATTGTCAATTAATTATAGTGACTATAACTGCTAAAAGTCAATTGTGCAATTTTGAATCCTCATTCTAAATTTCGTGCAGATACATTCATTATTTCGGCATTTATCGGAATTTATAAGTTGAGCCTTCTCCTCTTGATCTTATCGGCCAATTTCGCGGAAAATGAATGATGCCGAATACATATTATCTTTGCATATTAAAAATCGAGGGCGCCGGTAGCTCAGTGGTATGCTTGCTTGTCTTCTGAGCTCAAGATCGTGGGTTTGAAACTCGACCGAGGCCCTTAGTTTATTTTATCTGGGATGTAAAATAAACTTAAGCACACCGTTCTTCGGATGGGACGTTAAGGCGATGGTCCCGAGCCTGTACGATATCAGGTACTCGTTAAAGACCCCTCCCCTAGGTGAATAAAAATGTAGGATAGGCAAAATTTAAGACTCCCATAGTAGAGATGGGCTCATATCCACCAGAGTGGTAGTAGGCGATATGACCTCGTAGTTAAAGCCCGGGCATGAGTCATAAAACCTAACCTAACCTATTAAGAATCTGGGGATTGCAAAACATGAACATGAAAGTTAAAAAATACACAACGAATTTCTTATCGATTACATAACTTCCCCTATATTTCGGGAGGGGGGGAATATTTAATTCCTGTTAACACATTTTTTACGTACATATATTCACAATTCTAGTTAGTTATTTTCACTCATGCTACCAGAGCGCTCTTTCGTCACTCTGGTGGACACGAGCCCGACTCTCGGAGGGTTATTCATCTACAGTAGGGGGTAACTGACCTCGTACAAGCTCGGGACCATCGCTTAACGTCCCATCCAAAGGACGGCGAGCTCAAGTTTTTTTCACTTCCTAGATAAAATACCTAAAAGGCCTTGGCTGGGTTTCTAACCCGCGATCTAAGCCAAATCCGTCAAAATGAAAGGGGAGATTAGGGGGCGTGGTGAAATACAGAATCTATTAATTTTCCGTGAATTTTAATTTATTCGTAGTTAAACAGAAATGTATCGTACATTCCCTTATATAACTTTATTCGTACTTCATTTATTAATTTATTTATTTCAGAATCATATCACTTCGCAAGAAATTTCAAATTCAAGATGAAATTTGTTCCACACATAAAATGTCCACGTGTGAAGCAGTAAATATTCAATTAATTGAAAAATTGTTCAAATAAAATATATAGCGTTCTAAATGTTCAATTGCCTTGGCCCCTTTAATTTTTTTAAATAAGAAATATTAATTGAGAAAATCTATTAAAAAAAAAGCCTGGATTAATTCGAGAAACCACTTTTTTTGTACATTTCGGAAAGTATCATACAACTTAATGATTGAAATAATTTATTTATACACAATTTGAAGAGAAATAAATTCATTAAAAAGATGAGTAAGATTTAAAATATTTTTCTTATGGTAAACTAACACTTATAAAATTTTCAAAAGAGGAAATTATTCATTTATACCTTATTTCAAAGCGCTGAGGTTAAAAAATAATTTTAAATATTTTTTTTTCTATGTATCTTTTAACATTTCAAAATGACATCTTTCTAAGAAACTCCATAACTGCCTAAATTATAGATGCATCGACTTGAGTTTTTTTTTTTTTTTTTGTAATTCCAAAACCCCATAAAAACAATAACTATAAATTTTCAGCGAAATCGGCCAAAGGGAAAGAGGGAATGAGAGGACGAGGCACAACTCAAAAATCTAAATAACTGTTGGAGTGTGATGTATAAAATTACACACCTTCAAATTATTAAAATATTATAAAATTAATTATATTCATTTGTATAAAAAACAAAGTTAATTAAGTGAATAACTAAATGAAGCTGCATTTTGTTTTAAAAACGAACCAATGAATGGAAAACAAAAGAAGACCATCAGCTGTTCTAATTAGGTGGAAGAGTCCAAGTTGGGAGGTGGATAAGCTAGGAGTGAGAAAAGTGTTTAGGCTTAAGTTATGATGAATCAAAAAGGTGGAAATAACATTGAAATAGAAGCACAAAGGAGGTACTTTTATTTATTTATACATACATAATATATATATACCCAAAATATAAAACATTGATATAAATAATGGCCAAAATATAAAACAAAAAAAAAAGACTGAAATAGTTTTTAAGAATTTAGTTTGTAAAATTTTCCTTTTAAATCGTTTGATTTTTGTTCCAATTTTAAGTTTTAATTTTATAATGTAGTTTTAAGTAAAATAAACCCAAATATTTGTTCTCTCATTATTATATTTAAAAGTAATCCAAATGAAAAGTTTGTTAATTGAAATTTTTTTTAAAACGTGCACTTTCTCCAAAATTGCACGTCTTGAACTTTTGATATTTTTTAGGGCCCTTTTCGGAAATTACTGTAGAAACCAAAATTTAGTAGAAGACCAGCTATGAAATTTCTACAGGAAATGTGATATTTTATTATTTCTTTGGTTATTATCAATCCAATTATTTTATTATTATTTATTTATTTTATTTTAATTTTCTTTTTATATTATTTATCAGTATAGATGAATCGGCATGAAATTTCAGATATAATAATAACGCCCTATATTAACGAATCGGCTGACAAATAAACATTAATGTAATGACACGGAATTCATGTGGTGATCCAGAAATTCCAAAGTAAGACACCTACTGATTTTAAACCAAATAGCTAAATGGGTTTCAAAGGGAGAGCGAAAGCTTACTTGATTTATTTGCACTGGGGAAGTACATTGCAGTTGATTCACCGACGATTTTTTTTTCCAAATATCAACCTCCATTTTTGAGGACGCTGTTATCTCAGAGGTAACGTGCTAGCCTAATAAGCTCAAGATGGCGGGTTTGAAACACGGTCGAGGCCCTCAATTTGTTTTTATCTGGGAGGTCAAAAAAACTTTGAGCTCGCCGTCCTTCGGATGGGACGTTAAGCTATGTTCCCGAGCTTGAGAGATGTCAGGTACTTGTAGGAAGGTACACCATAGTGACGAAAGAGCGCTCTGGTAGTAGGTGATATGACCTCATAGTAAAGCCCGGGCATGTTTCATAATAACTAATAAACTCCACTTCCTTTTTTATAGTAGTACTCTTCAATGAAAAATATGTACATATAAGAAAAAAATGCTATCATCAGGTTTATTCTATCGATGCATCGATAACGGTTTTTTTTTAATTAAATATTTTTATTCAACCAACTTAATTTAAATATGGTATTAATTTATTTGTTAAAGTTATTTATTTTTCAAATTACTATTTCCTATTATGGTACGCCAAAATTAATTAAATACAGAAATTGATGGGAGATACTTAAAAGTCTTTATAAGGATTGAATTCTCCTTTTTTTTTTGTTAAATTAAAAAAAAATGTTGTTTGATCGTCTCAATGGAGAACCTTAACACATCTACGTTTAGAAATTGTTCTCAGATCCCGCTAATTTTATGATACTCGAGTTTAGAAATAATGACGGCCAGTATAAAATGATAACTATCTTCGCAACTCATCCAAAAGAATCCCTTAATAAATATGGCCTCGTTTGCATTAAAAGTGTTTTAAAACTGATTTTTTCTTTTTTTAAAAGACAAAAAATGGGATTTTTGTATTTATTGAATTACATCATAAATTTTTGTCATAATAATTAGGTACTAGGATATTAGGATATTCGTATAGATCACTAGCCTTGCTGCCATCGTTACGGGGATATGGATTACTGTAGTGGTCACGCCGGAGGTGTCCAGAGTTCTAACGAGCTCCGTGTCTTGCCTAAAGAGAGCAGGGCCGCCAACCCACTCAAATATTGATGACCCCCCACCAGTTCTTCTGATTCTTTACTCTACAGAAGGAACCCAATCAACATTGTTGCCAACATAACGTAGGTTTCTTCCTCTCCGAGAGGTCCACCCATGAATTTCAATTCGACTCCCGCCTTCTTTCTTTCTTTTCCGTTGTTTGTTTAATGACATTTCACCAATAGAACACACTTCAGTTTATCAGCGTTGATTGGGGAACGTCGCACTGCGCCCTTTCGCACCAGAGCACGACTCGCGAAGATGGACGATTGCCCAAACAGCCATTGAGTCTGTCTCTCCCTTTAAATCAGAGGTCCGCACTTTAGGTATTGAAGCGCAATATTCAAGATAAAATTAGTCGAATAGTTACTAAAGTGTACAAGAGTTGAGCTTCTCTGGGGTGTTATTTTCAGGTATTTTTTTTTCCGGAGGTGCTAGAGAGATGGGACATTGGATGACGAAAGTTTTGGTTTTTTGACTCGCCTGTCTCCCAAAGAGATCTGATTTTCGGCGTCAGATGGATCAGATGGCTCCGTTCCCATGTTGAAACCTAAGTTTTACGACCACAACACTATGTCAAAGCTCACATATACAATTACTGTTCTTCGACACGGGTAAACCCGAATTGAAGCCCAGTCTTGTTAAGCACTGAGAAACTGCTTTGAAAAACTAATTTTTAATGACAGAAACACTTTTTAACAAAGTAAACTTTCAATTTTAAAAGACACTTTGGGGCCATGGTGGCCGTGCGGGCTAGAGCGTAGGGCTTTGGTCGCATGGTCTCACCATGGTTTGCGGGTTCGAATCCCGTCCGGGAGTGAGTTTTATTTCGAAGATAGAACTCCCTCCCGGGGCCATGGATGTCTTAAATAATTATATACAACACATTGACATGGCTAATATGCACCGTACATAAAGCCAAAAGAAAAAAAAAAAAAAAAAAAAAAAAAAAAAAGGCACTTTAAATATAGGTTATACCGACATTTTCACCGTAACAGCTGTCTAAAAAGTTTTATATACCTCTTGTAGGTTTAGGTTTAGGTTTTATGACTCATGCCCGGGCCCCAACAACGAGGTCTACCAGAGCGCTCTTTCGTCACTCTGGTGGACATGAGCCCGACTCTACTGTGGGAGTCCTAAATTTTGCCTACCCTAAATTTTTATTCATCTAGGGTAGGGGTCATTAACGAGTACCTGACATCGTACAGGCTCGGGACCATCGCTTAACGCCCCATCCGAAGGACGGCGTGCTTAAGTTTATTTTACCTCCCAGATAAAATAAACTAAGGGCCTCGGTCGGGTTACGAACCCACGACCTTGAGCTCAGAAGTCAAGCACGCATACCACTGAGCTACCGGAGCCCTCTATACCTCTTGTATGTTGGTTTCTTCCGACAATTAAGAGGTATAGAGGGCGCCGTATGTTGGTTTCTTGTATGTTGGTTTCTTCCGACAATTTTTTTCCAGAGGTGTTTTTTTTTTTGACAATATTTCGGGAATATGAAAGGTTCACAGTGACTGAAACAAGGAATGTGGAATGGTTCAGAAATATTGTAAAAAAAAAAAAAACACATCCGGAAAAAAATGCCGGAAGAAACCAACATACAAGAAATCATGTTTGTACAGATCACACTCACTTTGAAAATTCGATCTCTGATTTTTGCACGATTACAATACTTCTTTGTACTAAAGGTATATAAAACTTTTTAAAAAAAGTTGTATTAGTTCATATACCTGTCTCTTGTCTCGGCCAGACTAAAAAGCTTCGTTCTCCAATTCCGTCTCGGGCCGCGGGGCTGCGGCTTGTCGACCTGATATATACAATTTTTTGTCGAATTTATTATATCTTTTTGGGAACTTTTTATGATTCTGCAGTAGATTCTCTCCTCTCTAATCATCCTTCCCTACGATCGATTTGACTGAAAAACAAAACCCAAGCCAAGGGACAGTCGGAGCTTAAGGGTCATGTTACACATTTAACAGATATCTAAATAAAGTCTCCTGCGATATTTCGTCTTGAATAACTTGGTCTGTCATTTTCTTTATTTATTTGAAGACGTTACTAAAGCTATAAAATGTAAAAGATTTTACTCACGTTATGGTAGTAATAAGATGCACTTTATTGTATATAGCGGAAGTGGTGGCATCTGCATTTATTGTGCATTCGCATGCTGCTAAATCCCGTTTTTTGAAAACCGATGCGCATGGAGTATGTAACTGTAAACCCGATTCTTCAAATAACCCCTCAAGGTATATATTATCCCATCCGGGTCTAATCTGGGGAGCGAGCTGTCCAAAGAACCGGATCACGATTTCCGATCCATCTTCCAGGAAAGGGGCGTCTGACTCCAGACTTATCTGTGAGCAGTAGAACCTCTTCCAAGAGTCTGGCAAATTGCTTATGAGAAGTGTTTTATTGGGAATCGCTTGTGAGAAAGCACCAGTAACCAGGCACCCAGCACTCTCCAACTAGTTCTTAAGTTTAAGGTTTAGGTTTAGGTTTTATGAATCATGCCCGGGCTTTAACTACGAGGTCATATCGCCTACTAACAGAGAGCTCTTCCGTCACTCTGGTGGACATGAGCCCGACTCTACTGTGAGAGTCCTAAATTATGCCTACCCTAAATTTGTTTTCACCTAGGGTAGGGGTCTTTAACGAGTACATGACATCGTACAGGCTCGGGACCATCGCTTAACGTCCCATCCGAAGGACGGCGTGCTTAAGTTTATTTTACCTCCCAGATAAAATAAACTAATGGTCTCGGTCGGGTTTCGAACCCACGATCTTGAGCTCAGAAGACAAGCACGCATACTACTGAGCTACCGGCGCCCTCTTCTTAAGTTTAATTAAATTAAAAAATGTATCAACTGTATTTATTATACACTTTCTCAACTGTATCACATAATTATTTATGTAATCATAATTTCAAGTATTTATTTATTTATCCATTTTGTTTTACTTTTTCGTACTATTGTTAATTCTAATCCATGTGTGTCAGACAGAGTTAATATCTGTTTAAGTATCTAAACTATAAGCTATCTTAATGTAAACATTCTTATGACATATCCTATTACCATGTTATGGTTTAACATAAATAAATATTATTATTATTATTATTATAGGGAAAAGGAGTGTAGGGGAGGGGAGGGGGGCGCGGGAGACAAGCGGTGTCCCTCCCACCGCTGTCCTGCAGTGGAGTAAGGCCAGGAGGCGAGGCGTCGAGAGGACTAAGAGGATCAATAGGAGAAAAATAATAAATAATTTTAAAATTTCTTTGGATCAACTTCATTTTCTATTTTTTTAATCTTGAAAAGAAATTCATAAAGTTTTATTCTAAATAAAGTGTGGTTCGGCGTTGGATCTGTAATCCCTATCCCATGTTAACACACTTGGGTAGGCAAAATTTAGAACTCCCATGAGTCGGACTCATGTTCTCTCAGAACGCTCTTTCGACATTCTGGTAGTAGGTGATATGAGCACATTATTAAAACCCGGTCATGGGTCACAATTACTAACTAACAAACACCTTTTTCACATAATTTCTTCCTTAATATTTACACTTTTCAAAAGCGTATTTCTGTTTCACAGAGAAAATATTTGTGAGAGAAACAACAAGCGTTGCAATGAAGTAGTGACAAAGACACTGTGGATATTAAAACTGTGTTCTTTACAGAGAGAGGTCTGGTTTGTCTGATGTAATGTCTGTCGTTCCAAGTAGGCAGCTCCTTAGCCTTCTGTTCCATATCTAAACAACGGGCAATCTACACGATAATATAGGTTGAGAAGAATGAATGAGTTTCTTATTTCTTCAACTATATAAGGTATATAGGGTATAGGGGAAGTTATAGAATCGGTTGAAATTCGACATTGAATTTTCACAAAAATGTTATGTTTTCCTGATTCGAAACATTAAAAAAAAAAAAAAAAAAAAAAAAAAAAAAATGTCCCTGTGTTATATTGTTATTTACAACATCCATGGCCCCAGGAGGGAATGCTATCTACGAAATAAAGCTCACTCCCGAACGGGATTCGAACCCGCAAACCATGGTGAAACTTGAGGGCCACATATAAAGTGAGAAGACGATAAACTGGAGGGTATAATAAAGTTACTAGATGTGAAAGCTACAAAGTTTCCCTTAAGTTAGTGGCATCATTAAATTCGAAATTTAACAAGGAAGGGCGCAATAAAGGCGCAAATTAATCAACTAAGTTTCCGCGTTCACGTATTTGGTTACGTATTTACTAATCAAGGTTTTTTTAAAGCCCCTCCTTAATCCCTCCTACACCTCCCGTTGGCCAATTCGACGGAAAATTAATATGTGTAATTCTTAAGAGGTTCTGAATACACACATAAAATTTCTTGTCGATATAGTACTCATTCTATCGGAAGTTGTGTTCACAAGTATACAAACAGACACAATTTTTTGACGTGAAAATGTCTATTCGCTCGTTAAGCACTGTGATAGCCGGTCAAACTTTCTTGTGTTACAAAATACCGTCAGATTTCAATGGATAATAACTACGAGACTAATAATGCGATAACAACGGTTGAGGTCACAATGGATAGAGCATGTCTGGTACGTGTTTGTTTTGCCTGTGACGTTATCGGGCTAGTGTGGGCGCCAGCGGTTGATTGTTGTGAATTAGCGTTGTGTAAAATTAGAAATTACTGTAGCGTGATAACGCGTTTAGATAGGACGTTGATTCGGGTGTCATTGTAAAGAGCTTGAGGAGCACTACTAGGACTCAAAGTGAAACAATAAAAGTATAGGCCGAAATATATGTAAAAAATCGGTATTAAATTGAAAATTGCAAAAAAATTAAAGATGTCGTCTCATATGAATCGTAAATATGTGCGGAAATATAGAAAATGCAAATCAGAGGAAAGCTCGCATCAAAATGAATTTAAAAAACCTAAAAAGAGTGACGAGCAAATGCAACAGCTATGGCAGCATCGAAAAGAAAATGAAAAATGATTTTATCCCGACGTTTTCACGGAAAATCTACGTCGTGGACATTGACAACGCCTAAAGGTTTTTTTTTTCTTTTTTGGAGTCAGGAGGTTAAAGTTAAATATCATGAAATTTCTGATCGATTACGTAACTTCCCCTATGCTACAGCTGAGGAAGCAACAAACCTATGGCAAAATGTTATATAATTTGCAAATAGTTTACACACAAAAATTTCAATCCAAAATCATGAAAAAGAATATATGAGAGAGAAATCATTTTTAGACATTGTATCACCTCATCAGCAGAGGAAATAAATAAATTAAAAATTTTATGAAATATATTCTCTAATATTTATAATTTATTTATTTTACTAAAACGTCTATTGCAACTGAGTTTCATATCTTCTTAGTTTTCATGTTAAAATTTCGGCTGAATATAAAGTGAAATGAAAAAAGCAGGGTTGAAATTGTGGTTTGCATGTCGTGGGACGACTTGACAGACAGATCCATTAGATCTATCTGTCATGCGATCAAAGGCACCACTAGGGGTCAAAAGGAAACAGAACATGGAAATTATATACCGATTAATATATTTAAATATACAGAAGCTCTTCTATCTGTATGTATATGAATGTATATAAAAAAATTTGTGAGACTTTTTGCACTCAAAATTTTGAACGGGAAGGAAGCTTAGGGGCAAAAAACAAAATAACTGTACATAGATACTTTTTACTTAGTTATTATGATTAATGCCCGGGTTTAAACTACAAGGTCATATCGCTTACGAGCGGTCTTTCGTCACTCTGGTGGACTTGAGCCCGACTCTACTATGGGAGTAATAAATTTTGCCTATACTAAATTTTTATTCACCTAGAGAGGTCTTTAACGAGTATCTGATATCGTACAGGCTCAAGACCATCGCTTAATGTCCCATCCGAAGGACGGCATGCTCAAGGGTTTTTCACCGCCTAGATAAACAACTTAAGGGCCCCTAATCCATAAAAATTTACAACCCCAAATTTAAAATGATTCGTAAATTATTTATTACTACAGTAGAACCTCTATAAGTCGAACATCAAGGGAGACGCAAAAAATTCGAGTTACAGAGTTTTTGACTTATGGAGGATTTCAACTTAGGCGGATTTTGATTCGACTTGTAGAGGTTAAGATTGATTCTAACTATTTTGAATTAGAGAGGTGAAATAAATAAAAATTCAAGTTACAGGGGTAACAAACATATTTATATTTATTATAAATCAACATTATTTCAAAACACCTTTAAAATAAAAAATACGAAGTATATGTAGGTATTAAAAAAAGTCAATATTTTTTTTTTGCTTCAGGTAATTGGTAAACCTATTTATTGTATACTCCTAAATTGTTTTCTAAGAAACAATGGTGTACATTGTCGGCAAATTCTTAAAGTCGGTAACTTATTTTTCTTCGAGCTATAGAGGTAATAAGTTTCAAATAATCAAGTTGTAAAGGTTGTAAAATAAAACATTGCTATGTTCGAGATACAGAGGTCCAATTTATTTTTTCGAGTTATAGAGGGAAAATATGTACCAAAATGGCTTGTTGGGACTCACTGATTATTTCGACTAATAGAGGGTTGAGATTTCGACTAATGGAGGTTTTGGGGCTTGAAGGGACAGGAACAAAACTTTTTTTCGAGTTTTGGAGGTTTTCGACTTATCGAGGTTCGACTTAAAGAGGTTCTACTGTATCTTCGATATTATGATAAATGTAATATCGTAAGAGTAGGTATAGTGGAAGTTATGTAATCTATTAAAAATTCAATGTTTTAAACGGAATTTCTTGTTTTCCGAGCGCTAGATTACAAATATGAAAAAAAAAATGTCTTTCTGTCTGTGTCTGTGAACAATACGGATAGAAAGAATGTATCGACATGAAATTTTATATGTGAATTCAGAACCCTCTTACGACGACACCTATTGTTTTTCAGCCAAATCAACCAAAGGGAAGGGGGGATTAGGCGGGAGGCTTAACATAAAAACTTTAATAACTGCCGTTGTAATGAATGTATCGACACAATGATTCGGAGGGGGGATCGGTGGGGAGGGGGGATCAGAGGGGAGGGGGGATTA
This sequence comes from Aradus depressus, assembly GCA_963662175.1. Classification (NCBI taxonomy): domain Eukaryota; kingdom Metazoa; phylum Arthropoda; class Insecta; order Hemiptera; family Aradidae; genus Aradus; species Aradus depressus. The sequence continues at coordinate 5,036,885 of OY759222.1, forward strand.
GAGGGGAGGGGAGATCGGTGGGGAGGGGGAATCGGAGGGGAGGTTCAACTAATAAACCCAAAAAACTGTCGAAGTAATAAATGTGTCATGAAATTTCATATTTAGAGTCAAAACCCAATGAAGACATAACCTGTCAAATTTAAGCGGTATAGACTGAAGGGAAGGGGGGTTCAGGGGAGGGGGCGCAATTTAAAAAATCTAATAACCGCCGATGTAATGAATTTATCGACAAAAAATGTATTATGAGGATTTAGGAGCCCCTATGTAAGTCAACTGAATATTAGTGCGAACGGTCGAATGGTTTTGGAGAGAGTGCAAAAATTTAATTGATTAATTCGTTCTGGGGAAGTACATTGCCGATGATCGAATAAGTGAGAATTTCCCCCTCCTTCCTTACATGTCAAAGGGAGATAAACAAAAAGTCTTCTCTCACACTCCCTCTGCCCCTCCCTCCCTCCCCCTCCCGGGCTGAGGGACAATGAGAGTTTGATAGGTTGGAGACTGTCCACATATCCTGAATATCGCAATGTTTGTAGGTGGTGTAATTGGCGTTGAGGAAATTTCTTCAATTATAGTTTGTATTACCAACCTGTAACGCTTGAGGCGATAGGCGTCACTTTTACTTCCTCAGATACACGAAGTATAGGAGAAGTTACGTAATCGGTCAGAAATTCGATGTTGAGTTTTCAACGGAATTTCAGGAGTCCCAAATCCCTGATTGCAAAATGAAAAATAAAAAAATCGGTATGTACGAGGTGTGTTCAGATAAAAACGTGAATTTTCGGTTTTTGAAAAGAATTTTATTTATTCGTCTACATCAATGTTATCTCCTTCAAAATAGTCCCCATTAGATATTATACACTTATGCCAGCCAGCGCTTCTTCCAATACCCGAAACACTTCTGGAACTCGATCTTTGGGATAGAATTTAGCTCTCTCAGCGATGTGCTTTTAATCTCATCTATGCTTGTGAATCGACGGCTCTTTAGGGTTCTCTTTATTGTTGGGAACAGAAAAGAACGGAGCCATGTCTGGCGAATGTGGAGGCTGGGGCATCATTACAGTGTTGTTTTTAGCCAAAAATTCACGAACAAGCAATGAAGTGTGAGCAGGTGCATTATCGTGTTGCAACAGCCATGAATTATTTCACCACAAATCCACGCGTTTTTGTGGATCGCTTCATGCAAACGGCGTTGCACTTGTAGTTAGTAATCCTTATTGATCGTTTGATCTTGTGGCAAGAACTCATGGTGCACTATGCCGTTACAATCGAAAAACACAATGAGCATGACCTTCACATTTATACCACTCATAAACCCTAGTTTTACTCGTAGCAGACTCATCAAAAGCAATATTTAACATTTCTAAAACTTTGCTGCACTTTATTCCATTCTTATAGCAAAATTTAATGCAAATTCTCTGATCCATTTTGTAAACAAATTAATAATGGCCGATCATACCAAAACACATGTAACCTCTTTGACAGCTGACAGCAGACTAAACATCCGGTTTGGCTAACAATGTAAAGATACTTTTCAGACATGCTTACCAACACAACAATTACAAAATTCCTGTTACTTTTTGAACACACTTCGTATGTGTCTGTGAACATAGAACTGCCGATAGAAAGAATATAACGACACAAAATTTTGTATTTGTATCCACAATTAAATAAAGATATCTGATTAGGTCAATATTTTCAGGGAAGTCGGCCAAAGGGAAGGGGGATAGTGGGGAGACAACACAAAACTCTAATAATTGCCAAGTTAGTTAGTTATTGTGACTCGCCCAAACTTTAACAAGATCATATCGCCTACTACCAGAGCGCTCTTTACTTGCTCTACAGCGGGAGTCCTAAGGTTTACCTACCCTAAATATTTATTAAATGTTTCCGACATCGTACAGGCTCGGGACTATCACTTAATGTCTCATCCGAAGGACGGCGAGCTCAAGATTTTCTCACCTCCCAAATAAAGAACCTAAGGGTCTCAGTCGGGTTTGAATCAGCGATCTTGTGCGCAGTAGGCTAGCTCGCTACCGGCGCTTTCTACCCAATAGAATCAATATATCTATACGAATTTTTAAATGTGAATCCAGAAACCTATAAGGTCATCGGTAGGATTTCAGTCAAATCGTCCAAAATAATGGGGGGCTTAGAGGGGGTGAGAAACTCTAAAGACTGCTACAGAGTTTCTGCCAAATCGACTGGAGCAGTACGTTGCTGACGATACGCTGACGACTTACTATTATTATTTCTTATTATATATTTAATTTATCAACATAATAACGACATGAAAGTTGGAACGCTCCCCCCCCCCCCCCCCCCCCCTTATTTTTTTCCATTTAGGAGGGCATAACAAGGGAAGATCTCAAGAGAGTAATATGAAGGGAGGAATGCCACCCTCTCAGAGGACGTGAGAAAGTGAAATACGAAATACAGACAATAATCATACAAAGAGCCACTTTCATTCAAAATACTATTTAATAATGCCGAAAGAAGAAAAGGTCTTCAGTCAATAACGTGCTATGTACTTCCTCAGCTCGAATTAAAGATTAAGTTTGTGCTCTCCCCTTTTGTTAATTTGACTGAGAGTTTCTGCATCAACTCCCCCCCCCCCCCCCCCCCCCCCCCCCCCCCCCCCCCCCCAACTCAACTTCTAATTCAATTGAAAATCAATGTGTCGTCTTTAAATGGTTCTGGATCAACATATAAAATTTCGCATTGAAGTGTTATTCATTCTAACAGATGTTATCGTATCCACAGAAACACAGAGATGTGATTTTTTTCCTCCATTTTGAATACAGTTTCGAAAATGTATTTTTTACAGATTACATAACATCCTCTATACAACGTATAGCTGGAGTAAAATATAGATCTGTATGTATTGTGATTGGAAGGAACAGGAGCACTTTCACGATGGAACAGTTATTAAATAGAGTATCAGTTTGCCGGAGGGCCAGTTTGACACCTGTTATCTTCTCCCAATGAATACTAATACAACTAACTCCTTTTTTAATTTGAATAAAGCCATTTTATCATTATCCTATGAACAATTTTTCATTTTGTGTCATCATTTTTCATTATAAATTGTATTTTAAACATAAATTGGAGAAGGATATGTCAGCTAAATTGCTAAAATTGGACAATTAAAATTTATTATATTTCAAAACGAGAGAATGGTCTTTTATGCCGTATTTTTCTTCAAGAAAGATGTCCTACACGCAAAATATTATGTATTTACTTTCTCATACTTATAGTATGTATAGTATTGTAATTGGGAAAAAATTAGAGATCGAGGTTTCAACTGATTTTCACGTTTTAAGGACCCCGGAATACGTTTTGACCATTTTTGTAATGTTGTCTGTCTGTGAGTGTGTATGTGATTGAAAAGTTGTGAGCTCTCTACCGCAAAAATGATTGTAGTTAGGAACATGAAATTTTGAATGAAGAGGTCACATGTTCCAACTTAGGTCTGATCAGATTTTGGCTGAAATCGAACGACAATTTAGATCACTTTCCCCCAGGAATTTAACTACATTTTATATGATACAGTTTACGTTTATGGCGCAATCAAAACTCGTATCGAGTAATAGTTGTGGGGAATACTAAAATATATACCCGACTTATTTTATCTGGGAGGTAAAATAAACTTACGCACGCCGTCCTTCGGATGGGACGTTAAGCGATGGTCCCGAGCCTGTACGATGTCAGACTCGTTAAAGACCCCTACCCTAGGTGAATAAAAATTTAGGGTAGGCAAAATTTAGGACTCCCACAGTAGAGTCGGGCTCATGTCCACCAGAGTGACGAAAAAGCGCTCTGGTAGTAGGCGATATGACCTCGTAGTTAAAGCCCGGGCATGAGTCATAAAACCTAACCTAACCCCTAAAATATATAATTTATATGAAATATGATTTTTTATAGGTCGTTCAGTTTTTGAGATACATATCGAAAACCATCTTGAAATGTAGTTTCGAAACATATTTTTAGACGTTTCCTTGATTTACCCGAAAATGGTTAGTCCTATCGCAAAATTGATTCCTATCAAAATTATTCTTTACAAAATTTACAATCTCTAATAATCCTCAAATATGATGTAAAATCAGTACAACGAACGCTACAGCGCTACAAAATATAATCTAAATGTCTATAAAGAATATATCTAATTGTAAGTAGTTTTAAAATCGTAACTCATATCAATGAACTTTAAAATATGGTTTTTGTATAGGTAGTTTTTTGAAAAATTATAAAAATTAAGAAAAATATATTTGATGTGGCCATTAAAGGACTTTCTCATACCAACAACGCTGACAGATTCTCTTTTTCTCTCTCCTTACCCTTCTCAAAATCATTTAATTTTGGCTCTTTGAACAGCGTAATCTTAGCGTAGACAGCGTAGGCATATATGGAGTTTATTCCCAACTTTAGACAGAAAGTGTAACGAATTCAGGTTTCTGATCGAATTTTGTATGTTATTTGAACAAAACTGGTTACGGTAAATTGCAAGGACTTAATAATTAAATGAAGGATGGTGGGAGACATCGTTTTTGGAATTTTCGAATGATTGATCCGTTAAGACCGGTCTTTGACACTAGGATATATCGAGTGAAAGGCTGTTTTGTATCTTCTTATTAAACTTTTTAGCATTTCGTGTCTGTACGTTATTATTATCAAATCAATTATAAGCACAATTTAATAGCAATGTGGGCCAAGTCAGCTTTAAGAAGCTGCTTCACTCTAATTATTTTAATTCCCCAGAAATATCAAGTATAGGCTAAGTTATATAACTGATCTCGATGTTGAGTTTACAATCCTCAAAGAATGAATGTATCGACACGAAATTTTATAAGTGCATCAAGGTATAAGGACGACACCTCTTGATTTTCAGCCAAATCGGCCAATGAGAAGAAAGAGATAAAAAGTAAGAGTTTAACATAAGCACTTTAATAACTTCCATTGTAATTAATGTATTAAAAAGAACTTTTCTAAGTAAATTCAAAATTCCCATGAGTACAGCACCAAATAATTTTCCAAGATATCGGCCGAAGGGAAGGAGAGGGCCTCAACTAAAAAACCCTATTAGATGTCGATGTAATGAATGTATCGATACAATATTTAGTATGAGGAGTCAGAAGCCCTTAAGTAAGTCAATTGTTGATTTTTAGCTCAATCGGTCGAGTGGTTCTGAAGGTAGAGCAAAAACTGAATTAATTCAACCTGGGGAAGTAGATTGCACGACTTATTTATTTATAAATTGAATAAATGCTGGATAAAATATCATTAATTTTTTCTGCCCGAGTGGAGAGTATACTGTGATGTAAAAAAAATGTACACATATTAAGACTATATATATATTATAAAATCAATTATTATTATTATTACACTTTTATTTATATATATATATAGAGTGGCCCAGATAAGCGGGCCACAAGTGAAATAACTCCTAAACGGTTAGAGATATATAACTATCTTTTAATGGCTCAAATAGCCCTTCGAAGGGCGGGGTTCCCTTTTGACCCTTAAGTTTCATTACATTTTATTAAAGTACTAAACAAACAAGGAAGAACTGTGAAAACAGATTTTTGATACGTCAAGTAGTTCTCGGAAAAAAAACGTTTAAAGTTGCACGTTTTCTTATTCTGAAGTTATTAAATTTCAACACACAAAGAAAAACGTGCAACTTTAAACTTTTTTTTCCGAGAACTACTTGACGTATCAAAAATCTGTTTGCACAGTTCTTCTTTGTTTCTTTAGTACTTTAATAAAATGTAATGAAACTTAAGGGTCAAAAGGTAACCCCGCCCTTCGAAGGGCTGTTTGAGCCATTGAAAGGGTCATTATTGCCTTTTCGAGGACGCCATACTATAACTCTCGGCGAGTGCTACAACTTTAGTCCTATGCACAATTTTGATATCTCTTACCGTTTAGGAGTTGTTTCACTTGTGGCCCGCTTAACTGGGCCACCCTGTATATACATAATATAAAAACAGAAAAAAGACTGAGATAGTTTCAATTAATAAGTTTGTAAGATATCTTTTTGTGGAATAATTTCATTTTTTTTATCACCAATTTTAGTTATTCAATTAATAATGTAGGTTTACGTAAATAAACCCAATATTTGTTCTTTTATTCTTTATAAATATATACATATATTCATTTTCCCTGTGAACCCAGTAAGATAATTTATACCTTTGGATAAGATTTAACATTTTTGAAAAGAAACAATATGGCATCTCATTGTTATATTTAGAAGAATCCAAATGAAAACTTTGTTCATTGAAATTTTTTTAAATACGTGCACTATCTTCAAAATTGCACGTTTTGAACTTTTGGTGTTATTTGGGCTCTTTTCGGAAATGATTATAGAAATCAAAATTTAGTAGAAGACCAGCTACAATTTCTAGAGGAAATGTGGTAATTATATTTAATATTTATTAATTTTTTATTTATATAATTTTAATTATCAGGGTCATTTTAATAATAGAGTCTTAAGCAGCAAAAAAAAGGTATATTTGTCAGGAAATTTTCAAAATTTGGCTGAAGGTTAAAGCCATGTGATTCCCTACTTGAAGAAATGTCGCCTCAACCCAATTTTTTTTTTCAAGAGAATTTTCTCTAAAATTTCTTATATAAATGTAATTCGTTTAACTGGGAATTGAGAAAATCTTCAATTGCCGCACTCTGCCGAAGAGCGGTATACGATATAATGAGATCATTTCTATAAACCTGGTCGCCGGCCGGAAGGAATTTAATTTCTGGAGACCGCTTCGTCGGCTGTTATAGCCCCGAGTCACGTATAGATTCCGGAATGTCATATATATATAGGCCTTAGGCCCATTTCACAGCCTAAATGATGATTTAAAAAATTGTACAAAAAAAAATATTGCCGAAATGTGATGACCAGGTCACACATTGAAGGGTCTTGTAGACCAAACATTCCTCTAACGTATACATTACCGTGAAAGATCGAAATGCGTTGATCGTCGTGATATTGGTGACAGTCAGAAATATGATTTGTATTTCACTCTATTGGGACATTCACTGGAGATTGTCCACACAAACCGACAGGTTGCGGTAAATGTGTGTAGAGCGTCTAATGTGCAAATTCATAGCGATTTGGCGACCAGTGAGTATAACGATGTTTTACAAATGAAATACTCATCATTTCCGAACTAGGTTATCGCTCGTCGTCGATGAATCAATTAAGATTCCCCTCTCCCCTTCTAAAAATTGGCTACCGTTTGCGATAAAAATCAAAAGACTTACATAGGGGCTTTGGAATTCTCATACTAAATTTTCTGTCGATAAATTCATTACATCGGCAGTTATTAGGTTTTTTGAGACAAGTCCCTCCTCTTCGGTTCCCATCTTACCTTCGACCGATTTCGCGCAAAGTTAATAAGTGCAGTTTAGAATTTAAAAATAAAATTTCATGTCTGTACATCCGTGATATCGCCAGTTTTAGGCCGGAAAACATGAAATTCGCGTGAAAAATTACCAACAAATTTCTGACCGATTACATAGCCTATACTTCGTATGACTGTAGTATACCTCTATCCTAACTTAACCTGGCCATGGCACATTTATAAATCCGAGAGTCAGGAAAAGCCCTCTGATAGACAGAAATATGATCTGGAAGCTAAAGCAGGGCATGGGTCACAAAAACAAACGTGCCGCTAAACGCTCTTCGCAGACTATGATTGGCTTAGAAACAGCCAATAACGAAAGACATATTTTCTGATTTGCTCTTTCTCATTAATAGTGTCAACACACAAACACAAGTCCTCGTTGAATTACCGACAATATACTTCCCCATCTCAAATTATGTGTGATAAAGTATGTATCCGCTCTCGCTCTAAACCCTCCTTCCTCTTTGCGCAATTTGACTGAAAATTAGTAGGGTTCTTATTTATGAATTTCTGGATCCAAGCTGAAAATTTCTAACTCATAAATAAAGTATGGAAACGTTCACGCCATATCTCCCTCCCCTCCTCATAAGCCCTCTTTTCACTTGACTGCTTTGACTGAAGCTATTTATTTTCTTAAATATGGACACATATATATAAAAGGGATTTGGAGTTAAGCATCAATCCCTTTGAATCCCACTTTGTTTTCGAAGATTTAGGCAAAACGAAAATGGGAATTTGGGTGGTCAACTTAGGCGCACTCTGTGAGTAATAATATGAATCTACTTATGGAAAATATACAGCCAAAAGGCCAGTTCTTAAAAATATACAAATACTCACTTTAGCATATATATTTTTACTTTTTGAAGTATATAAAGTGTAGAAGAAGTTATGTAATCGGTCAGAAATTCGATGTTGAAATTTCAACAGAATTTCATGTTTTCAAAACCTGACTCTAAAAATTTTTTTAAAAAATTACGAATTCCTGTCTGTCTTTGTGTCTACACGATAACTCCTGATAGCATGAATGTATCAAATCAAAATTTTATACCTATATCCACAACTTCATAAGGATGACACTTATTGATTTTCCGCGTAATCGGCAGAAGGGAGGGGGGTTATATTAACTTACAAACCCTAATAACTCCCGATGTAATAAATGTATCAACACAAAATTCAGTATGAGGTCTCTGAATACTCCTAGAGAGAGAGCGAAAATTTAATTGATTAATTTTTGCTGTAATTCATCGACGCCATTTTATTTTTGAAATTTCAATACAAACATGAAACAATGTATTTTTTCTTGTCGGTTCGTTCAGTAAGACCGTGAAAAAGTACACTTTTTCGAAAGGTTTATCATTATTATTATTATTAAATATTGTGTTAATAATTTATTTTCTTAGTTATATGTAGTATGGGGGAAGTTATCTATGTAATACGTCAGAAATTCATTGTAATTTTTTTTTAATTTTCATGTTTTCCTTCCGATTTCCTGAATAAAAAAATGTAAAAAAAATATCATGCTTGCTTGTTTGTATGCAGACACGATAACTTCCGATATAATGAACATATAGTCACGAAATTTTATATACATAACTAGAATTTTACATTTTAAAATTTTACATAAAAATTAAGAAGTCACTGAATAAAACACTGATATTCAGCCAAATTGACGGAATAAAAAAGTGTTAATGAGGGAGAAAGAAAACAGTTGATTAAAAATAATTCGGTTGGGGAAAACATTTATTGGCGATGATTCACCGATTTTCTTTTCCATTTTCCACGCTATCAGTAAGAGTAATTAAGTAATTCTTCTTTCCTTTTTTTTTTTTTTTTTTTTTTAATTTAGGTATACATTGAAAAAAAATTCAAATAAAAAAATATGACTAATTTCTTGTGTACAATCACCTAAAGCATCAAATTTTCAAAGAAACTTTTTTTTTTTTTAATCTCATTAAAATACGTACTTCGGATAGAAGAATTGAGGTGGACACAACACTAAGTCCAAACTGTCCCGCGGTTAGGGATAGACTGAGCGGTACATGCGACCGCCCCACCACCTGAGGAACATGCGCGGGAGGGGGGGGGGGCGAAATTGTTTAGCCGCGGGCGTAGCCACAGGGTTGTCATCGGATGAGACATTGTTTTCATCTAAAACTAGATCAATCTACAACATTTGAAAAGGGTAAAATTTTACCAGTAGAGTCTGACGTCTCTCGAACCAAACCGTATCATCGGTCTTGATGGATTTACAAACACTTGCAGTTGGCATTATTCCTGTTAAGTCCGTAATATGGTAATTTTTTCATACAACGAAATAGGTACCTTATCTTGATTAATATATAAAGAGAATACATTTGTTTGTGTATTTTATGTTATTTAGTAAGTTGTGACTCATGCCCGGGCTACGTCGTTCTGGTCGCAATGAACCTGACTCTGGGTGTCCTGAATTTGTATTCGCCTTGAATAGAGCTGTTAACCTGAGATTCTACAAGCTCTGGACAATCGCTTTACGACCAACTTGAAGGTGATCGAACAAGTGTGATCCATATTGTGGCATGGATTCCATAGGTATTCTGAAATAAGCGCCGAAAGGTAGCATGCTAGCCTGAGCTGAAGATAGAGGGTTCGAAACCCAACCGAGCACGCCGTTCTTCGAATCGGGGTTAAGCGCTGATCCGTACGATCTGTACGATGTCAGGTAATATTAAAGACACCCACCCTAGGTTAATAAATCTAGGTAGGCAACATTTAGAACTCCCACAGTAGAGTCGGGCTCATGTTCACCAGAGCAACGAAAGAGCTCTCTGGTAGTAGGCGATATGAGTAGTTAAAGACCGGGCATGAGTCATAATAAATAACATTGATTTTGAACGAAATTATTCTATTATATTAGTTTTTGGAGGGAGAGTTGGGACATAGGAAATGCGGTACTGAAAAGCTCCAGTGGTCTCCAAAGCACTGACGGGTAGAAAACCAATTTTCAAATTGAACATTGTATCTACTGATATCAGTAGATCTCAACCTCTCTTTTTATGTTTACGACCTAATTACAGTAATAAAACGTTGGAAATGACCGCAGCACACATGAGATATATTATATTTTATGGAAATATAATCATCTCATGAAAGAAAAGTTAAATAAAATCTCAAACATTCATAAGACCAGAAATAAATAATGAATTTAGTTTAAATACTTTTTAACAGGATGTGCCAGATAGTGCTATCATTTATCAACTTGTTCTGAATTATTTGTAGAAGTTGGCTCATTATATATTTATCAAAGAGAATGCGCTAGCTGTTGTGGTCTTGATGGTCAGCACTCCTTGCCGGCAGACTTGCTCCTAAACGACAATTCTACTGTAATTTAAATTTTCATTACCCATAGCAATAAAACAATAATAATATTTCCACGCAATAAAAAAAAAAAGGAACCATTTATATGGTTTACGTGTTGTTTTCTTACAAAATATTTTATTTTTCAGTTATGCTCGTTAAGAACTTGGTAATTCATTAAAGAAACTGTTGTATTTATTTATCTTAAGCCACAACTATGCAAAAAATACACAACCAGTGGCTGGGCTGACATACACTATACAAAAATTAAAATAAAATGACATAATAAAAATAAATACGACATGAAAGGCTTGAGAGAGGAAAAACAGCCAGCGGTGAACCCTCATGGCATCACTTCATACCAGGAGATCTCTATGCCAAACTCTCTTTAACCTAAGGTTGTGACGGGATGGCATGGTCACCAACCTCAAGGGTGATGGTCTCCCTCTTTTTCCTGCTCGTTATCAACACTGTCTCCGTCTTATGTGCCAGTTGTAGGCCTACTGACTTCATCCACTCATGGATGAGTACCATGACATACTCGAAGTCGCTATTTACTTCGTCCAGGGTCTTATCAGTAATGACGACTGCCACGTCATCTGCAAACGCCACTAGCTTAACGTTCGCTGGTAGCGGCAGTCTCAATAAGAGATCGTACATCACGTTCCACATGAATGGTCCGAGTACCGATCCCTGGGGAACGCCGCCCGTCACATTATACTTTTCGACTCCATTCTGCGTCTCATAAATTAGCACCCTGTTATGGAAGTAATCGGCGACTATCTTCTTGAGGTAACGTGGCATGCTATGTCTCCCTAGTGCTTTCCAGATGCAGTCCCATCTGGCTGAATTAAGGGCATTCTTGACGTCCAGTGTAGCTACAAGGCAGTAGTGTTTGCTACCGCCTTTCCATCGTTTGCCAGAGATCGCTTCCTTAGCAATGTTTGTCACCGAATTCACTGCGTTCAGCGTTGATCGAGCCTTCCTAAAACCGTACTGGTTCTCAGAGAGTCCGTCGCCTATGGTTTCCTCAAGTCTGTCCAATAGGATTCGCTCCAGGACTTTGCCAGCACTATCCAACATGCAGAGAGGGACTGTCCTTGACTCCCACAGTGTGTAGGTGTCTATTGAACGGACCATGTCCTATGAGAACTCCAGTCAGTTGCCTAAGCTCGTTCCTTTTGAGGTTCAGGATCCCGTCTTTCAGAACTCTGGACTCCCCTCCCAGGAACCTCTTCGACTGCCTGCATGTGATCTTTTCTCTCCAAATACACTCCAAAAGGTCCTTAGTCCATTCTTTGATTCGGGTTCGGTATGTCGTACAATAGTCTAAGTCGCCGGTCTAGTGTGATTAAAGAAACTTGAATCGACGTTTCATATTCTCAATGGATCAAAGACACTTAAAAAAAAAAAAAAAACAGTAGATCCAAAACTGAAGAAAACTTTTTTCATACTTTTTTTCTACATTATTTAAAAAAATAAAAACAAATTGTGAACATATTATCAAAATATTTATGTATTTAAGTTTTACTGTTATCTTCTCAACACGAATTGTTTCATGGAATTTCTGTTGCAAATCAAGTTAGTAATTGGCTGGGGAAGTAACATGGTCGGTGATCCGCCAGCGTGTATGTACATTCCCAAGTATCAAGTTAGCTACAAGGGTTTTTGAGTTGAGCCTCCCTCTCATTTCTTGTCGGTACATTTTCGAGTTGAGCCTCCCTCTCATTTCTTGTCGGTACATTTTCGAGTTGAGCCTCCCTCTCATTTCTTGTCGGTACATTTTTTAGTTGAGCCTCCCTCTCATTTCTTGTCGGTACATTTTTGAGTTGAGCCTTCTCCTCTCTTGTCGGTACATTTTTGAGTTGAGCCTCCCTCTCATTTCTTGTCGGTACATTTTCGAGTTGAGCCTTCTTCTTTCTTGTCGGTACATTTTTGAGTTGAGCCACTCTCTCCTTTCTTGTCTGTACATTTTTGAGTTGAACCTCCCTCACCTTTCTTCTCGACACATTTTTGAGTTGACACTTCCTCTCCTTTCTTGTCGGTACATTTTTGAATTGAGTCACTCTCTCTTCTCTTGTCGGTACATTCTTGAGTTGAGCCTCTCACTTCTTTCTTGTCCGTACATTTTTGAGTTGAGCCTCCCTCTTCTTTCTTGTCGGTACACTTTTGACTTGAGTCACTCTCTCTTCTCTTGTCGGTACATTCTTGAGTTGAGCCACTCTCTCCTCTCTTGTCGGTACATTTTTGAGTTGTGCCTCCCATAAGTTATGTGTACACTTAACGAAGAAGTACTCGAGAGTTACTGAAATTAATGTACATAAGGCTTTTTTTCCTGATGTTTTTTTATGTTATAATCCAGCTGTAGTCGTTTACTGTTCAACAATTGAGGAGGCCTTGGCTCAGCCAATATTTTGACAACTCATGATTCATTAAACATGTGTTAGCTTCAAGTTGAATCTTATATCTTATTTTTCAGTTAATTTGTTCATAGTGAGATAATTGGTTTCTTTTTGATCACGAAAAAATGTATAGTAGTACCTAAGTACATATACGATTCAGGTAAGCTTTATTTCTATATTTTCTGATATAATATTACCTTTATGTCAATAAAGGCCTATTATTATTATTTCGTGGGCTTACAACTGAAAGCCACTAAGTCATGACATTTTTATCATTATTTTTTTTAATAAAATCTATTTTGAATGAGTGAAACATGATAAAAACCATAATATTCCTAATCATATACTGTTTCACCTTAAGTAATTGATTTCACCAAAATAATTTGTAGCAAAATTAAGGAAGGGTTTGAATATTAAAATTGTCCATAACTCAAAACCATATTTTCACATTTAGTGCCTTTTTTTTTTGTAAGCCCACGATTTCTTTGTTTTTTTTTTTTTCTGGTGAATTAAGAGTTAAGTTGTGCTCATATTTCAGCGTCTTTAATTCCTATATTCCTTTGCACCAAATAACCTTAAAATTTTTGACCTACTTTCCTAACTAATGCTAGTAATTTTTCTTGGTTATGCTAGCCAGTTGACAAATCATTTTAAATAAACTAATATTTGGTAGCCACTATTGTATTATCCTAAATCTCAAAATTTAATGAGTTGTGTTTTTCTTGTTACAGAATGGCTATAATTTTCAACAAGAAGAAGCACAGGCGCAAACATGAGAAAAATAAAGAAAATCCGGTGATGCATCGATTAGTATTAAAAAAGCACTAAAGAGCAAACTTTCGCGCAAGGAGGTTGAAGAACTATGCGTGTATATAGAGCAGGAAGCAGAGAAACTGATAAGGAAGCTGATCAAAACACTCCCACAGAACCATTTTGACTCATGCCAGGACTAAGAGGTCATATCGCCCACTACCAGAGCGGTCTTTCATCGCTTCGGTGGACATGAGCCCAACTCTATTGTGGTAGTACTAAATTTTGCATATTTATGTTTATTCACCTAGAATAAGGATTTTAATGAGTACCTGACCATGAGTACAGATTCGGGATCAGCATTGAAATACCGACGCTTCCTGTGCTAGTGCCTTGGATAGGCCTTGAGGGAACTTCATAAAAATTAGCCAGGCTCCCCGTTGAAATGTAGAGCTGTCAGTGAGGAGTTTAGCAGAAGTAGCACAGCCAAATCAAATTGATTGCACTCCTGAATGAAGATTGCCAAAAAAGAATAGCGAAATTGCAACAATCCGATGAAGGATGACTCACTTTACACTATGTTGAGGCAGACAGCCTATCTTCTGTCTGAAAAAACTTCAAATACACCAACGATGACCAAGTTACTGCTAAGCCCCAATAATGAAACAGAAGACTGAATCGGCATAAGGGAACTCAAAAACTCTAATAACTGCCGATGTAATGAATTTATCTACCCAAAATTTAGTATGAGGATTTAGGAGCTTCTATGTAAGTCAGCTGTTGAATATTAGCTCAAACGGTCTACTGGTTTTGTAGGGGGAGCGAAAAATTAATTGATTAATTCGTTCTGGGGAAGTACATTGCCGGTGATTCACCGTCAACATTTCTTAAAATCTGATTTGCCTTAACTATGTACTTTTAATGCATAACATTGGGGGGTACTTTAACAATTCAAGTCTGGTTTTCTCATAAAATGGCACTTAAATTAGAAGTGTCATTAAATCTGAGGCGTAAATAAAAGATTTTTAGAGACTTCTCCAGCTGTCAGCTGCCACAATGGCACTCCCATTATCCCTACAGCATCTGGACGGATCCAGGACTTATTAAATCTGGAGCTTACTGGAAGAAACTACTTGAGATACTAAACAAAAACTAATATTAAGATTAACTCAACTTTTTTTTTTTTGCCTTCCAGATATAATAGATGGGGCGCCGGTAGCTGAGAGGTATCGTGCCTGGCTGCTTTGCTCAAGATGGCGAGTTCGAAACTCGGCCGGATGGGGCGTTAAGCAATGATCACTACTCATGAAAGATCCCTCCCTACCTTAGGTAACATTTCCACCAGAGTGAGGACAGAGCGCTCTCGTAGTAGGCGATATGACCTCATATTTAAAGTCAAATTACCAAAATTAGGATTTTGAAAATTGAATTAATTTCAGATGCGCATGAAAACTATCAATCTCATTTTACATCAAAACGTAGAGATACATTTCAAAGGGATCCAAGACAATTAAACTGCAACAAACCAAAATTTTATTTTATAGTTATTGTGTCTCATGCCCGGGCTTTACCCTCATGTCATATTGTCTATTACTCGAGCGCTCTTTTGTCTGGTGGACATGAATCCGACTCAAGGCTGGGAGTCCTAAATTTTGCCTACCTTGGTTTATTCACCTAGGCTACGGGTCTTTAATAGGTACCTAACGTCGCATCTAATTCTAGCATTACTGGATACTTAATTTAATTTAAAAAAATTTTGGAGAGGATCACTTTTTCGATAGGACTAACCGTTTTCTCGTAAATAATGCAAACTAAAAAAAAAAAATGTTTGAATATTTCAGGACGGTTTTCGACATGTATCTCGCAAACCGGTCGACCTGCGAAAAATACGATTTTGTAAAAAATTTCGCCTTTCAGTTTTCTCTACAAACTTTATTTGAAGAGGTTTTTGATGAGGTCGTAAATATAAGCTTCTTTCTTGTAAAATCTAATTAGGTCTCGAAGCAAAATGGTCTCAGTTTTCGTACAATTTCTCTCAATGTATGATATAAATATGGGTTGAGGAGGGACTTCGCCCACTACCGATTTCCCTGTCGCAAAGAGAACATTGCAAAATGAAGAAGAAGAGTTTATTATAACAGTGGCATTTACAGAGGTACAATTATACAATAAGGTTCCTTAACCATTACCCTTATACACTAAATACAAATCAAAAATGATCAGTTAATTAAAAACAATGCTACTGCTTAAGAGTACATTTTAAAAAATTCTGAAAGAAAAAAAAAACAAATACAAAGTAACTGAAATGAATTGAAAATAAATGAATAAACATTCAAAAACAGAGATTATAATTTAAAATCGTGAACGGATATTTTTGTGTTTCCCTCCCTGAGTTTTCCCTAAGGCATTTGTTTTGGGCCATTTGGAGAGTTCTCAAGTTGGTATTGCTTGCAAGACCGGCCCACACTGGGCAAGCATACGTTATCACTGGCCGCAACAGAAGCTTGTATATGAGGAGTCTATTGGTTAGATGGGCTGCCTTTCTGTGGAGTAACGGGAATAAGGAGAACACAAGTCCACTCACAGTATTTGCTTTCTGTCTGATATGTTGCCTGAAGGTCAGTAATGAAACCGTTTGAGAAATGAAAAGTAATTTTTGGTAATCAACCAACTTTTATTTATTTTTTATAAATTTTTGTAAAAGCATCCTCGTTGGCATACTTAAAATTATTTAAACATATTCAGCTCAGTTGCCACTATTTAAAATTCTCTTTATCAGAAAGTATTCTTTATGCACTAAGAAAAGTCAATTCTGTAACAAAGAGAGTGAAAGAACTCTTTTATGGAGATAAATAAATTATTATAGATTTTTAGGGGGCCTCAGATCTCTTTTTGAAAGAAAAAATAAATTTAACGCTACAGAAATACGGAATGGGCCCTTGACGCTGGTCCATTACTACTCTCCTGGCTGGTGTTGTTGGGGTGGTCCTCAATAATCGGATAACTTCAATTAAAAAACATTCCGCAATTTTCTTTCATTAAACAATAATGGGCGATATTTATCAATTTGTTATCCACTTACTAGTTTCCCCTAGGTCCTCTAGATTGCTCTGTTAATAAAAAAATATACAAGTTAGCTCAGAGATTATATCACAACAAAATTTTTCTTAATTTGCAGAAATAAGTCTTTTTACTATCTGTTAGCATCATTTTGTTAGTATTGTAATCGTGTGAAAATCTAAGATAGAGTTTTCAACTAATTTTCACTTTTCATCATCTTCCCATTACGTTTTAACCATTTTCAGGTTAATATATATATATATCTGTATGTTAAATCTCCAACTAACGAAATGCTCTCAGATTTGCGGGTAAGACCAATCTGACCAAAATTATAGTGCTCCAAAATAATGTTGCAATTATAGTTAGTTATTGTGACTCATGCCCGGGCTTTAACTGTGAGGTAATATCGCCTACTACCAGTGCACTCCGGAGTCCTACATTTTACTTACCTAGGTTTATTCATCTATAAGGGGTCTTTAACAGTACTGAGTATCTGATATCGTACATCGCTTAACGTCCCTTCCGAAGGACGGTTCCTTCTTCAGTTTATTTTACCTCCCAGATAAAAAAAACTAAGGGCCTCGGCGGGGTTTTGAAACCCACGACCTTGAGCTCAGAAGGCAAGCACGCATACAACTGAGCTACCGGCGCTCTCTGTTTTCATTATAACATAATGTTCTAACATATTATGTTCTAAGCTTGACTTTAATATAATCAGTAATGCCGGTATGCAATGAATTTGAGAGGGGGAGGGATTTGTGCAAAAGTGGTTGGTATAAGTAAAGCAATATCACTTACTTCGCTTGAGGTGTTTTTTAAAATATCTTTTCACTTCTAATTTATATATAGGTATATATATTTCTGCTAAACAGGCCTAAAAGAGCATTTGAATTGTGTTAGGGTTAATGTCATCTTCCGATATAATATATCATTTTAACTTTTTCTGGTGGAAATGAGGTTCTCATTCTAATTTTTTGACATAAATCAATGACTTGCGCTTGTTGACTGCTAGGATCAGCTGACAAAATTGGCTAGTATATTCCTTAGTCGCAATTTAGTATACTTTTTCGAAGTTATAATTTGGCTTCGTAAAAGTTGGGAAACTGTGGATTTGACTGTTAAAATGAATAGATGTCTTTCGGGAATTTTGGAATCCCAATATAAAGTTTTGTATAAATATATTAATTTCATGAGTTTTTATAATTGTATCTCTCTTCCCTTTCTTTTATTTAGCTGAAAAACAATAGATTACTACTCAGGGACCATAGTTATACTAACGAAACCCCTTTATATAAATAATATGGGGTTTTGAAGCATTTTTCAGATACATTGTTTCATATATTATCATTGATGGTTGTTACTAATAGATTGGTCCAAAAAGAAGATCCTAGATCCAAGGGTGTCAAAGTGGGATTCGCTTCTGACAATGAATAATTTAGTTTTTAAGTGTTAGTTAATTTAATATTTTCTCATGAGGAAAAATGAAAATATTTTTTGTTCAACCCCCATTTCCTTTCTCAATGTTTTTAGAAAAGATATTTTTTATTGATAATAAAAATATAATATATATTTTATCTATTATGTCGTTCCAATATAATATTTATAAATGGAAACAAACAGAAATTGCGCGGGTGGTTAAACTGTGGAGGTAACTCTGGCGGACACTTTTTGAACTAAAGTTATAACCTTCTTAACTGTTTTAATGTACTTTGATTTGAGTAAAACGTGTTTTATGAATAATGTGTAGGGTTTTAACTCCTCAAGATAATCGTAATAATGTCATCTAAAAATAGTTCTCAGCTACAGATTAGATTGATTACCAAACAAGAACAGTAAGTTAAAACAGTTGAATGCTTTCTTTTATTTCCTAACAAATGATTTTGTATTATAAGACATTCAGCAAATAATGCAAAACTGTTTTTAGGTATTCTGTGCCAGACACTCCATTTGTTGTTGATTCTAATCTAGCTACTAAAGAATTAAATGCGTTATTGAATCAACTGTTAAAAGGTAAATTAGGTCTTATTATTATTTATTTTCACTTTAATTCACAATAATTGAATAATGCTTTCTTCTTTTTTTAAAGAATACGATGTTGCTGTTAAGCAGAAGAAGATCGAGTTTGATTTCCTTGCGGCGGGTCAGTTTATTCGGACCCAGCTTGGAGAGCACATTGTGTCTCGAGGTATCTCTACAGAAGATGTGATTGATGTAGAGTATGTGGAACGACTGCCTGCGCCTCAACCTCAAGATGTTCTGCTTCACGACGACTGGGTCTCTGCAGTCCAAGCCTCCGATAAATGGTTAGTCACTTCTCTTGGAGCGAGTTCTTAGAATTATTAGCAATCTGACAAACTGGAAAACAATTATTGAATAATGCGCAATAAAAAAATTAAGCCTAACCGAATAACGGTCCATGTTTTCTATTATACTTTTTACAAGTAGAAGTGCATATTATTGGGTTATGTATTGAAAAATAAACAAATCGGAAAAAATACATACAAAATTGTGAAAAACAAACCGCTCTCTTCGCGTTCTGCAGTCGGGTAAAAAAGTAATGTGACCGTTACTCGGTTAGAGGCTTCAAAAAGGGAAGTTAAATCTATGGTCACTGGGAATAAGTCGTAAAATAACCAAAATGAGTTAAGTGTACCGTGATCATCTCCCAAGCCATCTGCACTGTGAAGAAGTTGGGAGCTCAGGACTCTAATACTTTCGGAATTATAAAGACGTGGGTTTCTTGTTATCTCGTAAAATTATGTATGTTCTCCGTTAAATGAACTTAATCTACTTTGAGGAATCATCTATAAGTTTGACTTTTTTCTTTCTTTCAAATAAAAATCTTATTGGAATGAATTGTTGGTATAATTATTGTCTATTATTCTTATATATATTTTCAGGATCCTGACAGGTTGCTATGACAACAGTGTCCATCTGTGGAGCTCTGGAGGTCAACATAAACTGACGATATCCGAGCACACCAAACCTGTCAAGTCTGTAGCCTGGCTTCCTTCCAGAGGTGACACTTCCTTCTTCATCAGGTCAGATTCTCATTAGATATAGTGTCTTTATTCAATAGTTGCTCCGGTGATATAACCTAGTCCCAGCCGTTTCAAAACTTATTAATTGGTGGACAATATAATTTTTTGTTGTTGTTTTTGTGACTAATGTCCGGGTTTTAGTCTACGTCATATCGCCTACTACCAGACCGCTCTTTTATTACTCTTATGGACATGCGCCCGACTATGGGAGTCCTATATATTCCTCTCTCCACTGCTTGCAGATATATTTATGGGTAGAAATGAGACATTTTAGAGAGAAATCCATTGAAAAATAAAGAATATTATATTTTGAAGGCTATTTGTCGTTGACAGGTTGATTAACAGTGTCAGTAAACGAATGACGTCATTAAGGTCTGTGCGCAAGACCGCAAGAGGTCCTTCGCGTATCACTAGGACGTCTTTCCCAATTCAGAGCCTGTACGATGTTAGGTACTGGTTAAAGAACCCTGTCCTAGGTTTATAAAAATTTAGGGTAGGCAAAATTACTCCCACAGTGGAGTCGGGCTCATGTCCACCAGAGTGACGAAAGAGCGCTCTGGTAGTAGTCGTTATGACCTCGTAGTTAAAAGCCCGGGCATGAGTCATAATAACATTTGTTGTTTCTTTACTAGAAATTCAATTCATATTTTTACTTGCCCAGCTAAATGAAGTAGGTTATGCAATCGGTCAAAAATTCGATGCAGTTTTCAATGGAATTTCACGTTTTGCGACCTCCAGATTCCAAATATGAAAACAAAAATTAAAAGTATCGACACGAAATTTCATATGTTAATCTAGTACACTAACGACAACATATATTGTTTTTCAGCCAAATCGACAATAGGGGATTAGGGGACAGACTTAACTCAAAAACTCCAATAACTGCCGATGTAATGAATGTATCGACACAAGAGAATTTAGGAGCCTCTATGTTAGTCAACTGTTAAATATTAGCGCAAATGGTCGACTATTTTTGGTTGGAGAGCGAAAAGTTAATTGATTAATACGTTGTGGGGAAGTTCATTGCCGGTGATTCGCCGACAATTTTCTTCTCATATTTTATATTGCTAAAAAATAGAAAAACATTATTATCCTAATCTACTTTTTTATTTATTTTTTAATATGATAAATTTGTGTTTGCAGTGGGTCACATGACCAGATGATCCGACTATGGGAGCTGGACCCCGCAGCCAGCACTGTGGAGTGTCTCTATGAGTGCAAGGGCCACGCTGGAGGAGTGGAGACAGTCGGAGTGAGTCCCGACGGGAAGAGGTTCGCGTCAGGTGCCTGGGACAATATGCTCAAAATATGGTCCACCTGTAAGTTTTTTTGTTAAACTTGTCTAATTTATATTTTGGTCGAAGTATTATAAAAGAAGGTGAATTACCAGCTATGTACTTCCCCAACACGAATTAATTACGTTTTTGCACTTCTTTCAAAGCCAATTACAACGGAATGAGCTAAAACTCAATATTTGACGTACACTAGTGGCTTCGGAATCCTCATACTAAATGTTTTCGTATATGTTTGCTAAGTATATGTTATTTGAAATAAAAGCAAAGCAGTGTTGTCTAAAAACAGATCTTATTGTACTTCGAGCCATTTTTCGCTTTTACCTAACTTACGGTCAGTGCCGGACTTAGTATGTGAAAGATTAACAGAAATACTCTATTAACTGCCGTTGTAATGAATATATCGACAGAAAATTTTATAAGTGAATTCAAAACCTCATAAGGAGGGCGCCGATAGCTCTGTGGTATGCTTGCTTGTCTTCTGAGCTCAAGATCGTGGGTTCGAAACCCGACCGAGGCCCTTAGTTTATTTTATCTGGCAGGTAAAATAAACTTAAGCACGCCGTCCTTCAGATGGGACGTTAAGCCATGGTGCCGAGCCTGTACGATGTCAGGTACTCGTTAAAGACCCCTACCCTAGGTGAATAAAAATTCAGGGTAGGCAAAATTTAGGACTCCCACACTAGAGTCGGGCTTATGTCCACCAGAGTGACGAAAGAGCACTCTGGTAGTAGGCGATATGACCTCGTAGTTAAAGCCAGGTCATGAGTTATAAAACCTAACCTAACCAAAAACCTCATAAGGACGACACTTATTAATTTTCACCGGAATCGGCAGAAGGGAAGGGGAGATCAGAGGGGGCTGAACTCAAAAACCCCAATAACTGCCGATGTAATGAATGTATCGACATGAAATTTCATATTTGAAGTCAAAACCCAATGAGGACATAACCTGTCAAATTTCAGTGGGAGGGGGCTCAATTCAAAGAGTCTAATAACTGCCGATGTAATGATGTTATCGACACAAAATTTAATAAGAGGATTTAGGAGTCGACTGATTCTGGAGGGGGCAGCGCAAAGTTAGTTAATTCGTTCTGGGGAAGTACATTGCTGGTGATCACCGACGACTTTTTAAGCCCAGTTCCTTGGCCACAATCCTCTCTGGTAAAAGCTCACTTTCTTAGCTTTTGGAAACACTTAAACTGTTGGAAGTTTGTAGTGGATCAACAACTAAACATTCTCTATATCGATAGTTAACAACATTTTTTGCAGAGAGTAGTCATTTTGTGAAATACTTGATAATAAATTTAGGTTTATTAAAAAATATTGTCTATTTCACAAAATATAGTTAGTTATTATGACTCATGGCCGGCCTTTAACTACGTGGTCATATCGCCTACTACCAGAGAGGTCTTTCGTCACTCTAGTCGACGTGAGCCCGATTCTACTTCCTAAATTCTTAGTCACTTAGGTTAAGGGCCTTTAGGCGTGCTTAAGTTTATTTTACCTCCCAGATAAAATAAACTAAGAGCCTCGGCCGGGTTTTGAACCCGCGAACTTGAGCTCAGTAGACAAGCACGCATACCATTCAGCCACCGACGCCTTCTCACAAATTTTATATATTATATAACAAATGCTGTATTTGTTAAATCCTGGCTGAAGGTGGTAGCAATGCAATATTGAAATAAACAATATTTAAAAAAAAAACATGTCTTTCTTTATTTTTTATTCGTTATATTTACTTAAAATACTAATTATATATTTTTTCAGCTTTAGAAGATGAAATACCCCAAGATGAAGACGGAATATCTCAGTCTAAAAGGGCTAAGGGCAGCTCACACCAAGTTAGGGTGAGATTTATTTATTTAAATAAATTAAACTACTTTATATAATTAAGCTACATCACGTCCAACTGCGTGGGCATTACTGATTTGTCTCTTTTTTTTCGGACAAAAAAAGACTCCCTTCTCCAACAGAATAAAGAAACGCTCCCTCTTGGGTGGTGAGAAAACCAACTAGAGTTATCCTGATATTCTACCTACAAAATGGGCTACTTCCTCAATTCAATACCGTTGGTAACTCAAAATTCGCATTTTTTAAATTGTTCCTTTATTCAACGTGTGCGATGTAAATATATTTTTTTAAACATACTTTTTTTTAAATTTATTTATTTATTTATATATTTACAACGGCATAACATTTGCCATTAGCAATTGCGATAAATAGTGCAGTGTCAGGTGCGTGGCTGTAATGCTGAAGGGGAGTCCAGGCTAGTCGTGGAGCAGGTCCCTCTGCCATAACCGTTTGAGGCGTCGTGGTGGATTTGTGGGGAGAGTGTTTGTAGATAATTCTTGTATAAGTGGATTGGCGTGATGATGGAGTTTGTCGTTTGATATCGTGTCCTGATAACAGAAGGTACAAAATGGGATGTTGAGGTCATTATGTAATTCGTCTTGAAACAAGAATGGATTTTATTGCAACTTGGTGTATAAGTTCAGTTTGGTATGTTGATGGTCCCATATAAAACTGCGATATCGGTTAATAATTAAGGGTAGTTAACCTGTAACTATTTTTTTTATTTCATTTTTTTGTGGGAAGGGGTCACATTTTATTATAAAAAATTTTAATGACAAAAATACAGATAATGGTAATATGTATC
This sequence comes from Aradus depressus, assembly GCA_963662175.1. Lineage (NCBI taxonomy): Eukaryota > Metazoa > Arthropoda > Insecta > Hemiptera > Aradidae > Aradus > Aradus depressus. The sequence goes on from OY759222.1 coordinate 5,060,830, forward strand.
TTCTGATCAGTAATTGAAGGTAGGTTTACAGACGAAGAAGTTGGCAAACGTTTTTTTTATTGCACTCTTTGAAAATAATGTGTAATTAAAGCCATCCCTTCTCTCTCTTTTTGAGATTTCTTTACATAAGCCTGTTTTCTGGCCTACAGACACCTCTTATGACCCTGAAAGGACACCGTGAAGCCATCTTCGACCTGGACTGGAGGGAGACCTCCCAGGTGGTCACCTGTTCCTGGGACCACACTCTCCGTCTATGGGACAGTACTGTGGGAGCCACCCTCTCCCAGATCTCTGGCAACAAGGCATTCTTCAGTGTCCACTCCTCTCCCATCTCTAGCCTCCTTATCACCTCTTCTGCAGACACACACATCCGGCTCTATGACCCTCGCTCCTCTGGTCTGTATTTCCAAGATTTCCTCTCAAGCTGTACATAATATAGGTGGAGTTATATAGTCTTTCAAAAATTCAGGGTTGATTTTTCCTCTCATTTACCCTCTGAATCCAAAATGGTATGTCTACCTGTGAACGCGATAACTTCTAACAGAATCACAGGTTGATTCAGATAGGAAGCGCCACCCCCTTATCTTCTGAACGAGTTTCTTTCAAACCAGGGCGAAATGAAGTTCATCTCTATCAATATTACTTTTTTCGAGCAGATTAGGACTTAACAGGACTTACAGCAACTCTAAAATCTTCAATAGGATCATGATCTTTAATTGTAAATTCCTTTCTAAAGGGAGTTGTGGAGATCTTTTCCCAATCAAAAACTATTAAAGAAAATGTGAAAAATTATATATTACACATTTTTGTTTTCATTTTTATAGTTATTGTGACTCATGTCCGGGCTTATATTGTCTACAAGCGCTCTTTCGTCGCTCTGGCGGACATGAGCCCAACTCTTCTCTAGGATGAGCCCAACTCTTCTCTCTCTTTTTAACTACCCTAGGTTAAGGGTCTCAAACGAGTAATTGACATCGTACTGGCTCGGAACCATCGCTTAACGTCCTATCCGAAGGACGACATGCTCAAGGTTTTTTCACCTCCCAGTTAAAACATCTAAGAGCCACGACCGTGTTTTGAACCCGCGATCTTGAGCCCAGAAGCCAAGCATATTACCTCTGAGCTACCTGCGCCCTCTACATTTTTATTTATAACTAGCAGTAATACTTTGACTTTTCTCCTAATATCTCTCGTTCGAATCAATTTCAATTCTTCAATAGTACATTCATGATGTTATAATTTTCAATTATTCATACGGAATAACGCATATAGTCCTTCAACGGCAGACATCCCAGCTAGTAAGTTTTTAGGACCCCTGGGCACCATGGCTAGTACGCGCCATTCAACGGCGGAAACCACAGCTAGTGAATACTTAGCATCAGTGGACGTCCTAGCCAGTGCGTACTTGAGAACGCTTGTGACCACCAGGTTGATTAAAACATAGACTTCAACCATCCTGGAGCTAAAACTAATTTATTCAAAAAGATTTCTCATTAATCGTTGCAATGGTTTTCGTGTTACAAAGATTGCGTGAGTGGATGCTGGGATGGACCAGGGGTTGATTAAAAAATAGATCTTAATCTTCCTGTAGATAAAACTTATCTATTCAAATAGATTCCTCATTAATCATTGCAGTGGTTTTTGAGTTACAAAGATTGCGTGGGTGGATGCTGGGATGGACCAGATATTGAGGTACTAATACGCCCATAACCTTCCACAGACGATGACGAACAAATTAAAAAAAAATTAATCAAATGCATGAAGCCGTTGGTGAGTTATAGCGGTACAACGCACAGACATTTTCAGCTTTATATATATGATATGATATATTAACCTAACCTATATATGATTTTTGAAATTAACATTTTATTTATTATTAATTTCTCTCTTATTAGGAATAGCATTTTTCATAAAAACAATCAATATTTACAGTTTTTTTGGAAAGCTCAGATCTAAAATGTATTTTTTTTTATTTGTTTTTTCATTAATAGTTTAGCAAAAATTAAATATATATATTTTTTCTTTATTTTTCATACTTTCCTTAATAACTTTTAATTGTAAAAATAAATATGTAAAAAATCTCATTATTTGAGAGTGGAATTTACAATTTAAAAAAAAATATATATAAGTCAGATATTCAGAGTCAAATGGCTTTCAACTTGAAAACACTAATGAACCGTTGTGATGAATATGTGTTATATCCATCTTTCTTGTCATTTTCATTAAAATAATGAAGGGTTATCGAAAGGTAAGACCTTCCTCTCAATAGTAGATTTTGTGTTTTCAGTGCTCTTACAGTTCGGGTCTAGTTTCTGTTATTGGTGCTTCTAAAGTTGTCATATTTCTCTGAGGGACTCTTGTACCACAACATCCTTACTATCACATAGTTAAATTTCCTTTTTATGATTGAGTAGAAGTTATAATTTGTGTATTTTTGTAATCTTCAACTATAGTTTTGTCTTTTTAAAAATGCAACCTATGGTTGATGAGTTATAAGTTGGTATCGACATTATATTCTTTATATGCGGATCCAGGTCCCAATAACGAGCACATTTAAGAACTTTGTATATTTTCCTGACTATTTATTGTATATTTTTGTGTTGCAGAGGGTTCCCTATGTAAGATGACGTTCACCTCTCACCAGTCCTGGGTGATGAAGGTACGATGGTCACCCACTGTGGACAACCTTTTCATATCTGGTTCCAACGACAACCTCCTCAAAATGTGGGATCTCAGGAGGTAAAGTTTCAACATTTTCTTTTATTGTCCTTTTACACTATCACTTTTTCCACCATATTGAAAATGTATAATGAAATTGCCTATTTTAAAAGTTGTTGTAGACTTTTGAAGCCTCATATAAAAGTCTTGTCGATACATACCTCACTTCGGCAGTTCTGATTCACTTTTCCCTTCGGCTATTCCGCTGACATTGGCAGTTATTGGGGCTTTTGAATTAAGCCCCTCCTTATCCCTCTCTCTCCCCTTCGGTCGATTTGGCTCTTAGAGGGTGTCGTCAAATTGTTGTCTCAATATATTCATTTTATCGGAAGTACATAAGTGTATTCACAGACGCGCGGATACATATGAAGTTATGTAATCGGGTTTAACGGAAAAATCCTAACAACTGCCAATGTAATTAGTGTATCGTCATGAAATTTTGTATGAGGTCCTTGTGTAAGTCGCCTATTGATTTACAGCCAAATCAGTAAGAAATTTATTTGACAAATGCGCGCTGGGGAAGTACATTGCCGGTGATTTACCAATGTTAATAAAAGGACCGTTTGGAGGGTGAAAATTGTATCTTTGGATCCGTGATATGATTTGTTTTTGTGAAAATTAATATTGAAACAATAAATGGTGTCCCAGCTCACATGGACCTGTTCCTGTAAAGCAGGGATGGGCGTATTCGTAATCGGAAATACGAATGACAAAAATTATTAACTATGAATATGAATACGAATATATTCATATTCACACCTTTGAATATGAATATATTCATATTCACACCTTTGAATATGAATATATTCGTATTCACACCTGTGAATATGAATATATTCGCATTCACACCTACAAATACGAATATATTGGTATTCATAGCTGCGAATTCGAATACAGTTGTATTCATATATTCGTATGATAGCTCTAGGTCTTAAAAACGCGTTTGTTACTAATCGAATATTTACTTGTTTTATTTCCCAAAATAGCCTGCTATTAAATGAGACACTTGACAAACCGTTTGAGCGGATACTTTTTTTTTTATCGTTTGAAAATTGTGTACGTCCTTACGGTCCGAAGTGCATAAATCCTACCCCTAGAATACGGTAATAATTTTGGGTTTATAACGAGTAGTATAGTAATGAGTATAGTAATCATATTCACAACATATACAACTGTTTTCATATATACAACTGTATTCGAATTCACAGCTATGAATACAAATATATTCATATTCAAAGGAATATATTCGTATTCATATATAATAATGTTTGTGAATATATTCGTATTTGGATTACGAATACGCCCATCTCTGCTGTAAAGTGACCGAATACACTTTTCTCTCCATAAAATGTCAAATGGCGCCGTTTCTTCAGATTAGAGAGCACTTTTTTCTTTATATTTTTCTCAAAAAAATTTAAGATCTTAGCGGCATTATTTATTTGTTTTGGGATGTAAAGCAATTGGAAAAAATAATTTTTTTTGTTTTAAAACTAATTGTATATTTGTAAACATTGTGTTGCAGTCCTAAAGCACCTCTGTACGATATGATGGGCCACGAAGATAAGATCCTGACTTGCGACTGGAGCCAGCCTGGACTGATTGCGTCCGGTGGGGCGGACAACACACTCCGGCTTTTTAAAGCTCCTCTCTTCACATAGATACTTCTATGCGCAGTGGTCTGCGCTGAAATGACCCTAATCCCCCCTCTCGTGTTACAACTTACATTGGATGATATAATTATTAATGGTTTCCACGGATACTGGAATAATTACTGGATCTGATCTTGTAACTAAATGAAAATTAGTGCATCTAAAACTAACTCAACTATTTTAAATATGGCGGCAGATATTTGTATATATTTTCTTTCTAGCAACATAATGAAAACATAACTTATGTCTGTGTCATAACAATGACTTCTATGTGCTCGTTGGTTAAAAAATATTTTACATTACTCAAGGAACTTAAGTATTCAATCCTTCATACTTCTATTATTTCATTATAAGGACCTTTATGGATAATTGTATAACTTATTATACGCCGGCGGGTCCTCTCGTGAGGATAGAGGCAGGCTCTGCAGATATGCGGACTAGGGGTTCTTGTATTCCCCCCTCCCCCATACACCGGAACATATACAATCATACTTTAACTCTGGCGAGAGTATAACTGCCAAAGCGGCTTGCCGCCACAGCAAATATGACCAGTTCATCCAAAGAGGTAGATCTTACGGGCAGGGGTTCGGATCCCCAGTACCAGCGGTCGCGAGCAAGCGGGCTCCTGGGTGTCGTTATCAAGAGACCGCAGGACTACGGAGGCAGGAACCAGAGTAAACCAAGACGACCCCTCCCATTCTGTGCCCCTCCCAACCCAAAAAATAGCCACCGTGGAGGACCTCCGCCCTTCCAATCCCCCCCCCCCCCCCCAGCTCAAAACACCACCCCTTCCCCCTTAACCTCTATCCACTCTCCCCCCCTGGTCCTCGACCCAAAGTAAACCCCCAATTCGCAAGGGCCTATTTTTTACCCTCTTATGGAAATAAGGCACCCACGCAACGCCACCCCAGAGCAGGCGGAGAAAGTGGAAAGCCCCCTCGACGAAGCCCATGCCTTCAAGGCGGAGGTCTCGGCCATCCTCCTGCGCAGCAAGGTGAACATTGCAGACCGCGAGCGGGTGAGCAAGGGGATCACTCGCCTCCTGGTCCTGGTGTGTCTTTATTAGGTCCAGACGGCGAGGGAGATCATGGGGAGTCTGACCGAGACGGTAGCCACTTCAATCGCCGCAGGCTTGGCCAGCCCCCCCCCCCCCTCCCCTCCGAACAGGACTCTGCCGGGAGAAGGGACGGAGAGTCAAAAGAAGAAGAGAGTGGCTGCGCTGGGATGAACTGGTCATATATGTTGTGGCGGCAAGAGTTAGGGTGTATGATTGTATATGTTCCGCTGTACGTATTGTGTTGCTATTTGTGTACTGTACGTGATGCACGCGGTGTACTGTTCCCTGGGGACTGCTTACTTGATCGCCTCGTGAGGACCGTCAATGAGTCTATGCAATGGTTTCTTGATGGTGTTACCAGCTTGCAATACTTGTAAGCCGCCGTCCCAGTGATGTGGCTCCCCGCACCCTATAGTCATCACCTGCTGTTGTAGGGGGAGGGTGGGTACAAGTGTGTTTCTTTTTATATTGCTAGAATGCTATAACACCTCCAAATAGACATTTAATACTAATTTTTATCAAATTTGTCAGCTGTTTGCTTTTGCATTTAGACGTTTAATTATTATCATTGAAATACATTTGTAAGAAATCAAAACAACAAAAAATATACCACATCGCAGATCCACTTTAAAAAATGTTGTGTACCCCATTATTAACTGCGGTTTTATCTGTCATACTTTGTAATTTTTTTGTAAATAAATTTTATTGTTCTATTTTTACTTTATTTATTTTTTTTTTACATGACATTGTTTGACTTTTATTCTTTCTTCTACGTCAAGTGGATAGTGATTTGTATAAGAAAATCATGGAGTTGAATGTACTATTACACTGCAAGAGAGGATTATTGTTCTGTTATTGAACACGACATTATCAACTTGTTAGTTACCACATCTCATGTTGAAGTGACCAGCATGCCCTCATTAAATTTGACGAATGACAAATGCGGTAAATTGATAGTTTTAATATGAAGATCTCGTGTTGCTTTTGTGTATAATTATTACTAAAACTCTTCAATATTTTCAGAAATCAATGTTATAAAGGAAAATGGAAGCTTTAGTGACGTTGATCCAAGCTGGCAGCCATCAGAAGATTATAGCAGCTCTGACAGCGATCTTATTTTTAATGATAGCCACGTTTCAGAGTCCTAAGATCCGAAAAATAATGTAGTTAGTGTTAATGTTGATTTATATATTAATGTACTGGAGAAGAAAGCCGACACCTCCACTTCCATCCTGGATCCAACGAATGGACATATTACGATTGAGTACTCCTAAGTTCTTTTCAACGACGTTCACGTCACTTGCCAGTTCAGCTATACAACTGTACTCGCAAGTTGGTAGTACAGCAAAATTCTTGGTTTCTTACCCGATATTAAAATTAGTGTCTTAATTACCAGAATTATTTTCCCGTCCACTTTCCCAGCTATACGAAGTGTACAGGGAAAGTTATTTAATCGGTCAAAATTTAAATGCGGAGTTTTCAATGGTATTTTATGTTTTCCAACCTCTAGATTCGAAATATGAAAAAAAATTAAAATGTGGGAACACGATAACTCCCGATAGAATGAATGAACGAAATGTTATATCTGAACCCAGAACCCTCTAACGACGACATGTTTTCCATCGACCAAAGGGGCTTATCATAAAAGCTCCAATAACTGCTGACAGAATGAATGTTTCGACACAAAATTGTATGTGGCCAAAAAGGGGGGAGGCTTAACTGAAAAACTACTAACTGCCATTGTAATGAAATTATCGACACGTAATTTCATTTGTGAATTCAAAACCCCATAAGGGCGATTCTTGGTCAATTTTCAGTGGAGTCGGCTCAAACTCGGACATCCGAGAAGTATACATAAATCGTTCGGCCATCCGTAGATCGTGACCACCGTTGTTGCCATTTCTCCATTATAAATTCCTGAACAATGTCTTTACAACGCTCTGGTCTGGACTGCTCGCATATCTCTTCTTCCAGGGCTAGGCGTAAGGGCTCATCAATATCTGCTCTAGAAGGCATATTGCGTCTGCAGAAGTACGAGGCGACAGCACCATCCAATGACAAGTCTGTGTCCCGTCAGCACCTGTAGCGCAGCCATAGAGACAGTTCAATAGCCCTTATAACGGCTTCTCACTGGGCTTGCACCAGGAACACGGGCTGCCGTTTTGTGGGACGATGTCACCAAACGGCAGCAGGATACCTTGCTACAGCCACGAATACTCTGGTGAAAATGGACCAACAAGCGGAATAGCTCGCGCGGGCTAGGAGGCTCAGGGCGTTGAAAGTAGCTATTGTTCTTTCTTTAGTGGATACACCAAGGTACGTAATTACGAGCGGGCTCTGGCTGCGCCGCCCGTGGATCGTCAGAACGAGGGGGTGTTGTGCGTTGGGTCCCCCCTCACCAGCAAAGTCGAGGTGAGATTATATATTTAAGTTAAATAAATAAAACAGACATTTAATAAACAACAACAACATTTATTGAAATTACATTAAATATTTATCAAATCATCTGCCTTCCTAAATTACTCGTACGAAGCCTTTAATTTAAACATATTTATTGCCTCTTTCAAATCCATGTTTAATGCGTACATTTTGAGATCACAAGAAGAAAACTAAAACAAAAAAATGCAATAATTATGTAAATATTACTGATGGAATAGAAATAATCCCAACTCATGGCTTAAAGACATTCGTGAAGTGTAGGACCAATTAAAATGTAACAATTGAGGCGTTGACAATGAAAAGGAGGTAAGTGCCATAGTTGACGAAAATGAGTTTTTTCACTGAAACGATTCTATGTTCCAAGGCCAATAGCGTTGAAAAGGAGGTAAGTTCTTATCTCCTCTCGTTTAGTTTTGAGCGATGTCACAAGATGCCGCGTTCATGTTATTTATTCATGCCTCAAATTGGTTCTTTGCTTCTTTTGGAAAATTTCAGTTTTGGCACTTACCTCCTTTTCATTGTCAACGCCTCAATTTATTATGTCATTTCGTTGAGCAATAAATAATAAACAAAAATATTACTGTTATACAACAATTGTTTTGTTAGTTATTATGACTCATGCCCGTACTTTACAAGGTCGTATCGCCTACTACCAGAGCGCTCTTTTTTTCACTCTGGTGGGCATGAGCCCATTCTACAATGAGAGTCCTAAATTTGTTTCCACCTAATCGTACAAGCTTGGGACCATCGCTTAACGTCCCATCCAAAGGACGGCATGCTTAAGTTTATTTTACCTCCAAGATAAAATAAGGGGCACGGCCGGGTTACGAACCCATGATATTGAGCTCAGTACGCAAGCACGCATATCACTAAGCTACCGACGCTCCTAACAATTTTTTTTATTTAGGGAGCAAACAACTACCCTTGTCATGACCCATTGTTTTTTTTTTGTATATTCATTTGATTGTTTGAAGGAGGCAACGGTTTTGTATTTTAGTTCTTAACTCAATTGAAGACTAGTAGAAAGAACTTGGAAGTAAATTTTTTGAAAGATGAATTCAAATAGTTAATTTTCCATGGACTTTTATTTTAATTATGATAACTTCCTAGATTAAAATCAACTTTATAACTCATCATTTTTTTTTCTATACTCGTATTGTAAATGGTCTTCTCAGATCAGAATAGCAGGTTCTTCCCCGGTAGTCATCAATGTTTTAATAGAGGATTTTTTTGAAAAGAGTGTAAGATGAAGAACCAACAGGTTTGTTTGCTGATGAAAGAAAAGACAGCGAATAGACTACCAACCAAAAAATGTCACCACGCAAAAGCTACATATGTACAGGTAGACGAATTTCCATTACAAGTTTTCGCTCGCCCCCATTACTTTGATTATATTATATTAGCTAAATTCAAACAGGAATTGCAAAAACTGAGGAAATTATTACTTATTAACAGATTATTTGGCTCGAATTAAACACTGTATAACCTATTTTTGGCTAAAAATTACAAAATTGAGAGCGTAACGCGAAATTAAGATTTCTATTTTTATATTTCACTCGTCATTCCCCTTGTCTGTTGGTTGGACATTTCTTCTGGTTAAGGAACTTCTTTCTTTCTTTTTACAAAAATTAGATATATATATATATATATACGAGTTTTGACCTGGTGTTTCAATATAGAAGTCGACCCAATAAATATCTTCTATAAAAAGAAGACTGTTAACATAAAGAACACCTGTATTGATGATGGGAGTGCTTCCAGAAACGTTTGTAATTGCTCATTTGTGATGTTAAAAAATAAATGGGAGAAGTAATGTTATAATATATTACATAGATACAAAATATAACAACTATTTTGGCCCTATACACTCCCTAATGTCAGTACCTTAGAACCAAACTATCGTATGTTCATTTTTGGTGAAAAGTAGGTAAAAATTGATCTTCACTAATTCTAGGGCGCTCTTTCTGATGGTGGCAATCATATGTCTTTAAAACAATCAGAAGTCTTTATTTTAAAATTAAGAAAATGTAATGTCCACAATTGCTTAGATCCAAACTATATTAAAGACAAGAGTTGCTCATATGATCGTTAAAATTAAATTTGGAATTATCGTATGTCCAGTTTGGCTCTCAGAAAAAATGGATTCACCTAGCCTATGTCACATTGTAACCACATTACAACCTCCGCTCATGCAATTGTATGTCCCTGTGACATGTAGTGTTGAACTTTGATTAATGACACAAACTATCGTATGTCCAGATTGAACTTTGATTAATGACACAAACTATCGTATGTCCAGACTTCACAGTCGTTAAATTCATTACAGTCAAATTAAAAGTAACACTTTTTTTTTTTTTAATGCTCAATAATATCAATTTAATTATTGATATAGTAAATACATTACATAAGGCGTTCAGTCAGGAATACAATAATTCAGTTAGGTTAGGTTTTATGACTCATGCCCGGGCTTTAACAACGAGGTCATATCGCCTACTACCAAAGCGCTCTTTCGTCACTCTGGTGGACATAAGCCCGACTCTACTGTGGGAGTCCTAAATTTTGCCTACCCTAAATTTTTATTCACCTAGGGTAGAGGTCTTTAACGAGTACCTGACAGGCTCGGAACCATCGCTTAGCGTCCCATTCGAAGAGCTCTGTGCTTAAGGTTATTTTACCTTCCAGATAAAATAAGAGCCTCGGCTGGGTTTTTATGACTCATGCCCGGGCTTTAACTACGAGGTCATATCGCCTACTACCAGAGCGCTCTTTCGTCACTCTGGTGGACATAAGCCCGACTCTACTGTGGGAGTCCTAAATTTTGCCTACCCTAAATTTTTATTCACCTAGAGTAGGGGTGTTTAACGAGTACCTGACATCGTACAGGCTCGGGACCATCGCTTAACGTCCCATCCGAAGGACGGCGTGCTTAGGTTTATTTTACCTCCCAGATAAAATAAACTAAGGGCCTCGGTCGGGTTACGAACCCACGACCTTGAGCTCAGAAGTCAAGCACGCATACCACTGAGCTACCGGCGCCCTCGAATAATTCAGTTCAATTCATTTGAAACAATTTTAAAAAAAGTTGAAAAAATGGACATACGATAGTTCGGATCTAAGATACTGATATAGATATGTATAACTAAAACGGAAAATGTGTATTTTACTGAAATATTTATTTTAATCCTACTGAATAGACAAAAAATGTTAATTGTTATATACTTTATAGACATTTTTATTTATTGTCTATACCACAGAACAATTATACATAAACTACCAGTTTCCGCATTATACCATCGTCAGGTTGAGTCATAAACTAAGACAAGTTTGCTGAGGGCCAACTTGTTATAGGTGAATCAGGTAGATAGGAATTTTAAATAGGAAATCTCCGTGTCTCTACAGTAAGAATTTTGTTTATTCTAAAGTTTTTCCTTTTTTTTTTCAATGACAATGAATATATAAATTGAAACGGGGGCGCCGGTAGCTCAGTGGTATGCGTGCTTACCTTCTGAGCTCAAGATCGTGGGTTCGAAACCCGACCGAGGCCTTTTAGTTTATTTTATTTGGGAGGTAAAATAAACTTAAGCACGCCGTCCTTCGGATGGGACGTTAAGCGATGGTCCCGAGCCTGTACGATGTCAGGTACTCGTTAAAGACCCCTACCCTAGGTGAATAAAAATTTAGGGTAGGCAAAATTTAGGACTCCCACAGTAGAGTCGGGCTCATGTCCACCAGAGTGACAAAAGAGCGCTCTGGTAGTAGGCGATATGACCTTGTAGTTAAAGCCCGGGCATGTGTCATAAAACCTAACCTAACCTATAAATTGAAACTAACAAAATAGTCAATATTTGAATGTCTGGTGTCTGGAAGAAGGGCGTCAGGTTTTTCAAATTTTACAGGAGCGCAATTTTGAACTGAAACAATTACAATATAATAAAAACCAGCTGAAAATGACATAGGCTCTTTTTCCATTGGAAAAATACTGAAAACAGAAAGACTTTTTTAACGATTTGTTTAGTACAAAGTAAGGTCGAAACAAAAAAAAAAATTTATTAATTAATACAACATACTGCAAAAGTAGTGACTAGTAAAACTATGCAGGTGCTTTGCTCCACATCACATAGGCCCTTCTTCCATGAAAAAAAAATCACAACATAGGCCCTTTTTCTAGACACCCATTTATTTATTATCACTATTTGATATTTGTTATAATTTCACTTCATATATTCATTGTTATTCATTTTACAAATTTTATAGATTGGGGAAGCTTCTGATTTTTATTATATTAATATTGTGATGACAATATTTCAGAACAAACAAATTGTTAATTGTTACGTTTGGGTTTCCAATTTGAATTGCAACCCCTCCCTTACCTACCTGGTGTACCACTAAGAACTGTTCGCACGCAGCAAACGTGTCTTCTTTTATTAACTAAACCTGACAATGTTGTAATGCCGAAAGCGGTAGTTTTTGTGTATCTTGTGGAATAGACAATATTTCAAAATAAGAATTTTGTTTTATTTATTTATTACAAGTTTCCACAATAAGTCCGTCTTTCTCAACTTAGAAGTTGTACATTATAGAAGCTTGTATCTAATAAAAATAATGCTACTTCAAATTTTATTATAGGATTTAAATAAATTTAGGCCTTTAGAATTGTCTATATTTATTTGAACGGTGTTATGCAATAAGAAGTTGAGCTACAATTTGTTGGGAAAAAATGATGTTGAAATTGGTAAATAAAACCTCAACTCAATTTATGATTTTATGCGTTAACATTTTATTTTTTTGAAGGACAATTCGACAAATTATTATTAAAAAACGTTACCTGATGCACTGAAAAGGAGGTAACGTGGGTTAACTCTTCATTGCGTAACAGAGTCCATTTAATCTTAATTTTAACAACAATCAACATCTAAGGGGTTAGTTCCGCCAGTAGATATATTACTGTTGTCATACCTTTCGGTGGAAACCGCTACTCGACCAGCAGCCAGTGAGGACGGTTTCCATCGAAAGGTATGACAACAACAATCAACATTCTTTCCCCAGATTGATATTAATGAAAAATGTTTGCCTACGAGTCAGTACTTATACAATTTTCTATAAAATAATTAATTTTAATATTCCGTCCATTTAAAAAAAAATAAGTAAGTAAGTTTGGGTTTAGGCAAGGATGTAGGACGTGAACCAATATACGAAATATACATACAGATAGTACGAACTTTACAGTCTGGCGGCTCTGAGTGCAGACCGGTTCAATTTGGAAAAACAATCAGAATGTGGTTAAAATTCCTTCATAAGAGCTACTTCCCTCACTATACAAAGTATAAGAGAAGTTATGTAATCGGTCAGAAATTCGATGTTGAGTTTTCAACGGAATATCATGTTTTCCAATTTCCTGATTCTAAAACTGCAGAAGATGCTCGGATCGAGGACTGTGTCCCGAGACGCCAAAATAGCTATTTATAAAACAGTCCTGAGACCGGTCGTCATATATGCGAGTGAAACCTGGGTCTTGACTAGGAGGGACGAAGTCTTAGTCAATATGTGGGAGAGGAAGGTATTGAGGAAGATATACGGCCCTACTCCAGAGAGGGATAGATGGAGGATACGGACCAATAGGGAGCTGAGGGACCTGTTGGCCTTAGTGAAGCAGGGGCGGCTGCGATGGCTGGGGCATTTACAGAGGATGCAACCAGACAGATCGCCGAGGAGGATACTGGAGGGACAGCCGGGAGGACAAAGAAGAAGAGGTAGACTCCGCTTATGTTGGCTGGAGGACGACCTCAAAACGATGGGTGTGAGAAGATGGAGACGGAAGGCCGAGGATAGAGAAGAATGGCGGAAGATTGTTGCGGAGGCCCAGTTCTACAAGGACCGTAGCGCCAGGGAAAGTAAAAGTAAAGTATCAGGACGACACCTATCAATTTTCAGAGAAATCCCCGGAAGGAAAGAGGATGAGAGAGGGTTCCAACGAAAAAAGCTGAATAAATGCCTAAATAATGGATGTAACGACCAGACATTTTATATATTTAAATTCAAAACCATATAAGGATGGCACCTATTAATTTTCAACAACGTTTTTTTCTCCAAATCCACATACAACCCCAGCTTGAAAACTATTATATTTATTTTTACTGTTACTACTAAGACTACTAGACAAGATAATAAATAACTTTGAAAAAAAGAAAAAAAAAAAAAAAACATTTTGACAATGTCATATTTTACTCTTTAAATAAATTTGGTACTTGTACGTATCAAATATCATATATATAAAGCTGAAAATGTCTGTGCGTTGTACCGCTATAACTCACGAACGGCTTGATGGATTTGATTAATGTTTTTTTAATTTCGTCATCGTCTGTGGAAGGTTATAGGCGTATTAGTTAGTACCTCAATATCTGGTCCATCCCAGCATCCACCCACGCAATCTTTGTAACTCAAAAACCACTGCAATCATTAATGAGGAATCTTTTTGAATAGATAAGTTTTATCTACCGGAAGGTTAAGGTCTATTTTTTAATCAACCCCTGGTCCATCCCAGCATCCACTCACGCAATCTTTGTAACTCGAAAACCATTGCAACGATTAATGAAAAATCTTTTTGAATAAATTAGTTTCAGCTCCAAAGCTAGCGTTACTACAGTTGAAGGACTATAAGCCTTATTCCGTATGAATAATTGAAAATTATAACATCATGAATGTACTGTCGAGGAACTGAATAGCCTTATAGGAGATATTGGGAGAAAAGTCAAAGTTCCCCGGGCAACGCCGGGTATTACTGCTAGTTATTTATAAAGTTGTGAATACCTATTTGTAAATAGAAAAAAAATACCTTTTTTTCCAATTCTATACGTTTCAGCTTTATGTTTTGTAATCAGAAGTTAAATTGTTTTGAATCTAGAAATCGGAAAACAAAAAAAAAATCCGATATAAATTCAATATACAATTTTTGACAAAAAGTTTTGAACAAGAAGCAGACTTTTATGTAAACTCAAGAGCCTACCACTGTAAACATTTCATAACGTCACTTCCCAATTTCCTCAAAACTTGAAAACGACACGTCCTCAAGAAATTTACTTTAAAGACAAAAAAGGCTGACCCATGGATATCTGATGGCTTGTGAGCCTCCTCCTCTGCATGAGGTGGGACTGTCTGTCAGACACATCCCCACACAGAGAATCTCAACCTTGCGGTGGATATTTCCAAAATCCTATCTGAAGATAGCCCCCAAATTGCCAAACTATTTCATTTTTTGCACTTTACAAACCTCCTATCTAAATTATAAAACAAAATTGTCTTCATCACTTAACCTTTCTATTCCGTATACAGCAATGTCGACTTTCATTACAAAATCTGCGCCTATCCAAATTAGCCGGCTAGGATGCACACAGACCTGCATCCATCAGGCATCCATGACCCTCATGGTCGAAATGCCTTAAAAATATTTTTTTAAAAAGACAAAAAATAAAATTAAAATTCAGCTAACTAAAATACAAAGAAAATTTAAAGGACACATTATTGCTAACATTAAGCCCCATATGTACATTATTAACATGAACTTACACATTTACAAAGTAACAAACAAAAAACATTAAAAACATTCGGCCATATATTTTCTTTATTCTAAATATTTAATACAACTAGAAAAAATATGTACAAAAAAGTAAAACAGTTCAGGAAGGATCGTTTTTCAACCACATATTTACATAAGTTCTAAATATAAAATTGAAGGATGTCCTAAAATCTCGATCATCCATTGAAGGCAGTATGGCGATATCCACGGATCTCTTTAAAGGCATTGTGCTGGCTAGTTCACAATAATACGACCAGTAGCGTTTTTAGCTTCTGCAAACTTATTTTTCAACATTATGTTATACCATGACAAAAAAAAAAAATTAGGTAATCACCTTTGAAAACGAAATTTCATCAATTATTTATAATGAATGATTAAGTAGGGAAAGTAGTAGCTTGTTGAAACAATTAATGCTTTGTAAACATTTAAATAAAATATTGATATAAGAGATTACTAGTTAGTTATTGTGTCTCATGCCCGGGCTTTTATCCAAGGGCATAACGCTTACTATCAGAGCGCTCTTTCGTTTCTCTGGTGGACATCAAGCCTCACTTTGTTGTGGGAATCCTACACATTTCCCCTCCCTAGGTCTAGTCACCGTTGACATCCTACAGGCTTCGGACCATAGCTTAAAGCCCCAACCAAAGGACAGTGTGCTCAAGGTTTTACTTCCCAAATAAAAAAAAAAAAAAAAAGTAAAAAACCTACCGGGTTTTGAACGTTAGAATATAAGTTGGTTATTTTGATGTTGGATGGAAGTTGATTTATAAACGAACTTACAAACAAATATCTACACATATATTAGATATTTAAAAAAAATCAGTGCCTAGGGAGTGTCACCACTGGGTGATTTCTCTCTTTCTTCACTTCCTCTCTCTTAGCACATTTGCTTGTTGTATATATTCTTTATACAGTTATAAATATCTGTTTGTAAATAAAAAAAATAAAATAAATATAATAAAAACAAAGTTGTTATTAAAAGTTTTGTTACGAGTTAAGATACGAACGTTCAAATTGTTTCCTATTCTATTCTAGCTTGAACTTGACATTTTTCTGTCGAATTTTGTAAAAATCAACTCTTCTTCGAGTTCCTATCTTCATACAGTGGTTCTCAATTCCATAATATCACTTTTAGAAAATCCTTCAATTTTCTTATTATTTAAAAAATGCATTTTTTAATTTTTTCATATAATTTAAATTTATTATTATCATTATATAAGCAAACAATATGAGCAAATTATTTACCTCATCTATTGCTATTTATTAAAACAACTAGCTATTCTTTAACGACTAGCTAATGAAGAACATTTAAAGTTATTTTTTTTAAACATTTATTTTTTATTAAATATTTAAGATTTTCAAAAAAAATCAATATGCTAGTTTCTCACAATTATTAAAAACTAGAGGAAAAAAAAATAGGAATAATACTAAAAATGTACAGTATTATTTTTTTTAAATATAAGACTAGTTACTTAAAATTCTACAATAAACATATCTATGAAATTAAAAAAATATAAACAATCTAGACTTTTTCAAAAAAGTTATTTTCTTACATTTTTTTTTTTTTTTTCAGATCAATAATACTTAGACTTTTTTTTTTAACTTACTATTGTGAAGTCATTGTGCATCAGTAAAAAAAAAAAAAAATTAACTGTGTATATAAATAAAATTCTGTTTGACTTAAATACTTTATTTTATTCCTTTTCAATTTAAAAAAAAAAAAAAAAATTTGGAAAACGGGTGGTTTTATTGTAAGGTTCAAATATTTCTACATTAATGACATTATCATTTTAATAGTATATTGTAGGTACAACTATTATGACGATTTAATATATTTTTTTCTTGTTAATATTTGCAATTGTTTAAGCATATTTCATTATCTTAAATTTAATGGAATCCGTAATTTTAAACTGAAATTTATTTAAGATATATTGTTGCTTGCTCACAGAACACTATTTCTGCATCTAAACACCATAAAAATGATGATTCAAAGAATTTGGAAATTGACAAAAAAAAAAAGTTCTACAGACTATTTACAAAAAAAAAAAATATACTACGATTTAAAAAATAAATATATTATTATCAATGATTACGTTTACGGATACGTTTTTCTGATGGTGGCAAAACGTATTATTTTGTGCGCGAAACCTTTCTTGTAGCTTACCGCAATGGCCGCTAGAGCCCCCGCTTGGACAATTCTGAATGTAATCTGTAGTTCAGAAACATAAGTGACTCGTTGGAGTCTCTATGATTCTGGTGTAAGCAGGCGGGGGCCCCCTGAGTGTCAGAAAAGTGAGCAAAATTTGCTACTTTTCCCTTTTTGTTGTGATGTTGTAGCTGTTGTTGTTGTTGTTGGTGTTTCGCTACTTTTCGGTGGCTCTTCCTTCGTTGGCGTTGTATCTTCGTCAGATTTTTGTCCTGAACTGTAATAAAAATATACAAATATTTAGTTATTTATATTATATGATAAGATCATATGGAATTTTTAAAAAATTGATGAATTCTTTGGCCAGAAATAAAAACTAATTGATCAAAAGGGTACAAACGCTTTCTTGACGAAAATGCTAATTATATCTGTTTTTGAAACTCATGTCCAGACTTTAACTACGAAGTCATATCGCTTATTGTCTGAGCGCTCTTCTGGACAAGAGCGCAACTTTACTGTGGACATATTGTGAAAACAAACATTTTCAGATATCTTTTCTATAAAAATATGTACTCAAAAACTACCCGTTTCGGTATTACACCAACGTTAGGTTTAGTTATAAACTAAGACAAATCTGCTTATTGTGAACTAGTTAGTTATTATTACTCAGGCCCGGGCTTTAACTACGAGGTCATATCGCCTACTACCAGAGCGCTCTTTCATCACTCTGGTGGACATGAGGCCGACTCTACTATGGGAGTCCTAAATTTTGCCTACCCTAAATTTTTATTCACCTAGGCAGGGGTCTTTAACGAGTGCACCTGACATCTTACAGGTTCGGGACCATCTCTTAACGTCCCATCTGAAAGACTTAAGCTTAAGTTTATTTTACCTCCCAGATAAAATTTATTTTATTTCTAAGAGATTTATTTATTTATTTTATTACTAAGATTTATTTTATTATATTATTTATTACTAAGAGACCTCGGCCGGATTTCGAACCCACGATCTTGAGCTCAGAAGGCAAGCATGCATACCACTGAGCTACCGGCGCCCTCTTATTGAGAACTGTTTTTATAGGTAAATCATGTAGGTAAGGAAGGGGTTGGAATTTGAACTAGGAAATAAATTCCCGTGGCTTACACAGTTAGGAATTTGTTTGTTCTGAAGTATTCTATTCCAATAACAGTGGATAAACTAAAATTAAAGATAAATATAGTATTAAATTTTATCACGATAGACTAATTTATATTTAAAATGATGTTTGATATTTAACAAAATCATTACTGAAGATACTGACATGGCACAGGCTCTTAACGTCAAACACGCAACTTGCTGGCTCCCCCGAAAGAAAAATCTTATTTCAATAGCCCACAACTAATTTTAATTTTTTTGTCTTCGATTGCGACTTAAAATTATAAAAAATGAAGAATAATGTGTACTTTTAATTAGGGTAAAAAAGACGGTTTGCATCCGCAATTGTTTCCTAAATTATTCATTGAAAAAAATTAAAGAATGTCCAAGAAACTCCATAACAAGGGCATCATTCAGTTATCTAAGTCACAGAACAGTGAGAGAGTCTCTCATTTGGAACGTTGGTCTAGAAAAAAAAATGTTCACATTTTATAAGAGAACATAGAACCCATTTC
Source organism: Aradus depressus (assembly GCA_963662175.1). Lineage (NCBI taxonomy): Eukaryota > Metazoa > Arthropoda > Insecta > Hemiptera > Aradidae > Aradus > Aradus depressus. The sequence goes on from OY759222.1 coordinate 5,080,061, forward strand.
CTCCGCTCATCAATGACAGAAGTATTTCTCAAAATAGTTTTCCCTCAAGAATTGGAGAAGGGAATTCAGAAATCTTAAACTGGAGGAGTGTGATACTTCAATCTCGTTGTCATTCAAAAACAAGCAGCTTTTATATATAATAATATTATTTGATATCGCTCAGCTTCTGATGGAATTATTTATATGATTCCCAATTAACAGAATTTTTTGTGCCCTAAAAGCCCTTGGAAATGGGATTAGTAGCATAATTTTAAGCGAAATTGGGGAACCGTCCTCTGACTACTATGTACATTCAGAGAGACTCTCTGAAAGAGGCAAATAGACAATGAGATTTAGATGAAACGCATTTTAAACAACTTTCGTATGTATAAGTATTTTAATTGCGAGAAATGTTGCCTTTTAAAATACGTCCCTTTTAATTTACTCTGCTCGAGATCGCGGATTCGAAACTCGGCAGAGTTCTTTAGCTAGAAACTAAGATAGAGAAAGATAATGTTTACATCATTTTAGAGAACCTCAATTCCCAACTTCTCCTGCACAACAGCTGTTGAGCCACTCCTAGCATTAGTACACTGACATCCAACATTTGCCAAATCCCAGTTTATCCCAGGAAGAATCATGTTTTTGCCTACCTTTCTTCTTGCTGTCCAGAGGAGCCCCCTGAAGTTTTGGCGTAGAGCGACCTGCTGATTCGGGTCCGCATGGATTTGCCCAACGATTTATTCTTCCTGAGAGAAGCGAATCTGCCGATCGTTGAACCATTAACTCTTCGACCAGTTGAATCTCCTGGAGCCTAAAAAAATGATATTAACATAAATTAATTGTTATTACTAATTCTATGAATACTTAATAATTAATTATTTTGTTATTATTAATTCTATGAATACTTCAATCGATTTTCACTCAAATCTCTCAATTTTCAGCCAAATTGGTCAAAGAGGAATGGGGACTGAGGAGAAGGCTTAAAATGAAAACCCCAATAACTGTCGACTTTTAGTTTGATGCCTGAGACGATACCTTCTTGTCACAGTTGAGTGTGGTCACAGTGAACTCTATCTCTTTGGCGTCTCTCTCTGGAGAGAACTCTTCGATGGGCCGCTCGATGGTGTCATGGTCTATCCATGTCAGGCCCATCTCTACTTTCTCCGCCAGATCTTGCCAGTTCTGCCGATTGGCCAGTGTCCCTTCGTACAGAGGCAGGATCCAGGGGAACGTATCCGATAGAACCTAGTCACATAGAATCATCAGTATCCTACCACTGTAATAAGTTATAACAAAAATTATGTTTTTTTTTATCTCTTAATGACAACCTACGGAACTCTTTAATGTTTGATAGAAACATACTTGTCTGTAATAACATTCCTACTTTCCATAACCCAAAAATACTGTATTTTTTTTCCTCAGCTTAATATCTCCCGAATTATTTTTCGCTAAGTCTACAAACTTTAATTATATGCAAAATTTCAGTAATAAGTATAGGTTGAATATCGTGGACGGTCTGTATGACTTGGCGTAGGGCTCTCCAAAATAGCGTGGACGGTCTGTATGCCCTCCAAAATAGCGTGGACGGTCTGTATGCCCTCCAAAACGATTAAATGCACTGTACCTTGTAGAGAGGAAGACATATAACATCGATGAAGCCTACTTGCATCTGGGGAAGTTCGTCTTTTCGTTCACGATCCATCATCGCCTGAAAAATTATAAATGGTATTAGTATTAATATAAAGATTACTAAAACGAGAGCTGTATTAATTTAAAGAACGTTAAAAATATATTTTCTTTATATACTCTTAGAACTTTCCAATTGGATATCATACTTAATTACGAAAGAAAATATTTTGGTTTATACAAAATCAATTATTTGTGCGGCGCAAAACATTGAAAAAGACAGCTCACTATGCTGGGTCTGTAGTCGAAATTGTAAACAAATACATTTAATATGTCATCTTGCCAGGATTGTTTATGGCGACATTTCCTTCAGAAATTCGGGTTTCGGGTCAAAACGAAAAAAATGTTCGTTCCGTGTTTCTCTCTCTGTCCCCTAAATCCTTGTCTCATACTTAAAACAAGAACCACTGAACAGATTTTTACGAAACTTTGTACATAAATCCGATTAGGCATGTGGATGGTTCCACTTAAAATTTAGTGTATTTTTTTTCTTTTTGGCCTCGGCAGACACCACACTAGCCATTGCTATTCTTAAAACTACACTATAAAAGATAATTCTGCCAAAGACGGGATACTGGAGGGAGGAGCCCAGACAGAGTGTATTTAAATGTAATTTATCTATAACAATTTTCGAAAAACTTTTTTTTTTTGTCGAGAATGTACATTTTATCACAAAGTTTGTAATGACAAAAACGTTTCCCCTCAACAAAATATAGATAATGGTAATAATCAGCTGTACAATAATTACATGTGTCTGTCTTATTACAACGCTAAAAACTTACGACGGGCTGCGTGTTAAGTTGTAGCTTCTCCAGATCGCCCTGGTCAAAGAATTCGTCAGCCACTAGTTTGGCAACTTTGTGTTGCACCTCCCACGGCTTGGCGATGGCTCCTACGTCACAGGCTGTCATCATCATACCGCACAACACTGTAAATATTATTTTTATATATATTGTATAATCGTATTAATTTACACAATCATTATAAATAAAATTGTAAGGGGCTGTCTGTCTGTATATTGGGAATTTTTGATAACTATTTAGGTCTAGTTTCAGGACAACGTAGATCAATCAAATGGTTTTCAGCTTTTGCTGTTTATTTGTCTGTCTGTATTTTTGTCCTATCATCAAATGAAAATTGTTGAATATATTTCTACATATTGTGAATCTGTCAATTCAGGAATAGGATTTAGAAGGATATCATATTTAGTATTTTAAAATCCATGAATAAAGAAAGAAGGGTATCTTTGTAGCTACTCCTTGATTATATATGAATATTTTTTGTTCCATGCAAAACCGAGGCAGGCTATGTAAAAGGACCCTGCAACAGAATACATGCCTTTATTAAAGGTACAGGGCTCCTGTAGGGACCAACACATGCAGAGAACACCATAGGTCTACTCCGGCTGCCATAAAAAAAACAGTCTAAATTCCTTCTTTAAATGAATCCGTGAATCACCAGCAATGTACTTCCCCAGGACGAATTAATCAATTAACTTTTCACTCCCTCTCAAAATCAGTCGACCGTTTGCGCTAATATTCGACAGTTGACTTACATAGGGGCTCCAAAATCCTCATACTAAATTTTGTGCCGATAAATTTATTACATCGGCAGTTATTAGGGATTTTGAATTGAGCCCCCATCGCTGAAACCCCCCTCTTTCCTTCAGCCGATATAGATGAAATTTTACAGGTTATATCCTCATTGGGCTTTGACTTTTAATATGAAATTTCATGTCGATAAATTCATTACATCGGCAGTTATTGGAGTTTTTGAATTGGGCCCCTTCTCTTCTGGAGATTTAGCTGAAAATCGACAGGTGTTGTCCTTATAGGTTTTCGGTCCCACATATAACATTTCGCATCGATATATTCTTTCTATCGGCAGTTATTCGAATTTTTATGTTAACCCCCCCCCCCCCCCCCCCTAATCCCTCCTTCCCTTCGATCGATTAGACTGAAAAACAATAGGTGTCGTCGTTCCAGGGTTCTGGATTCACATATAAAATTTCGCGTAGATACAATTATTCTGTCAGGAATTATCGTGTTCACAGACTCATAGACATTTTTTTTTCATATTTGGAATCAAGAGGTTAGTTAAACATGAAATTTCGTTGAAAATTCCAATCGAATTTTTGAACGATTACATAACATCCCCTATACTTCGTGTAGCTGAGGAAGTAAAAAAAACAGCCTTGAATATAATAGTTATAGTTAGTATGAAGAGAGAAGACAGCTTACACTCCTTCTTGCCCTCGCTTTGCCAGTCGAACTCGCCGTTCTCTATCAGTTCCAGGAAGCTGTTCTTCTTCTTGAAGTACATGGCCAGGTCTGTGGAGAGTATCGAGTGTTCTACCACCTTCATCACATGTCTGTAGTCCTCAGGGGAGAGTGCCTGCAATTAACAACATAGCTAAATCAAATAAAGATGATCTATTCTTTCGGTAAAGTTGTCAAGAGAACCCAATCGTCCAGAAATCAAAAATGTTGCTCTCTTGATGGGATAAGTGGACATACCATCAAAATATCTCCTTCAATTTGGCTTCTTTCTTGTTTTAAGTTGGCCCATTACAGGACTTTCTTATACCAACCACGCTTACAAACCACTCTCTCCCCCTCCCCCTTCTCAAAATTATTTCATAATGGCATTACAGGGTCTACTCTCAAAATAGCTCTGTACAATGAGACAAAATTAAATGATTTTTGCTCTTTCTCTTGATTTTGACTCTTTCTTCCGAAAAGGGAGGGGAAGAAAGAGTGATCTGTAAGAGTGTTGGTATAAGAAAATCCTGGGCCACATCACATATATTTTTCTTAATTTTTACAATTTTTCAAAAAAAAAAAAAAAACACGTTTAAGTTCGTTGGTATGAGTTACGATTTAAAAATTACTTAAGATATATTCCTTATAGACATTTAGTTTACGTTCTTCGGGAGCTATAACATTTGTCGTATTGATCCTATTGCAAATGTGAGGACTTATTAGCGATTGGAAATTTTATAAGGAACAATTTTGGTAAGGATCAATTTTTCGTTAGGACTAACCGTTTCCGGATAAATCAAGGAAACGTCTAAAAACATGTGTTTCAAAACTACATTCGAAGATGTTTTTCGGCATGTATCTCAAAAACTGGACGACCTATAAACAATCGTATTTCATATAAATTATATATTTTAATATTCTCTCTACAATTATTACTTAAAAAGATTTTTGATTAGGTTATAAACATAGGCTGTATCTTGTTAGATGTAGTAATGTCCTGGGGGAAAGTGGTCTCAATTTTCGTTTGATTTCGCCCAAAATCTAATCAGACCTAATTTCAAGTTGATAGCTACAATCGTTTTTGCGGTAGAGAGCTCACAACTTTTAAATCACATACACACAGACAGACATCATCGCGAAAATGGTCAAAACGTATTAAGGGGACCTTGAAACGTGAAAATCAGTTGGAAGCTCGATCTCGGATTTTCGCACGATTTCAATACTTCCTTATACTATCTATAGGTATAAGAAGTAAAAATGAATTTGTTTGAGTTCGTGCATATCTAGCCGCAGTCCATCCGCTGTTTGACAACTTTACACTATCTGGAGAGGATGCTGAAGAAGCTAGGAGTGTTTATCTCACCTGGAAGATGTTATTTCCCTCACTGTTGAGGATCATAACACACTGGTCAAAGTGGTGATGTTCCATGGTGCTTGTGGTGTAGAGGATGGCCAGGGGAGACTCTGTCTTGGTCTGGAAGGCGTTGTTCGTACCTCGATGGTCCAGATCGTGACAAAGACACGCCACCAGCAGCCCTAAAATCTGAACATAGCACACTTTAATTGTCAAAAGGTAGATATGTATTCCCCTAGGCGTCAAACTACAAGCCTGTTATAAAAATCGTGAAAGCGATTTGTTCAAATGGTCTTTAATCAGTTAATTTCCATTAAAATAAATAAAAACCAAGACGTTGTTTAACTTTTATTTTGTCGAATTCTACAAAAACATATACACATAAAGTGTGAAATTTATGAGTTTTGATTTTCAAAATTCGAGCCCCCGCTCAATTTTTGATCAATGTGGATGAAACTAGGTGCAAAATATTTGTTTATCAGATAACTGCGGTTTTCACAATCAAGGTATTATATGCCAGTGGCAAAAATAGCCAATATATTGAATTTGGACCACTTTAGGCCAAAATGACAACATTAGGACCACTTTTGGTTAAAATAAATATTGAATTCATAATCAGCGATCCAAAAACCTTAATTTAAGTTGTAAAAATCCGTTAAAAAAACCTTAGACAAAAAAATTAAACTTTTTTAAAATTTTCGTGGGATTTTGGCAGCTGTCAATTGGCATATAATACCTTGATTGTGAAACCCACAGTTACCTGATAAAAAGCCAGGTTTCACAAATATTTTGCACCTAGTTTCATCCAAATTGATCAAAAATTGAGCGGGGGCTAGAATTTTGAAAATCAAAACTCATAAATTTCACACTGTGCACCGTCAGCACACTGTTAAAAAAGGTTAACCAGTTTGACATTTAAGTTTGTTAGGTTGCCATATTTATACAATTTCACCCAGGGATGTGACACACAACCCTTAAGGAAGCCCTTGAAGGGAGTCAATATACAAATAAAATGAAGAAAATATAATAGTATCAAATTATTTTAAAAAATATATATATAAATATATTACACTTATTTATTAAAAAATGTCTTCAAATAAAAGTTGTAGAGAAAAATAAAGGGCAGATTTTATATTGAATTAATTTTTTAGAAGGCCACCGCGATTTGCGAGATTTATGTCAAAACTGTTTTGAAATGGCAACTCAGTATCCAGTTTTAAAAAAAATGTTTGATTCATTAACAGAAAAGTGGTTAGCCCTATCGTTAGATGCATATTAGCCATGTCTCTTATAGGTGTTATCAAGTTATTTACGACATCCATGGTCCCGGGAGAGAGTTCTATCTACGAAACAAAACTCACTCCCGGAAGAGATTCGAACTCGCAAACCATGGTGAGACCTTGCGAACAAAACCCTACAGTCTAGCCCGCACAGTCACCATGGCCCCCTATCGTAAACTTGATCTTACAAATAATGTTCAAATTTCAGATAGGATCAATATGAACACATCGAGAAAATAGTGCAAAGTAAAGTATAATTTGCATCTCTCGGCAACGAATTTAAACATTTGTTTTTATTATTGATAGATCTTATTAGTTAGTTATTGTGACTATGGCGTCTTGCCTACCAGACCTCTCTCTCTCTCTCATGAACCCGACTCTACTGTCAGAGTACTAAATTTTGCTTACCCTACATATTTATTCACCTAAGGTAGGGTCTTTAACGAGTACATGATATCGTACAGGCTCGGGACCATCGCAATATTAATTGTAGAAATAATAAAGATTATTATTATTAAAATATCAATTATTGATATTTTAGCAAAGTAGCGAGCTTCTTAACCTAACGAAAAACGGACAAATGAGAGAATTCTTAAAATAACGAAGTCTAACAAAACATATACTTATTTATTTGAGATTTTATTAATGACTATAATAAATTTACAATCACCTTACAGTTTAAGAATTATACAAAATAATTATCTTTTAAATGAACTATTACGCTTGCTAATTTGAAGAAATACAATATATATACAGGGCGCCGGTAGCTCAGGAGTCGCGGGTTCGAAACCCGGTCGAGGCGCTTAGTTTGTTATCCGGGAGGTAAAATAAACTTAAACACGCCGTCCTTCTGTTGGGTCGTTAAGCTTGTACGATGTCAGGTACTCGTTAAAGACATTTAGGGTAGGCAACACATAGTAGAGTCAGGCTCATGTGCACCAGAATGTCGAAAGAACGCTCTGGTAGTAGGAGATATGACCTTTGCTAAAGCCCGGGCATGGATCATAATAACTATATTTTTATATAAAGATTGCTTTTTTAAAAGTATTTTTTTTTCATTATAATAAAATGGTTAATTAACAATAAAAAAATGCAATTATATGACTTATCCACTACACTTCAAAAGCGATCACTCCCCCTGGATTCGCGCCTGCAATCAGTAGTGCTAATAGTGTTTATTTCTAAAATTGTGTGCTCTTACCTCGAGGTCTGTCATAAACCTTTCCATTTTCCCCGTCTTGAGCATAGCAAACATGGTCTGAGCCACGTTCAATGCATGTCTCCAGTTGTGGTATTTGACAGGTCTGTAGTTCTTTTTAACACTTAGCACCCATCTACATAGAACCTTCAATATTAACAAACAGTTTATACACACAATTGAGTACCTAGTCAAAAAATATAATTATTATAAAATTGTAATTTATAAAAAAATTATAATAACGTTTAGTTGGTTTATTCTGTTAGCAGATGAGGTCATAACTTCAATGAGAATATTTTTTTCTTCTAATTGTTTTGTAACTGAAGACTACGATACAGCTGTGATGAATATGAATAAAACGTTTTAGCGTAGAATACATTATATAGCTCCTTCATTGATATTCGATGTAAAGAAAATTGTCAACATCAGCTGGCTTTCCAGTGGTTGAGAGGACTTTCATTAAATTTCACATCGACCAAAGCACAGTTCAAAAGGCTAGCATTTTGGAACAGGGGGGGTTTTTGGGAAGTGGAGCCCGAAACATAAAGTTACTGCTAACTCCTTAACAGTAACATGGGAATTTCATGAAATTTCAAATAAAGCATCCATATAAGTCCGTATTTTAGGCGTTTAGATAAAACGCTTTAACCCGTAGTTATTTTTGTTTATTTTTAATTTATTTATACTTAAAATTATTTTTTTCGGCCTATAGTATTTGTTAATAGTTTTATAGAGTGAAAAGAAGTAATCAAAACACTGAAAGCGTAAAAAAATAAATGGAATAAAATGAAAAATAGAGAAAAGCAGTTTATTCTTTAGCCATGTCCAAGAAGAATAAATTACTTCCCTTTATTTTTAATTTTACTGAATTTATTAATTTAAGTACTCGACACCAGGAATAACTCTTTTAGAGCCCTCAAAACTAATGAAAATTGTGTAACTCGTGTACTTATCCACTGCCTTAGAGTCGAAAAGAAATTATCATAATAAAAAATAAAAATAAAAACATGTTTTTTTTTTGTTTTGTTTTTAATCTTGTCTATTTCATAACATAAATGGGAATACTTTCAGTATTTCTACCATCTTTAACCACGACCTAACAAATAAAGTATTTGTTGGCTGAAGATGGTAGCAATACCGAAAGTACTCCCATATATTTTGTTTAATAGACAATATTTTAAAAAACATACGTTTTTATTTATATTTTTTACTAACTGTTTCACAATATCTCTGGATAAATGTTAAGTATTAATAATCACAATGTTGGAGGGTTTATAAAAAAGATTAAAAATTGTGAGAAAAGCAAAATAACATTATTTGTGAATGGTCTGCCATGAGCTATGAGAGACAAAATATTTTTTTCATTTCTTTTATTTGGTAATCTGGACTATTCATTCACTTTTATCAAAATTGCATGAATATTAATTGTAATGCCACTAGACCTGTGGGCCTTCTTTGAGGTTGCATAGATGACAGCGGAGTGCACTGGTAACGATGAAAAGAAGGGGGATATGGAAGGGAGGGACGCAAGAGCATTTGCCTCCTGCCAACTCAAAATGAACCAACTATACGTAGATAATTAACTTATAATAAAAAATAAAAAAAAATAATAACGACTTACATCGTAAGGTATATGAAACTGTTCAACAAGACTACACTCCAAAAACATTCTGATGGTAGCTCTACAGGTGTCTTCATCACTCAAGTCGAAGTCAATAAATGTAAAGCTAAAAACATAAATTGTATTCATTTAAAGTAAAATAAAAATAAAGACATTTGTTGAGACTGCTAGCAATACAACAATTCAAAAATGGCGGATTTGTTTTCTCCACACATTTCAATTTTATTTTAACTGATATTATACATCTGAATCTGAAACTATCTCCCGCCTACCCTTAAGTTATACAAATCCCCATTTTTTTACCGACATGTTACTCTATTGTCTCCTCAGCCCAGTTGTCTGATACGACACAGACTAGGTTAGGTTAGGTTTTATGACTCATGGCCGGGGGGCTTTAACTACGAGGTCATATCGCCTACTACCAGAGCGCTCTTTCGTCACTCTGATGGACATGAGCCCAACTCTACAATGGGAGTTTTAAATTTTGCCTACTCTAGATTTTTATTCACCTAGGCGAGGGGGTCTTTAACGAGTACCTGACATCGTACAGGCTCGAGACGGCGTGCTTAAGTTTATTTTATCTCCCAGATAAAATAAACTAAGGACCTCGGTCGGGTTTCAAAACCACGTTCTTGAGCTCAGAAGGCAAGCACGCATACCACTGAGCTACCGGCGCCCTCTAAAAGGAAAATCAAAAATTGATTTAACTTGTACTTAAAAGGGTGATTTGTTCTTGACCAAGAGGAGGAAAGAAAGCAGAATTTGTCCCCGGGTTGTTCAGAATCTAGTTAAGACATTTAAGAAGCAAGTTGCATCATATGATCCGACATTGTAACTACGTACTTTTCTTACTTCAGTAAATAAGAAATACACTTAACTATAAACACTGTGACTTATTTTGAAACAATTACAGTTTAGCAGTCCGGTAGTTAGTCGCTTGTTGCTTTTAAATTCGTTCATTAAAACCTGCCTGAATTTCTCGACAGAAAATTATTTTTATATTTTTTTGACATAAATTTACATAAAATTAACTGGTATTATCAAGGAAAATGGTAGGGATTATTAAAAAAATAAAAAATAAATTATTTAAAAAAATAAAAAATGGGGTCTATAAATTATTATTTTTTACTTCCCCAGCTATACGTCACAGACCATATATAAGTATAGGTTAGGTTAGGTTAGGTTTTATGACTCATGCCCGGGCTTTAACTACGAGGTCATATCGCCTACTACCAGAGCGCTCTTTCGTCACTCTGGTGGACATGAGTCCGACTCTACTGTGGGAGTCCTAAATTTTGCCTACCCTAAATTTTTTATTCATCTAGGGTAGGGGTCTTTAACGAGTACCTGACATCGTACAGGCTCGGGACCATCGCTTAACGTCCCATCCGAAGGACGGCGTGCTTAAGTTTATTTTACCTCCCAGATAAAATAAACTAAGGGCCTCGGTCGGGCTACGAACCCACGACCTTGAGCTCAGAAGTCAAGCACGCATACCACTGAGCTACCGGCGCCCTCCATATAAGTATATATCTTTTTTTTTGTCACTGACTTCTGTTGTTTTTAAAATAATTATTTATTATTATTATTATTTTTAATTTGTTTTTCTTTAATTTTATTTCATAATTAATAAATATAGTTTCTTTAGTTAACTCCTAGAGAAAAGATTCTTTATGGTCTCAATCGGTTGATATTTGTATGCTTTTGTTTATTTATTATGCGCCAGAATAAAGATTAGTTTTTATTTTATATTATTATTGTATTTCCTAATGTTTACCTGAAATCAACTCCTCACCACCAACCTTTACTGCAGAACCTATTTAAAGAACTAGAATGGTGTTCTAATTAAAAAAATAGAACACTCTTTTGGTGTTTGCTTAAATAAGTTATTTAATAGAACTATAGTAGAGAACTATTTTCAAATGGTTCAATATGAAATAGTAGATGCGTAATGTTGCTTTGAAAAAGAAGTGGATATCAAGCCTGTTTTGAGAGGACTGGAGACGGAAGACTGAAGCCTCGTCCCCTACCTTGCCATAAGGACAAAAAAACTATAAATACCGTTTTCAAGTAGGGCAGGGTACGTAGGAAAATATGGCGTGGTTGAATTTCCTCAAATACAGATATTGAAAAATGGCATATGGGCAGCTAGAATGGCTCTTCAGGGTGCAAGCCTTAGATCAGTCGGTCTACCAACAGCAGAGAGGACTCGCTCACCTGAAGAGGTTGTACTTCTCCGCCGAAGGGATGTGGTCTCTGATGAGTCTCGCCGCCTCTTCCAGGGCGGCTGTAGCGTGATAGGACAAACACTCCAGGGCTACTTTCTGCTTTGCCATCAGTTTACCTGCAGTCAGAATCATCATTAAGCACAGTCCAACATAGGAGGGTGACTCAAAAAAAGTCTATATCTCATAGACAAACACATTTTAAAGCAGAAACCACAGTTTGCCTGCGTCCTGATGAAAACGCTTGTACAAATTTGAGGAGAGCTAGGCAAGAAAGTGTGGTCCGGGATCGGAGCATCCATCCTCTACCTCTTGGTAGCCAATTTAAAGTTGGGACAATATTTTTAGGTTACTCTGAATATCTCTAGAAATACATACCCTATAAATATTTTCAAAACTTCATTCTTCGCGCCAAATTTATTTTATGGTTTTTACAGTCTAGCTAAAAGACGTTTCGCAAAAAAAAACTCGCATCATCAATATCTTTAATTTATTCGTTATCCTTACATTAATCATATAATATTTTTTATCCAGGGATTTTACAAGTCGACCTTTTTGTTAAAATCCTTTGTTCAGATTTGGTCATTTAGTCAGGACTAAAGGTTTTAACACATAGTTTTTTTTTATCTGGGAGGTAAAAACACTCAGCTCTCCATCCTTTGGTTGGGAATTAAATCGATGGTGACGAGCCTATGTCGATGGTGACGAGCCTATGCGATGTCAGATACTCGTTTAAGACCTCTACCTTAGGTAATTAAACCTGGGTAGGCGAAATGTATGTCTCCCAGAAGCTAACAGGAACGAATAAGAGCATTGGATGCTTAGATCCCTAGGTGTACACACTAGTTCTCCTGCATATATATAAATATATAAACAAACATTTTTTTAAAATGTATGTAACATTTCTATAGCATTACTTATTAAAAATAAGCACTTATAACGCGATGAAACTATACATATAAATATATTGACAAGGAAATAAATATATCTCGTCCAAATATTCCACAATCAAATAAGGTCTGCATCGAACGTTTTAGCCAACTAAACCTCACGCGGAGAGTTCCAAATATGACCTATTAAAGCCCGGGCATGAGTCACAATATCAAACTAAAGATGGTCTATATCGGCCATTCACAATTACAAATAATTAATTCTCTTTTCTTTAACCAATTGAAAAGAACTTCTAAGTTGAAGAACGCGGACATATTGTGGAATTTGTAATAAATAAATAAAACAAACTTATTTTTTGAAATATTGTCTATTCAACTTAAAAAAAAATACTTAAGATAAATAAAACCACTTAAGAAAAATTAGTGTTTTGTCAAATATTTTATGATGTAGCTAACGGTAACGCCGGGGGATTCCCTAGTTGAAGTGGCACCTTTCACCAGAGATATATTGGAGGGGTCGCACTCTGCAAACTGACTTAGTTCATAACTAGACCTGACGATGGTGTGAGGCCGAAACCGGTTGTTTTATTTTTATAAATATCTTTAGTGGAATAGACAATATTTCAAAAAATAAGTTTGTTTTATTTTATTGAAAAGAAGTTATGAGTGAAGATTAGGCGAAATCGGATTTCGAATCTAATTGTTAAAAGCCGAGAGGAGACATCTCGATGGCTAGCGTAATACTTGTAATGTTTCATTTAAATTTTTACAAAAGCCTGGTCTATAAAAGTCAACTTGAAATAAATGCTGTTTAAAAAGGACTTTAATGCTTCACCAGGAGTAGTCGAATAACACCCAACCCACTAAGTCGGCTCTGTTCGAATATTGACACTCCACTTAAGGGATTCTGCCCCCCCCCCCCCCCCCCTCCCCTCTCCGATCAAATATTTCAACATTTATTTACACTTTCAATTATGCGTACACTTAGTTTACTTTTCGGGTTAACAAGAAATCCAATAAAAGTGGACGACTTTTTTTTATTTTAATAATAAAAAATATACCAAAGCATTTATAATAGAAGACCATGGCGGAGGGTATATGGAACTAAAGAAGAGGGCGCCGGTAGCTGAGAACTAGCGTGCTTGCTTACTGAGCTCAAGATCGAAGACCAAGGCCCTCAGTTTTTTTTTTGGTTTTTTGAGAAGTGAAAAATCTTGAGGACACAGTCCTTCTGAGCCTGTACAATGACAGCTACTCATTAATGAACTCTACCCTAACTAAACTTGGATATCCAAAATTTAGGACTCACACCATAGAGCCGGGCTTATGCCCAGCCGAACAACGAAAGAGATCTCTGGTAGTTGGCAATATGACCTCACAGTCAAAGCCCAGACATGAGTCATAATAACTAATTATGTATACTAATAAAACAGGGGATACTTACAGGCATTTTCATACATCTGTGTATTATGGATGCCCAGACCACAAAATATGGCAAATGCTTCAAAGATTGATACATCACTTTCGGTGAAGGGTTGGCCTGTCTCCTGAAAATAAATAAATTAAAAGGTTTTAAAAATGAAACTATTATTACAAAGAATAAGTTCATAGAAAATTATAAAAGTAAAAGTATTTATAAACTTTCGGAATAATAATAAATGAATAACTTGGCAAAAATCTATTCTACAAAAATTATGGAATTGATGGGTTGGAAGTTGAGCCCACCTGAGTTCAAAAAGTACATTTGTATATATAACTTAATTTTGACAAAATTCGGACTGTGCCGAAGCAGCCACGTCAATATCTTTTTCCTGAAATGACCAGTTGGTTGAATAAGCCAAGGTTGATGGTTTTCCTACAACTCCGAATGAGACCCCATATAGGCAGTCTACAAGATGTTCACGACATTCTTCGTTAGATTACAAATGTATACTTCATGCACTAGTTTTTCTTATCTTACAAATGGTGGTTCAGCATCTGTTTATGTGAATAGATTCTATTTCCGAGATGCATCTAATTTTCGTTTTAAAGGTCTTCAACCTTTTACAGAGTTTTGCTAATGCTTCCGGTGATCTAGAAATATTTCTCAAGTCAAATCATTGTGTCTATTTTTTTTAAAGTCAAAATACACGATATACTGATTGTGTACGATTAATAATTACTCCTTGAACCGCAGCAACAAACAAAATTACAAATTAACTAAATAGTTTTTAAGTTTCTAGTTGAAACTGTATACAGTCAGAAAATTTTTAATTTTCTTTTGAGAAAGAACTGAATAAAACATTAGATTGAGAATTTGGTTAAACAATATCAGTAAGAAATAATTAGGAAAAATATTAACAATTTCAAATGACATGTTTCAATTTTAAAATTTTAATTGTAAGTTCTCTTATATTGGCCTTTAGGGGTGGCGACCATTCAACTATGGCTGAACAATGTCCCTCTGAAACAGGACAAAGAGGTATTGTACTTAGGACTCTATCTTGACAAACTGATCAACTTGAAATTAAATGAAAATAAACTTTATTCTGGGGTCCCTAACTTTATTTAGATGAAAGTCAAAAAGAAAGAAACCATAAAATAAAATATCAATTAGCCCTAAGAAGAAAAACGTAACTTAGTGCTCCTGTGGAAAATACCATACAATGACTAATATACATACATATAAATAGATAAATAATTAAATAGACATCTTAAATAAATGGAAAATAGAGATATAGTAGAAAGAGGAAAAGAAGATATAATAAATATAAGAGAGGGGAGGATGCGCAGAGGGTTGGAAATAATATTGATATAAGAGAAACAGGTGTAATACTAAAATAAAGTTAATTAATAAATTAAATAAATATAGAGATAATAAGATCAGATGGTAAATGTAGGAAAATATAAAGGGGAGGGGAGGACATATTTTTCATATTATATGTTCACAGTTGTTAATTTCATAATAAATGTTTAAAAAAAGTGCAGTTTTTCTACTATTCACTTGACTTCAGCCATATGAATGAATGTTTTGTAAATAGATAAATATTATTTTACAGTAACATAAATGTGGCAGTTTTATTGAATTTAAATAACAACATATTTTTGGGATATAGGTTAGGTATGCCGGTCATATCGCCTACTACCAGAGCGCTCTTTTGTCACTCTGGTGGACATGAGCCCGACTCTACTATGGAGTCCTAAATTTTGCCTACCCTAACTTTTTATTCACCTAGGGATAGGGGTCTTTAACGAGTACCTGACATCGTACCGGCTCGGAACCATCGCTTAATGTCCCATCTGAAGGACGGCGTGCTTAAGTTTATTTTACCTTTCAGATAAAATAAACTAAGGGCCTCAGTCGGGTTACGAACCCACGACCTTGAGCTCAGAGGTCAAGCACGCATACCACTGAGCTACCGGCGCCCTCTTTTTGGGATATATTTTCTATTTTAATTACATACTTCCCCAGCTATATGGAAGTATAGAAGTTACGTAATGAGTCAGAAATTCGATGTTAAGTTTGCACCGGAATATCATGTTTTGCGACCCCTGATTTCAAAAATGGGGAAACAATGTCTGTTTATGGTTCTCTGTGTAAATACAAAACCCCGTAAGGGTGACACCTATTAATTTTCAGCGGGATAGGCGGAAGAGGAGGGATCAGGGAGGCTCAACTTAAAAACTTAATAACTGCCGATGTAATGAATATATCGACACAAAATTTAGTTTGTGGATTCAGAAGCCACTATGTCAGTCTCATATTTCAGTTTTAGCCCGAACGGTAAATTCGTTTTGGAGGGAGAGCAGAAACTTAATTGATTAATTCGTGCTAGAGAAATAAATTGACGGTAAATCAACGATGACTTTTTATTTTATTTTTTTATTACTCCTCTACTCACAAGGGAAGAGACAATAAAATTTTTATTTTTTTATTTTAACGTCCTATTCTCTGAAAAAAATAAAAATTTTAGGAGGAGTCAAGCAATTTCGTACGAAAATAGTACGATCTTAACATTGATGCTATTATACAGAAAGAGCAACAGGATGCCTCTTATTAATTTAAACTTGACTTTGGGATGTATTTACTGAATTTAGTCTAAGTTGAGAGGGTGGGTATTACCTTGTTGATGAGCTGTGCGACCCCGATGACCTGCTTCTGTCCGTTGATGATGGGCATACACAAGATACAACGAGCCACAACTCCATCACCGTCCCCTGTCACCTCCTCGTTCATCCAGGATGACACGTCCCCAATGTTCAAGATCTGTAAGAGTGTCACACTTTATAGAACAAGCCCAGACATACATCCTCACAGACTTCCTGTGTCTACTTAGGATTTGATAAATAATCCACATTAAAACGATTAACATTGTTCTTATTATTTATCTATACTATATTAATAATATGAACTTAAAGACCTTGTCCAATACTCTGAATTTAACTATCACGAAATGATTATATCACGATTATTATTTTATTTATTCAAAATCCTAAGAATAGCTGTGAACTCTCTGTGGTTTGTTAGAAATTCTCAGCTTCACGACTTAGACCTCCCTTCTGTGGATGAGTTCATCCACTCCAAATTCCGTAGATCCTACGACAGGCTGACCAATGTTCCAGGTGCCACTACATACAACATTGGACAACCCACCACTACCAGACGCCTCAAACCCAGACTCTTCCAAGACACATTACTCTAATAACTTTTCCCGTTATTATTCAAATCCCATGTTAAATATTTCATAGAATTAGTTAAGGGTAACTCAGTTATGTGAAGATCCCTAATCATGTGTGTATCTTATGTTACCCGCACCATGTATAACATATTTCTTGTTGATCTGGTGAAATAAAGAATAAAGAAGATTTTATTTATTATTATTACTTAATCTATATTTATCTAATATTTTTTTTATCTCATTAAATTATTTACTCCTACATATTCATCCTAAAAATGATTATTATCATCCTAATAAGTCCATGAATCATCAGCAATGTACTTCTTCTGAACGCATTAATCAAATAACTTTTCGCGCCCCTTCCAAGATCAGTCGACTGTTTGCGCTAATATTCAACAGTTGATTTACATTAGTGCTCCTAAATCCTCATATGAAATTTTGTATCGATATTAGAGTTCTTGCGTTTAACCTTTCCTCTAATCCTCCCCTTCCCTTTGGCCGATTTAGCTGAACATCGATAGGTGGGGTTCAAGTTACAAATATAAAATTTCGTGTCGATACAATCGTTCTATCGGGAGTTATGGGGTTTACAGGCACATACACACACAGACATTTTTTTCATACTTGGAATCTGGAGGTCGGAAAGTATGAAATTCCATTGAAAACTCCGCATCGAATTTTTTACCGATTACATAAATTTCCTCTATACTTCGTTTGGCAGAAGAAATTTAAAAAAAAAAATGCAATTTAACTATGCAGAGTATGCAGTGTGAGAATTGATTGCAGATAAGACTTAATATTTATTTTAAACGTTAAATTATCTTTGTTTATGTATATATTTTTTTGTTTGTTCATTTATGCAAATTATGCGTAACTTTTTGTAAGTTGATCTAAAGAATAAATGGATGAAAAATGAATTTTCGCGGGTGTACATATCAACATTTAATACGTACATAATTTCAGATATACAGTTTCCAAGATATTGGAAGTCAGAGACAAACATCAAATACTCGTTTTGCTATAAGTTCTTAGATCTACTGAATGCTAAACCTTAAGTCAATCTGAGTCCCCGAGCTTTTTACTAAGAAACACAGATAAAATAGCTCACCTGACCAGTTGTTGCTACATATTTTGAGATTTGTGCAAGTTTCGACTTTTCAAGATCGCTTTGTGATGGAGTATACACTACAGCCTTCTGTGACTCCGTCCTCAATTCAAAAACTATTGTAAATTTCAGCTAGAAACAAAAAGATAAAAATAAAATAAATAAATAATAACAAAAATACCTTTTTTGAATTCAAATTCAAATTTCGAAACAATAAATTCACTTTACGAGTCACATTGCCCGAATTTTTGATTGTCATTTATGGTGTCAACTTTTTCACTTAGCTTTTGCAAGTCGATCTCAATGCGTGTATTTGCACATGTTTTGTGCAAAAACATATTTTGTAAAATTGTGATGAATCTCGCGGGCCGTAAAATTATTCAAGGCGGGCCATGGGTTGTCCACTCCTGCACTAGAATGTTATCTGCTTTGTTGTATTTTATTCCTTAATATTTAGTAAGATAATACTTTATCTGCATAGGTAAGATATTGAATATATACATTCATATTGCAACTAATACGTTTAACTTCACTTCAACTAGTAGAAATTGCAAGAAAACCAAAAACATATTCTACAACGTAAAATAATAACCTTTCTCAGATACTCACTTTTGTGGCTTCCTTAGGCGACAAAATATCTTCAACGTTTACATTATTACTCTGTAATAAAAGTTATATTCATTAATGAAAAAATAATAAACAAAAATATAGACCATAATGGATAAAAATATAATTTTTCATACCTCTCTTCTGCAAAGTGGTTTCCTTTCTGGCAAAGCAAGAACTGGTTGGGGATCCACCAAACTTTCCAGATGAATCTATAAATTATTATAGAATATAAATTATATTATTAAAAAGAAATATTTATTTATAGTTTCAACAATGTCAACATCTTTGTTCAAATTCCGGCATTTTCAAAGTAAACACAACTCAGCTAGTAATCCTTAGTCTCACAATTTTAAATAATGTCAAAAAATCCAATTTATTATATTTTTTTGTCTTTCTTCAATAAAACTTGTATTGGTGACCATGTTTTAAATGTTTCTCCATAATTAATAAGTTCTGAGAGATCGAATCGTATGAGGCAACTTTACACAATCTACCCTTGAGTTAGCCTAACCTCGCTAAACTCATTTACTGAGAGTAAAAAAACAAAAATAGAAAATGATTACCAGATGGATATATAAAGAGCTAAGAGACGTTTCATTCAAAATATACAAAAATATATGTTAGATTTTTGACATGACTTAAAACATTATAACTTAGGAGTATGTAGTATGGAAAATGAATCGTGTAAGTGTGGAAAATACTCAAAAAGATTGAATATGATGAAACACATAAAAAAAAGTATCTATTTCGGATACCAAAAGGCCGTGATAGTCTGTTATTATAATCATAATAATATATTATATTATTACCTATCCATCTCCCAACAGTCCTAAATCGTAAAGACTCGATTTCCCAGTTCTATCTCGATAGAAAAGTAGCACTTCGTGTATTTTCCACAGTTTCCCACATAACCTTCCTAACCACTAAGACAGTAACCATGACGATTTGTGGCCGTAATAATTTCTCATGATTCTATCATTCTGTCTGCAATCCTAAATTATTTTTGAGGCTTGACTTTGTTCTTCAAATATTAAAATTAATATTATATTTTCATTGTTATAAATAAAATATTATATTCATAAAATAAATAGAATATTATTTGTATTTACACAACATCTTAAAAGCTTTCATGAATATTATATTTTTAAAATATCAAAAAAATTTGATGTCCATACATTAAATATGATATTATTGCATATCGATATGATCACATCAACAATAACTATGACGATAATAATTTCTCATGATTTTATATATGGTGGCGCTGGTAGCTCAGTGGTATGCGGGTTTGCTTATTGGGCTAAAGATAGCGGGTTTATTTTGTCTGGGAGGTAAAATAAACTTAAGCACGGCTAATCAGAAGGAGGAGGATTGTATATCGAAGAGGAATTAGAACAGAGAGGATTTGAAGGAAGCCACGGAAGGAAAGTGACGGACGTGGGGAGGCAGGGAATTCCTGAGAGAGAAGACTTGGACAAGGAACGAGTTGTGGATGGCAGAGGAGCGATGGGAGGGCATGAAGAGGTCCGAAGGACGGGATCTGGTGTGTCTATGGTCGATGGAAGATTTAAATTGGAACATTTTGTAAAGATAGTAGGCTTCTTTGGATTTTAGAATTTAGAAAAAGAAGGAATAATAAAAAAATTACACTAAATCATTTTTTGAAATAACGTCTAATCCACAAGAAGGGCATTACACCATCGACATAGTTAACAACGAAACATCTTACAACTTTATTTTCAATAGTTGTATGAAAAACATTTTTAGATACTGATAATGGAAATACCTCCCGAAACGTCTATATTTGCTAGGTTATAAAAACCAAAAAAGTAAATAAGAGAATTGTAGAGCTGTAAAAAATATATATCTAATATACAAATTCAGAATCTCCTTACACAATCTAAATACTTAGAATATTATTTTAAAAAATATATATTCTCACATTTTCTCCGCAATGAGTATCCAATAAAAAAACAGCACAGCTTTCACACTTGAGAAGGTCTCTGGCTTCAGTCATTATTTTTGTTACGAGTCTCTCTAAGTTGCTCTGCTCCTCAAAGATCGATCTCGCCAAATTGAGCAATATCTACAACAGAAATGAGATCATTATTTCATCAAAGTCAGGCGAAGCAGGACTACGACTATACTTCCAGATGAGACTGGGCCCTTCCGACCTCGTCTCTTGGTATATAAGTGTTTGTCCTGTGGTTGTATCCTCTACATACATAAAATATGTGTAATGAAGAAGGGACGTTTAAGTGTCCCGAAATATTGTCGGAAAAAAAAATAAAAAGACACCTCTGGAAGAAATGCCGGAATTAACCAACAATGTAACCATCCCAGAAAAGTTTAAGAAACACATTAAAATTGTAAATTTTAATACTTGATTCAATTATTCTGGATGACAATAATTAATTTTCTGAAAATGACATTAAGAATTGTTTCTTTTTGAAATTCATGCGTGGGATTTAACTACGAGGTCAAATCGCATACAAAGAGAGCGCTCTTTCATCACTCTGGTATATCTATGAGTCCGACTCCACTATGGGAGTTTGACATTTTAGATACACAGAGGTCTTTAACGACATCGTACTGGCTCATAACATCTCAACCGAACGATGGCGTGCTCAAGGTGTTTTACTGCCTTCGGCCAAGTTTCGAACTCATTATTACATAATATGTTTTTTTTTAGAATATAGTAATGAGTTCGAAACTTGACCGAAGGCAGCAAAACACCTTGAGCACGCCGTCGTTCGGTTGAGATGTTATGCAATACTATATTATATTTGTCTGTTTAACAAAATACTTACCTGGTTTCTTTTGAATTCTTGAACAGACCTTTCAAAAAGCTGAGCATTTTGTATTCCAATACCGCAAAACGTCAGATACCTTTGAAATACCTGAAAAATAACAAAGTATTACACTAATTATTTATTTATTTCTCATTAAGAAATATCTTATTATGTGTATAAGTAAATAATAACATTTAAAAATTACAAAGGTTAGACGAAAAAAAGGAATCCATCAAAATATCAAGATAATAGAAGTAATTTCTGTGTAATAAAATTAAATATAGTTTCCATAAGAAGAGAAATGTAACAGAGACGTGTGTTGAGATCACACATTTGAGGGTTCCATAATTGAAAATTGTTTTGATTTATATACATTTAATATAAACGGCCATGGATACTCAACTCTAACATAGCCTTATTATAATAAAATAAAAATACATTATATTTCCTTAAATTTTTTTTTTTGACTTCGGGCAAAGTTTCAGTAATGAAGTACATCATCCTGTCTAAAGGGTGGAGAGGAGCTGGGGTTGAAGGGCCCACTGAAGGACTGGGATCGGCCATCAGCGGAGCAATCTGCGCCGATCGGGTCGTTCCCAGCCCATGTATGTTACAATGCCTGTTTATGTACCCGCGAGGAGCCGACGAATCGGCTGAACACTGGGTAGTCGGTTTGGTATATACAGTCCCAAATACGATCCTATCCCGTGAATCAACTCCATCCTAGCTTGGTCGTACAGTGGACATTGGGGGACTATATGTTCTGCAGTCTCGATACCACCACAACAACAGTTTGGGTTGTTCTATCTCTTAAAAAAGAAGAGCTTAGAGTTAAAATCACCATGTCCTCATAATATTTGGGACATCCAATGATCAGGCTGTACCACGTAGAGTCAAGGCGTACCCTGACGTCCGGGAAGTATGCGTATGTTGTTCGGCCATTTGAGCTTTGTGACCAACATCGTTGCCGTTTTTCCACTACCCAATTCTGGACGTTGTCCTTGCAACGCTCTGGTCCGGACTGTCGTTCGCATCTCTTCCTCCAGGGCTAGTCGTAAAAGCTCATCAATACCTATTCCTAAAGGCATGTTGCGTCTGCAGAAGTACAGCCCCCGTAAAAGACCAAGTCGGGGAGGGGGCTCCCGCCAGTACCTATAGCGCAGCTGTAGAAACAGTTCGATAGGCCCTTAAAAGGGCTACTCTCTGGGCAGTATCGCGCGCTGCCGATTCTTGGGCCGATGCCACCAACCTGCAGCGGCTTATCTTGCTACAGCAACGAATACCCCACCGTATGTCATAAAACGACTGCACCATACATGAACTGTTGAAATAAAATTTTATATTAGAAATTTTGCTACTTAAATTTCCTCCCCTCTTTTGTAGTGAACTTACACGATGTTTTGATATAACAATGTGAATACTAATTGGACTCATACGATTTTTTTCTTTTTTTTCACTTTTAATTGGACACAAAATATATTTTTCAAAATGTTGACTTTTTAATAAATCAAATACCCTATTTTTATAATAATTCTTAAGTCAATGTACTTCCCCAGGATAAATTAATCAATTAACTTTTCGCTCCTGCTCCAAAACCTGTCAAACTTTTGCGCTAATATTCTACAGTTGAATTGAGCCCTCCTCTCATCCCCTCCTCCCTTCCCTTCTGCCGATATGGCTGAAATACAATAGGTGTTGTCCTCAGATGGTTCTGGATACACAAATAAAATTTCGTTTCGATACTTTCATGCTATCGGGAGTTGATCACATACAGACAGTATTTTTTTTTTTTTTTTTTCATATTTGGAATCTAGAGTTTGGAAAACGAAATTCCGTTGAAAACTCCACATCGAATTTTTGACCGATTACATAACTTCTAGATTTTCTGTGGTCAATATGACACTAAAGAAGAAAGGCGATCCTCCAAAGTGAACCCGTCTAGCTACTGAGAGAGGGCTTTGTGTCAATTTAGGAATTACACTGTGTTAGTGAAGGTGTTTCCCACTTGGAGCGCTAAATGTTTCAACAATTTGGTTAAAAAAATAGCTAAACTACTAATAAGTATGAACTTTTTTTTTTACTTTCTTATACCTATAGTATAAGGGAGAGCACAGGTAGCTCAGTGGTATGCGTGCTTGCCTTCCGAACTTAAAATCGTGGGTTCGAAACCAGGCCGAGGCCTTAGTTTATTTTATCTGGGAGGTAAAATTAACTTAAGCATTCCTTCCTTCGAATGGGACGTTAAGCGATGATCCCGAGCCTGTACGATGTCAGGTACTCCTTAAAGACCCATGGCCTAACTGAATAAAAATTTAGGATAGGCAAAATTTAGGACTCCCACAGTCTGCTGACTCTAGTCGGACTCATGTTCACCAGAGTGACAAAAGAGCGCTCTGGTAGTAGCCGATATGACCTCGTAGTTAAAGCCCGGGCATGAGTCATAAAACCTAACCTAACCTAACCTTTAAACTCAAAACCACATAAGGACGACACCTATTAATTTTGAGCGGAACCGGCCGAAGGGAAGGCGGTGATCAAAGGATAGCGACTCGACGCAAAAACCCTAATAACTGCAATTGTAATGAATGTATCGACAAAAATTTAATATTTGGATTGGTTTTTGAGGGAGAGCAAAAACTTAATTGATTAATCCGTGCTGGGGAAGTACATTGCAGGTGACTCACAGACGAATTTTTTGCTTTACTTTTACTGAAATACTCAAAGGGCAACGCGGGGTGAAACGAAGTGCTAGTCTTCTGAATGAATACCTACTTGAGAATGTAATGAAATACGAGTAAAGTGACTTTCCAGAACAACATGAGACACCACAACTAGTACCTTATATCCTAACTTATGTCATCGCTATACTCTGAAGTTTTGTGACTCTACGTTGAGCCATTTTCATGATACACCACCGTAAAGAATTATAGTTTCTTTATACCTCCTTTTCTTCATATGAAAGATATATTTCTTGAACTCGTCTTCTCGTCAAATCCTTCGAAATGATATGCCACACATTACTGTTGTTGTAAAAGAGTCAGGAGACAGAAGTTATAATACACTCGTTAAAAGGGTTTTGTTTTGTACTGTTCAGTTCAACCAACAGAACGGGTGCGTCAAGTTTAGCTTTTCCAAACTATTTCAAATGGAATCGATTGTGCTCTTTTTGTGCTGATAATTATTTAGTTTGTGCTGCTTCGCAACACAGTGTTTTTCAACAAATAAATATGGGGTGCCAACTTGACCCCCTAAAATTTGAATTTTCAGCAAAATTTTAACTCCAATCAATTGTGCTGACAATAATACGTTTTGTGCTGCCTCGCAAATTGCCGTTTTTGTTTTAAACATATCCGGCGTTGCCAAGTTAAGGCAATTCCATCTTATAAATAGCTTTTTGAACACTTGTGCTAGTTTTGTGCTGATAATATCTCGGGCTGTGCTAACTCGGAATATGGAGTTTACAAAAAAAAAAAATGGAACGACCAACTTGACGCCAGCTCCGCCCCTAAATCACCTTTTTGGCAATATTTTATAGGTAGGTAATGGATAGTGCTGAAAATTAAATTCCTTTCCTCAATTCAATTATAATACGATGCAGTTCAAGACAAATAGCAGGTCAATTCAGCACAATTCATTAGTGTTGAATTGTTGCCAACAAGGCGATAAAAGGGAAGATGGGAGGAGGGCTTGCATCGATTTTGTTCTTCAACTTTCTTTTAATAAACAGCATAATCCTTGGAAGCGCAAAACGAATTATTCTCAGCAGTCTGCAGCACAAAATTAGCGCAATTCATTAGTGTTCAAATAATGTCAAAAAAGCTATTTATAAGTTGTAATGCCCGCCGGATTTTTTTTTTTTTTGTTTAACGCTAACTTTCCAGGCAGCGCAAAACGTATAATTGTCAGCACAATACACCAGAAAGCGAGCACAGTTAATTGGCGTTAAAATTTCGTTAAACATCCAAATTTAAGAGCAGCTAACGTCAAGTTGGACCCCCATATTTAATTGTTCAAAAATACTGTATTGCGAAACAGCACAAACGAAATAATTATCAGCACAATCCGGCACAATCGATTCCATTTTAAACAATTTGAAAAATCTAAAGTGGGGGGGGGGGGGGGGCTAATTTGACGCACCCAAAATGAACCTTTTCCCTTTTCCTACTTGTTTCCAGATGAAGGGTTACAGGCATGAAGAAACATGTTTACGGATTACTTTGGAGGACCTGAAGAAACATGTTTACGGATTACTTTGGAGGACCTGAAGAAACATGTTTACGGATTAATTTCATCAATACCTACATTTATCTACATTAAATATTCAATGGATTTTCCTGTTGAAGCAACAGCAACCTTATTGAATTTCTCTGTTTATCCGAATTCCAATTTAATGGATATCGATCGATTTCAATCAATTTGTTACTATACTGTTTACATTAACGTCTTAAAATATATGAATGGGGTCATCATACTAAAACAGGGGTCAGCAACCTTTTTTTGTACCGGCGTAATGCCATAGGTTTTCAATGGCGGACCATATGACATACTATTCTCAAATGTGGGCCGCGAATTGAATATGAAATAAGTAATATAAAGTGTAAAAAAGATAATCGATACATCGTATACATTATTTAAATGTTCAGCTTAATGACTCGGGCAGGCTAAGTATGACAACTTTTTCCGCGAAAAAAAAACTAAATTCTTGTATAAGAAGTGTAAATTTTACATATGTCGCCAAGTCCTCATTATAGGAAAGGAGGGGGAAAAATATATATCAACGGTGAATCACCGCCTGTACTCCCCCAGAGCGTATTAATCAATGTTTGCTCTCTTGCTCTTGCCTCTGAATTCAAACTGTCAATTTGATTGGAAATCAAGAGGTGTCTTACTTCTGAATTCTCATACAAAATTTCGTGTCTATATGTGTTCATTATATCGACAGTTAATTACGGGTTTTCAGTTGAGTTCACCTTTTCTGATCCCCACGTTCCCTTCGGCCGATTTGACTGAAAATAGTTTTCGGATTTACAAATAAAATACACAGGGTGTACATGACGTAATACCTAACTTAAATTGATTAATACATATATATTATGTATTTTACTTTAAGTTATAATAAACCGATTGGCCCAATTTTACCAAAAAATTAATTAATCAAATAAAATATTGTTAAATTAAAACTTTTGCTACTGAAATTTCGTTAGTTAAAATATGGATAGGTTGAAGGAAAACTTTTCTGCCTGAATTCTGCGGTCACAGGGAATAAATTGGTAAGTCTAAATGGTAACGTTTCAGAATAGCACTTTTTTACTTTTGCATATATCGTGTAAATCCAGTTATTGGAATAAATAAATTATATTTCCACCATTATTAATCATATACCTTCTAAATTTATAGGAGTGAATTAAAAATTACTGAATATATTGTCAACCATACTTTTTTAAAAACTCGTGAATGATGCCTCTCTAAAGTTGAGCAAGTTGATTTAACCGAAATACCCTCTTCACTTGGAATAGTCTGCCGTAGTGAATAAATGGTTAAATGCAGTTATCTTGTGAATGATTCCTCAAAAAAGTTGATTTAACCGAGAACATACACAATTTTACGAGATACCAAGAAACCCACATCTTTATAATTCCAAATGTATTAGAGTCCTGAGCTCCCACCTTCTTCACAGTGCGCAGATGGCTTGGGAGATGATCTCAGTACACTTAACTCATTTTGGCCATTTTAGGACTTGACTTATTCCCTGTGACCGTACAATTATGTCTGAAAAAAAATGTAACTTCCCCTTAAGAATAAGCGTCTATTTTCACTAGAAAGGTCATGAAAATTACTATAAATATTTAACGCTTTAGGTATAGAAGGTACCTCAACTTTAGGTATAGTGTTACCTCAACATCCCTCTCAGAGAACTGCAAGGTTCCATCAGTTTTGTTGATGATCTGAGCCACTCCGATCACTTCTCCCTCGTAGTTACAGATGGGACCACACAGTATTGTATTTGTCTTGTATCCAGTTCTCATGTCAATCTCACTGTTGAATCGGGGATCCTGAAACATAAAACAAATGTAAGCAAGTAAAACTCAATTTTAAAAAAATTCGTTCGGTGAATCATCGGCAATGAACTTCGCCAGAATGAACTAATCAATTAACTTCTCGCTCCCCCTCCAAACTAGTCGACAGTTTGCGCTAATATTCAATAGTTGATTTCCAAAGGGAGCTCCTAAATCCTCATACTAAATCTTGTATCGATAAATTCATTACATCGGTAGTTTTTAGGTTTTTGAATTGAACCTCCCCTTCCCTACAGCCGAAATCGCTGAAATTTTACAGGTTAAGTCCTCATCGGGTTTTGACTTTAAATATGAAAATTCATGTCGGTACATTCAACACATCAGCAGTTATTGCGGTTTTTGAGTAACGTCTCTCCCCTAATCCCCTCTCCCCTTCGCTAGATTTTGCTCAAAATCGATAAGTTGTCCCTTATGGGGGTTTTGGTCACACGTATAAAATTTTGTGTGGATACATTTATTACATCGGTAGTTTTAAAGCTTTTATGTTGAGCCTCCCCCCCCCCCCTCCCCCCCCCTCCCCCCCAATCCCTCCTCGCCTTCTGTTGATTTGCCTGAAAAAAGAATAGGTTTCGTCGTTAGTGAGTTCTGAATTCATATTTGACGGGATTAGAATCAAAATGGTCTTATTGACTGTGCATTAAGTTCTTAACTGATTTAAAAAATCTATAATTTATCGAAACCGAAAATATTTTGTCTTTTGCTTTTATGGTGAAAGTTGCTGTTAGCAAACCATAAAATTGAATACATTTTTTTTTTTTTTCCTGTATGTTCGATGCATATTAGCCATATCTCTTGTAAGGGTGTTGTTATCTAGTTATATTTACACCATCCATGGCCCCGGGAGGGAATTTTATCTACGAAATAAAACTCACTCGCGGACGGGATTCGAACCCGCAAACCATGGTGAGACCATGCGATCAAAGCCCTACGCTCTAGCCCGCAAGGAATAAAAATCTTAATTTCAAGGTTACTGTTCAAGTCACTAAAATGGAATATGTAACTGATTTGCCACTAGATGTCAGCACTGGCTAAGATTTCACTTGTACAACTTTTTTCCTGAACAGAAGTATCATTTTTGTACCCGATTGTGCACTTAACGAGAAATTTTCAAAAATGTCATTTGGACCATTTTGATTTTAACCTCGTCATTTAAAATTTCGTGTCGATACATTCATTCTATCGGAAGTTACGTTCACAGACACAGAGACATTTCTTTTTCATACTTGGAATCTGGAGGTCGGAAAACATGAAATTTCGTTAAAAACTCCGTAACGAAATTTTGACGATTTTGATTTCATAACTTCCCTTATACGTCGTACAGTTGGGGAAGTAAAAAGTTGTCGGTGAATCACCGGCAATGTTCTACAGTTTTCGAACCAATTGGCCGCTTAATCTAAAAAGTAATAGATTATTTACATAGAGACTTCTGAATCCTCATACTAAATTGTGTGTTGATACATTCATTGCATCGGCAGGTATTAGGGTTTATGAGTTGAGCCCCTCTGATCCTCTCCATCACCATTACATTAAAAAATTGTGTCGACACGAAATTTAAAATATGTATCCATGTACCCATAATGACGACACCTGTTGAGTTTCAGCTAAATCGGCAGAAGGGCGAGGGGTATATGAGGGGGGCTTAACGAAAAATGAATGAGAATGAAAAAAATAAATATCCCCAAATAGTTTCAAAATCCCAGGTATTTATTTAATACTTTGCCAGCTATATGAAGTATAGGGGAAGTTATGTAATCGGTCAGAAATTTGATGTTGAGTTTTCACAGGGATTTCATGTTTTTCAACCCCCTAATTTCAAAAATGAAAAAAAAGTCCTATCTGAGAGCAGGATAACTCCAGATAGAATGAATGTAACGGTTTTGAACACGAAAATTGACGTAAGTAGGTATCCATAACACCATATAGATGACACCCATTGATTTTCAGGCAAATCGGTCCAAGGGAAGGGCGATTAAAACAAAAACTCATAACTATCGATGTAATGAATCTATCGACATGAAATTAAAATGATTCAGAAATACTTGTGTAAGTTACTAGTAACTAGCAGTTAATACCCGGCGTTGCCCGGGGAACTTTGACTTTTCTCCCAATATCTCCTATAAGGCTATTCAGTTCCTCGACAGTACATTCATGATGTTATAATTTTCAATTATTCATACGGAATAAGGCTTATAGTCCTTCAACTATAGTAACGCTAGCTTTGGAGCTAAAACTAATTTATTCAAAAAGATTTCTCATTAATCGTTGCAATGGTTTTCGAGTTACAAAGATTGCGTGAGTGGATGCTGGGATGGACCAGGGGTTGATTGAAAAATAGACCTTAACCTTCCGGTAGATAAAACTTGTCTATTCAAAAAGATTCCTCATTAATCATTGCAGTGGTTTTTGAGTTACAAAGATTGCGTGGGTGGATGCTGGGATGGACCAGATATTGAGGTACTAATACGCCTATAACCTTCCACAGACGATGACGAACAAATTAAAAGAAAAATTAATCAAATCCATCAAGCCGTTCGTGAGTTATAGCGATACAACGCACAGACATTTTCAGCTTTATATATATGATTAGCCAAATAGGTCGTTTGGTTTTAGAGGGAGAGAGAAAACTTAATTCGTGCTGGGGAAGTACACTACTGGTGATACTCCGAATACTTTTTCTACCCCCCCCCCCCCCCCCCCTCTCCATCTCCTCCATCCAAAGAAAAGGAATGAAAAGAAAATCGATCTCAGTTACAAGCCCTCCCCAAGTGTAGATGTCAGATTTGGACAGAGGATCGTGATGGATGACGTTTGTACATTTGTGTCATTTAGAAGGACAAGATGGCGGGGGGATAGTTTCAGCAAAATGGATAAGCTAGCACCATGAGAAAAATAAACAAAATTTTGCATGGCTGTCTACCTACGGTCACAGTTTTCAGATATAAACGAATAGAGGGAAGAATAAAATGTGGTTAGGTTGGGTTTTATGACTCATACGAGGTTATATCGCCTACTACCAGTCTTTCGTCACTCTGGTGGACATGAGCCCGACTCCTACTGTGGGAGTCCTAACTTTTGCCTACCCTAAATTTTTATTCACCTAGGGCAGGGATCTTTAAAGAGTACCTGACATCGTACAGGCTCGGGACCATCGCTTAACGTCCTATCCGAAGGACGGCATGCTTAAGTTTATTTTACCTCCCAGATAAAATAAACTAAGGGCCTCGGTCGAGTTTCGAACCCACAATCTTGAGCTCAGTAAGCAAGCACGCATACCACTGAGCTACCGGCGCCCTCTACCTTTATATTAATTATTCCGCACACTTTGGCAGTTATATAATTATTTATTCGTTTAAGTGCCGATTCCAATGTGACTATCTCAGGAGTTATTTCGATTTTACTTAAAAAAATATTTATAGACTAGCAGTAATATCCGGCTTAGGTTAAGTTTTATGACTCATGCTCGGGCTTTAACTACGAGGTCATATCGCCTACTACCAGAGCGCTCTTTAGTCACTCAGGTGGAAATGAGTCCGAGTCTACTGTGGGAGTCCTAAATTTTTATTCACCTAGGGCAGGGGTCTTTAAAGAGTCCTGGCATCGTACAGGCTCGGAACCATAGCTTAACGTCCCATCCGAAGGACGGCGTGCTCCCGTGTACCTCCCAGATGAAATAAACAAAGGGCCTCGGTCGGGTTTCGAACCTACGTTCTTGAGCTCAGAAGGCAAGCACGCATACCACTGAGCTACCGGCGCCCTCAAATACAATGTGTTTGACTTTCTCTTATATCCGAGGATTGGGCATGCTTCGTGTTAGTTTTTTGAGAGCCATACATTTTTACTTCCTCAGCTATAAGAAATGTAAGGAGAAAATATGTAATCGGTCAAAAATTGTATTTCAAAAAAATGAAAAACCCCCAAAAAAATATCTATATGTCTATGAACATGAGAATTCCCAATAGAATGAACATAACTATACAAACTTTTATATGAGTATACAGTAAACTCATAAGGATGACAACTCTTGTTTTTCAGTCAAATCGGTCTAAGGGAGGGGGGATTAACACAAAAAATCTTATAACAACCGATGTAATGAGTCTATCGACATGAAATTAAAATGAAGATTCAGAAATACCTGTGTAAGTCAACTATTGATTTATTTTTTAGCCCAAACGGATGGTTTTAGAGGGAGAGCGACGAGATTCAATTGGGGTCTCCCAAGTAAAAAGCATTTTGAATGAAATTGGGGAGGGAGAATTATTAAATATATTGGATCCGGTAAAGATAAAAAACTCCCTGCCCAGGGTTTCGGACGCACTTGAATCATCTGAAGAATAAAGATCAATATTACCTTTTAGAATGCCGATACAACACCTTTTATCCCAATATTTACAACCCAGATCAACTCCAACCATACCTAAACCTGAATGCTCCTTTCTCACACATCAAAGCACTGGCTCAACTCCGTCTATCTGGCAAGTACTACCTAAAAATCAGTTACAAAAATAATGTATACACCCTTAATCCCCAGGAACTTTGTACGATCTGCAACAAAAACGAATTGGAAGACTTATACCACCTATTAATATCCTGTCCGATCTACTCCCCCATTAGAAGCCACTTCCTGCCTCAGAGTGTCAGTATAGACCGATCCAGCTTTCACACATTACTCCTGGCCCATAATAAGAATGATATCTCAAACATTTTTCATTATCTAATCAGCGCTCTGAAACTAAGATCATTCATTGTTAATGAATAATGTATTTAACTTCCATAGTATATTACTATTAACTTATTGTAACTTCTTATTAACTTCCATAGTACTGTACTTATTTTATTCATACTTTATTTATGTTATTTTGTCCAGCTGACCAATATATAATTTTGGAAATGTTAAGACAATATTGTAAATATAATGGTCACTGACTCAATTGTATAGGGGTGATCCCTTTGAACAATAAAAATTATTATTATTATTATTATTAGAGGGAGAGTGAATACTTAATTGATTAATCTAATACTAAAAATATATTATGTAATGTATAATACATATATAGACAGCAATAATTTTCATATTACCCATATTGGAATATTAAAATATATTGTTATTTTATATGTAATTGTAGGTGTGAAATTAAGCAGTTTACAGGAGCCATTAACAGAGAGAGCGACAGAAGGGGCTTAGGGTTTATTGTGAAGGGGGGGCGCAATAACATTTTATAGGGACGAACTTGTGACTTATACAAGCAATTCGGTACACCACCGCAGTCTGGCGATAAAAGACGGATATATAAAATTATATTGTCTAGTAATACCGAATTTTAAGCAAAAACAATTTGTCGGTGAATCACCGGCTATGTACTTCCCCAGTACGAATTAATCAATAAAGACTAAAACATAAAATTAGACTTACATAGTGGTTTCTTAATGCTCAAACTAAGTTTTATGTCAATACATTCATTACATCGGCAGTTATTTCCCCCCTCCCCTTCAACTGATTCCGCTGACATTTAAAAGATGCCGTCCTAAGAGAGTTTTGGATGCACAAATAAAATTTCCTATCGATAAATTCATTCGTCGGCAGTTATTATGTATTGTTTATTGCATTTTTGGAACGAGGAGGTCGGAAAAAATGAAATTCCGTTGAAAACATAATTTGTATTATTTTTTTTTTTTGCCTTAATAATTTCTATTCACATAGGTCTTTAACGGGTTTTTAAACCTGACATCGTACAGGATCGGGACCATCGCTTAACGTCCCATCCGAAGGGCGGCGTGCTCAAGGTTCTTTAACGTCACAGATTAAAAACCTAAGGGTCTGGGCCGGGTTTCGAACCAGCGATCTTGAGCCTCTGAGCTACCGGCGTCCTCGAAATTAACTAATTAGACCAATTAGTCCATAGACCTATGTAATAACTTTGTGTATGCTCATGTGATTGGAGCGACCAATACATCCAATGACTCGCGTGTACTTGTTTGCTATTTGCTTAAAATAGTTTGTGTCTGTTTACAATAATTTGTGTTTGTTTACAGTAGTTTGTGTTTGTTGAAAATAGCATCCAATTTGTCAAACATTTTGACCTTAGAAAGATAAACAGCGTCTTGATGATGTAATTGATAGATTGAGTTCAATAAAAGAAAGAAAACACAATTTCATTTTAATGTTACTTTAAATAAATGTTATATTTAAAAAAATATATAATATATATATAATTTTTTTTTTTCTGTTTAATATATATTGTAACGGTCTGTAATTGGGGGTACCTGAATAACAATAAAGAATAAAACAAATAATTAATAATTATTGAATTTTAATTATCGAGAAGGCTTCAGCATGAGGAGAGAGGAGAGAGATGGTTTGGCGGAGGGGTTCGGTTCACGTTTGTCTGTCCCCGAGTGTGCATGTCTGTCTGTCCCGAGTGTGCATGTCTGTCTATCCCCGAGTGTGCATGTCTGTCTGTCCCGAGTGTGCATGTCTGTCTGTTCAGGAAGTCGATCCTTCACCATTTGTACAGAAGTATATCCCTGTTCAGCCTGATCCAAGGGGTCCTCGAAAGAAGATCGGCAGAACATCAGGTCCAGTGTTGCGCGAATACCATCGTACCAGGCGAATCTAACGACAACATCGACGCACGTGATCCACAACCCGATTCAGAAAAAAAAGAGTACAGCCCAGACCAAGGGACAAGTAAATAAAAATGTTTTTGAAGTATAATAAATAAAAAAAAATCATATATAAAAATCTTTCAATAGTTACCATCAATTTTCTAAGAACCCCAAATAAAGAACCTCCACAATGTATAATATATGTTATATCTGATAAAAAATATAAAATGTCTGGAATTTTGGAGAAAAAAAATATAACAATAAGCAATTAGGGGCCTCAAAATGATAGGCTGCCCCTCAAATACTCTCTGTCCAGCACTGGGCTCTAGTGTACATGAAGTGCCCTTACCGTGTATGCATCAGCGATGTTGATGACCCGTTTGCTTTCAGCCACTCTGCCAGCTACTCCGATACCGAAGGGGATCCGGATCTCTTCCTGACGAGCCTTCTTGATAGCCATCTCCAGCTCTGGAACACAGCACATAAAAGAGCATCAGACATGGGAAATAACATTACATGGTGAAGACATCCTTGGAAGGAAGAGGAAGGGGAGGTCTGGAGCCCTACAAGAGGATGGGGTTAGCTAGGACCAACAGGGATCCTCGGGAGAAAAGGAGGCGGCTTTGTCAAGCCTCCAGACCACAACCTAGAACAGGCTTCCAGTCAGTAAAGGAAGGGGAGGTCTGGAGCCCTACAAGAGGATGGGGTTAGCTAGGACCAACAGGGATCCTCGGGAGAAGAGGAGGCGGCTTTGTCAAGCCTCCAGACCACAACCTAGAACAGGCTCTCTGTCAGTAAAGGGCATATCCATAAATCATGGTGCGGGGGGACGAACTTTCTGACAGTGGGGGGGGGGGGGGGGGGGGGGGGTCTTGGAAAATGTTACATAACGCAATAAAGTTATAACTTTTCATTATTTCACTTGTCATTTAGTCAACTTGAAAATCCATTTGGCAGAGAAATTTTATTAAAAAACAGCCCATCTTTTAAAAGTTTACAGAGAATTAATTATATAAAAACATTTTAAATGTAAATTCTGTTACTCCTAAAATAGTGGACAGATTTTAATGAAATTTACGTCAAATGGTTCATGAATTACTGTATAAATAAAAAGACGAAAAAAAAAAGAATACTAATTGAATGTTTGTATAAATAAAACCAGGGAGAACGAGTATAATACATATTCAATTTTTGGCAAACTTTGGGTACAATTCGCTCGCCTACTACCAGAGCGCTCTTTCGCGCCTATGTACTTCCTAAACAAGAATTAATCAATTACGTTTTTGCTCTCCCTCCAAAGTCAGTCGCCTGTTTAGACTAAAACTCAATATTTGATTTATATTGTGACTTCTGAATCCTCACACTAAATTTTGTATGGATACATTCATTAAAACGAAAGTTATTGGAGTTTTGCGGTTATGTAAACCTCCAAAACTCGAAAAAAAGTTTTGTTCCTTTCCCTTCAAGCCCCAAAACCTCCATTACTCGAAATCTCAACCCTCTATTAGTCGAAATAATCAGGAGTCCCTACAAGCCATTTTGGTACATATTTTCCCTCTATAACTCGAAAAAATAAATTAGACCTCTGTATCTCGAACATAGCAATGTTTTATTTTACAACCTTTACAACTCGATTATTTGAAACTTATTACCTCTATAGCTCGAAGAAAAATAAGTTACCAACTTTAAGAATTTGCCGACAATGTACACCATTGTTTCTTAGAAAACAATTTAGGAGTACCTATACAATAAATAGGATTAGCAATTCTAAGAAATGATAAAGGATATTATTATTGATTTCATTTGAACTTTAGCGAAGCAAGTCATTTGTTGTCCATTGACAAATTGTCAGAAGTAGTTTGGTTCTACCGCAATACACATCAATTTTTACAACAGTTTACGAATAAAATTGTTAAAACATGAGTGCTGTGAAACGTAAACCGAACACTTTGAGTCTCGCTGAAAAGTTAAAAGTGCTCGAAGCTGTGAAGAGCTGTCAAAAGAAGAAAGATGTTGCTGAACAATTTGGCCTACCAATGAGTACTCTGTCAACAATAATAAAAAATGTTTGTTACCTCTGTAACTTGAATTTTGATTTATTTCACCTCTCTAACTCAAAATTAGTTAGAAAGAATCTTAACCTCTACAAATCGAATCAAAACCCGCCCAAGTTGAAATCCTCCATAAGTCGAAAACTCTATCACTCGAATTTTTTGGCGTCTCCCTTGATGTTCGACTTTAGAGGTTCTACTGTAGTATATATACATATAGAACATATAGTTTCGCCTTACGTCATCGTCAGCCAAAATTCTACAGTAACATTTAATTCTGATAGGGTGGCATATTTATACAATTCTGAGGTTTCCTGAAACTGTGAGTCTCCTACCCTTAAGGGAAACTCCCCCCAGAGGAGGGAAGTCTTAACACTCCTGAATGAAAAATTTAACACTCCATGTACTTCCCTACAGTAAGTTCTCGCTCTCCCTTCAACATCATTTTGTTTTGATACATTCATTACATTAACTTCCTATTCTGATCCTCCTTCCCTTTGGCCGATTTGGCTGAAAAACAGTAGAGTGTCGTCCTTATGGGGTTCTGGACAAATATATAAAATTTCGTGTCGATACATCGGGATCTATCGGGAGTTATAGTGTTCGGGTGCACAGAAACACACAGACCACAGGGAGTCTCCAATGTTTAACCCCCAGTAGTCAGAAAGCAAACAGAACCCACCCTTACTTCAGACTTGTGAGAAGTGATAATTACATTTTCTCCTGAAAAAAACCTCCCTTTCCCCTTCTTCCTTGTATTTTTCTTGCACACCATGCATTGCTCATTAAGCCCTCTTGTACTGAGTGATAGAACGTGCCCTATTTTTTAACACAGAATTTTCCAGACTCAAGGTTATTTTCACTTTTGGGTTCTGTAAGCAGATTCAGAATTTATAATTATGTACATTTTTAGCTTTATTCTTCTCCCAATTTATTTTTTGGTCTTCACCAAGCAAATAGACATTTTGTTCTGCATAAAGATATTATGCTCAATATAAAAAAACAGGTCAGCTGTTACGGTGAATATGTCGGTATAACCTATATTTAAAGTGTCTTTTAAAATTAAAAGTTTACTTTGTTAAAAAGTGTTTCTGTTATTGAAAATCAGTTTTTCAAAGCAGTTTATCAGTGCTTAACAGGCCTGGGTTTCAATTCGGGTTTACCAGAGTCGAAGAACAGCGATTGTGTATGTGAGCTTTGACATAGTGTTGTGGTCATAAAACTTAGGTTTTAACATGGGAACGGAGCCATCTGATCCATCTGACGCCGAAAATCAGATCACTTTGGGAGACAGGCGAGCCAAAAAACCAAAAATTTCAACATCCAATGTCCCATCTCAACCTATACCAACATCTAACGCATTTGCGCCCTTGGCAGGTATTTCTAGTGATAATGAGCCAATGAATATATGCACCCTTCAGAACGCATCTGTTGAAAAGGTACCCAAGCCACCTCCTATATTTATTCATAATGTTAATAACATGAATTCCTTAATATCGCAGATTAAGGAATTAAGTCTTGGCAACTATCTTTACAAAACTATTGAAGAT
The DNA here is from genome assembly GCA_963662175.1 of Aradus depressus. Classification (NCBI taxonomy): domain Eukaryota; kingdom Metazoa; phylum Arthropoda; class Insecta; order Hemiptera; family Aradidae; genus Aradus; species Aradus depressus. The sequence continues at coordinate 5,118,003 of OY759222.1, forward strand.
AAGGTTAAAATTAATTTTGAAGTTGTAGATGATTACAGAAAAATGATCAATTTTTTGCAAGGAAATCAAGCTGAATATCACACTTTTCAGCTTAAATCAGAAAAGCCTTTTAGAGTGGTGGTTAGAGGGCTGCATCCCACCTGTGACACCACGTTGATGATGGCTGAACTGAGTAACCTCGGTTTCGAACCTATACAAATGGTGCCTGTTTTCCATCCTGTTACCAAAGTACCTATGCCTCTTTTCTTTTTAGATTTGCGACCGAGCGCTAAAAACGCAGAAATTTATAACCTAACTCGGCTTTATTATGCGGTAATCAAAATAGAACCCCCCCGACCAAGACGAACGGTCTTACAATGCCTCAGGTGTCAACAATATGGGCATAGTAAAAACTTCTGTCATCAAACGGCCAGATGTGTCAAATGTGACGGAATGCACGGCTCAGAAAATTGTCCGAGGCCAAGCACCAGTCCTCCTACTTGCGTGAATTGCAAAGGTTCTCATACTGCAAATTACAGAGGTTGTCCTGTTCACCTGAAGCTCCAAAAACCATCGCCACGCACCACTTACAATAAAATGCCTGTCAAAACTGACAACCGTCTCACATCGACTGCTGAGATCGCGGCATCTCCGGTATCACAGACTAAGATGACAAGCCCTCTAATTAGTTATGCTAAAGCAACCAAATCAAATGTCCAAAGCAGCCAACATGAAAATCATTCTTTTAGCCTAGGTGACCAAATGCCTGCCTGTTCTTCCACCGAAATGCTCACTCTTGTAAATAAAATCGATTCTCTGATAGCTATCATACAGCCTCTCGTCCAATCGTTAGTGCAACTGCTCCCAATCCTGATAAAATCAAAATAATGGCTTTCCTTCCTCACAAATCTTTTAAAATTTGCACCTGGAACTGTCAAAGTTTCAGTAATAAATATGATGAGTTGGAATATTTTCTAAACTTCAATAACATAGACATAATGTTACTGACAGAGACTAAATTGAATCCTAACATTCATATTCACATAGCAGGCTATAAGGTTTACAGAGCAGATCATCCATCTGGGCACTGTAAAGGAGGTGCTGTCATCTGCATCAAGTCTACAATCCTCCACTACGAGCTGCTTCCTATCAGAGAGGAGGAGGTACAGGTAGCCCGATGTCAGCTTGCGCTAAACCACCACACCTATCAAGTAGGTTCGTTTTATTCTGCTCCCTCCAATTCAGTCGCTCCTGTTGTGTTCTGGGGAGTGGTTCATGAGATGGGTACGCACTTCCTGTTGGGAGGAGACTTCAACTCCAAACATCCACGATGGGGATCGCATGTAACTAACCCGAGGGGCAGAGTCCTCCATGATGTTATCAACCAGCTGCGCTTGGATGTCGTATATCCACTAGAACCTACTCACTATCCGCACACTCAAAATCACGCGCCTGACATACTGGACTTCTTCATTGGCCGTAATATATCTAGGCTTTGTACAACACCAAGTGTTCTTCATGACCTTAGCTCTGACCATTTTCCAGTCAGGATTGAGTTTGCTCAAAGCCCCCTTCAAGTTCCAATAGCACCTAAACTGATCAAATATCCTTTTGATTGGAAAATATATCAGGCAGTTCTACAAGATGTAACAGACCTTAAAATACCTCTCAAAACCAAGGAGGACATTGACGTGGCTGTCAGTAAACTAACACAAGATATTCAGTTTGCGGCAAGTGAAGCAGGAGATCAACAAACTAATTATACAGGCACCAAACGAGTCTTTTACCCAGCTCACATCACCCAACTCCATAACGAGAAGAAAGCAGCAAGGACCTTGTGGGCACGTACCAGGCACCCCGACCATAAGCGGTCCTACAACAGAGCCACATATGACCTCAGGAAGGCACTCCGAGAGCTAAAGCAGACAGCACTCACCAACGATCTGTTAACCTTGGACACAAGGAATGGCTCCCTCTGGAGAAAAACCAAATTTCTTACCAAAGAACGTCATTTAATACCCCCTTTAAAACATCAAAACAACTGGTTAACAACACCGAAGGAGAAGGTTGACGTCTTTTCAGAGATGCTAGTTAACCAGTTTAGACCAAATCGAACTATCAATCATCACTTTCTAGAGACAGTGAAAGAACAACTGGAACAACCATTGCTCTTGACTCCATTCGACTTTTACTTCTCACCAGGCCAAGTAAAAAATGTTATCGACCGTTCTTCAGCAAAGAAAACTCCTGGGTATGATCACATAGTGCAACCCTTGCTACAAAATCTGCCTAGGAAGCCATTAGTTCTACTTACCCAGATCTACAATGCCATGCTTCGAACAACATATTTTCCCCAAAAATGGAAACATGCAAATATCATTATGGTTCCTAAGCCACAAAAAAAACGTAATGACCCTAACAGTTACCGACCTATTAGCTTATTGACATTGTTCTCTAAGATTTTTGAACGTCTCTTTCTACCAAAATTATTAGAATATTTAAGTCCGCTACTTCCAAATTCACAGTTCGGATTCCGCTCGAACCACTCTTGTCCACAACAGCTGCACAGAGTCGTCGATACGATCTTGGACACATACGAAACGAAGCAGGTATGTCTCGGCTTGTTCCTTGACACTGAAAAAGCTTTCGATAAGGTTTGGCATGAGGGACTGTTATTAAAAATGAAACCGCTGCTGCCTGACACTTATTGGAGACTAATGCAGTCATATCTTAGCAACCGTACCTTCTCTGTCATCTACCAAGGAGCCCAATCCCAGTCCAAGTCGATGATATCTGGAGTACCACAGGGAAGTGTGCTTGGACCCTTCTTATATCTAATATACACCCACGACTTTCCACAGCAGAACGGCCTAACAACTGCTCAATTCGCCGACGATGTTGCTGTAATGAGTAAGGCCACCTCCAGTCGACTCGCTGAAGTACAACTGCACAACTTCTTGGATGAGGTGAAAGTTTGGAGTGCCAAATGGAGGATACATTTAAATCCTCAAAAGTCAGCGTTGGTACCATTCACTTATCTACGGACTGAAGTAGTAGGCCCGCTGACCCTCAACGGAGCTCTTGTCCCACAGACTTCTTCAATTCGGTACCTAGGCCTCACCATGGACACCAAGTTGACCTGGAACGAGCACATCACTTCGCTGCTTCACAGACTAAGACATCGACTTAACCAGCTGAAACCTCTCTTCAAGAACTCTGAGCTCCCCCTCCATCTCAAGAGGCTCATTTATATGATGCTCATCAGGCCCATGTGGCTTTACGGCTGCTCTATCTGGGGTTCTGCCTCGGATTCTCAAATCAAACGTATACAGACACTCCAGAATCGGGCCTTAAGAATAATCACTAGTGCGCCCTGGTTTGTCCGTAACAAAACTATACACGATGATCTTGAGATCCCTGAGGTGAAAAAATGTCTGCCTATTTGCTACACCAGTCTGCTGCGGAGCATGCAAAATCATCAAAATCCTCTGCTACGTGCCATCCCTCTCCACCTGCCTCCGCCAAGACCAGATCGTCGTCTGAAGAGGAAGCACCATAGCGACCTTAATCAAGAGGACTGACGCTGGTCAGCGGCCTCATTCAAGTGCCAGATGTTTTGTTTTTTATTTTATTTTAGCACAATTGAATGTACATTTTACAAAAATTATCAATAAATGAAAAAAAAAAAAAAAAAAAAAAAAAAAAAAAAAAAAAAAAAAAAAAAAAAAAAACAATTGTTTACAAAAAAAAAGATCAGCAAATAAATTGTAAAAATAAAGAGAAAAATTTATTTATTTTTTTTCAAAATATTGTCTATTTCTCAAAATGAATGAGAATACTACTATATTAAAACATCTAGTCAAAATGGTATTTGATTCGGTACGTATTTGATCATGGAGGCCGACCCAATAAATATGTTCTATAAAAGGAAGATTCTAATTGACAGAAGGAATAGTTGACATAAAGATCACAAGTATTATAGATACTGATAATAAGAGTGCTTCCAGAGACGTTTGTAATTGATATTTTTTGAGAAGTAATAAATAAATAGAAGCTGTGATTTATTATAAATATATATATATATGAATTAAAGAGGGCGCCGGTAGCTCAGTGGTATGCGTGCTTGCCTTCTAAGCTCAAGGTCGTGGGTTCGAAACCCGACCGAGGCCCTTAGTTTATTTTATCTGGGAGGTAAAATAAACCTAAGCATGCCATCCTTCGGATGGGACTTTAAGCTATGGTCCCGAGCCTGTACGATGTCAGCTACTCGTTAAAGACCCCTGCCCTAGATGAATAAAAATTTAGGATAGGTAAAATTTAGGACTCCCACAGTAGAGTCGGGCTCATGTCCACCAGAGTGACGAAAGAGCGCTCTGGTAGTAGGCAGATATGACCTCGTAGTTAAAGCCCGGGCATAAGTCGTAGAACCTAACCTAACCTATATGAATTAAGAATCTTACACAACCCAAAAAGTAATAACAAATTCTATGTCAATTATTCATTTTTGGAATTGTTTGTATCGTTTTGCCGAAACGTTTGTAATTGCTATTTTTTGTAATAATATATTATATATGAACTAAGAACCTTCTTACAAAACCCAAAAAGTAAGAGTATATTAATTCCAAAAAAAAAAAAATTTAATTGGGTGGCAACCTTTGGAAAGAATACGTTGTGTATTGATTTGGGGGACGTTAAGATCTAATGTAAAAAATACCTTCATTGTTAACCTTCAAACGTAAAAGAGCAATTCAAAAATAACTTTTCATTCAATTTGTAAGAGTGTCTGTTATTTTTGGAAAATGAAGGCAGATATTTATTTTGGGAAACGTCACACCGAAATAAAGTCACAAATATTGACCTTTAACAGACATTGTTGTCAAGGCTATTTCCTAAAAAAATCAAACACTGCTCCTTTTCACCAATATCGTTTAGTTTTTTCATTTCCCCAGCTAAACGAAGTATAGGGGAAGTTATGTAATCGGTCAAAAATCTGATGAGGAGTTTTAAACGGAATTTCATGTTTTCCGATCTCTTGATTCCAAATATGAAAAAAAAAAGTCTGTGAACACGATAACTCCCTATAGAATGAATGTATCGACACGAAATTTTATATGTGAATCCAGAACTCTCTAACGACGACGCTTATTGTATTTCAGCCAAATTGACCAAAGAGGAGGGGACGATTAGGGAAGAGCCTTAACTCAAAAACTCTAATAACAGCAATATGAAGATGGCTGATGCAGTGAGAAGGTTGTAACATGAAATATAGTCTGACCTCTCACAGATTTTATTAATTTTTGCTAGCCGGCTTTCGAGGTTGCCCTCATCATCAGGCAGTCTACAAAAAAAAACATCATGTAGCATCAAAGAAACAGGTACAATGTTCTGTTGGTTACAATTCATAAAAATATATTAACTATCATTGTAATGAAATAGATAGACACAAAATTTCATATGTGAATTCAAACCCCTGTAAGGACATAACCTGTCCAGTCATAACAGCTGAGGGGAAGGGGCTCAATTCAAAAACCTTAATAACTGCCGATGTACTGTATGTATCGACACAAAATTTAGCAGGGCGCCGGTAGCTCAGTGGTAAAATAAACTTAAGCACGCCGTCCTTCGGATAGGACGTTAAGCGATGGTCCCGAGCCTGTACAATGTCAGGTACTCGTTAAAGACCCCTACTCTAGGTGAATAAAAATTTAGGATAGGCAAAATGGCATTTAGGACTACCACAGTAGAGTCGGGCTCATGGTAGTAGGCGATAGGACCTCGTAGTTAAAGCCCGGGCATGAGTCATAAAACCTAACCTAACCTAACCAAAATTTAGTATGAGGATTCAGGATCCCCTATGTAAGTTAACGGTTGAATATTAGTTGATTAATTCGTTTAAGGAAGTACATAGCCGGTGATTCACCGACAATTTTTTTATTTTATTTTAATAACATTTATCAAAACATTGATGACGTGAATAATGTTTTCAAGGAGTTGAACAGAAAGACTTATAATAATTTAAATTGAAAATGTAGGGGGAGTGGAACGGGACTCCACAGTTTCCCGGACCCTGCACAGACTACTGGTAGTTAGTTGAAACGGAGCATACAAGAGTCGTTAAGTGTCGCTCCTTTCCTGACTTGCAATCAAAAGGAATCACCGCGCATACGGAGCCCTCTAATCTAATGAGAGAAGCCGAAGGAGGGGCACGTGTCGCTGGTGCCGCACCCCTCCACCTTACTTAGCTACGCCACTGTTACCACAGAACTCTTCCTAGTAGGGTTGGGCGATAGTCGATAGTTGGCACTATCGATAGTCCGATAATATCGGTTAAAAACTATCGAATACTATCGATAGTTTTCCGATAGCAATTCATTTTTGTCCAGATCTATTTAATAAAGAATTTCAAGAAATTTATTATAATTAAATTCAATTACCTACCTACCTATTGCAAACTTGCAGGATTATAAATTATAAGATAAGGGATAATTATAAAGATAAATGAAAAACGAATTTATTTGAATTTTCAAAAAGTGTGTGTAGATAATAAAAATTAATCCCATTTTTATACGGCGAGAGCGCAAAGGTTTTAATTAAGTTTTTAATTTATTTTGAAGTTGCCCGTCTCGCCCGCCACAAAGGCCGCCACTGCAAAGGCCTACTGATTACTCAGCCATCTCAATTTTCATTGTTGTAAGCTGTCTAACAGCGATAATCATTCATCTAGGTACATAAATTCCTAGAACAAACATAAATAGAAATATTACAAAATTTGGATAATTAAAATCAGCTTTGTGCTCTCGCCGGCCAACGGCTTTGTTTGAAGTTCTGTGATAAAGAATTAATTAATTTGCCAATTTGCGCTCTCGTCGTATAGTCACCCTCATAATAAAAATCAGCTTTGCGCTCTCGCCGGCCAACCCCAAAAAAATTTCTAAGAATTGTAGAATAAGATTCCCAATTAAAGAGGAAGTTAGGATTATAAATACTTAGAAGAGCCAAAGCCCAATACCGTGAATTTAATTTGTTTGCACAAGTGCGTGACTACGTCATCAACTTCAAAACTTGTGAGTAAAAATTAAAAAAATATCAATAGTCAAAACTATCGTTATTGGTTACCGATAGGCGTGGCCTATCGATATTGGGTACCGATAGGCGTGATCTATCGATATATCGATAGTAACTATCGACTATCGCCCAACCCTACTTCCTAGTCTCATCCTGCTTTATCCATATGAACATCTAAGTTGAGAAACGCGCAACTATTAGTTAATTATTATGACTCATGCCCTTTAACTACTCATATCGCCTACTACCAGAGAGCTCTTTTGTTGCTCTGGTGGACATGAGCCCGACTCTACTATAATTCTAAATTTTGTCTAGCCAACATTTTTATTCGCTCTAGGCTCGGGACCATCGCTTATCGTCCCATCCGAATGACGCGGTGTGCTCAAGATTTTTTTTTCACCTCCCAGAAAAAAAAAAAACTAAGAGCCTCGGTCGGGTATCGAACCCACGATCTTCATCTCATAAGACTAGCGTGCTTGCCTCAGAACTAATTTATAGGTTTAGGTTAGATTAGGTTTTATGACTCATGCCCGGGCTTTAACTACGAGGTCATATCGCCTACTACCAGAGCGCTCTTTCGTCACTCTGGTGGACATGAGCCCGGCTCTACTGTGGGAGTCCTAAATTTTTATTCACCTAGAGTAGGGGTCTTTAACGAGTACCTAACATCGTACAGGCTCGGGAGCATCGCTTAACGTCCCTTCCGAAGGACGGCGTGCTTAAGTTTATTTTACCTCCCAGATAAAATAAACTTGGGGCCTCGGTCGGGTTTCGAACCCAGAGCTAATTTATATATGATATGAGTTAAATGATCTTTAAACATTTAACAAAATTATTAATGATGATATGAAAATATTCATAAAATTAAAATAAGCGTTTTTTATTCAGAGGGCGCCGGTAGCTCAGTGGTATGCATGCTTGTCTTCTGAGCTCAAGATAGTGGGTTCAAAACCCGGCCGAGGCCCTTAGTTTATTTTATCTGGGCGTTAAAATAAACTTAAGCACGCGGATGGAACGTTAAGCGATGGTCCCAAGCCTGTACGATGTCAGGTACTCCTTAAAGACCCCTGCTATAGGTGAATAAAAATTTAGGGTAGGCAAAATTTAGGACCTCCATAGTAGAGTCGGGCTCATGTCCACCAGAGTGACGAGAGAGCGCTCTGGTAGTAAGTGATATGACCTCGTAGTTAAAGCCCGGGCATGAGCCATAAAACCTAACCCTAAAATAAGCGTTTCCTATCCGTAGATTCAAATTATAACAAAATAAAAATTTAGTTTATATGGTGTGATGTGGTTTTTTTTATAACATTTCTTTGTGGAATAGTCAAAATTTCAAAAAATAAGTTTGTTTTATTTTGAGGGTAGTCGAGGTTCGTGTAAATAATCGTGTAAATAAAAAACTCAGAATTTGGCCAACGTTTCGGAATCTGTTTATTTCCTTCTTCAGGGCCTTCTAATGACTCGAGTGGATATTTGTGATGTAGGTGGTATGTGTTTGTGTCTGATACTGAACTCTGTTGTAAAGTTGTAATAATCGAACATTGTCTTCAGCCAATATTGTAAAAAATATATTCTTAAACATTTCAGGGAATGACCAATGTTCTTATGTAAATTTTCAGATAATTCTAGATAACTCAAAACAAAATGGCGGCAATTAATGTGATAAATGTTTTTAGAATATGAAAAAAATACTCACGAGTAGAAGTTGCTCGGGGAGAGTAGCCGCCCCCGGGGGCGTTGATGGACAATACGTCATGGAAATTGAGAAGGCTTTTATTTACTCAAAGTGCCCCCCCCCCCCCCCCCTCTACTAAAATGTTTATACAATAACCCTTTTCATGAGTGACAACTTTCAAAATAACTTCTCTCCATCCATTAAAAAATATTATAAGTGACATTTTAAAGCCCCTAAATTAATCATTGAAATTTTCAGTATGTCCCAAAAATCATATATTTAAAGGTATGAAACCCATGAAATTAACCCATTTTCATTAAAAAAATCGGATGGATAGTTTCGTATGAAACTGAAAACTACGATATCTAAGAAACTTACCGGCCCCCGTAATAGAATAAGAACAACCGACATGGTCAAGGTCAAGTACAAATAGTGTTCTTTGACTTTTAGTCTATAACCGAATTCATTACAGATGTACATATTAAGTGTAATATCTGGAATTTTGGTTTTATCTACGTAATACATAAATTTTTATTTACAAAACAATATAAAATAACACATTACTTTATTTTTTCCCTCCTCCTCTTGGCCTAATGTAAATAATCGTGTCGGGGGGTTGAATACGGAATTAAAGGAGGACATTTTCCGGCAAAATTCCGAATTAAATAATCGACTACCAAAAAAATTTCTGATTTGAGTGGGTACGTAAAAGAAGATAACGATCAAATAAAAGTATATTTAAATAAAAAATTCGACGAGCAAACAGCTAAAGTCAATGAAGGTCGCGAACAGTTGGATAATTTGAATCAAAGATTCGAAAAAAAAAGAAATTAAATTTATTGAAATAAATGAGAAGGTTCATAAAGTTAATAAACAATTAAAATAAATCCGGATAGAACATTTTTTTTTTTTATTTATTGATCTTAACCACAACTATGCAAAAAATGCACAACCAGCAGCAGAGCTTTTTTTTTTTTCATTTTTATGATTAGGGGGTCGCAAAACAAGAAATTCAGGTAAAATCTCAACATCGAATTTCTGACCGATTACATAATTTCTTCTATACTTCACATAGCTGAAGAATTAAATATTTTGAGGATTGGGAGAAGCCCAAGAAAGGGAATTATGGGGAATGGCATTAATTTTCATATTAACAGATTTTCTCTATAAATTTCGGGAACGTTTACGTACATTTTAAGTTCAATAATACACTTGAAAGAATAAAAATAACATCAAAATGAAAATAATGAACAATTATTAAATGTTTCGATTAAATAAATATTTGTTTAGTCAGCGTTCACAAATACAATATCGTGAGTCCTTCTTTGATCTCTGTATTGACTTTTGGTATAATTTGGTTTTGCATTTAATTAAAGTATATATGTAAATACAAAACTCATTTTGAGAGATCCAATCATTTGACGGCATTCATTTCAATAATAATAATTATATCCGTTAATCATAATGTCGTAATAGGATACTTCATAGAATTATATACAAAAGGTAGCTTATAGTTAGTGAGTTATTATGACTCATGCCCGGGCTTTAACTACAAAGTTATATCGCCTACTACCAGAGCGCTATTTGGTCGCTCTGGTGGACATGAGCCAGATTCAACTATGGGAGTCCTAAATATTGTCTGCACTAAATTTTCATTCATCTTTAACGAGTACCTGAGATCGTACAAGCTCGGGACCATCTTTTAACGTCCCATCCGAAGAACGGCGTGCTTACGTTTTACCTCCCAGATAAAATAAACTACGGGGATTCTGATTATTTAAAAATACTTCTGCAACTAAATAATATTAAAGTGTAGAGAACATTGATATGTATGTATAGTATATAATGAATGTATCACTCAATATATTACATTGAAAAAATAAATCTGGACTCCGCTCTTCTCCGAAATAATCCAGGTTCACTTTGAGCATTCCCTTTAAAATTTCTTGAATTTAAAACCAACGCTTTTAGGACAAAAGTGCGCACCACAGATAGAAATGTTGCGAACACCCTAGGGCAGGAGAAGTGTCATCTGATTGGCTCACAGAATGTTAGGACGGTCCTGATCTGACCTGGAGACAAACTGAGAGGACCTACTTATCGATTGTGATGCAGTAGAACCGAAAGTTCAACCAGAGTCGTAAATAAAAAGAACACACACAACTAGTTGTCAATATTATCAGTATATTGGTCAATATTTACACAACTATACGACGATAGATACAAAACTATAGTCGTGTCATCTTTGGCAAATATTGACAAGTAGTTGTGCGTGTTAGCATATCATTCTGATAACACGAATTTTCGCAAATTACATCTAGAATCCATCCAATTCTTAGCAAAACGTTTTCGTCGGTAAATCTACCTTTAATTGTTCAGCTCATTATTATCATGATCTTTTTATTATTATCAGTATTTTGTTTAGAGGGAAACCTTTTTTGTTATAAAATGAGAAATTTCCCCTCTCTCTCCCCGTCCGCCATAAAAACATACTCGTATCACTATAATATTTTTATGCTGACAATGGCGCAAGCCGAAACCAGTCACAATATTTTTTGTGGATTTGACAATATATAAGTTAAGTAGTTAGATATTGTGTTTAAATATGAGATCATATCGCCTACTACCAGAGCGCTCTTTCTTCGCTTTCGTGGACATTGGCTCGTCTCTACTGTGCGAATCCTAAATTTTGCCTACCGCTTAATGTCCCTTCCGAAGGATGCTCAAGGTTTTTTAACCCCTCAGATAAAAAATCTTAAGGCTTTGGCTGGGTTTTGAACCCACTTCGTTGAGTTCAGTAAGCAAGCGCGCTACCACTAAGCTAAGCGCCCTTTAAGGTGCCCGCTTGAGACGACGTCGTGGCGGATTTGTGGGGAGAGTGCTTGTGGATAATTGTTGAATAAGTGGATTGGCGTGATGATGGAGTTAGTCGTGAAAATGTTGATAGCATATCCTGATAACAGTGGGTATATAGATGAATTGTGTAGGTCATTATGCAATGTGAGATTGGAAACGTAAAATGACGCATCGGCAATGTGGCGTAGTGTAATGGTCAGTAGTGACTGAAGGCTTGTATGTTTGATTTTTTGGCTGATCCCCATAAGTAAGTATGAGGGCGACGGTAACTCAGTGGTATGCGTGCTTGCTTAATGAGCTCAGGATCGCGGGTTCCAACCGTCTGCAGCCCTAAGGTTTTTTATTTGGAAAGTGGAAAAACCTTGAGAAGGCCGTCCTTTGGATGGGACGTTAAGCGATGGTTCCGAGCCTGTACGATGTCAGGTACTCACTTGTTAAAGACTCCTACCTTAGGTGAAAATTGCTCTGGTAGTAGGCGAAATGACCTCGAAATATAAGTGACCTGTATCTGTTATTCAAATTATATTCATACATGGGAGGAGGGGGGGGGGGGGGGGGGGGATAGAAAATCTATGAACATCCCCTTACGTCATTTATAGACGTCAATATTGTTTTGAAAATAGGTCTGCTGGAACAAGGAGACCTTGATATGAATCCATTGTGAAGTGTGAACAATGAACCAGCTGATAGCTTTGAAAGGATCTGCCTACCCATGGTCGGGCGATGTCAGAGAGAATGACGGGACGAGGTATTGTATGGACACACAAGACCCGCCCTGTTCTTCTTCCTATCAGAAACCATACAAAACTTAGAAAAATAGGAATCTCTCACCAGACTGGATCCGAACACAAGATCTTTTCAGGAGTAGACTGAGGTACTTGTCTGTAGCCATGGAGGCGTTATCAATCTAAAGTTGCTCTCTTTAAAAAGAACACTTGAATCCGGGCCAAATTTTAATCCTCAAGATCTCACGATTAAAAACGTGAAATGTTAGGGATTTTTTTTTTTTATGTGAATAATAATCATCTATTTACTTATATATGTACATAGAAATATAACGTTAACGAGGGCTGTATCTAAGGAGTAGTGTGCTAGCCTATTCCGCTCAAGATGACTCACATTTACCGTTTAAATATGAAATTCGAATTTTTACTTTCTCAGCTTTAAAAAGCATAAGGGAAGTTATGTAATCAAATAAAATAAAAATTTACTTCTGACTGTGTCTGTGAACACGATAACTCGTGGTAGAATGAATATATCGATACGAAACTTTAGATTCAAAACAATCAAGAACGACGCCTATTGACATTCAATAAAGAAAAACCTAGGTTAGGTTAGGTTTTATGACTCATGCCCGGGCTTTAACTACGAGGTCATATCGCCTACTACCAGAGCGCTCTTTCGTTACTCTGGTGGACTTGAGCCCGACTCTACTGTGGGAGTCCTAAATTTTGCCTACCCTAAATTTTTATTCACTTAGGGGTCTTTAACGAGTACCTGACATCGTACAGGCTCGGGACCATCGCTTAACGCCCCATCCGAAGGACGGCATGCTTAAGTTTATTTTACCTTCCAGATAAAATAAACTAAGGGCCTCGATCGGTTTTCGAACCCACGATCTTGAGCTCAGAAGACAAGCACGCATACCACTGAGCTACCGGCGCCCTCAAGAAAAACCTATGTTAAAAAAAATATTGTCTCACTAAATATATCTCGGGTGTTTGAGCAAAAGGGCTTAAATCAGCAAATCTGAATTTTAGAAGGGGAATTTCTGAAGGTTTGAAAAATTCCTGCAAAGGGGCTGTTACGTTACGGCATGCTTAGGTTTATTTTACAACATAGACTCCCCCACACTAATTAGAATCGTCTTTTGGCTCGTCGACAAAACGCTCTGGTAGTAGGCGATATGACCTCACAGCTAAAGCCCGGGTATGAGTAACAATAACAAATACCATCAGTCCTCCAGCTCTTCAAAACATCATCAGATTTCATCCTTTTAAGCTCTGTTATAGATGCTAACCTAGGTCCTTTGAACTCAGAAAGCAAGATGAACTCACCCTGTCAAGTCCACTCTTTACATAGAATTGAGTTTTGCTCAGAGGCCCCCCCATCTGAAAATAATGGCAATATATTCAAATGGAATTCTGTCTCCGAGTAACAAGCAATTCAAATTGTTGAAAACATTAATGAGAAAACTATTCTACATCCAGGTAGAGCTGTGTTCTAGTTACATTGGGTTTAGTGTATGCAAATGACAGGCTCAAGTCCCATCAATTTAAGGATTGACAATTATTGGGAAATGTTCCCCAATAATAATCTGGGGTTGTACTGAAATTTTTTAAACTGAATTTCATGTTTTTCGACCGAAATATATAAAAAAAAATTCTTTGTGAATGTGAACACACGATAACTTCCGATAGAACGAATGTATCGACACAAAATTTGTTATGTGAATTCAGATCCAGCTAACGACACCTCGATCACTGTTTTTCAACCAAATCGATCAAATGGGAGGGGAACAGTAGGGGAGATAAGTTACTTTTGGCGCAATGACTAATGCGCAATCCCTATAATCCATTCATGTACGTCCATTAGATGACGTCATAAGACAGACTCTCCAGCGAACAAATAACCGGTTTTGTTCGCTGGAGAGGCTGACTTATGACGTCATCTAATGGACGCGCGTGAATGGCTTATAGGGATTCCGCATTAGCCATTGCACCAAAAGTAACTTATCTTCCCTACTGGGAACAGTAGGGACGAGGCTTAACTCAGAGACACTACTAACTGCTGTTGTATTGAATATACAGTAGAGCGTCGGAAATCCGGACGTCAAAAATCCGGAGCGTCGCAAATCTGAATCGGCTCGGCGGTGAGAGCAGGTGGGATGTGGGAGGGAGTGGGAGGTGTCCTTGAGAGTTCGAGAGAAGGACAAGATGAGGCAAACTCTCAAACTCCATCGGGCGCCAAGACTCCTACTGACGCCGAAGTTGTGGCTCTATTCCAGACATTGCCTGAATTTGAACAGTGTGATGAATTTGACGCAAGAGAGTGGTTTGATTATGATACTATTGATTTAAAAAAATATAATAAAAATATTAGCGTAACGGTTGACTGGGTTTGAAGGGGGAGCGAAAAGTTAATTGATTAATTCGTTCTGGAGAAGTATCTTACCTCTTACATAACGCCCTCTATACCTTTTATAGCTGAGGAAGAAAAAAAAAAAAAAAAAAACTAGAGTAAATTCTGGTTAAAAATAGCTCCCAAGGCAAGATTTGAATTATTAATGTTAGACCGCAGTGCAGGCCTCCACTCGACAGGGAAATGAGAAGCAGATTCAAAATTCACAAGGTGAGAACCCGGAGGGTAAATATTTTATTATGAGGTGAGTTCAAATGAAGCTCAAAAGAGCTCGTGAAAATGGTCTCTCATACAAGGTGTTCAATTTTAAATAGCTACCCAAAACCGGTCTGGGTTAAACGTTATTTTCAGGGCTCTAGGGAACATTCTAAAAGTGTTGGTCTAAAAATGTGGCCTCACTGAAAAGAAGCCGAAACACTACACTTTATATCTTTATCTTTCTGGAAATAGACACTATAAAGGTTGAGACAGTTTTTTTGTTTGTATTCAAAATATTGAGAGGCATATCAAATTTCTCTGGTCACAAGGAATAAATTGGTAAGTCTAATATTCGTAACTTTACAAGGCAGCACTTTTTTACTTTTGCATTAATCGTATAAATCTAGTTTTTGGAATAAATGAATTATGTTTGCGCATCCGATACAACCGGGAGTTGTACGCACCTCTATACAGAGCCAAAATTGTCGCACTGGATTAGAGTTGCTAGACTCCGTTGGGCTGGACACGTAAGACGGATGGACGAGGACCTTATATCAAGAAAATTCGTGAATGTGACACCGGAGGGTAGGAGAAGAGTGGGACGACCCAGAAGAAGATTGCTGGAGACGTGCGGGTGGGGTGGTGGAGACTGGCCCAGGACAGAGGTGCATGGGGACAATTCCTGGAGGAGGCCAAGTCCCTTGACGGGCTGTAGCGCCTATGATGATGATGAATTATGTTTGCATCATTATTAATCATATACCTTCTAAATCTATAGGAGTGAATGAAAATGAATATTGTTAATCCTTTCTTAGATTTTCCCTTAGTTACCTAATCATTCCCCATCACTTACCTAATTATTGACCACACTTACCTAATTATTAAATATACTTTTTGAAATACAGGTGAATGATGCCTCTCTAAAGTTGATTTAAACGAAAACACCCTCTTCACTTGGAATAGTCTGCCGTAGTGAATAAATGGTTAAATGCAGTTATCTCGTGAATGATTCCTCAAAGAAGTTGATTTAATCGAGAACATACACAATTGTACGAGATACCAAGAAATCCACATCTTTAAAATTCCGAAAGTATTAGAGTCCTGAGCTCCCAACTTCTTCACAGTGCGCAGATGGCTTGGGAGATGATCACAGTACACTTAACTCATTTTGGCCATTTTACGACTTAAAAATTATTCCTGTGACCATAAGTTTCAGAATTTTCATCAAGGAACGTTCATATAATATTTCATACAATATTATTGATTTGAACAAGTGTTTTACAATAATCTGAATTCATTTGATAGCATGTTGAGAGGACCATTTCCCGTGTTTTCACAAAATTAAGACTATCGTATCTAGGCTACATTTATACATTTTAAAATATCGGCTTCTAAATAAAGTATAAGGCCTCCTCTTTGCCCTATGTATCGATCCCTCTTTTCTGTCTCCATTCATCAGTTCTATTTTTCTCTTCATTCATCAATTCCTTTTTGAACTGACCGTTAATCACTATCTTCTTGCTGTGTCCATTCATCAAATCCTCACAGCTCTGCATTTATAATTCCTGTTTTCTCCATTTCATTCCATTCATCAATTCCCTTTTCTTCGTCGATTCTATTAATGCTTTTTTGTTTTCTCTATAGATTTGTCAATTTTGGTCTACATATCATCGGTCTACATAGAAATAAATGACGTTGTCTTCTCACTGTTTTATTTTTTACCCAAACCGGTTTCAACGCAACAGCGTCATCATCAGTGGCACATCCCACCCGTACAGTGTAGACTTAGCCTCTACGTTGTACGGATGAGATGTGCCACTGTTGATGACGCTGTTGCGTTGAAAACCGGTTCTGGTCAAAAATAAAACAGTGGGAAGACAACGTATTTTATTTCTATGAGAAATCTCGTCTCACAACATCTTATTATCACATAAGTACATATCAGTCTTCATTTTTGTGCAAACTTTCAGTAAATTCAATAGTTTTCAAGATACCGGAGAGGAGGAAGGGTGCGAAAGGATACACAAAAATACTGACATCAAACACTCGTTAATACAGTTTTCACATAGGGTCATCGACTTAAAGAACCAGGAAAACCCCGAGGTATTGACCTTGATTATAAAAACGGGAAAAATATAGCGCTGCCTTCAGCTTAGGATGTTCAGCGAAGTTGTAAGGACACGAGGATAGGGTCAACATCTGGAGAAAAGAGGGACGCAACAACAGCATAGGTTGGACAGTGATTTCAGACAGAAGAAACTAATGAGTCGTCGAGAAGCTAAGTGGTCTGTCATTTTAGCGACCTGGATATATAACTGGAACTAGTGTGGCAGCTGGATAGAATTATTGTTCTATTAACAGCGTTGCCAAAACTAGCCCCCTTCTTACTCTGGACAAAGTGGTACCTACCCCTACCATTCCGGACCCTACCTACTGATACCACCCTATTTGCATGTATACCCACTACGCGTATACTTTTTTTCGTGTGTGGGGGGGGGGGGGGAGGGGGGAATTACCTGAACTAAAAGGGTTCGACAACTTTTGTTACCCGGCTGCACCTAACTCCGATTCCATCTTGCGTACGGTAGATAAGTTCAGCACTTTATTGCAGGATAATAAATCAAAATTGTAATATAAAGCAAGAAGAAAATTAGAGGCAAAAAAATAACAGAAATTAAACTTATATAAAAAATTATATTTTTTAAATCATTAATGTAAAAAAATATCAATGTATAAAAAAAATTGTATTTTTTAAACCACTAATAAATATTTATGGATGTATCAATTAAAAAAAAAAAAATGTAAATATTTTTCATATGTATACGTATACTATTATAGCAGAAATGTATATGCATATTGGAGAATTTTTTTTTTTCTATACGCAAGTCGGAATCGAGGTCTAATACGGTCAGGTAACAAAAATGGCTGATTCTCTTTAAACCAAGTCATAAAAAGAGTGTACGCATAGTGGGTATATTGCGTGCACGCATTCTGGGTATACGCAAATAGGGAGATACGTTACCTACTATGTTTCACCAGCTGGACCCTAACCTTCTATAAGACGATAAAACTTTTCTTATGAAAATCATTCCATCTAATTCCTAGCCTTGTGTCATATAAGCTAGGATGTAGGATGATCATGAGCCGATAAATTGGGAATAAATATCGCCTCCTGATAGAGAGTCTCTATCCCAATCTACAGTCCCTGCAACAACTGAAGAAGAAGCGACTGTATTCAGTCACAAAATGCAAAAAACAAGAAAAACTATAGTAAAAGGTTTGACTACTATTCATCTTCAATTTCCCGGAATGACAAACCATTTTGCTTCTCGATGACTCCAACAGAAATGTATAGAGAGAGATACTGACCAGTGTCGACGGTGACATCAAAGAGCTTGGCGACCAGGTTGCGGCCGCGGGCCAAGAACAGAGATCCCCTGTCGGCCCGGGTCAGCAGTCCAACATTGACGAGGATCTTGTGACAGAGCACGTCAATGTCCAGCTCGTTGGAGACGTCTCGGATCAGCTCCATGAAGAGTTCTCCTTCGTCGAGAAGACCCAGTCGCCGACGCCACTCCCGCCATTCGCGAGGTCTGCAACAACTCAACATGTCATGGAGTCAGAAGGCGTGGTTCTGGACGGGATAATAAGCATTATATTGGGAAGGAAATTTGGGATTGAAGAATCATTATTTTTTTTTTTCTTGCAATTCTTCCAGAAGTTTCGCTTGTTTCTTTAAGTGAAAATTCTTTAAGAATTGCCTAGGGAAAAAACATCAGCTAGCTTCCAAGAAACACACAGCAGCTTGGCAGCCCTGGGTCAAAGGGAGAAGACCCAGTAAAGACTCCTCCAGCCAATCCTTAAACTGCTTGTATATAGCCGATGAATCGTGGCAGCTAGGGATGAGGACTGGTTCAAGTGGTAGGGACGCGGTGGTGCCAAGACTTACACTCCCTCACTTTACCCTCACAACCCTCGCTGCTATGATTCACTAGTGGCACTTAATTAGAGAGAAGTGGAGGAGAGGGAAGAACGGGGCCAGATAATGGGTCGTATGGGAGAAAAGCAGACCCTCCCCCACCTGTGACGTACGGCTTCTGTTCATAAAGCCTCCTCCACCAAATCCTACTTTTGTCTGAATACACCACTGGCAAAGAAGGACAAGATAGGAGAGAGTAGAAATGAAGCTAGATACAAGAACATCGAAGATAGATCGGAGGAAGCTGAGACGGAGATGTAATAAACCCCATCCACAACTTCGGCCTGTCTCAGCAACTGACTTTTTTTGACAATATGTGATGATATAATAACCAACATAAAATATATATGCAGGAAAATATATATATATACACAGTAAAACCCTTCTTAGTTGGAAGTATAATGATGGCCTCCAGCTGGAAGTATAATGATGGCCTCCAGCTGGAAGTATAATGATGGCCTCCAGCTGGAAGTATAATGATGGCCTCCAGCTGGAAGTATAATGATGGCCTCCAGCTGGAAGTATAATGATGGCCTCCAGCTGGGAGTATAATGATGGCCTCCAACTGGAAGTATAATGATGGCCTCCAGCTGGAAGTATAATGATGGCC
This sequence comes from Aradus depressus, assembly GCA_963662175.1. NCBI lineage: Eukaryota > Metazoa > Arthropoda > Insecta > Hemiptera > Aradidae > Aradus > Aradus depressus. Next base: position 5,137,506 of record OY759222.1, read on the forward strand.
TCCAGCTGGAAGTATAATGATGGCCTCCAGCTGGAAGTATAATGATGGCCTCCAACTGGAAGTATAATGATGGCCTCCAGCTGGAAGTATAATGATGGCCTCCAGCTGGAAGTATAATGATGGCCTCCAACTGTAAGTATAATGATGGCCCCAAGTGGAGTCAAGGTCCACGCCGTAGATTTTTCGTGAAAACGTCTTTGCGCCGTTTTTTAATTTTCTTTTCGATGTTGCTGTAGCTCTTGCATTTGCTCGCCACTAGACTTTTTAGGTTTTTAAAATTCCTTTTGATGCGAGCTTTCCTCTGATTTGCGTTTTCTACAATTCCGCGCATATTTACGATTCATATGAAACGACTTCTTTAATTTTGTTTGCAATTTTCAATTTAATACCGATTTTTACATATATTTCGGCGAATATTTTTATTGTTTCACTCTGAGTCCTAGTAGTGCTCCTCAAGCTCTTTACAATGACACCCGAATCAACGTCCTATCTAAACGCGTTATCACGCTACACTAATTTCTAATTTTACACAACGCTAATTCGCAACAATCAACCGCCGGCGCCCACACTAGCCCGATAACGTCACAGGCAAAACAAACACTGCACAACAAACACGTAAAGACATGCTCTATCCATTGTGACCTCAACCGTTGTTAGCGCATTATTAGTCTCTTAGTTATTAGCGATTGTATTTTGTAACACAAGAAAGTTTGACCGGCTATCACTGTGCTTAACGAGCGAATAGACGTTTTCACGTCAAAATAAAACAATGAATACTCCAAAAGAGTTACGTTCCCGCGAGACATAGGAATGCTTTATGAGGCTCCTCAAAGAGAGAAGTCCAGTTGCATGATAACAACTTATCTCAATTGAACTTGATGAGACAGAAAAAGGAAGCAGAGGTAAAGGTGGGGTTATAGACGCAACCCATCTGCCTCAACTTTGCTCGTTCTCTTGGCGCCTAGAGAAGTGTTTTATGAGGCTCCAGAGAAAACAGAGAAGCTGTGGGTGGCATGAAAACGACTTCATCACAACTTGACTCAACAGTACTTAGTGGAAGTAGCTCTAAGTCAAACACAGACAAAGTACGGGCATTCTACTAAACCACAGCCAATAAGCAGAATGGCTACCGTGCGCAAGTACAACAACTGACTTTACCAATCTGGTGGTTCAATGAAAAGGAATCAACTCTACCTCAACAGGTGGGTGAGTGGCCTCTCGGGAGCAGCCCGGCCTCATCTGGGCTACAGGGAGGGTACTGTGGAAGAATTGGTTGTAGCCATTACCGCGGACTTCAGCAGTTGTAGGCTCATCCATGGCTTTTAGTTAACTTGAAAAAACCTGCTTCTTTGGCTGACATATCAGCATTTCCTTTTCTTTCATACACAAATGTTATATAACAGGTTTATATAAACGCTTACCTTGGAGTATTGTGAGAGTAGTTTAGACATGGACCAAACAAAAGTCTATAGTGTCTAAAATAAAAAGTGTAAAGTGCAAGTGGTTAGAACAAGCGGAATGTAGCAGAGGCAAGCAGGCGTTCGAATGGAACCAGCAGAGTGAATCCGAAAGAGGACGGTAGAAGAAGAGGCAGATGGACAGGGGAGTCGTGGACCCATTCAAGGACAAACATACCTGGTGGGTGAGCGGGACCTCTTGAAGGGGGAGGCAGCCAGCCAGGATGTGGCCAACTCTGAGGTGAGGGAGGGTCGCCTGGCCCGGGCGGACAGCCATCTCTCGACCAGGTCCGGCCGACGGTCCAGCAGGCAGAGCACCTCCTCGTCCCCAATTCGTCACAATTCGCTGCAACAAACGACAAACAATTAGTTATGAAAAGTTGTTTTTGACTGAGTTGGATATGTTTATCGCGGGGTATAGGGATCAGATGTGGAAGACCTGAAAAATGCAGAAAGAATAGAGGAGCTTATTTGAAAAATCTGGACGGTGATCGGAAGAGCCAAGGAGGATCAAGTCGTCGGTGAATCACCGGCAATGTAATTCCTCACAACGAATTAATCAATTCACTTTTCGCTCCCCCTTAAACCAATCAACCGTTTGTGCTGAAATTCAATATTTGACTTACATAAATGTTCCTAAATCCTCATACTAAATTTTGTATAGATAAATTAATTACATCGGCAGTTATTAGAGTTTTTGTGTTAAGCCTCTCTCCTAATCCCCCTCTTCCCTTTGGTCAATTTGACTGAAAATCAATAGGTGTCATCGTTAGAGAGTTGTGAATTCATATATAAGATTTCGTGTCGATACATTCATTCTATCAGGAAATATCGTGTTCACAGTCTGACGGGCAGACAGAAATTTGAAATCTGGAGGTCGGAAAACAAGAAATTCCGTTGAAAACACGGCATCGAATTTTTGACCGATTACATAACTTTCCTCATACTCGGTACAACTGGGGAAGTAGAAGCTACAATGGATAGGTCATTGCTTTGATGACAAAATGTCCTCACCGCGGAGATAGCTAGAAGTCTGTCGGGAGTAGCAAGACTTCATGATGGGAGTCGGTGAAGCAGAAGGCGTTACAGTCCCACATTAGACCGCTTATGGATAAATTTAACGCCGGTGCACAGGACACCCTCGACAATGACTGGTAGCGGCGGCAAAAGATCACCCGGGTTCATAGACGATTGAGCAACCCATTGAGTGATAGAGAGCTGGCTAAAAGGTTTTGCATTTTGGCGCATGCCCTCTTTCAAGGTTTTTCCCAACCCTATAATCCCCATGGCACCCCAGAATGCAGCATTTTCACAGGAGAACTTTTCACACTACTGTAAGCCTTTATATTCACATCCCATTCACAAAATTCCAAATTTCTTATTTTCACGGATTCTCTTAGCTGGATTCAGGCGATTCAAAATGTATGATTCAAGAAATTCACTCATGGCATTCAAAATTAATTAAAACACAGAAAATATTAAAACTAATTTGGATCCTGTCTCATGTTGGCATTCCTGGGAACGAAAAAGCAGACAATGCCGCAAAAGACGCTGCACTCTCCCCCTTATTGTCTCAACAAACAGTTAACAAAGCACAAGACCTTTCGACCTACTTGAGAAGAAAAATTGAACAACACTGGAACAAGGAATGGACTCAGATGGAAGACAACAAACTCCGAAGAATAAAAGAAGAAAACAAGCCGTGGAGACCTCCAAGCACCATGAACAGACGAGACACGGTGATCATCACAAGACTAAGTAAGGACTTGGACATAGGAAACTGACACATTCCTGGCTACTTGTTGGACTTGAACAGCCGACATGCTCCTGCAACCAAGACTACACAGAGCTCACAGTACAACATATACTGACTAACTGCACAAACTACACCACATTAAGAAACAAATACAAACTACCGACTGACATGAAAAAACTACTCCAAATATCCCAACTACTAATACAACGGACTCATCCACTTCCTTAAAGATGCAAAACTCTAAGAGAACAATAGTCGTCGCTAATGACCCTGAAGTCAATGCGGCGTTAAATTAGTAAAAAAAAATGGTATCCTCTTAGATTTTCATCTCACTTTAACCAAACTAAAATGAAATAACTAGCAAGTATAACCAACATTCTTTCAAAATGGGAGAGGGCTTAAATCCCACATGTTTTTGGCTAATCCTAATTTATGTACATTAAATATACTGCTTAACTAATGTTTGTATTTAATGCTCACTATGCCAATATTATTACAAATTATTAAACCCTACCTAATGCTTTATGAGCCCCTCCCCCCCAAACTCGGTAAACTTGATAAACTGTTCATAAATTCATCACAGTTAATTTGACTTCAACTGAGTTTTGCCAATTTCTGTTGATAAATTAATTATGAATTTTGAAATTATACTGATTTCCTGACTTTTAACAAGAACGGAAATTCAAGGCAGTAAATATATACATATTTAACAAGTTTACATTTTCAAAAGTAAGAGTATATTTATAGTTTTTTTTTTTTGAGCTTTTGACTCATCAAGCCAGACTCTACTGTAGAGTCCTAATTGCCTTTGACGGTGGACCCAAACACTTATTAATTTTCAGCCAAATCACTTATAAGTGGGGGAGGGTTTAGAGTGAGAGAGGTAACTTAGTTGGAGAAGGCTCAACTCAAAAATTCTAATAACTGCCGTTGTAATGAATGTATCTACACAAAATTTCATATATGAATTGAAAAACCCATAAGGACAACACTTATTAATTTTCAGCGGAATCGGCAGAAGGAGAGGGGCTCAATTCAAAAATCCTAATAACTGCCCATGTAATGAACTAGCAGTAATACCCGGCGTTGCCCGGGGAACTTTGACTTTTCTCCCAATATCTCCTATAAGGCTATTCAGTTCCTCGACAGTACATTCATGATGTTATAATTTTCAATTATTCATACGGAATAAGGCTTATAGTCCTTCAACTGTAGTAACGCTAGCTTTGGAGCTAAAACTAATTTATTCAAAAAGATTTCTCATTAATCGTTGCAATGGTTTTCGAGTTACAAAGATTGCGTGAGTGGATGCTGGGATGGACCAGGGGTTGATTAAAAAATAGACAACCTTCCGGTAGATAAAACTTATCTATTCAAAAAGATTCCTCATTAATCATTGCAGTGGTTTTTGAGTTACAAAGATTGCGTGGGTGGATGCTGGGATGGACCAGATATTGAGGTACTAATACACCTATAACCTTCCATAGACGATGACGAACAAATTTAAAAAAAAATTAATCAAATCCATCAAGCCGTTCGTGAGTTATAGCGGTACAACGCACAGACATTTTCAGCTTTATACATATATATATGATTATACTGTTCGACAAGGGTAAGTTTTCTTATACGAAAATACGTTTTTCTGAAGGACTTTCATGCGGGAAATTCAAATCTGAAATCAGAAATTCGCCATCAGGCACAGTTTTTTATTTATACGAGAATATTTGTCTAATTTAACTGAAATTTTTAAGTCTGGGATAAAGATAACAACAGTTGGCAACAATGAATTTTGTCTTGCATTTGTTTTCATTTTCAAGAGTTGACATCCCGTTGCAAATAGATTTATGTTAGTTAATAAGCAAGTTATTGTTAATAATTATTAAACAAAAAATTATTTATGTTTATTTCTTTCTGTTTGCAAATGATAGAAAATTTGATACAGAGTTACCATGTACTTGGATGTAGAATGTCTGTGAAAATGTATTACTTGTTTTCTTATATTTTCTTTCGGCCAAATTTAGGAGCTGTAAGCGAGAAACACGGTGAACGCTTTAACCAAGACTGCATGGAAAGAAGGTATCAGGGACGTTGGGACTGTGATGGGGAGATAGTGCATGCAGTGGGGTCAGATAACATAAGAAGAAAGGCCGTTCTCATGTACATTTATAAAAGACACTATTCTTGTATGAACATTCAATGTTATAATATTAGTAGCTTTTAAGAAAATTGAAAAATTTATTATCACAGGCAAAATATTGACATTTAAGAAAAACTACTTGTATATTCATAATCAGCATCATCAAATTAAGCAATAAACACTAAAAAAACTAACATAAACAAAAACATCAGGGCCTAACAAACATGGGGGTATCAAGATTAGAAAAATATAATGGGTGATCGATTAAAATTATATATAGGTACATAAATATACATTCACTCATACAACTCCACATAAATACATATATACATCCTAATACATTCACATACATATACACATTGATGAACGACAAGGAAACTTACTATGAATATAGATGGTTGAGGAGAAGGCATGAAGACTGTGAGGTCTTACGTTCAACTAAGGGTACAGAAGGGTAGAGGGTAACAGATAATAAATCCGGGGAAAACCCCAGTTAACGGGACTTAAATTTGAAGAGAACTACTTACTGGCTAACAGATATTTTACTATGTGACGAAAAAAAAATAAAATAAAAACTCTATAATTATATAAATAGTAACATAATTTAACTTATTAATTAAATGAAGAATTTTAGACAGAAGTGACACTAACCGAAAATGAAATAATACATAATAAAGAATAAATAGACACACAATGAAATTAATCTAAATTTTAAATATTAAATATAATTGGAGACAGAACTATGGATTCAGCAGTTTTGAAGCAAATTGGCATAAATGTTGCTCAGGTTATTGGTATCAGTGAGAAAATTGACAGTATTTGAGGTTTTGGCAATATACACCATTTCCAGTGTCAGCCTTTTATAGTAATTGATTTCTCTGTCGAGAATTTTGGTGTTAGCGAAATCAAACTTATGTTTGTTCAGGCTATGGTGTTTGATTAGGGCGCTGCAATTATCGGAGTCAGTTTTTGTTCTACAATCATACTCATGCTGGTATAATCTCTTTTTTAAATATTGAGATGTCATGCCAACATAAGATGATGAACAATCTGAACAGGGTATCTGATAGATGAGGTCAGACTGGTTGTTTTTTGGGGTAGGTTCTTTAATTTGGGAGAATAGTGACTTGACAACTTTAAAATTTTTAGGAGCAATCCTCACACTATCAAATTTTAGTATTTTCATTAATCTTTCAGTCAGTTGTACAATATAAGGGATAGAAAAATATTTAAAATTATTATTGGTGGGTTCTGGGTTATTAATGAGCGTGATAGGGTTGTTTAATATTATTCTGTCAATGGTTTTGCATGGGTAGCCATTTTTTCTTAAAATAGTTTTGATGTTATTTAAATTATCGTTATGGTAAGTTGTAGAACTGAGTCTTTGCATTCTATTGATCATTGCAGTGGCAAAATTGATTTTTTGGGAAAAGGGGTGATGAGAATAAAAATGAAAGTATCTGTCAGATTTAATGGAATTGATATACCAATTGGTAGATATAGAGCCATCATCGTTTCTAATAACTAGGGTGTCCAGGAAAGGGAGGCAATTATTATTTTCAAGCTCATAGGTGAATTTTAACCTGGGGTGAAAGGAATTAAATAAGTCAAGGGTCTGTGTCAAAAGATTATATGGAATGCAGGTACAAATATCATCTACAAATTTGAATAAAAAAGGAATTTTATAGGGTAGTTTAGGAATAATAGAGTCTAAGAGTTTATTCATAATGAGATCAGCCAGAATGGGACCCAGACTACTCCCCATGGCAGTGCCAAATATCTGTTTGTAAAATGTATTATTATATACGAAGTATCCATTAGTGCAACAAAGTTCAACTAACTCAATAAATGTACATTTAGGAAGGGAAGTAAATGATTCTATTTTTGACCAGTTGTCTTTTATAATGTTCAAGACATCATCTTGATACCCCCATGTTTGTTAGGCCCTGATGATGATATGAAATATATCGAAACGTTGGCATTTGAATAGTGTTTTCTTCATTGACTGACCCTCAATACCCCCAGAATTTTGAATTCTACAGTCGCTAGCAAACATCTATAAACAAAAACTTGATCAAATTTTGTTACGCAGTGAATCGACTCTAAATTGTGAGGATTTAGGAGCCCCAATGTGCAAGTCAACTATTGAATATTAGCGCAAACGGTCGACTGGTTATTTAATTGATTAATTTGTTCTGGGGAAGAACATTGCAGATGATTCACCAAATTATTTATCTTGAAATTTATCTAACAAATAAATTTGTTGAAGAAATAAAAAGTGTGTAGAAAGAATGAAATGGAAGGGTGGGGGGAGGAAGCAAGCTGTCAATTTCAGTGTGCCAGACTGGACGAAATTCAATAAATGCCCCCCCCCCCCCCCCCCCCCCCCCCCAACCCCGAACCACCCTCCATATGTGGACATCAGGCTAACCGGATTTGGGGGGGGGGGGGGGGGGAGGGTCGGCCCTCCCCCCGGAATGTTCCATAGGGACCTTTTTTATCTTTTGGGGAGGGCCTACACCCCCTCTAGAGGGCCTTCAACCCCACCTTATATAGAAGGCAACCTTGTTGCTGTCGGGGAAGACAATAAACTGATACCATTATAACAAGCATTTGACGTTTATCTATCTAAGTCCTGGAGTCATTTTCAGGAGGGGGGGGGGAGGGGGGGGGGGGGGGGCAAATGCACTTTTCGTCCTGGAACCATGACATTTTCAAGAAATGTTTGACATTTTTTTTTTTTTTTTTTTTTTTAATGAATCATGCCCAGGCTTTAACTACGAGGTCATATTGTCTCCTACCAGAGCGCTCTTTCGTCACTCTGGTGGACATGAGCCCGACTCTTCTATGGAGTCCTAAATTTTGCCTACCCTAAATTTTTATTCACCTAGGGCAGGGGTCTTTAACGAGTTCCTGACATCGTACAGGCTCAAGACCATCGCTTAAGGTCCCATCCGAGAGACGGCCTGCTTAAGTTTATTTTACCTCCCAGATTCGTATTCATTTATTTAAAGCCACAACTATGTAAAAAATGCACAACCAGCGGCTGGGCTGACATGTAGGTACTATCCAAAAATAATAAAAATAAATATGACATGAGAGGCTTGAGAGAGGAAAAACAGCCAGCTGTGAACCTCATGACATCACCTCATAACAGATATCTATGTCAAACTCTCTGTAATCTTCTTGGGGGATTGTGGGGTAAAGTACTTAGGATTTTGCGAACTTCCGGATTGGTGTGTAAGTAAATTTTGGTGTAGAAACGTTGGTATAAATGTTTAATGCTTGTGTCTATGGGTGTGATGTTCAAGTCGCGGTGTAAAGTCTTGTTGCTAACGTATGGTGGGCATTGCGTGATCAGTCGGAGAGTCTTTACCTCCCAGATAAAATAAACTAAGGGCCTCGGTCGGGTTTCGAACCCACGTTCTTGAGCTCAGAAGACAAGCATGCATACCACTGAGCTACCGGCGCCCTCAATGTTTGACATTAACCGATCCAATGGATAAGGCTCTTAGATTATCTACAGAATCGACAAATATCCAATGTCTGATATGTTTATCTCTCTGTCCCCAAAATCCTCAAGAACCACTGAACGGATTATTATGAAACTTGGTTTGTAAGTTCAGTATGACATGTTAACTTGCAACTATTTTTGAAACTCATTGTTTGTCGAAAGGGTACTTATTATCATAACATTTTTAATGTCAATAAAGTATCTTCTTAACAAAATGTTAATAATTAAGTTTACATCCGAGGAAGCTTTGTGCAATTACTTGAAATGTTTCCTTTTTTTTTTTTTTTGGGCCATTTGAAGAATAAGCGCCAGAATTGTATACATTCGTAAGATATTCAGTGAAATATTGCAATTATTGCCGTTTTAATGAATGTATTGACACAAAATTTCACATGTAAATTAAAAACCCCATTAGGACGACACCTATAAATTTTCAGCAGAATTGGCCGTAAGGAAGGGGTGAATCAGAGGAATAGCTCAACTCAAAAACCCCAATAACTACCGATGTAATTAACATACTGACATGAAATTTCATATTTAAAGTCAAAACCCAATGAGGACATAACCTGTCAAATTTCAGGGAAATCAGCTTAAATTTAAAATCCTGGCTTAACAAAACTGGCGATATAATGAATTTATCGACACAAAATGTAGTATGAGGATTTAGGAGCCCCTATGTAAGTCAACTGTTGAATATTAGCGCAAACGGTCGTCCGGTTTTGGAGGGGGAGCGAAAAATTAATTGATTAATTCGTTCTGGGGAAGGACATTGCCGGCGATTCACCGACGACTTTTCTTCAGTGCCGGGCTCCAAATCATGCAAAGAGCCTAAAGTTTAGGCCGGAGTCATGGAGGGTGTGACAGCGAAACGTTCAAGAACGAGCACTTCAAAATAATAGGATAGTCACCTATTCAGGTCAACAAGTTTTATCATCCCCCAGAAGTTATTAAGTTTTAATAAAATTTTGGAAACGCATACAAAAAGAAAAGTTATAGAGAATCAATGGCCCATTTATCAGGGTGTTGGAGATGATTGGTTTTAGGGGAAATTCGAAGTCCCACTTTCCGGAGAAGTTGGGCTCCGTTGAGTAAGAAGTTGGAAGTCAGCCAAGAAGATTCTTTGGCAAGTGGCAGAATCCATACTGTCCAGATCAGTTTTTCCCTCCGAGCAAGCATAAACTAGCAATTTACATTTTCAGCTCTAAAATCTAAGTTTCCGCTCTCCCCCTAAACTAAGTTTTTGTAAAACTCTCGACAGATGAATTTATCTACTCAAAATTTAGTGTGAGGATTTAGAAGCCCGTATGTAAGTCAACTATTGAATATTAGCGCAGACGGTCGACTGGACTTGGAAGGGAAGTATGAGGTGTGTTTCGCGCAATTTTTTCGTTGTTGTGTTGGTAAACATGTCTAAAAAGTGTATATACATTGTTAGCCAAACCGGATGTTTAGTCTGCTGTCAGCTGTCAAAGAGGTTACATGTGTTTTGGTATGATCGACGATTATTTATTTGTCTACAAAATGGATCAGAGAATTTTCATTAAATTTTGCTACAAGAATGGAATAAAGTGCAGCAAAGTTTTAGAAATGTTAAATATTGCTTTTGGTGAGTCTGCTATAAGTAAAACTAGGGTTTACGAGTGGTATAAAAGCTCGACAAGTGCGGTCGAATGTGAAGGTCATGCTCACTGTGTTTTTCGATTTTAACGGCAAAGTGCACCATGAGTTCTTACCAAAAGGTCAAACGATCAATACGGAGTACTACCTACAAGTGCAACGCCGTTTGCGTGAAGCCATACTAAAAAAAACGCCAGTATTTGTAGCGAAACAATTCATAGCTATTGCACCACCATAATGGACCTGCTCACACTTCATTGCTTGATTGTGAATTTTTGGCCGAAAACAACACTGTAAAGATGTCTCAGCCTCCATATTTGCCAGACATGGCTCTGTGTGACTTTTTTCTGTTCCCAACAATAAAGAGAACCTTAAAGGGCCGTCATTTCACAAGCATACATGAGATTAAAAGCGCATCGCTGAGAGAGCTAAATGCTATCCCAAAGATCGAGTTCCTGAAGTGTTTCGGGGATTGGAAGAAGCGCTGGCATAAGTGTATAATATCTAATGGGGACTATTTTCAAGGGGATAACATTGATGTAGACGAATAAATAAAATTCTTGTCAAAAACCAAAAATGCCCGTTATTTTTTGAATTGCCAATGTTTCACCAACAATTTTTTTAAATCTTTTGCACATACCCAGTTTTCCAAATAAAAGTTTTCATTGTTGTTGTTTTTTTATCTCGAATTTCCAAACAACTCGTCCATCTTACATGCATTACAAATTGATAAGAAAAGAAAAAGAAAAGTTAAAATATGATAAAGACAGGAGGTAGTTTTTCAACAGTTTAGAGTCAATAAAAAATCTAAAGGCACTGTGCCTTCAGAGAACTCAAAAGATAGATGGGCTGTCTTGAGTCTAAAGGGGCTCAAAGGGGGTTAAATTCAACCCAACAACCCTTTCAAAGTTGACCCAAAGGTTTCCCAGTTTTTTTTTTTTTTTTTTTTTCTTCTTGTGCCCTTTTCTTTAAGGAAGGTACACAGTATCTTTGTAGGGTATCTTTATATTCTATGTTGCCCTAACGTACGGAGTAGATGGGATTTCGCTCTTACCAAAGCTCCAGTTGAACCCAATCACTCTATAAGAGAAAAAAGTGCTTGGAAGAACATAGACATTGTATTGTACTCAGTTAGTAATGCACATCTCGAGAGCGCAATAATCAAGTAAGTGTTCTCTCTCCCTCTGAGACCAATATACCGATTAGGTTGAAAATCAATAGGCGTCTTACTCAAGGAGTTTTGAATCAACAATATTTCGTGCTGATACAAGTTAAAAGGTTTTTGAGTTCTGCCCCTTTCTCTAATCCCCCCATCCCTTTGGCTAACAATTTCATGTTAGTTATTATTACTCATGCCCTGTCTTTAACTACGAGGTCATATCGTAGATCCCATTCCGAACAAACACAAAGTTTCAGATAATATTTTATAAACAATATGATAAATCATAAGAAAAACAAATCTTGAGCTCAGAGCCCCCCCCCCCCCCCCCCCCCCGGAACACCCCCGCGTGATACTCCCCTCAGTCCTACAACTAAATGGAGATGGAGGAGGTCACGCGTAACTTCTGGATCTGCCTAGAAGTGACTCAAGCCTACTGGGGACATCAAAACGCATCTTGTACTCTACCTCGAAGTATGCAAGGGAGTGGACTTTTCGTGACAAGCATAAAGGTTACAACTTTGTAGATATTATTATCTCCAAAACGGTTCTCCCATGAATAAATGTTATTCAATAATTTTTGTAGGAAATGTCCTAAGCTACACATGTGGTAATGAATGTTTTTTCTGTGAAAGTGACCGTTATCGAGGTATTCACAAAAAACTTTTTTTGTGACCTTTGACCCCGCGTGAAATTTTTAGCAGCACTTGGATCGATAGGGACTTTTGACATTTTGTTTAAAATCACAATATCAAGGTCAACTACCAAAATTTAGCTTTCCCGGTATTTTTCCAGAGAGCAATGTCTAATTTCTCTAGACTAGGCGTGCTTGCTTACTGAGCTAGAGATGGCGGGTTCGTAACCCGGCCAAGGCCCTTAGTTTATTTTATCTGGTAGATAAAATATTATTTTATCTGGCAGATAAAATATTATTTTATCTGGCAGATAAAATAAACATAAGCATGTCGTCCTTCGGATGGAACGTTAAGCGATGGTCCCATGCTTGTACGATGTCTGGTACTCGTTAAAGACACCTATCCTAAGTGAATAAAAATTTAGGGTAGGCAAAATTTAAAACTCCCACATTAGAGTCGGGCTTATGTCCACCAGAGTGACGAAACAGCGCTCTGGTAGTAGGCGATATGACCTCGTAGTTAAAGCCCTGGCATGAGTCATAACTAACTAAAGTATAAATATATACACACTAGTGTCCATGGCCTCATGTAAGCTCGTGTGAACTAAAGCATTGATGTTTCGCTACATTGGCTCATGGCGGTCGTGGGTTCGAATCCCGTACGGAGAGAGTTTTATATCAATTATGAAACTTTTTTTTTCGGGGTCATCATCCCCCTGATGTCAAAATAAAAGTGGAGCTACACCCCACCGCAGTCTAACAGCCCCAAAGACGAGATGCGTTGAAAAAAAATATATATATATTTTAAAAATGTTTATTTTGTTCTGGTGTAAGTTTTATTGTTTTATTTTAGCTTATATAAGCATATTGTTATTGTACATATGTTAATATAGACCCTGAAAAGGGACAGTGTCGGAAGCTTGAAGTACCTACTTCAGTATGTTCCTATATCGACCACAAACCTGATCTCTTCCTTCCTGTTACATCGTTGGTCAATTCTGCTACAAATTAATTGTTATTCAACCTGACAATCCTGTTTTAGTTATCTCCTTGTTTGTATTCAATTATGAAAGGCCCGTGAGAGAACTAACATTTTCCAGGTTTAAATATTCGACACTCGGGCAGGCTCGGTCCAGGTTTCTTCCACCTGTATTCTACAATAAACTGTACTTTACCTCAATAAAATTAATATTATCTTATCAAACAATAGCAAATATTTGGCTAGAATTCTTTTTCATTTTCCGGAGCTGTGAATATATGGTAGTAAATTTTCGTGTTGTAAAATGTCAAAAATACATTTCGAAAACACACTAGAAGGAAATAGAGAAAAACAATGAAAATTTTAAGTCGAGTAAGCAAACAGTGGCGCTGCCAAGTGGCGAGCCGCCAGAAACAATACGCACACTTACTTATTCTATACTCTGTATACAACTAAATATGAATCGCCTATACTCGGCGACACAAAATAAGCCGGGTAGGTGAAAATGCGGCATTGTCAATTCGTGCTTTACCATCTACTGGGTTGGGTACTGACTTCATATAGGTAGGAAAGGCCTGACGCTGGGGATAGTCAACGTGGCTCTCAAAGCGTTGTCACATATGGTGCTTTCGGGGCCGGCCAATCCCTGGTTCCAAGTGCGGCAACATGGCATATTTCCCGAACCGCCTTATTTCCTGTCGTAGGGTTTAGTTACAAAATCGGCCTATTTTGATCATTGTGAAATTTCCGCTTGGAGCACCTGTGAAAACTCTTCTGCACAAGGACACACCTAAGGTTAAAGGAGTTAAGATGATGTTGTACTTTATATAAGGAATGCAATTTAGGTTTAAATATTTTACGTATATGAAATGAAAAATAATATATAATGTATAAATATTTTTTTAAGAAAAATCGAAATAAATCCTGAGATAGTCTCATCGGAATCGACACTTAAAGCAATAAAAAATTATATAACTGCCAAAGTGTGAGGAATATTTAATATAAAGGTAGAGGGCGCCGGTAGCTCAGTGGTATGCGTGCTTGCTTACTGGGCTCAAGATCGTGGGTTCGTATCCCGGCCGAGGCCCTTACTCTATTTTGTCTAGGGAGTGAAATAAACGAGTAAAATTTTACATGTAGTATTCTTAGAGCGCAAATTGAAAAATACGCCTTGTGACATCTCAACATTTTGAACGGGAGGGGGGGTTGTGGGGGTAGGCCTAAATATAAAGATACCGGTAGCTCATTAATAATGGTATGATTATTATGAAATTTCACATGTAGTATTTTCAAAAGCCAATTGAAAAAAAAGGTGTGTGGCGTCACAAAATGTTGAACGGGAGGGGGGTTGTGGGGGTGGGCCTTAGCATAAATAATTTTCATTGGATTTTAATTTTAAATACGAAATTTGATGTTGATACATTCATTACATCGGCAGTTATTGGGATTTTTGAATTGAGCCCTCACCCCGGAACTCCCCCCTCCCCTCAGCCGATATCGCTGAAATTTGACTGGTTATGTCCTCCGTGGATTTTAATTTCAAATACAAATTTTGATGTTGATACATTCATCACATGGGCAGTTATTGGGATTTTTGAATTAAGCCCTCACCCCGGAACTCCCCCCTCCCCTCAGCCGATATCGCTGAAATTTGACTGGTTATGTCCTCCGAGGATTTTAATTTCAAATACCAATTTTGATGTTGATACATTCATTACATGGGCAGTTATTGGAATTTTTGAATTGAGCCCTCACCCCGGAATTCCCCCCTCCCCTCAGCCGATATCACTGAAATTTGACTGGTTATGTCCTCAGTGGATTTTAATTTCAAATACCAATTTTGATGTTGATACATTCATTACATCGGCAGTTATTGGGATTTTTGAATTGAGCCCCCACCCCGGAACTCCCCCCTCCCCTCAGCCGATATAGCTGAAATTTGACTGGTTATGTCCTCCGTGAATGTTAATTTTAAATACGAAATTTGATGTTGATACATTCATTACATCGGCAGTTATTGGGATTTTTAAATTCAGACTCGCTTATCTACCCATTCTCTTCCACCGGCTTCTATACTTCGATACTGAAACGGGGTTTGTTTGTATGTTTGTTCCAGCATCACGCCCAAACGGCTGGACGGATATTCATGAAACTTCACATGTAGCATCCTTTCAAGACCGATTGAATAATAGGCTAAGTGGCGTCCCAACATTTCGAACGGGAGGGGGGGTTGTAAGGGGGGGTAAGCATAAAAATAGTGCTAACTCATTAATTAATGGTCGGATTGTCATGAAATTTCATATGTAGTATTCTTGAAGGCCAAATAAAAAAAAAAGTGTGCGACGTCACAAAATTGTGAAAGGGAGGGGGGTTGTGGATTTTTGAACTGAGCCCTCTCCCCGGAACTCCCCCCTCCCCTCAGCCGATATCACTGAAATTTGACTGGTTATGTCCTAAGTGGATTTTAGTTTTAAATACGAAATTTGATGTTGATACATTAGTTACATCGGCAGTTATTGAAGTTTTCAAATTCAGCTTTCTGTTATCTACCCGTTCTCTTCGACCGACTTCTATATTAATAGAGCTGAAACGGGGTTTGTTCAAGCATCACGCCCAAACGGTTGGACCGATTTTCATGAAATTACACATGTACCATCCTATCGAGCCCAATGGAATAATAGGCTATGTGCCGTCCCAAAATTCCGAACGGGAGGGGGGTTGTAAGGGGGGCTAAGCATAAAAATAGTGCTAACTCATTAATTAATGGTCGGATTGTCATGAAATTTCATATGTAGTACTCTTAAACGCCAAATAGAAAAAATGAGTGTGTGACGTCACAAAATTGTGAAACGCGAAAATTTACATGTAGTATTCTTAGACCGCAAAATGAAAAATACGCTTTTTGACATCTCAAAATTTCGAACGGAGGGGGGGGGGGGGGGGAGTTGTGGGGGTGGGCCTAAATATAAAGATACCGGTAGCGCATCAACTAATGGTCGGAGTATCATGAAATTTCACATGTAGTATTCTTAAAAGCCAATTGAAAAATAGGCAATAGCAAAGTTTCTGTTTAAAAGCAATATTACAAAAGAAATAATAAATTCTGTGCACTGCCCTGTCAAACTATTGTTTAAACACAGATTTAGTGACAATATAAAGTAGTTATTATCATTATAGCATTTACTATTTTTTGTCATAAAACCAAACTTGAAATTTCCCACCTTGATGATTTTGAGCCATATATAATTATAAAATATATGTTAGGTATATTATACAAACTCAGGGGGTACATGGTGGATGGGCTGGGGCCCGCCCGGCAGATCTCCGCTCCTCTCGTCCCCAACCTCCATCAGGTTACCCGGACCATCTGAAAAATAATAAAATACAAAAAATATAGAAGACATATTTCGGTTATTAGCGATGATACAGGATGCTTCTTTATGAGGTGAATAAATTTGATATATTTTACAATTTGTTTCGCATTTTGTTAATAATCTTTTTCTACATGAGGTTTAAGAAAAATAAGAGGAATTCTGAACAAACACAATGTTTCAGATAATATCTTTACTATCAGTTTCTACACAAATCAAATTTTGAAATCTGGCATGAGGAGCAGTTCAAAATTGCTCAAAATTCGAAGATATTAAAAAATAGTGGAGCAAAGTGAAGGTGTTGAGGGTTGAAGTAGCTTGATATCGTTGTCGAGTATCAAAGAAAAAGGGATTTGACTGAAATGAGATCCCTTAGAGGACGAAGGGAGGCCCCTAATAATATCAGGCCGTGTTCTCTTTAGATTGAATCTAGGTCGCTTTGATGAGGAATGTCTTCTTTACTAGAACAAGATACAGCAGTCTGTGTTGGATGAAGCAGGGAGGTCTCCTTCCATATCTTTCAAAGTTTCTAACATAGAGATACTATAAACTGAAAAGAAAGTGAACCCCTGGTGGGAAAATTACGAATTAATCAGTTAAGTTTTCGCTCTCCCTCCAAAACTAACAGAACATTTGGGCTAAAAATCAATAGCTGACTTTCATTAGAGGCTCCTAAATCCTCAAACTAAATTGTATGTCGACACATTATTACATAGGCAGTTATTGGGGTTTATGACTCGAGCCCTGCCTTTGGTATCCCGTCCAAATATCTAATTCAAAATATCAAACGACAGAATATCTTACAATTAGCCAAAATATTTAATTTAAAAATACCATAGTGTATAATATCTAAAACTTAAATATCATATTCTGTAATATCGATTTAATAAATTATCATGACTCACTTACATACAATCAGTAACAAAAATTTTCGGACAATTTATAATTTTGTTTTTCTTTTGCAGTTACACATAGTTATATGGCAAAATATTTAATTCAAGCAAAGTTTTGAATTTCGATATCATCAATCATTTCAAAACGCCGTAAAACAATTAATTAAACATTTACAGCTAATAGGAAATTTTGCATTAATAATTGAAGACAAGAAATTCACGTAACAAAATTTTCTGGACACCTGTTGTTTGTTTTGTAAACAAATGCGACTCTGATCATGATCTTTAATCCCTTCTCAACCAACCGCTAATGCCGAACAAATAAAATGTGTTTATATCCTTCTATTACTGCATTCAGTAGTTATTTGTATTTCCTGCTGTCAAGATGGGTCGAACATCTTTTGAAGTTCAACAGATAATCATTTTTAATTATGAAAAAGGATTAAGTGTCCGCAAAATCGGTGGTATGGTAGGCCGAAGTAAAAGCACCGTAGCCGATGTAATTCGAAGGTATAAGCACGAGGATCGGATAGATTTGAAATCTTCCTCTGGCCGTCCAAGAGTATTAAACGACCGAGAAAGGTGTAGCGTTGTCCGGAAAATTAAAAACAAGCCCTCGAGGAGTGCACCTCAGATCGTCGCCGAGGTATACAGAGAAACGGGAAAGAAAGTTCACCCACAAAATATTCGAAGAATTCTAAAAGAAGCAGGATATAATGGGAGAGTACCAAAAACCGTTTGTGAGTGAAAAAAATATAAAAAAAAGATTGAGCTTCGCAAAAGAGTTCCAGAATCATTCAGAAATGTTTTGGAGTAATGTCATTCATCTGCGAGGTAAAATAAACTTAAGCACTCCGTCCTTCGGATGGGATGTTAAGCGATGGTCATGAGCCTGTACGATGTCAGGTCAAAGCGTTTGAGCTCTCACATAAACACACGCATGCAATTGATCTCTGATGTTCACACGATTACAAAATTTTTAGTACATATTATTATGTATACATATATTATATGTATAGGGAAGTAAACAAAAGTAAAGTAATAGTATATGTATACATATATTACATGGAAGTAAACGGACATGATCTGGAAACATTTATTTGTCGAAATATCGGAGAAAAAACGTTTAAATTAGAAAAATTGGGTACTTAGTTTCTTTAGAGGGAAGGTGGAGGGGATAGAGTAGGGGGAAGGGATGGTTTCTGCCGAGGGTCAGCGCTGCTGTCGCTCTCTTCCAACGTCATATCACAAAAATCTAGTTTTCTGACATTACATGACCTGAGATTTCTTTTTATGTTGTGAAGAGTTATAAGATACAAGAATATTTTATTATTGCGGTTTGTTCTATTGCAAGCAAATACTTTTGAATGTAAGTTTAATATATTTAGTCCCGACAGTCGCGACAAAATTTGGAGAAGGCGTAATGAGGAAAAAATTTAAAACCAATAGTAAAACATGGGGGTGGCTCAGTGATGGTGTGGGGGTGTATGGCGTCTAGTGGAATTGGTGAACTGGTTTTCATTGAAACCACCATGACTGGAAAAGTTTATGCCGAATTACTAAGGAGCAATTTGAAAAAGAGTGCTGAAAAACTTGGGATTTTACGGACTTTTCATTTTTACCAAGACAACGATCCGAAACACACCTGTGAATTGGTACGTACTTGGCTTTTGTATAACTGCCCTTAAAGTTATGAAACCCCCCCCAATCGCCCGATCTCAACCCAATTGAACACGTATGGGGTGAGCTCGACAGGAAAATTCGATTAACACCCATTGCTTCAAAAAACGAATTGAAACAAAAGTTATTAGAAGAGTGGGGTAAAATATCTCCAAATTTCACCAAAAAATTAGTTTCATCATCAATGCCGAATCGAATGAAAGATGTTATTACACAAAAAGGGTACCCAACCAAATATTAATTAACATTATGGTTTTTGAATTTGTGAAATCGTAAAAAAAACATTGAATTTATTTATAGTTGTTTACATTTTTGTCCGAAAATTTTTGTTACCTACATTACTTGTTATAAAATTTATTAAATTAAAATATTTATTTGTTCTAATCAAAGCTGTTTTTCCTTTATCCTAACCCACTTTTGAATTCTTATTCTTGATTGAAAAATGGCTTTAATTATTTTTTTAAATTATTTTTTATTACTTGTGCATTTAATTATTATAATTTTTTATTGAAAAATCAAACCGTCCGAACATTTTTGTTACTGACTGTAGTTCGAAATGGCATGTTTATGCCTAGTTTAATAAGTATGACTTGTTTTTCTCTTTACAATTATATTCAATTCGCGTAATGGTAAAGTTTTCCCCTCGTATATGTTTCTCCTAAAGCTCCTAACAAATTATCTCATTTGTACACAAAGGTTCTTAAGAAATTAAAAGAGTTGGAGCCTCATCTGAAGCCAAAGACTTTGATCGTTGACTTTGAACAAGCATTTATTTCTGCATTCATTATATCTTCGGATACTTCAACTGGATTTATTCGGTAAACTGCAATATTGTACTGTGCATTTTAAATCTTAGTCTTTAATTTTTTTTACTGGGCATTCAAATTTTTTACCGAGTGTTCTGAAATTCCTACTGCCTTATTATACCGTGTTATTGGATTAACTTATTGGGCAATACATTTTTAGTTATTCGGTTAAAATTGTATTTACAGTGTTGCATTTTACTATGCAATTGTACCTTAGGATCGTGGTTATATTAAATTATAATAATGTATTGTAGTATTCCTTATTTTATTTATTCAATATAAATTTGCCAGTTATAAAAATTATTCGACGTTTGTTTATTTTGTCGTTTGATATTTTTGATTTGATCTTTGGACATGGTGCCCTCCCTTTCTACTGATTCAGATTGAAATGAATAAATGTCCTCATAGGTCTTTGAATAAACATATCAAATTTCGTGTCAATACATTCATTAGGACGACCGGAAGTTTTTTTTTTTTGTTTTTTGTTGGGTGCACCTGATCCCCTGAAGGGGGGTCGGTCACATCACCCTGAAAGTCATTAGGTGTTGTCCCTAGAGGATTCTGGTTACACAATTAGAAATAAAATATCGATCCCTTTGATAAGATCCTTCAACACATAAAGTTATTCCTCTTAAATCTCTTTTTCTCTTAATGAAATCATTAAACATATTTTTATTTTTTTCTATTGTAAATATATATATATATATCATATTTGAAGATAAAATAAAGTTCATAACTGTTTGTAAATAAAAATTGTGTTATTTTTCTTTTTATATTCATTTTAACATTCCATTTCTACCCAATGAAATTATCATTATGAACTTGTTGAAAGATATCCTTGATTTGATACTAGTTAAAATTGACTTCATGTACATCGCCAAAAAAAGTATTCGCACACTCTTGCATTTTTATTTCAACAAAGTTCATAAGTTATAGACATATTCTACATTTAACAACAAATATATAGATGCAGTTAAAAAATTTTTAAAAATAAGTATTGTTAGCGCAACATTTAATTAATTTTTGATTTTTTGTAGAGGTATTTTTTCTTAAGTTTTCTTTCATTAATTATTCTAATAATTATTAATATTATTATCATAATAACTATGGTCAATATTACTCATGTAATTTATTCTTATGTTTATATTACATCATATTAACAATTTGTGGGAGGAGCCTATGAATGTGGGGGAGTGGGGAATAGTTCGTTTTATGACCGCTGGTCAGTGTTGGACAGATAGTCTTCCATGGTCCTTCAGCCTGTTGACAATAGGGCACTCCTCAAGGCCATCAACCCTCAGACTCTCGTCAACCCTGATCGCCTTTCCGTGGACCTCTGAAGTCTGGTACCTGGCTCATATCGTGTGACGGCGTCCTCAGCCTACTCCCAGATCTTCTCGGCCTTGTTTGGAGATCAGTTCATCAGCCCATCTTCCACATTCACCCCTCCACATCAGGAGAGTTAACTTTGTTTATTTTTGTTTTTCCTTTTAACTACGCCGACTGGCCCTTGTATTTGAAATGCAATATAATTATATTATTTTTCAAAATCTAGTCTATGTTATTTATTAACAAGTATACTTAAGAAAATGTAAGAAAACTAATTTTTCAAGGCAAAAAAAGTATTGGTAGAGAAGTAATTGTGATAATATTTTGTTTTATTAAGCATTGAAAGGGATTATTGAGATGATTGAATAGGAGGTTGAGGATTAGGAACATTGTTGCTATACAAATATGTTGTTGTCATCAGTTTAGTTCATCTAGTAGTGAGAGATGGGTCGGAAATCACAAGAATTAGATTCTTCTACAAAAGATCGTATAGTAGAATTGTTTAAGCAAGGTATGAGTTATCGTGATATAGGTACAGTGATAAATCGTCCTCACTCGACAGTGCAGTATATTGTGAAAAAGTTTAAAATGGGTACTACGGACAATAACAAGCATTCAGGAAGACGGAAGGCCCTCTCCACCCGACAGACACGACATCTTGTTCGAAAAGTAAGGAAAAACCCATCTATTAGCGCTCCAGCACTAGCCGCAGACATCGCTTCATCCTCAGGGACAGTGGTTACAGCCCAGGCAGTGAGGAACCGCCTCCATGACGTCGGCTTTAGGAGCAGAGCAGCCAGGAAGAGGCTCGAGTTTGCCCTTAAATATAAGGATGAGCCGGTAGAATTCTGGAAATCTGTTTTATTCAGTGATGAAAGCAAGTTGCAGATATTCCAGTACTGAGAGGCACAAGTTCATTTGGAGAAAGAAGGGCAAGGCGATGAATAGAGAAAACATAGTTGCAACAGTGAAACATGAGGGAGGTCATATAATGGTTTGGGGCTGTATGAGTTCGGCTCACTCGAGCTAGGAATACTTTTTTTGGCGATTATGTGGTTAGATAAATTAACACTAGCTTGGCCTGTCGGTCTCCCAAATTTAATTTTCGTATAGATCTAGTTTCGCCACATTCGAACATTGTCATAACTTGCCATGTTTTAAAACAAATATAACACTATAAATTCAATATATATATTAATTATTTTGGATAATGTTATAGTGATATATTTGTTTTTAAACAAGGAAACGTTTTGATAATGGCCGAATATAATGTGGGAATACATCAACTAGATTTAAATCTGAAAATAAAAGAAAACTAAATTTGGGATCATGATATTGTTCTTTTAATCTAACCACTTATATCAAATTAGGATTATATACATTTATATCACTTGCCATGAGCCTAAACCAATAATAGTTGGAAGAGAGAAAATATGGAACACGAGAGAACCAACTGGGCGGCAGATAATAGACAAATAGCCATATACAAACCTATGTATTTAGTTTTCAATCAATGTATTTACTCTCATATCAGTAAATACTTATTTTAGTAAATGAATAAAAAATGAAAAACACACAAAAAATCTAAGTTAAAAAAGTTTTAAAAAATAACCCTTAACTAATAGCAGTGTCGCCAGAGACCATGATTTTAATTTTATATCGAATAAAACCAAATATTTTATATTAAAAATGTCTCAATATCGAAAATATATAGGATTTATTTATTTTTTATTAAATTAGTGTGCATGTATAAATAGAGCTTAAGATAAAAAGTCTTTTAAAATAACAAAGTGCAATAACTGTGTTTTTCTCCATTTTACAATATAAATTTAATGATCATAATAAAAGTGTATTATATGATGCAATATGGTTAGTTTTTCCCACATATTTTATTTTAATAGATACCTACTTCTTTCATTCAAGAAATTCTAATAAAAATGTTTTTATTTAAAACATATACATAGGTTATTGTTAACTTTAATTAATCTAGAGAGCATTCAAAAAAAGTTTAATAAAACCAAGAAAATAAAAATGATTAATTTCCTAGTTATGAAACAATCGACAGCGTGAAAAGCAAAACCTGAACAGATATCAGTGTATGAGATAGGTGAAAAACAAAACAAAACAACAATGTTTTTGAGTCAGACAGTAAAATGAATGACTACATCTGTCACAGCTTGCCTAAGTTTTTAGGACGGACATAGTTAGGTGGCGAGCCTATATCTTTCTTCCCAACATGCGTTCATTTTTATTCCTAATAAATTAGCTTTTCTCTCTTCTAATAAGTCCTTCCCTCACCTACGGAAGATTTGGCTGAAAATCAACAGGTGTCTGCCTGAATCCACATGTAAAGCTTTGTCAATAGGCCTTAGATTTAATATCTGGTAGGTTAAAAAACCTTGAGCACGCCGTCCTTCGGATGGGACATTAAGCGAAGGCCCCGAGTCTGTACGATGTCAGGTACTCGTTAAAGACACCTCCCTAGGTGAATAAATACTTACGAGTCGGGAAAATTTAGGACTTCCACAGTAGAGTCGGGCTCATGTCCACCAGAGTACCCGAGAAAAAAGAACACTCTAGTAGTAGGCGATATGAACTTGTAGTTTAAAGCCCGTGCATGCGTTGAACTATACTTTGGGACAGTGTTCCTCCACACCTTAAAGGTCAGTCCAATGTACGTTCTTGTTTTATTTATATGTTTTTTTTCTTACATTTTTTTTTATATTGTTATAGTTACATTGTCTTCTTTTTTTTCTAGATCTCGCACATTCGGACCTGATGAAGGGACGTAAGAACGTCCTGAAATATCGTTGGGATAAAGACACTTCCGAAGAGTTTTTAGAAAAATAGTTATCTTAATTTTAATTAAATTGAAAAATATGTCTACTTATTATAAATGTATCTATGTATTAATTTTTTATATACTCATATATTTTTAAGTATTTATTTATTCAGTTTTTATTAATTTCATTTTACTTTTTTTAATAGTTTTGTTGTTACTACTAATCATACGTGTGTTAAACTCAAGTAGTTATAAATCTAATTTATAATCCATCTTAGTGTATAAATCCTTTTGACGTATCCTATTATCATGTATTGGTTTAACGGAAATAAATGTATTATTTATTATTATATATACATATTTTTTTTAAATATTTGATTCAGGATGTCGGAAAACATTAAACTCCGCAAAGAATCGACTTCCCTTATACTATTCTATAGCTTGAGAAGTCCAAGCCAAGCAGGAAGAATAAAATATGAGATTGGGATGTTGATGTTTTGGAAGTGGGTGAGTGAGAGGATGTGATGTCACCGATGAGGGCTGTCCCGTTGTCACCCCCTCAACTAAGACAGATCCCCAGAGCTACCAAATGTTTACGGTTTAGGTGTGACGTTAGGTTCGATAGCAGACAGGAAGGTGCATCACTCACGTACCTACCACCATCCCAGACAGCTCTGGGGGGGGTTGACCCCACCAAAATACTGTTCCTAACCTCAGCGTACATAAGAAATGAATGAGTGAATCACCGACGAAGTACTTCCCCAGAACGAATTAATCAATTAACTTTTCGATCCTCCTCCAAAACCAGACGACCGTTTGCGCTAATGTAGAAGGAACTCGAGTTTCTGTCGTGTAAATGTCAAATTCAAAATTTGGCCAACGTTTCGAAAACTATTTATTTACTTCTTCAGGGCCTACAGAATACAAACAAATTAGTCATTATGGACAATATAACCAGAAACTTAATAATAATGTGAAAAAGAGATGGAAACAATTTTTTTTTTTAAACATAGATGAAAGAGAGAATAATATTAATAAATAAATAATAAAATAAATACTATATAGTGACTAATTTGTTTGTATGTATTCTGTAGGCCCTGAAGAAGGAAGTAAATAGTTTTCTTTACACGACCGAACCTCGAATTCCTTCTACATTGAAAAGATACTGTCGAGTCTATTAATCATTTTGCGCTAATATTCAATAGTTGACTTAAATTGGGGCTCCTAAATCCTCATACTAAATTTTGTTACGATAAAGTAATTACATCGGCAGTTATTAGAATTTTTGTGTAAAAAAACTCTCCCACACCTTCCCATTGGTCAATATGGCTGAAAATCAATTAATCATCAGAATCAAATCCCATCCTCCGCCCTCTGGTATCAATCTTATAGAACGTTAATGTGGTTTGGGGGGGGGGGGGGGGGGGGGGGATTTCATAATTCTAAGCACATAAGTCAAAAAATTAATTTTCATTTTTATTGTTGCAATATGTTTTGTTTTTTTTCAACTCAGTGTCGTACTAAAACACATACCCAAGTCAGTTTCCATCCAATGCCACCTAAACCGGAAATGTTCTTTTTCAACCTCGATAATGTTTACACTCTAAAAATGTACTAAACCTACATAAGTTGCAACAATAAAAATAAAAATCAATTTTTTGACTTATGTGCTTAGGTCTGCCGGACTGAGAATTGTTTTTGTGTCTGTATCGGTCTGTGTGTGTGAATCTGTGAACAGAATAAATGACAGAATGATAGAATAAATGACAGACACGAAATTTTATAAGTGAATCCAGCACCGCGTAGTGATTTTCAGCCAATTCAGCCAATGGAAAGGGGGAGATTAGGAGGGAGGCTTAACACATATGTATCGACATAAAATTTTATATTTAAAATTACATTATATAATCAGCGCTCTGAAACTAAGATCATTCATTGTTAATGAATAATGTATTAAACTTCCATAGTATATTACTTATTTTATTTATACTTTATTTATTCATGTTATTTATTTAGTTTGTTAAAGGTTCCTGTAATTATGTATGTCATTTTTGTCCAACTGACCAATATATAATTTTGGAAATGTTAATGTCAATATTGGAAAAGTAATGGTCACTGACTCAATTGTATAGGGGTGATCCCTTTGAACAATAAAAATTATTATTATAATTATTATTATTATATTTAAAATCAAAAACCTATGAGGACAGCATCTATTAGTTTTCCGAAAAATCGGCAGCAGGGAAGGGGGCTCAACTCAAAAACCTTAATAACTGTCCATGTAATAAATTTATTTCTTGGTGGTAGGCAGATATAGTGGACTAACATTTATTAAACCACGACTAGTTTCGTCAGCAAACTGACATCTTCAGGTGGAATCTGGCTAGAGAAGAGGTCAAGGGACACATACGAGTATCAGAGACCTTGACCCAGGGACCCTCGTATGTGTCCCTTGACCTCTTCTCTAGCAAGATTCAATGTTGCACTGATATATCTTATTACTTATGTAATAAATTTATTGACACAAAATTGAGAATAAGGATACAGAAGACATTATGTAATGGAACTATTAATTTTTAACTTCAAAGTTGAAGAACGCGGACATATTGTGAAATTTGTAATAAATAAATAAAACAAACTATTTTTTGAAATATTGTCTATTCCACTAAAGATATTTATAAAAATACAACTACCGGTTTCGGCCTCACACCATCGTCAGGTCTAGTTATTTTTTATTAGAAATAAATAAAGCTACCAAAAGGAACATTTGTACGAATGACCAAATTTATTTTAACTATTCCCCTTTGCTAACACCCTGAACCGGTTCTATTTCCACATATACTTATGTTTGTTATTATCTGTTATTATTATAGGTTTCCATATATATGTTATTATCTGTTATGTTTTTAGTTTTATTTTTTACTTATTAGTCAAAAGATGTAATTTTATGTAAATTAAGTAAAAATAGTGTTTTGCCAAATATTTCATGATGTAGCTAACGGTTAAGCCGGGGGATTCCCTAATTGAAGTGACACCTTTCACCAGAGATGTATTGGAGGGGTCGCACTCTGCAAACTAACTTAGTTCATAACTAGACCTGACGATGGTGTGAGGCCGAAAACGGTAGTTGTATTTTTATAAATATCTTTAGTGGAATAGACAACATTTCAAAAAATAGTTTGTTTTATTTATTTATTAATTTTTAGTCAAATAAGTCGATTGGTTTTTGAGAGAGAGCGAAAAATTAATTGATTAATTCGTGCTGGGGACGTACATTGCCGGTGATTTATCGACGGGAGACATCGATTAAATCTGAAAGCTAGTCAAATTTCCATGAGTTGACTCGAGTAGAAATAGGATATGTTTGTTATTAAATATGTATACTTGAGGAGGCTGAGACAGAGATCCATCACCTGTTGACAGGAGCCTGTCTAAACAAGAGCTGATCCCATCTACCAGAAGTTCGGGGGGATCCTGCTCCCCCGTGTACCTAGAGGCCCCCCCAAACTGGGGGTGTCTTCAGACGTATCGAGTTGGTGCACTTGTTGATACTACACAAGGGAAGGTTGTGGGAATCTGTGAACAGGATAAGTTAGGTTAGGTTTTATGACTCATGCCCGGGCTTTAACTACGAGGTCATATCGCCTACTACCAGAGCGCTCTTTCGTCACTCTGGTGGACATGAGCCCGACTCTACTGTGGGAGTCCTAAATTTTGCCTACGTTGGGGTCTTTAACGAGTACCTGACATCGTACAGACTCGGGACCATCGCTTAACGTCCCATCCGAAGGACGGCGTGCTTAAGTTTATTTTGCTTCCCAGATAAAATATACTAAGGGCCTCGGTCGGGTTTCGAACTTGATACATTGTTCAGATACATTTCTATCAATAATATTGTTATGTAACTTTACATTGGAAATAAATGGCTGGTATGCTCAGTTCATAAGACTACAAACAAATAAAAAAAAAAAAAAAAAACTATTAAAATAAATGTATTATTATTTTTTAAGAAGAGAATCTCCAAAATGTTGAATGTTTTTTATAAAAACAGCTGTAAAAGATATCTAAATTAATTAGTTAATATAAATATAGAATGAGGGCGCCGGTAGCTCAGTGGTATGCGTGCTTGCCTTCTGAGCTCAAGATCGTGGGTTCGAAACCCGACCGAGGTCTTTTAGTTTATTTTATTTGGTAGGTAAAATAAACTTAAGCACGCCGTCCTTCGGATGGGACGTTAAGCGATGGTCCCGAGCCTGTACGATGTCAGGTACTCGTTAAAGACCCCTACCCTAGGCGAATAAAAAATTTAGGGTAGGCAAAATTTAGGACTCCCACACTAGAGTCGGGCTCATGTCCACCAGAGTGACGAAAGAGCGCTCTGGTAGTAGGCGATATGACCTCGTAGTTAAAGCCCGGGCATGAGTCATAAAACCTAACCTAACCTAACCTAATTATAGAAAGACTATTAATTATTTTTTATTTTTTTTTTTTTGGCTTTATGTACGGTGCATATTAGCCATGTCAATGTGTTGTTAATCTAGTTATTTACTACATCCATTGCCCCGGGAGGGAGTTTTATCTACGAAATAAAACTCACTCCCGGACCGGATTCGAACCCGCAAACCATAGTGAGACCGTGCGACCAAAGCCCTACGCTCTAGCGACCATGGCCCCCGAAAATTTGCTTTTATTAAAAGTAAAAAACTACAAAAGACGGTCGAAGCAACCAAAGACGGCCGTGCCATATGGTGGACATCTATATCGAGCAGTGTTAAGAGAGACATGAACCAAGTAACATCACAGTGATGATACAGACATATTATGTCTTTATACACTTATTAAGTGTATAAAAGTGCAAATAGAAAATGACTTGATATAGAAATCATGATCAGTATAGTGTATACAGTGGAATCTCGATATTTCGTATCCCGATTATTCGTATTTCCGGCTAATTCGTACAAATTTGCCGGTCCCCAGAGAAAATCCCGATAAGTGGTATAAAAACAATGCATTTCGGACCCCTCGGTAATTCGTATTATTTTTATGCTCGAGGTCACTTAAAACGTCTTATAATTCGTATTTCCAGCTTAAAAACCTCGTTAGTTCGTACTGTTTTCAAGAGGGGGAGAGAGGACAGTGAGAGACGAGAGAGCAGAATGAGTGCGAGATAAATGTTTTCTAGGAAATCTCGTGATTCCTACAGAACCAAAGGGGAGAGCGAGTGAGAGAGACAAGTACTATGAAATCTCATGTAATCCGTACTCTTTTCACTGAAAGGAAATGAGGAGAGGAGAGGGGGAAAGTTTTAGCAATTTTATTGATCTTGTCTAACATTTTTCCAACAAATGTTTGATTGGTGTTTATTTAATCTAGAACATAAGTATGTACATATTGTTTATTGCAAGTATTGTTTATTGTATAGTTCAGTATAAAACAGTGTTTATTGCATAGTTTTTATCCTTACCACATTGTACATACTTCTTAATACATACATATTTGCATTAATACGTTTTTAATTTTATTTATTTTGTACTCCCGATAATTGGTAATCCCGATAATTCGTACCAAACCGTCAGTCCCTTGACCATACCATATGATTCTACTGTATCATAAGGAATGACAAGATATAGAAGATTGGAGGACAATTGTGAGTGAACTACAAAAGAAGATACTGTTTTTATTTTTTTTATTAAATAATATATGCCCAATAAAGAGAAGACTTACCTATGTAATTTTAGGTATTAGTAGAAAGAATTTTGTTTGTATATAAATGATTTCTTATTTTCCAAATTTTTTCTTTATCATTCTAATGTAGGTTAAGTGTTAATAAGCCTAATATTTTGTTCTCGATTATATTATATTCATTTTCTCTATCAACCAAATAAAAATACATTTAGATTATATAAATAAACACAGAGGGCTCCGGTAGCTCAGTGGTATGCGTGCTTAACTTCTGAGCTCAAGAACGTCGGTTCGTAACCCGACCGAGGCCTTTAGTTTATTTTATCTGGGAGGTAAAATAAACTTAAGCACGCCGTCCTTCGGATGGGACGTTAAGCGATGGTCCCGAGCCTGTACGATGTCAGGCACTCGTTAAAGACCCCTTCCCTAGGTGAATAAAAATTTAGGGTAGGCAAAATTTAGGACTCCCACAGTGTAGAGTCGGGCTTATGTCCACCAGAGTGACGAAAGAGCGCTCTGGTAGTAGGCGATATGACCTCGTAGTTAAAGCCCGGGCATGAGTCATAAAACCTAACCTAACCTATAAATAAACATTTTTGTAAATTTAGAAAAATCTTCTGGCATCTCAGAATTATATTTTATAAGAAATCAAAATAAAGTAGAGGGCGCGCCGGTAGCTGAGTGGTATGCGTGCTTGACTTCTGAGCTCAAGAACGTGGGTTCGTAACCCGACCGAGGCCCTTAGTTTATTTTATCTTGGAGGTACAATAAATTTAAACACGCCGTCCTTCGGATGGGACGTTAAGCGATGATCCCGAGCCTGTACGATGTCAGGTATTTGTTAAATACCCCTGCCCTAGGTGAATAAAAATTTAGGGTAGGCAAAATTTAGGACTCCCACAGTGTAAAGTCGGGCTTATGTCCACCAGAGTGACGAAAGAGCGCTCTGGTAGTAGGCGATATGACCTCGTAGTTAAAGCCCGGGCATGAGTCATAAAACCTAACCTAACCTATAAATAAACATTTTTGTAAATTTAGAAAAATCTTCTGGCATCTCAGAATTATATTTTATAAGAAATCCAAATAAAGTAGAGGGCGCGCCGGTAGCTGAGTGGTATGCGTGCTTGACTTCTGAGCTCAAGAACGTGGGTTCGTAACCCGACCGAGGCCCTTAGTTTATTTTATGTTGGAGGTACAATAAATTTAAACACGCCGTCCTTCGGATGGGACGTTAAGCGATGATCCCGAGCCTGTACGATGTCAGGTATTTGTTAAATACCCCTGCCCTAGGTGAATAAAAATTTAGGGTAGGCAAAATTTAGGACTCCCACAGTAGAGTTGGGCTCATGTCCACCAGAATGACGAAAGAATGCTCTGGTAGTAGGCGATATGACCTTGTAGTTAAAGCCCGGGCATGAGTCATAAAACCTAACCTAAGCTCCAGTAATTACAATTTGAAATTTATTTATACACTTTCTTCAAAATTACACGTCATAAAGTTTATATATTTTTTATAAGGACCCTTTTTGGAAACTCTAAAAATCAAAATTTAATATAAGACCCAACCAAAACTTCTACAAAAAATGTAATAATATTATGTATTATTTTTTATTATCACACAATAAAAAGAAAGGCCATGGTGGCAGTGTGGGCTAGAGCGTAGGGCTTTGGACCCATAGCAACTCTGTGGTTGCGGGTTCGAATCTCCTCCGAGAGAGTTTTATTTCATAGATGGAACTCTCGCCGGAGACCATGGATTTGTAAATAACCAAATAACACTCTTATAGAGACATGTACTTCCCCAGAACGAATTAATCAATTACTTTTTTGCTTTCGACTGAAAAATATAATATAAATCAATATTTGACGTACATAGTGGCTTCTGAGTTCTCATACGTTGGCACGATACTGTTCATTCATTACATTGGAAGTTATTGGGATTATTCAGTTCAGCCCTCAAAAACAATATATATTTTTTTTTTTTCATTTTTGTAATCAGTGAAGTGGAACGTGAAATTCTGTTAAAAAATCCGCATCAATTCGTGGGAACAATAAAAAAAAAAAAAATAAAAATAAAAGTGTGAACTACAAACGAAATTCGCATTTTAGTGTAAGAAAAGATGTATAAATAAGTTCTGAATTTGATAAGCATCACATTGAAGTACTGGATAATAGTTTACCCTCCAGGCAAAATATCTTTGGAATTTTGTAATCTAAGCGGTACAGCTCCCTATTGTTCCATATATGTCGAGAGGGCTGGATAAGTGGCACTTCATTCCAGAGAACAGCACATTAAGGACATTTATAGTGAATTCCAGAATCATGTGAAGATTCCATTTTAAAAAATAAATAAAGTCCCCGGTGACTCACCGACAATGTACTGCCTCAGAATTATTAATAGTTATTGGCCCATTTGGCTGAAAATTAATAGGTGTCGTTCTTATGTTGCTCTGAATGTACATACAACATTTCGTATCGATACAATCATTTTACTGGGAGTTATCGAGTTTTTTTTCTTCCCTAACTATACGAAGTATAGGGGATGTTATGTACCTAATCGGTCAAAAATTCGATGTTGAGTTTCCAACGGAATTTCATGTTTTCCGACCTCTAGATTCCAAATATGAAAAAAAAATCTGTCTGTGTGTTTGGGGGTCTGTTTGTCTGTGAACATGAAACCTCCCGATAAAATGAATATATTGACACAAAATTTCATATGTAAATTCAAAACCCAATTAGGACATAAGCTGTCAGATTTAAGCTATATCGGCTGACGGAAAAGGGGGGTTCAGGGGAGGGGGCCCAATTCAAAAACACTAATAATTGCAACGATGAAATGAATTTATAGAATCAAAATTAAGTATGAGAATTTAGGTGCCCCTATGTAAGTCAACTGTTGAATATTAGCGTAAACGGTAGACTGGATTTGGAGGGGGATTGAAAAATATAAAATTTTGGTGAAAACTCATCATCGAATTTCTGACCAATTATATAACTTCCCCTATACTTCATATAACTAGAGAAGCACTCTTGGAAAAACCTTCCTTTTGCCCGATATTACTTCTCCAGCTGTACGAAAAGCCATCCAAAATTATAGAAACATTGATAGTCGTAGTAGAAAAATAAACATTGTGTGTGAAAAAGAAGAAGGAAGTGTTATTACGAGAGGGCTTATAAGGCTTAAGTCACAGGCCCCCAAAGCTAATAGGGCCTCACTTAAGAAACATGGTCAATTTACACAGACGGCTCTTCATTTATATTAAGTGTAACTCTATTTTACAGAATAAATATTTTTATGTTTATTTAAAAAATATATTATGAAAATAAAAAGATATGAAAAGAATTAGGATACCAAGTCGCTTTATTAAAATAAAATGTCCTAATTTTCGATCCGATAATCGATCATAAATCAGGTAGAGGCGCATCAATCGATTTGATCTACTGGGTATCAGATATGTACGTTCTGACCCAAAGAAGGTACGTAGAATATTGTGTCCGAAATATTGTCAAACCAAGATGAAGAAATGGCGGGAAAGAGTAACCACCAATCATACCAGAGAAATGTAACATACTTTATTTACTTACATTTCATTTTTGTATCCGTTTTATTTCTTTAGATGTCTTTTGTATATTTTCTTTAATGGATATGATTTATCCTTTATTTTACTCTTTCCTATAGTTATTGTTTTACAAATATGTACATTATGGTACGTGTCCATCTGAGAGAAAAGTCTCGAGAGAAGTGTCCGACACAAGTCTCAGGGCCGTGTCCATTAGCGACGCTCTCGAGACTTCTCTCCGACACTCTATAAACTAGAAAACTAACTGTACATTTTATCATATCATTTTCGTCTTTTTGAAATTGTGAAACAATAAATTTGAAAACATGAAATAAATAAATAAAGATCAAAATGAAAATTAAATAATCTTTCATCTCTATAGATATCTAAATGTATATTAATAAAGTTATGAAATATCAAAAACCAATATTTGTTTGGTTAATTAAATGAGATACAATATTGGTAATTCATAACTATAATAGTTTACAATAATTTTTAAAATAAAAATAATTTACACTTTACAATAATGATACACAAAATGTGTTTATAAATGCGTGGGTCGTTTGTTCGTCGTTTTGTGATGAAACGGTAGATGGTGATGGAACAGGTGTCGGCGTGGTACTAGTAGAATGTGTGGAGGATGGAGTATTGGACCAGCAATTTCTCTCAAAAGGAGGAGCATTTGACCAATAGTAACCTTCATCTATGTCTGAATAATGTGCTATTGCTTTGCGTATAGCACTTTTTAACTGGCCTCGGTAAAAGTCAGATTTAAAATTTTTTAATTCTAGAGCCATCATTGTTCGCTAAACTAAACAACTCATTAACGGAGGCAGTGTCGGAGACTCGCTGGACTCTTCAAGCGCTGTCGGGAGACTGGAGACTGTGTCTCGAGAGAAGGAAGTAGGCGTGTCCACCTGAGTCTTGCCGCTCTCCGACACACTCTCGCGCGTGTGTCTGACACATCTCTCAGGCCCGTGTACATCTGCGACTCGTCTCTCGAGACATCTCTCGAGACTTTTTCTCTCAGATGGACACGTACCATTAGAATAGCTAAGTTTTTGAAACAAAATTTCAATTATCTCCGTTTCTACTTCCTAGCACCCTCATAGTTTTTGTAGTGGTCTTCATGTGTATTAAATTGGAAACATGTGTTTCCTGAGGAAAATTATTTTCACTGGAGCTACTGAATTACGTTACTTGAAAAGGGAAAATACAAATAGTATTTTTGTTGGACACAGACTGTACGACAATTTAAAAAAATAACAGCGAAAAAGAGAAAAGAAGGCCTTTTTTTAATGTTTTAACTATTCAAGTGTATAATCGTTACAGGAATTAATAGTGTTTTGTTTAGTTCACATTGAAATTAAATTTTCTCCTTCCATGTTTATTATTACATCAAGAAATCTATTTTATGAAGTTACTTATTATGACTCATGTCCAGGCTTTAACTACCAGGTCATATCGCCCACTACCAAAGCGCTTTTTTGTCACTCTGGTGGACATGAGCCCGACTCTACTATGGGGGTCCTTTTTGCCAACACTAAATTTTTATTCACCTACGATAGGGGTTTTTAACCAGTATCTGACTTCGTACAGGCTCAGGACCATCGCTTAACGTCCCATCCGAAGGGTCTCAGCCGGGTTTCGAACCCGCGATCTTGAGCTCAGTAGGCAAGCATGCTATCTCGTGACCTATCGGCGCCCTCTTATGTAATCTATAAATTGACCATAATTTTTATAATATTAATTACGATATAAATATTATATTAAACATTTTTTATATATACTATACATATTTGTTGATTTTTTCTAGAAGTGTCTTATTTTTTTATCACTTTCACGTCCCTTCTTCTGGTTAGTACGAACCAGTTCACAGTGACCAGAAAAAGGGACGTTATATTGTCAAAGAAAAAAAGAAGACACCTCTGGAAAAAATCAACATTCCAACATCCCAGAGAAGTTTAAGAAACACTACATATTTGCCAAATTTTAATAATGAAAATTTATTTTTAATGTAATATGACTTTCTAATTTTGTTTGATATATTTCCATTGTACAATTCTTTTAATTTTAAGGACCAAAGTTACTCAATATTTCATAGAATATAAAAGTTGGGGGTAAAAAAGTTCCTTCTAAGTCCACCCAACCTTGGAAAAAATGGACAGGGCCAATAAAGTTAGGAACAGAATAACATAGACAACTGGGGCATCAGTAACGATGATAAGTCACGCCAAGTCGATGTTGAAAGTACTCAGGTAAAGGGCTTTGGTTACTCAGTCAATACGTTTTATTTAGTTTAACTAATATTTTTTTTAATATGTTTAAATGTGTTTACGATATTCATTTCATTTGTTTTTTTTAAATATTATATATGCCCGGACTTAAACTACGAGGTCATATCGCCTATTACCAGAGCATGGTACATATGAGCCGACTCTACTGTGGGAAACCTAAATTTTGTCTACCCAAGGCCTAGTTATTCTGGGTAGGAGTCTGTAACGAGTACCTGACATCGTAAAGGCTCGGAACCATCTCTTAACGTCCTATCCGATGGACGGCTTGCTTAAAGGTTTTCACCTCACAGACAAAAAAAAACTGTCTGGGTTTCGAACCCGCGAACTTGTGCTCAGTAGACAAGCACGGTACCTCTGAGCTACTGGCAGCTTCAAATGTAATACTCAAAACTCGATAATTCGACGTTGAAATGGTATCGACTTTACCTCGAGTTATCGATTCTTAGAGTTATCGAAATTTGCCTTTTGAGCTCCTAAATATTTTTTAGGGGTGCCGGTAGTTCAGTGGTATGCGTGCTTGCTTTCTGTGCTCAAGATCATGGCTTCGAAACCCGGCTGAGGCCCTTAGTTTATTTTATTTGGGAGGTAAAATAAACTTAAGCACGCCTTCCTTCGGATGGGACGTTAAGCGATGGTCCCGAGCCTGTACGATGCCAGGTACTCGTTAAAGACGCCTGCCCTAGGTGAATAAAAATTTAGGGTAGGCAAAATTTAGGACTCCCAAAGTAGAGTCGGGCTCATGTCCACCAGAGTGACGAAAGAGCGCTCTGGTAGTAGGCGATATGACCTTGTAGTTAAAGCCCGGGCATGAGTCATAATAACTAACTAAATATTTTTTCGAGTCAATCAAAATCAATGAAAAACACTAGGTATTTTTTTTAAATCGTGTTTTTCAAATAATGTTATGAAAATAAATAAAAGATAAAAATAACAAATACAATTTTTTTTTTAATTTAAAACAATATTTTTGTTTACAAGAATATTCTCATACTATGTATGTACATATTAATTCTGTTTTACATGGGAATAATCTGTCACTTTTTTTTGAACCTGTACCGAGTTTGTATTTTCAATGAGATATTCCAACGAGTGTAAAGCCGTAAGCACTTCATGTTCTACTCCGTCTGTCTTTCGTTGGCAGACATGACGAAGTGAACTTCTCTACTCTAGTTCTCTTCGAGTGCACAGAACTTAGGGTGAAGAGAGCGAAAAGCAATATGTGATTCTTCGATTTGTAAACAAACATTACATCACCCTATCAATAAAAACTTCGAGTTATCGAGTCGCCATGTTTAGGAAATTCGACTTAGTGTTTTAATCCCTTCTCCAGTTGGTATTTTCATTTCGAGTTGTCAAGTCTCAGTTTTGAGTACAGGAGTTCCATTTTACTTATGATTGCAATTGGGAAATGCTTTTTTTTTTTGAGTTGAAGTTTTTCGAGGTTCGACTATAATAGATATCTTTAAAAAAAAGTCATGATTATTTTGTGTAAAAATAAATAATGGTATCAATAATAAAAGTCGTTATGCACTTTATCATGAATACTATTATATACCTATATATAATAGTATATATATTTAGTTTATTTTATTTTCTTCTTTTTGTCTCGTATTATGAACATTATATTTGACATTATATTATTTTTTTGACTTTTTGTTTAAACAAATACATCTTGAGATTTAGATTTCTCCGTTAGGCAGTGGGACTACCCTCCTCTGTGGGATTGGAGAGTCACAGCCTCAGGTAATATCAGAATTGTATAAATATAAGTGGGTATAGCAAACCTAAATACTGTTAAACTTTATGCTGACGATGGTATAAACCGTTTTATCAGGGAGGTGAAAAACTTGTGCACGCCGTCCTTCGGATGGTACGTTAAGCGATGTTCCCGTGCCTGTACGATGTCATGTACTCGTACCTTAGAGTCGGACTCTGGTAGTAAGCGATATATATATCGTATAGAATTTAGTTAACCTGGGGAAGTAAGGATAAAGATAAGAGCTAGTGGGCACGAGGTGACCTCGTCCTCTTGCCATTTATGATTACTACAGTGATTTGACCTTTTGTCAATTCCTTTTTTTTCTATTCCTTGAAAGGTCAGATCCATGCTGAACTGCTAGGACAGTTTTTCATCGTCCTATTTCTGTTTTTAGATAGATATATCGTATGCGTGCTTGACTTCTGAGCTCAAGGTCGTGGGTTCGTAACCCGACCGAGGCCCTTAGTTTATTTTATCTGGGAGGTAAAATAAACTTAAGCACGCCGTCCTTCGGATGGGACGTTAAGCGATGGTCCCGAGCCTGTACGATGTCAGGTACTCGTTAAAGACCCCTAACCTAGATGAATAAAAATTTAGGGTAGGCAAAATTTAGGACTCCCACAGTAGAGTCGGGCTCATGTCCACCAGAGTGACGAAAGAGCGCTCTGGTAGTAGGCGATATGACCTCGTTGTTAAAGCCCGGGCATGAGTCATAAAACCTAACCTAACCTATCGTATGCATCTTTCTCCTTCCATCACTTTTATGGGCTGTTTTTTTATAATGAAAGTACTGTTCGATGTGAGGTCCAGCCGCTGTTCTGGGATTTACTTGTATAATTGTCAGTAAATAGAAGAAAATAAATATAAAACATAAAATTGAAAGTTTTAAAAACCCCGAAATAAAAAAATTTTTTTGTTCATTATTTTTTTTGCTGAAACCTTGGGAGAGAAAGCTTTTTTGGGGGGGGGGGGGGGGGGGGGGGGGGGGCTTGGCCTTATACACATTTGAACTCAAACCAATCTAATTGAAATTTTACAGAATTTTGAATGATTAGCAATTCAACAATCTACTCCCACGGCTTAGGGTCTCGGCCGGGTTTCGAAGCTCTGTGACTATTATAGTTCACATTCAGCTTCATTGTCATCCTTTCATGATCAGCAGACAAATATCTTCCTGTTTAATAGTTATTTGAGGGGCGGCTAGAGCATAGGGCGTTGGACTCACTACGGGTGCGGGTTCGAAACCCATCCGGAAAGAGTTTTATTTCATACATAGTATAATTTATGGTTTCCAGATTTACTTTGTGAAGCTCCATTCTAGGAATAGATAATTAAAATGCACAATTTCTTTGTCAAACTTCACTATATATTCTCAAATACTCAACTAGTTTCGCCGTGTTAAGGCATTATCAAGAGTCACTTACAAACTGACAGAATTGGTTGACAGGGTAGAGGGTACAGTTAAGGAGGGGGTTTTTAGGTAATGACGGGGAATCCCTTGTTTTTGTTACTCTATACATTCCAATAAACAGATATTTACGAGATAATAATAAATATAAAATAAAAAGAAGAAAGAAAATGATATATATATAAAATCTAATAAAGCGAATCTAACAGTAAAGTGTTGGTATTTATATAGGTATGACTCTTGAATTATATAAATGTAACATATAATAAATATTAAAGTGAATAAAAACAAATACATAGAATTTAAAGACAAATTAAAACATCAAATGAAAATTATAGTATTCTCTGAATGTCAGTTGGCAAAACATTTCCACAATCATCAGACTCTTAGCTACTTGATATTTAAATTAAGAAGGGGGGAATGGTTCAGTTCTATTTGTTCATTTAGCATTATAATATCGTTATTTTTGTTCAGTTTATTTATTTCTACCGCTTCCAGTAAATTCAAAAGTGGACCTTTTTGGCAGATATGTATTATATTTGGTTTGTGTTGTGTGTCTATGGTATGTCCTGTTTCTGTGAGATGTTGGTGAAATGAGGAAGTGTTGGAGTTTGTATTTCTTGTGTGTTCCCTGTATCTAATCTTAAAGGATCTCCCTGTCTGTCCCGCGTATTTGGCATTACATTCTGGGCATTCCAATTGATACACTCCACATTTATCCATTAAATCTATTTTTTCTTTTGAATTAAATAATATTCTACCCAGATTGGGGTTGGATTTGAAGGCTGGATTCAAGTTATGCTTACTTAATTTCTTTTTTATTATTTGGGATAATCTACCAGTGTAAGGGATAGAGTAATAATTACATTTTTCTGTTTGTGGTTTAGGGTAGATATTATGATAAGTTATCTGTTTTAATTCACTAGATATTAGTTTGTCTATTATACTGGTATTAAAGTTATTGCCGGCTGCAATTTGCTTTAATTTGGCTATTTCTTGTTTTTTGTTTGTGTTCGTTAGAGGCAATGAGAAGCATCTATGTATCATGGACTTGAAGTATGCATATTTGTGAGATTCCGGGGCGTAAGAGTCATTGGGGATTATGGCGTCCGTGTAAGTGTCTTTTCTGTATATGTTAAATAGGAAGGAATTGTCTTGTCTTGTTATTGTTAGGTCTAGAAAGTTTATGTTGTTCTGTTCGTTCTCTATTTCTACAGTAAATTTTATATTTTTGTGGAGGTTATTAATAAAGTTATTAAATTGGTTATAAAGTTATTAAATAAAAACACTCTTAGCAGATATATTTATGGACAACTTAGAAAATAAAATACTAAAAACAAAATTAGCAAAAAAACATATTTCATTTTGGTTTAGATATGTCGATGACGTCCTAACTGGTTTCACAGGCACAGACAGACAGTTGGACCAATTTAATAACTTTATTAATAACCTCCACAAAAATATAAAATTTACTGTAGAAATAGAGAACGAACAGAACAATATAAACTTTCTAGACCTAACAATAACAAGACAAGACAATTCCTTCCTATTTAACATATACAGAAAAGACACTTACACGGACGCCATAATCCCCAATGACTCTTACGCCCCGGAATCTCACAAATATGCATACTTCAAGTCCATGATACATAGATGCTTCTCATTGCCTCTAACGAACACAAACAAAAAACAAGAAATAGCCAAATTAAAGCAAATTGCAGCCGGCAATAACTTTAATACCAGTATAATAGACAAACTAATATCTAGTAAATTAAAACAGATAACTTATCATAATATCTACCCTAAACCACAAACAGAAAAATGTAATTATTACTCTATCCCTTACACTGGTAGATTATCCCAAATAATAAAAAAGAAATTAAGTAAGCATAACTTGAATCCAGCCTTCAAATCCAACCCCAATCTGGGTAGAATATTATTTAATTCAAAAGAAAAAATAGATTTAATGGATAAATGTGGAGTGTATCAATTGGAATGCCCAGAATGTAATGCCAAATACGCGGGACAGACAGGGAGATCCTTTAAGATTAGATACAGGGAACACACAAGAAATACAAACTCCAACACCTCCTCATTTCACCAACATCTCACAGAAACAGGACATACCATAGACACACAACACAAACCAAATATAATACATATCTGCCAAAAAGGTCCACTTTTGAATTTACTGGAAGCGGTAGAAATAAATAAACTGAACAAAAATAACGATATTATAATGCTAAATGAACAAATAGAACTGAACCATTCCCCCCTTCTTAATTTAAATATCAAGTAGCTAAGAGTCTGATGATTGTGGAAATGTTTTGCCAACTGACATTCAGAGAATACTATAATTTTCATTTGATGTTTTAATTTGTCTTTAAATTCTATGTATTTGTTTTTATTCACTTTAATATTTATTATATGTTACATTTATATAATTCATGAGTCATACCTATATAAATACCAACACTTTACTGTTAGATTCGCTTTATTAGATTTTATATATATATCATTTTCTTTCTTCTTTTTATTTTATATTTATTATTATCTCGTAAATATCTGTTTATTGGAATGTATAGAGTAACAAAAACAAGGGATTCCCCGTCATTACCTAAAAACCCCCTCCTTAACTGTACCCTCTACCCTGTCAACCAATTCTGTCAGTTTGTAAGTGACTCTTGATAATGCCTTAACACGGCGAAACTAGTTGAGTATTTGAGAATATATAGTGAAGTTTGACAAAGAAATTGTGCATTTTAATTATCTATTCATACATAGTAATATAGCCTTCCTCTGTTGCCAAAAATAAAAAAGGGCAACACCCCCTGGCATTTAACAGCCCAAAGAAAAAAGATTTACTCAAGAATTGGCGTTGTCAACAAAAAAAATGTTTAATAGATAACTTTTCAGTTAAATAGTTAACTAAATAGATTACTTTTCAGTTTCAGGCACTCCACAAAAATTCGCAAAGAGAAAGCTGGAGAATGAAGCAGTGCTAAACTGGGAGCAGAGATGAAGGAGCCCCAATAAGGGACTACCGCTGAAGAAATTCATCATAACCAGTCTTCTGACCGAACATGGAGGTAGCAGGACTTACCTGCACAGATTTGGCATAGCCACTGAGGACTGATGCCCCTATGACGGTTTATATCCAAAGACAGCCGACAACCGAAGAATCCTTCCAACAGGTACCCATCCTACTTGCTGCTTATTCCAACTTGCGGACATACTGAAAAAATACCTGTCTTCATCTTGCGTACAACTTTTAATTTTTATATAAACATAATAAAAAAAACAAACAGATGAGACCACTCCATGGCTTCCGTCCCGCCTCCAAAAAGAGGGCACGCAGTCTCTGGTAGTGCTAACAATGGAGTTTAATATTTATTTAAAAAAAAAAAAAATATCGTCTGGTGTCTCGGTCAGAAATTACATGTCCGCCCGCAACTTGTAATAGGAAGCAGGTAGTAATGACCCTTGATTACACGCTTTCGTGTATGTCTGCAGGTTGGACTGACCGCTTCTTGGACGACAACCTATGACAGACTCACCCCCCAGACCTACCTGCATCTTCTCTGACTGCAGCACCACCGTAGAGCGAAGAGGATGGATGAAGCGCCGAACAGTGACAATGGCCGATCTCTCAATCGAAACTGTTCAGTTCATTCATTGAGGAGGTGCTGAATATTT
This sequence comes from Aradus depressus, assembly GCA_963662175.1. Taxonomy (NCBI): domain Eukaryota; kingdom Metazoa; phylum Arthropoda; class Insecta; order Hemiptera; family Aradidae; genus Aradus; species Aradus depressus. The sequence goes on from OY759222.1 coordinate 5,180,022, forward strand.
TCACAAATCTTACAGATTTTGTGCAAATCCAGAATCTGGACGAGCTCTAGAATGTGCAGCTTTGAATTGCTATTTTCATAATATGGTTTTGCTGTGGTTGCTTCTTATCCTTTATGTTTATATTTGATGGTTACTTATTATTATAATCTGTTTATTTATTTGTCATTAATCTCACTTTGATCTAGGGATGTAAAACTATCGAAAGTTGACGCTAACGACAATTTCGATACTATCGGCGTTAAACTATCGATAGTTTAAAGACTTTGTATTTCTGGGATCCACTGAATCGAAGGAAGGTTACATTTACTGTTCTTGTAGAGTGTTTCGTTGCTTTGAACTGAAAAATGAGTCTTGAACGGAAGTCCGATGTGTGGAGTTACTTCGATAAGGATGTGGGTCCAAAACAACTGGCTAAATGTCGTTTTTGCAGTGCCGAATACAGAACTTCCGGGAACACTTCCAATTTGAAGGATCACTTGTTGGTTTTTTTGTTTTATTTTATTTTATTGAGGTTTTTAATGTGCTAGTGTTTGATTTTAGTTGTTCGTTTGTGATGTTTTTTGTTAGTACCTAACAATGGAAACTCATCTGGTGAATATATAATATATATATACATGTTTTGAATTCATATTCTTATGTGCAATTGAAGTTTGTAGTTTAGTTCCTGATTGCGTTAACGAACCGATCTGAGCAGTTGAAGTACGTATTGTTGTTGATCTTTTTTGCTACTAAAATAAATATAGGTACCTACTTACACTGTACGACATCTTGTTTATTTGTCTTCCTTAAATTACTTACATATTATGTATCGATATTTTAACTATCTATACTATGTTGCCATCGATAGTTTTACACGGATCATAAATCAAAGGATCTTTAGTACATTATTTATTGATATTGAAACGGTGAACATAACAGTTGAAAAAAATGTTTCAGTTAAATTGTTAACTTGTTAATTAAATAGATAACTCTACTATAGAATAAATCAGTTTCCTGTTAGCTAATTCTTCTTCTAGTGAAACAGTTAAATTGATCAACGAAGAAGCGGCCGATAAGACACGAAGCTACTTGACCTTAAGATCTTCTTGCCCTAGCTTCAACCTGACTTGAACCTCACAACCATCTCATCCCCTCCTCTCTCCTTTATTGTGAGGCTCTACACTGTCTTGATTAAATTGTTCTTATTAAACTGAGGGTTTTTGTTTTGTTTTGACTTCAATAAGTCACATCTGTTGCTTCAAGCAACAATCAGAATGCCAGAAAGGAAGAAAGAAGTCGGTGAATCTCCGGCAATCTACTTGCCCACAACGAATTAATCAATTAACTTTTCGCTCCTCCTCCAAAACTAGTCGACCGTTTGCGCTAATGTTCAACAATTGACTTATAGCTCCTAAATCCTCATACTAAATTTTGTGCTAATAAATTCATCAATCGGAAGTGATTAGGGTTTTTAAGTTGCGCCCCCCTTCCCTTCCGCTGAAAATTTTAATGAGTGTCGTCCTTATGAGGTTTTGAATTCACATATGAAACATTTTGTGTCGACATATTCATTACATCGGCAGTTATTAGAGTTTTTGTGTTTAGCCTTTCCCCTAATCCTCCCCTTCCCTTTGGCCGATTTGGCTGAACATCGATAGGTGTTGTCCTTATGAGGTTTGATACCAACTCTCTTCCCGAGACATTCTCGCACCTGCCGAGAACCAGTATAAAAACTTACCCAAACTTGATTTTCTGTGATGGTAGTACAACTTTACGTTACTAGGTGGCACTACCATCACGCCACTATCCCCAAACCTTTTTAGGCCCCTGACGAGTGCGGGTTCTGTCTGGGGCTGTTGAGCGGTCGGTAATCCGTGCTAGAGGGCCCCCAGGGTCAGCTGACGCCTGACCCTACCCCTGATCGGCTCCCGCTCCCTCAGCAGCTCTGGATTAAGGGGCCGCTAGTGGGAACCTTTTGATACAATTGGTCCAACTAGTGTGCCCTGCTCAGCTTGCTCGGGGTTCGACATATATTCAAGAAAGAAAGCAGAAGCAGAGTGCGGAGGACAACGCCTGTGGAAGTAAAGCAGTCTACTCTATGCAACTGAAGCCGAGGGAATCATCTCAACATCCCCCCCCCCCCCCCCCACGCCTTCCGGGGTATTTTTGGGTGGCCGGCTCTGCTGGCTGGTACATCAGGCTCTTGTCACAAATTTCGTGTCAATACAATAAATCTATTGGGAGTTATCGTGTTTACACAAACACAGACATTTTTTTCATACTTGGAATCTGGAAGTCGGAAAACATGAAATTCAGTTGAAAACTCAGCATCGATTTTCTCACCGATTACGTAACTTCCTCTATACTTCGTATAGCTGGAGAAATAAATGAAAAATACAAAATCTACCAAAGGGGAAGAGGAAGATTAGGGGGAGGCTTGATATAAAAGCAGTAATAACTGCCGATAGAATGAATGTATCGACACAAAATTTTATATATGTGGCTAATACCCCCCCCCCCCCCCCCCCCCCACAGGGACATCTTATATATTTTCAGCCAAATCGGCGAAACAGGAGAGGCTTAACTCTAATAACTGCCTTTGTAATGAAAGCATCGACACAAAATTTCATATGTGAATTCAAAACCCAATGAGGACATTACCTGACGAACTTAGGAGATATCGGCTGAAGGGAAGGGGGCTCAATTCAATAACCATAATAACTGCCGATTTGATGTGTTTATCGACAAAATTTAGTATGAGGATTTAGGAGCGCCTATGTAGTATAGGTTAGGTTTTATGACTCATGGCCGGGCTTTAACTACGAGGTCATATCGCCTACTACCAGAGTGCTCTTTCGTCACTCTGGTGGACATGAGCCCAACTCTACTGTGGGAGTCCTAAATTTTTATTCACCTAGGATAGGGGTCTTTAAAGAGTACCTGACATTGTACAGGCTCGGGACCATCGCTTAATGTCCCATCCAAAGGACAGCTTGCTTAAGTTTATTTTGCCTCCCAGATATAATAAACTAAGGGCCTCGGACGGGTTACGAACCCACGTTATCCCATATATATAAATACAAATAGTTTTCAACGGAATTTCATACTTTTCGACCTCTACACTCCGAATATGGAAAAAAAAATTGCTGTCTGTGTCTGAAAATACGAATAGAATGAATGTATCGACACGATATTTTATGTGACTCCAGAACTCTCTAACGACGACACCTATTGTTTTCAGCCAAATCGACCAAATTGAGGATGCGATCATGGAGGAAGCTTATTGAAGGGAAGGTGGGGTTCAAGATAGGGGAAACAATTCAAAAACCCTAATTTAACTGCCCATACATTATATTTATCGACCCTTAATTCAGTTCGTGTGTCTAGGAGCCTCTATGTAAGTCAACTTTTGAATATTAGCGCAAACGGTCGACTGGTTTGGGAGGAGGATTGAAAAGTTAATTGATTAATTCGTTCTGGGGAAGTACATTGCCGATGATTCACCGACGACTTTTTTTTTACTTTATTTTGTCATTATATATTTTATTTATTATTTTGTGCATTGATCATTTTGTTATTGCTGCATTTATTTTTATTTTTTCATATTGGTATAACATCAAATTTACATGGTCAATATTGAAAATAAATGATAAAAACAAATATATGTATTTAAAAATACATAATTATAACTCCCTCCAAAGGTAAGTTCACTGGATGTAAGTTTCATTTTGAGGTCTTCCATCTCAAAAACCCTAAAAAATTTTAAAAAATAAATAAAAATCCGGCTCACTAAGCTCACTCATTTTGGTTGATTAATGTTTTAAGTAAGGCTATAAAAAGCTGGCTAGCTTAAAGATGTTACCCAGGGTCTTACAGATGTAAAAATGTTTCTACGTTGACAAAAAAATAATAAAAATATAAAATTACGACGGGGCCCATTAAAAGTTTTTGGAGTAATTAACAAAGCCGGATTATGACAGGCAACAAATTAAGTACCAGAAGAAGAGACAGAGTGAAAGATCAAGTATTGTGTAGTAAAGTTGTTTTTTCAAGGTTCTAGTACTGAGAAAGTTCAGGTGTTGTGTAGTTCTAAGTATTCACGCTCCAGACTTCAACTTGAAACTTTGGCCGCCTTTCAAGTTATACGAAGAGGAATTATGGTTTGGTAAAGTTTATTAAATATGAGATTAGCATACCGCAGTTGTTCTCCCAAGTCTAATCTTCATTACTTTGACACGATGGCTACGGAATATTCAAATAATAATCCAATAGGACAGCTATAACATACAGACAGCATTTGTTATAAAATTTATAACAAATTAATTAATTATTTATTTAATATGTAACCTCCCCGTATGGCTCCGGTGTACCAGTGTTGCCAAGTTGACACTTGTTATAATTATGATTAGAAAGTTAAAAATGTTTTTACTTTACCTTTGGTATAAGGAAGTATTGTAATCGTGTGAAAATCCAAGATCCAGTTTTCAATGGAATTACACGTTTCAAAGTCCCATAAACACATTTTTGATGTGTATGTTAAAATGTCAGTAGAGGGACTTAGAAGAGATACAATGTTAATCAACCATAAGTAAACACAAAAAATATATTCAGGTTCGTTCTTACAAAAAAAGTTGAGAAAGAAATATAGAATATCGGTGTATCCTCTGGCATAGTTTTCTTATATTTTCAGCAAAACAAATGAAGACAGCGATGTCATTAGAGAGACTTCATCCAGATACGATAATAGTCAACATAAGGTAAAGGCAAAAAAAAAATTCTGGTTTGTCCAAGCAAAAAAAGCTGAGGAGGAAATATAGAATGACGGTGGATCTTGTGAGACGAATAAGAAAAGGTATGTTTTCCGAAAAACACATTAAGACAGAAACGATTGTAGCTATGAACAGGAAATGTGAAATGAAGACTTCATGTATGCTAACTTAGATTTGATTAGAGACCTCTTTACATGGCGGCTTAAGTACGTTTTACAAAGTACTGCTTATATATTTAATATAAATAAAAATTATACAAAATATAAATAATTTTCATGGCTGTCCCTGTAGCTCAGTGGTATGCGTGCTTGCTTACTAAGCTCAAGACTACGGGTTCGATACCCGGCCGAGGTACTTAAGTAGGTACTTCATCTGCCTGGTAAAAAAAACTTGAGTACGCCGTCTTTCGGATGTGACGTTAAGACCCCTACCATAGGTGAATAAACCTAAGTAGGCAAAATTTAGGACAGCTCCCACAGTAGAGTCTGACTCATGTCTACCAGAGTGACGAAAGAGCGCTCTGTTAGTAGCCGATATGACATCGTAATTAAAGCCCGGGCATGAATCATAATATTTATTTTGTGATGTCAAACTCAATTTTTCCATGATTTATTTCAATTTTGGTGTTTCTGTAGTGTGTGTGATGACGTGGAGAGAAGCGGCGTGAGAGGCTAGAATGGTGGTTGAAATATGAAATATAAAAAACAAACAAGGAATCCAAGTTTAAACCTGTAAAGGAGATAACCTTACAGACGAAAACAAGTGAAATGGTATCAATATCAGTGTTGCCAGGCCATGATTTTAATACTTCTTTTCAGAAACACCAGGCATATCTAGTTTCCCCCAAATTCTCTTTTAAAAAAATGCTAAATTCTCTAAATTAAAATAATAATTTACATATATGTAAAGAATAACTATGTATTTGTAATTAGTTTAATCAACAAATATAATACAAATAAATATCGAAACAACTGATAGTGTGCAATACATCTCTGGTACTCTTCCTCTCTCTAACCACTCTCATTTTCCCCAACACTCTCACACTCCCTTTCCCCCACCACTCTCTCTATTTTGCCCCACCACTCTCACACTCTCTACCGCCTCCCTCTCCCCCACTAAACTTCCTTTCCCTTATCACACTCTTTTTCACCCAACACTCTCACTCTCCCTATCACACTCCCTTTCTCCCAACACTCACTCTTCCTACTACACTCCATTTCCTCTATCATACTCTTTTTCGCCCTGCACACTTACTCTCCCCACCTCCCTCCCAGTTCCCCTCCACCCCCCCTCTCTCACCACTTTCCCCCTCCCTACCACTCAACTTGTAGTCTCTCATATAGTATTAATTACCAAATATACACTAGCTGTATTGAGGGTGGATGACAAGGTCAGGTCAGTTCAGTGTCAGCAGCCTCCGATGTAGGATAATCGATGTGGGGACGTCAGTGGGTGCGACCTCCCCTCACTAATACTATAACAGTTACCTATCCAGACCACCCAGGCTGGGTAAAGAGGCTATAAACCAGGAATGGACCTAACCGACTGGTCAGAGTGCCCGCTTATAGCAAGTATCGATTTCAATCCAAATGTTTATTATCGAACGAAGCGAGCTCTATACTTCCAGAAGAGAGTCGATCGACACTCCTCTGCAAATATGTTCGTCCTGCACACAGCCTCTTTACAATCGAACACCCAAGTATAATTGTATAGTTTTGGTGAATGTATGTCAAAAGAAAAGCGGGGGGGGACTTCCCAGAGAAACCATAATAACTGCCGATGTAATGAATACATCGAGTGGAATGTTATATGTGAGGATAAAGGAGAGGAGAGCGTCGGTAGCTCAAAGGTTGTGTACTAGTCTACTTAGCTCAAAATCACGGGTTCGAAACTCAGCCGCTTTTCGGATGGAATGTTCAACGATGGTCCCAAACCTGTACATAAGCCCGGGTAATTTTGGACTCCAATAATAGTGCTAACAGGTAAGGGATAAGAGCAATAGATAGATGTTTAGGTTCCTAGGAGTACACACCAACCCTATTAGAAGAGGATGGAGGGGGAAGATAGATTATAGGTGAAGAACTGACTAAACTGATGAAAGGCTATTACGTAGAATGGTCACAGCCCAGCTGAGGCGGCGGTTCTTGCCCATCATCCACATCAATAATCAGCTCAACAAATTAATTAATAAAATAATAATTTTAATGTTATATTAATTATTTAAAATACATGTAATAAAAACTATTTTACGATATAATTCAGTCATAATCACTTTAATCCGTACTTTATCCATGAGGAAGGAAGGCCACTGACCCACGATTCCCCTATTTACAATTAATTCAACTAATTCAAACCCTCACTAATCCGGAGACACCATTTTTTTTTTTTTTGTGACTCAAACCCGGGCTTTGCGAGGTCGTATTGCCTACTACCAGAGCGCTGTGAGCCGACTCTACTCTAGGAGTCCTACATTCTGCCTCCCAGATTAAGGTACCTTTAACGAGTACCTAATATCGCACAGCTTACATTAAAATTAATGAATGAATAACTTTATTGCTATCTGAAAGGAACAAGTTGGATACATAATCATAAATATAATTTCTAAACATGAAGGAATAAACTAAAATAAAACAAAGCAGATAACATTAATTAACAAAACAGAAGAAAGATTTATTTATACTATAATGAAATATAATATTAGAAGAAGAAGAGTTTATTATAACAGTGACATTTACAGAGGTACAATTATACAATAAGGTTCCTTAACCATTTACCCTTATACACTAAATACAAATCAAAAATAATCAGTTAAATTTAAAAAAATGCTACTGCTTAAGAGTAAATTCTAAAAAACTCTTAAAGGAAAAAGAAAAATAGAATGGGATGTTTAAAAATAATACACACATTAAATTATTAATAATACAAAAAAATAATTAATTATATTTATTTTTCTATAAAAAGAAACTGAATTAGTATATAAATAATAAGAAACCATTTCTTTTAAAACAAATGCCAGTAAAAAACAAAACACGGCCATCAGCTGTTTTTTACTGTGTGTAGTGTCGACGGGGTTGAATGGCGACGGTCTCAGTGAAGGTAGACAGTGGTGTTTAGGCTTAAGATGCAATGAACTAAATAGGAGTGTATTGACGGTGAAATTGATCCAAAAAGAAGGTACTGTTGTTTGTTTATATGTACAAGATATATGCCCAGAAATATATAACTTAAATTTAAAGAATGGCCAAAATATAAAACAAAAAAATAATGAATTAGTTTTAAGAATTTAGTTCTTAAGATTTTTTCCTTTGGTTTTTTGTTTGTTTCAATGTTTAGTTTTTTTATTTTATAATGTAGATGATTTAAGAAAATAAACCCAATATTTGTTATCGTAAATTCTATTCTATTCATTTTCCCTGTTGGCCCAGTAACATAATTTGAAAACCTTTGGATTAGATTAAGATTATTTAAATTTATTAAAACTGGCATCTCTTTAGAAATCCAAATCAAAAGTTGGTTAATTAAATTTTTTTTTAAATACGTGCACTTTCTTAAATATTCTCAAGTAGTTCTCGGAAAAAAAACGTTTAAAGTTGCACGTTTTTCTTATTCTGAAGTTAGTTGGAATTTCAACTTCAGAATAAGAAAAATGTGCAACTTTAAACGTTTTTTTTCCGAGAACTACTTGACGTATCAAAAATCTGTTTGCACAGTTCTTTCTTGTTTCTTTAGTACTTTAATAAAATGTAATGAAACTTAAGGGTCAAAAAGGAACCCCGCCCTTCGAAGGGCTATTTGAGCCATTAAAAGGGTCATTTATGTCTTTTCGAGGACGCCATACTATAGCTCTCAGTGAGTGCTACAACTTTAGTCCTATGCACAATTTTGATATCTCTAACCGTTTAGGAGTTATTTCACTTGAGGCCCGCTTATCTGGGCCACCCTGTATATATTTTTTATTCTTATTCTTATATTTACTATTGTCATATTTGATTTATTTCATATATGCATATATATTTGTATTTTAATCAGCGCATACTATTTCAAAATTTTCTCTTAATCTTAAAATTTCAATTTGAGACGAAATTTTAGTTTTAATGCTTTCCATATTTTAAGACATAACTGTACAGGAGGGATAGGAAAAACGCCGTGGGGCTGAAGGAAGGCTACCGTTTGGATTGCAAACTGGGTGAACTTGCATTTAGTATTTGTTAAGTCGTGGCTGAAGATGGTAGCAATACCGAAAATACTCCCATATTATATATATATATATTTGTGAAATAGACAATATTTTTTAAAAAACATACGTTTTTTTCTTTATTTCTTATTCAGATGTCCGTTTCTTTATTGTCGTATAAGGCGGCAATTTCCAATTGCTATTCTTCTGTTACTAGTATTAATTGTTTGAGGGCGCCGATAGCTCAGTGGTATGCGTGCTTGCTTATTCAGCTCAAGATCGATGAGCTCGAAACCCGGCCGAGGCACTTTTGCTTTCTATCTGGGATGTAAAAAATTATTGAGCACTCCGTCCTTCGAAAAGGACGTTAAGCGATGGTTCAGCTCATACGATGTCAGGTACTCGTTAAAGACCCCTACCCTAAGTGAATAAAAATTTAGGGTAGGCAAAATTTAGGACTCCCAGGGCACTCTGTTAGTAGGCGATATGGCCTCGAAGTTAAAAGCCCGGGCATGGGTCACAATAACTAACTAAATTTCATCTCTATTATATTCAGATAGAGTAGCCTTTCTTTTGATAACAAACCATTGGGAAGCAGTCCTATCTACAATTCATTGTCTCAGCCAGTAAACAAGCTATTCGTGTGCAAGTGAATTGTTTAGTTGAGATAGTTTTGGTACGAGTCCTCACTCAAGCAGATATCTCAGGCTCATGATAAATGGACGCTCTGCAGTTGAAAATAACTTCATCTGTTAAGACCGATGTTCTGGCCAATGGAGGATAGTTATGAAACAACTGGAGAACAATAGAAATCATGTGTACAAGTATGAATACCCTTTCAGACTTAGGCTCTGGAGTCCTGTCAGCATTAAGAGTCAGTCATGCGTTAGTCGTTTTGTCCAGATCTGTCTGGAGTTAGTTGTGGGTCTGTAAAGTCCGAGGTAGCTATTTCACGTCTGGTGTTCTCATTTTAGCGTTATTACTTTTATACAATAAACTGAGAGAAGACAATAAGAAAAAGTTGTCGGTAAATCACCGGCATTGTACATCCCCAGAATTAATTAATCAATTAACTTATAATAACAATAATAAATATGTTGATTAGCGACTGTAGACTCTAATTGTAGGAAAATTGAGGGTCAGTCAAAGATGGAAGAAAACACTATTCAAATGCCAACGTTTCTATATATTTTATATCATCATCAGGGCCTACAAACACCTATATATTTTTTTTATTATATATATATATTTTTTTATTTATTATCTATATTTATGTGTTAGAGTATACAGACACCAACAACCTTAATAATACATATTTATATTAGTTTTAACATTTCTGGCTGTAATGTGACATTTATGACGGGGTTTTCCGAGCTCCCTGTACCTGGTGCCTTCAGCACCCCTGTATTATTGTACCATTTCATTGCAATGTAAGACTCCATCCAGTGTACATGTCTTCTCCCCAACCCTGCTTATTCATAGTAAGTCATTTTAATGTTTACTCTTTATTATGTTCCACCTATTTGTCTATTTCCATTATCACGGTTTCTGTTTAGTAATGTATTCATATTTAACTTTAATTTGTATTAGTGTACGTTCATGTTTATGGTTAACAATATATTCATATTTAATTTTAATGTTTAGTAATGTATTCATATTTACTTTTAATTTGTATTAGTGTACGTTCATGTTTATGGTTAACAATATATTCATATTTAATTTTAGTGTTCAGTAATGTTTATCAACACACTTTTGTTTATTTGTGATTCTAATATTGATTCCCCCCCCCCCCCCCCCCCCCCATGTTTGTAGGCCCTGATGATGATATAAAATATATCGAAACGTTGGCATTTGAATGATGTTTTCTTCCATCTTTGACTGACCCTCAATATTCCTACAATAACAATAATAAACTTATCTCTCCCCCTTCAAACCTTCAAAACCACTTATCTTTTAGTGCGAATATTCAACAGTTGACTTACATAGGGGCTCCTAAATCCTCATACTAAATTTTGTGTCGTTAAATTCATTACATCGGCAGTTATTAGGGTTTTTGAATTGAGTCCCCTCCCCTGAAACCCCTCCTTCCCTGGAACGGATATCGCTGAAATTTGACAGGTTATGTCCTCATCGGGTTTTGACTTTAATATAAAATTACAAGTCGATATATTCTTTATATCGACAGTTGCCAGGGTTTTTGAGTTAAGCCTCCCTTTGATCCCCCTTCCCTTCTGCCAATTCCGCTGAAAATCGATGTGTCGTCCTTTTGGGGTTTTGAATTCACATATGAAAATCTGTGTCGATACATTTATTATAATGGCAGTGAGGGTGCCGGTAGCTCAGTGGTATGCGTGCTTGTCTTCTGAGCTCAAGGTTGTGGGTTCGTAACCCGACCGAGGCCCTTAGTTTATTTTATCTGAGAGGTAAAATAAACGTAAGCACGCCGTCCTTCGTATGGGACGTTAAGTGATGGTCCTGAGACTGTGCGATGTTAGGTACTCGTTAAAGACCCCTGCCCTAGGTGAATAAAAATTTAGGTTAGGCAAAATTTAGGACTCCCACAGTAGAGTCGGGCTCATGTCCACCAGAGTGACGAAAGAGCGCTCTGGTAGTAGGCGATATAACCTCGTAGTTAAAGCCCGGGCATGAGTCATAAAACCTAACTTAACCTATAATGGCAGTTATTAGAGTTTTTGAGTTAAGCCTCTCCCTAATCCCCTTCCTTCTGGGCGATTTGGCTTAAAATCAATACGTGTTGACCTTATACTGTTCGGTATCGATACATTCATTTTATCGAGAGTTATCCTGTTCACAGACTGCATTTTTTCAGTCGTAAAACATGAAATTCCGTTGAAAATTCCTCATTGAATTTTTGACCGATTACACATACATAACTTCCCCTATACCTCTTACAGATGGGGAACTGAAACCTCTATTACGATCATACGTTATTTTTAAATTTCGCCCTCAGGAGCTCCCGGTGGGTGGCCTTCCTCTCTCACGCCCTTTCAAGACATTAATCAGATTTATAATTATGAAGGTCCTGTTCTGATAACTTTGTCCCAAGAAACTCTTAAAATTAATAAGGAAAATAATGACTGATATAAATTTACTGTACCATTTGGTTCTCAGAACAAAGACTTCACTGTTCATCTTAAAGTTGTTTTATTTCCCTGAAAGCCGCTTAACTTTATTACAACGCTCTTTTACACTTTTTTTATTTAATTTATTTTATTTGTTGGCTTGTTTTAAATAATTGACGCATAGAATTTAAGAAGATATACTTCTCAGTTTTAATGACTGGGCGTTAAAGTTTTAAGTTTACATTAACTATTAGCTATAAAATGAATAAAAAAAATCGATAGGAAATAGTCTTGTTTACAAGCCCAAAGAGTCCTAAGTTGTTTATAATTGAATTAGTTAGTTCGTTTGTGACTCATGCCCGAGCTTTGATAGGTCATATACCTAAGATCTTTCGTCGCTCTGGTTCGAGCCCGATTCTACTGTGGGTAGGGATCTATCGATATACGTAAGTGATACCAGTAAAATATCGATACTACTGCCCGATACCAAGTAGGTGTCGAATATATATTACTTGTATCGATTCAAAGTACTCCAGACAGCTCCACGGACAAATAATATGTATATTTATCGATGGTGATAACCTCATGTGTAATGTGATCACCCATTCTGCGTGATGAGTCCTTATTTTGTTTATCGTTTATAAAGATATAAGTTTGTTTGATTTTGAACAGAACCGTGAAAGTGATTACGATTTCAGCATTTTATTTTATTTTTAACATTCCATTTTGTCAATTTCAAATTATAATGCCTCGTCTTATGGCGAAAGTGCGGAATTATTTACTAAGAACGATTCGATCTCAGCTACTTGCTAAAACTGTTTTAAATAAGTGAAATATTGTGGGAATATGAATAGTCTCCAGTAGTTTTATATCCTTAGTAGAAATTAATTTTGTATGTTCATTTTATAAGGCTTTTTATTATTTTCAGTATGTTTTTAATAATATAATTTTATCTTATTCGATTTGATTTATTTGTTTCTTAAGTCCACTACAATTTCTCATTTATACCTTTGAAATTTTATGGTTTTTTATTATTATTATATAGGTATATTATTATACATAGTTTAAAATTAATTGTAACGCTAATTAATTTTAAAAAATATAAGTGCTCGATTCAATCGATACGATGAGGTATCGATACCTTTAATTCGATATTTGAGTAGTATTGAAAGTTTTAATCGATGCTACTAGTGAGTAAAACTATTTTGTGGTATCGATTGAACTCTAACTATGGGAATCCTAAATTTTTATTCACCTAGGTTGGGGTCTTTAGAGAGTACCTACCTGACATCCCGCAGGCTTGGGAACACTGCTTACTGCTTGAATGAGGGGATTAAAATTTTAAAATGACATTTGGAACCGTTAATATTTTTCTTAATTATTTCTTACTGATATTGTTTAACTAAATTCTTAATCTAATGTTGAGTTCTCTCTCAAACTAAAATTAAAAATGGTCTACTAATTTATTTATTAATAAACATTTCTGCCGAAAAAAAAATAATAATGACCTGGCGGTTTGATCAAACCGAATTTTGTAAAAATTAAACTATATGAAACGTGTAGCTTCAAAACCAGTTCCATCCACATTTTTCCAAAATGAGTTTTCTCTAGATTTTTCGCAAGTTCTCGATACACAACATCACAAGGTTTGGAACAAAACCAGCTCCTTCTATGTGAAAATTAAGTTCAAAGTCATAAGTTTGTTTCAAAACTAGCTCCATCCAAGCTTCCTTGCATTGCCGCCAGGAATGCTGCGATCTCCTCTAACACTCAAGAAGGTTCGTCCAGTTTTTTGTGTTTATTATGTTTACTGTTGGGTTTGGGTACAGGTTAAATGAGAACTTCGAATAGAACAAGAGATATATTTATTTGGACAACACCCTTATTACAAAACCGCGTGGTAACGAACACAAAGTCAGTTGTTCAATAATAAGTCCCATACCGCGTGGGAACTACACAAGTCACTCACTTACTGTGCTTGGTAACAGACGACTCACTTTATACCTGCGTGGTAATAACCAACTCACTTCCGCATGGTAACTAACGACTCACCTTATACCCGCGTGGTAATAAGGACGAATCCATTCCGCACACCGCGTGCTGGCTCGACCCAGACTCTCAGTCCACCCCGCGTGGTGACCAACTGGTCCCTCTCGTTGTTAAGAGACGACTCACTTTATACCCGCGTGGTAACAGCCAACTCAACCAACTCAGTCCACCCCGCTTGGTGCCCAACTGCTTACTGACCCATGTAGTTCAAGAGTCCCGCCGACTCCTATCGATTGTCTGGGCGTGTTCCCGAATTCACCCACACTCAACTCGCGACTTAACATTTACCTAGTGCTCATTTCTCTTCTCTGATGGAAAAGTATCCAGAATTGGAATGATGTAGGAGCCTTTCAACAAATTTCGAAGAAAAACAAGAAAATGTCTGATATATCACCAAACTCGATATCAAACAGGACATTCAGTTCCTGTTGCTCCAGCAAAACTGTCAGATGTCGATAACTTTTTGAAGATTCATTGATTGTGGGAAATAAAAACGATACTGATGCGAATGAAGATAGTGAAAAGTGCGAGAATATTGATGAGCGTGAAAATGCGTTTTTCCCCTCATATTTTCTTTGATTTTCTTAAGCCTTTTTCTTCTCACTTTTTGTCTGAATTTCTGAACACTTTTTTTTTTTCTGATTTTCTTGAATTTTTTGAAATCTTTTTCTTTTCTCATTTTCCATCGATTAAAACCGATATTTCTGATTCGTTTCATTTATATTGTTGATAATTTTTTTTACAACTTTTCATTTGTTCTTATTTTTCAAAAAATTATTTATCTCCCTAGTAACTGTTATTCGTGTTTTACGAAAGTCAACAGTTACTTACTGCATTGCAGAAGGTTGTTGATCACCCAGTTTGCTTCAAAACCAGCTCCATTCAAAATTTAAATTCAAATTTCCAGAAACTTAAAATTGCAGAAGTTGTAAAACTAACCTTGAAACAATCAAGGATTTTGGTACTTTCAATACATAATTAAGAAATATCAAAAAACTATCGGCATGGCATTGGGACGTTTCTTTGCTCTCCTTAAAAATGTCTGAAAATGGATGGAACTGGTTTTAAAGCTACAAGCCTCATATATACAATTGTACTTTTTGAACTCAGGTGGGCTCAACTTCCAACCCATCAATTCTATAATTAGAATAGATTTTTGACAAGTTATTTATTTTTTTATTATTATTCCGAAAGTTTATGAATACTTTTATTTATATAATTTTCTATGAACTTATTTGTATAATAATAGTTTAATTTTTAAAAGATTTTAATTTATTTATTTTCAGGAGAACTCTTTACCGAAAGTGATGTATCAATCTTTGAAGCATTTGCCATATTTTGTGGTCTGGGCATCCATAATACACAGATGTATGAAAATGCCTGTAAGTATCCCCGGTTTTATTAGTATACATAATTAGTTGAGCTTTGACTGTGAGGTCACATCGCCTACTACCAGAGCGCTCTTTCGTCACTGATGGACATGAGCCCGACTCTACTATGGGCGTCCTAAATTGTGCCTACCCTAAATTTTTATTCATCTAGGGCAGGGGTCTTTAAGGAGTACCTGACATCTTACAGGCCCGGGAACATCGCTTTAAGTCCCATCTGAAGGAAGGCATGCTTAAGTTTATTTTACCTCCCAAATAATATAAACTAAGAGCCTCGGCCGGGTTTCGAAGCCACGATCTGAAGCTCAGAAAGCAAGCACGCATACCACTGAGCTACCGGCGCCCCCTATAAAATATTTAGGAACTCAATAAGGCATACTGTGAGAGTCCTTAATTTTTTACATATCCAAGTTTAGTTAGGGTAGACATAATTAATGAGTAGCTGTCATTATACAGGCTCCGAAGGACGGTGTGCTCCAGTTTTTTTTTTACCTTTGTATGAAAAATTTGAAGACCTCGGCCGGGTTTCGAACCCGCGAACTTGAAAGTTACCGGCGCCCCCTGAATTATAATTTTACAAATCTGCCAACTAATCAACCCGTTGTTGTACTACATGACAACCTGTTGTCTGCTGTATTACCATGTGTCGTTAACGACGATAGATGAAGTGAAGACTCAAGAAAAAAAGTCGTCGTTGAATCACCGGCAATAAAAGACGACAACTATTCATTTCCAGTCAAATCAGCCAAAGAGAAGGAGGGGGGCTTAACTCAAAAATTATAATAACTGCCATTGTAATAAATGCATTGACATTAATTTTTTTTAAATACAATAGAACCTCTATAACTCGAACATCAAGGGAGACGCCAAAAAATTCGAATTATAGAGTTTTCGACTTATGGAGGATATCGACTTAGGCGGATTTTGATTCGACTTGTAGAGGTTAAGATTCATTCTAACTAATTTTGAGTTAGAGAGGTGAAATAAATAAAAATTCAAGTTACAGAGGTAACAAACATATTTATATTTATTATAAGTCAACATTATTTCAAAACATCCTTAAAATAAATAATACGTAGTACATATATGTAGGTATTAAAAAAAGTCAGTAATTTTTTTTTTGCTTTAGATAATTCGGTTGTTCTCTATCTATAGCATTGTCTAAGGTATAAAGAGCAGAAAATTCTACTACTTCTGACAATTTTTCGATCGACACAAAATGATTTTCTTGGCTAAACTTCAAATGAAATCAATAATAATATGCTTTATCATTTCTTAGAATTGGTAATCCTATTTATTGTATACTTCTAAATTGTTTTCTAAGTAACAATGGTGTACCTTGTCGGCAAATTCTTAAAGTCGGTAACTTATTTTTCTTCGAGCTATAGAGGTAATAAGTTTCAAATAATCGAGTTGTAAAGGTTGTAAAATAAAACATTGCTATGTTCGAGAAACAGAGGTCCAATTTATTTTTTCGAATTACAGAGGGAAAATATGTACCAAAATAGCTTGTAGGGACTCACTGATTATTTCAACTAATAGAGGGTTGAGATTTCGAATAATGGAGGTTTTGGGGCTTGAAGGGAAAGGAACAAAACTTTTTTTCTAGTTTTGGAGGTTTTCGACTTATCGAGGTTCGACTTAAAGAGGTTCTACTGTATATCGATAACTAATTAACCTCTAATTGTTTATCTAAATAGAAACGGTCAATAAAAACATACATTTTTTGAACCTAAAACCACGATGAAGAGAAAAAAAGGTATTTTTACAATGATTTCTAATATTTTCAATAATTATAAGTAACATTAAACATATAAAGTGAGATATTTTGGAAATACTTGTTTACAGAAGCATAATTAGGATGGTTGAAAATATATGTTAGATTTGGAGACATATGTTATAAAAAATAATGTTTCATAGCATAACAAGAAATGAAGATGTTATAATGTAAGTAAGAGAAACAAAATTTAGATTTGATATGCAACTAACAATGTTAATTTTTAGACGTTCATATATATGTAATATTTTTCAGTTTGTACTTGAAAATGTCCTGATGGATGAAATATTGTATTTCTAAATGATGAAAAAATAAATTAAATAGAATGAGACCAAAAAGGGCCAATATTTGGAATTATTAAAATACCTACATTAAATGAATTTTGTTTTATTTAAATTCAAAACTTCATAAGGATGGCACTTATTAATTTTGCTTCGATCGAAGGATAATAACTGCCGAAATAATGAATGTATCGATACAAAATTTAGTATGATTCAGAAGCAACTATGTAACAGAAATATTGAGTTTTAACCCAAACGGCTTTGGCTCTGGAGGGAGAGCAATACCTAACTTAATTGATTAATTCTTGATAGTCGGTGATTTTCTGACTTTTTTTCATTACTTTTCCGGATATCCAAGTAAATAGTTTTTAGATACAATAAGATAACTCAAAATTACTCTCGGCAACACCAGGTAACTTGCTAGTTTTAAAGTTAAGTAAAAATTGTCGATGTTAATATATGTAGTGATAACATGAAAAAAAGATGAGCATTAAGAAAATGACTTCACTTTTCATGCTCCCTCGCATTTTCCCATGCATATTTAGTGTTTTTCTTTGCTCCTTTCAACAATCTTGCACTATTTCTCTTACAGAAAAATTCTCTCTGATTTGAAAATTTCTGTTTGTTAATCCATGGACAGGATTGTTTGGTGTGACTTCCGGCAGAGAGGGTAGCATTACCTGGTTTGTCGGGTGCAGGTCGTTAAGGGTGCCAAAGCGGTTCGTGGCTTGCGGGTTACGCACCCCCCCTGCACTTAACGAACAATTTATGTTGATTAATAATTGCTGAGTTTTGTATGTCTCGTCTATCTGTCTAGATAAAATTATGTACTTTTTTGCTCTTACTCCAAAGCCAATTCTGAATCCTCATACTAAATTTTGTGTCGATACTTTCATTACATCGGCAGTTTTTGGAATTTTTGAGTTGAGCCCCCATTGTCCCTCCTCTCCTTCCGCAGATTTGGCTGAAAATCAGTAGATCTCGTCCTTAGTGGGTTCTGAGTATACTTGTAAAAATTTCTTGTCGATACATCTATTCTATCGATAGTTATCGTGTTCACAGACAAACAGTATAGGAGAAAATATGTAATCGGTGAAAAATTTGATGTGGAGTTTTCAAAGAAATGTCGTGATCTATGAGCTCAGAAGGAGCTACCGGCGCTCTCACTTCAATAAGAGAATTTTATCGCTATATCTGTCTGTAGTTTTGTCTGTCTATGTGTTTGTAATAAGTTGGCGCAAATCTACGGTCTTGAGTAGTGAATAAAATCTTTGAAAACCAAAAATCATTGAAAATATGAATATTCTACACTAATCGAGCAGATAACATCGCTAACCTATTTAACGTTGCTCCGGGCGAAGCGAGCTAACCTACTAGTATTGTGTAAGTTTGTATTTTAATATAGAGTTTAACGCAAAAAAAACTCTACGTGAAACTTGGTTCAACGTCCCAAATAAGGTATAAATGCAGATTTTCTGGCTAGATGTGAGTGAGGTTTGATGTGGAAGTGGAATGCCAGCTATTCTCTTGGTATTCCCACTCTGGAGGTGGGATGGGTTGTGGCCACTGCCCACAGATTCCCCTCTCAGCCACATCGACCCCATCCAATATTCCTGTAGCTCATCCATCAATGGGTGACTAATGTCTGTAGTTCTGCTGACAGTAGCCTCAGCCCCACTCCTCTTGACAGTACAGACTGTCTGTCTGTCCCTTCATGATATAAACCATCTTGGACATTGATTGATATGGCTTAGACAAAGGGGAGGGGGGGGGGGGGACTTTGAGCCAGCTAATTACATAAGTAAAACTAATTACTTTCCAGGGATATAATAATCTATATGGATAAAACTAAACTATCTAACACAAACATAACAAAGACTCTCACAAGATTATACTCTCATTAACTGCAACACGCCACTCCGCCCAAATTGCATCAAATTTTTGTTTATATCACTATTACGCCCATTATTAACAAATGCTTGCCCAATTTGGTTTCAATTTCAAAATAAAACCCTCCATAAAGCCACAACGCACCGTGGTTCGTGAGAGACAGTACCTATATAATTGAGAAAGAACTGCAATCAATAATATCTTTTTTTAATATTAAAAATCAATATATCGATAGACCGACCGAGAGGGCGCCAGTAGCTCAGTGGTATGCGTGGTTGCCTTCTGAGCTCAAGAACGTGGGTTCGAAACCCGACCGTGGCCCTTAGTTTATTTTATCTGAGAGGTAAAATAAACTTGAGCACGCCGTCCTTGGGATGGGACGTTAAACGATGGTCCCGAGCCTGTATGATGTCAGGTACTCGTTAAAGACTCCTGCCCTAGGTGAATAAAAACTTAGTGTAGGCAAAATTTAGGACTCCCACAGTAGAGTCGGGCTCATGTCCACCAGAGTGACGAAAGAGCGCTCTGGTAGTAGGCGATATGACCTCGTAGTTAAAGCCCGGGTATGAGTCATAACTCACTAACTTATATTTTATTTTAGCTACACATCCCTAGATAACTTTTCCCTTGGTACTTTATATTAAACAATCACAAATTTTCTAGTTAGGGTGGGGTGGGGGGGGCAGAGTACCGGACCGCCCCCCTCGGTTTTGCATTACTCTGCTCAGTTGTTTTCTAGCTCAGGTCCCTAATGTGATTTCGATGACTTTTCCGATAATCTCTTTTCAGGTGAGTTTGATTGAAAACGATTTTGTTGCCTTCTCTTTTCCTCCCCCCCCCCCCCCCCCCCCCCCCCCCCTCCTATTAGTTTTAGGGGAGAGCGAAAATATAGTTGATTAATTCATGTTTGGGGAATACATTGTCTGTGATTCAACCACAGAAGTATAGGTGAAGTTATGTAATTGGTCAAAAATTCAATACCGAGTTTTCATCGGAATATCATGTTTTCCAACCTCCTGTTTTTGAGTCCCCTTCTGTTCTTTCTTCCACTCGGTCGATTTTCTTAAAAAAACAATAGATGTTGCCCGTCATAGGCTACTGGATTCACATATAAAATTTCGTGTCGATATGTTCATTCTATCGGTAGTTATTGTTCTCTACGAAATTTCGTGTTTTCCTACCTCTAGATTCCAAATATGAAAAAAAGAAGAAAAAAAATTGTCTGAAAACGATAAGATTAACAACTATTGATTTTCAGCCAAATTGGCCAAAAAAAGGGGGGGGGGGAGCGTAACACAAACATTCTAATAAGTTCTGTTGTAATGAATGTTAGTACATGAATTTTAGTAGCTCTTTCGTCACTCTGGTGGACATGAGCCCCGACTCTACTGCGGGAGTCCCGAATTTACCTAATCGAAATTTTTATTCATTCTATCGCATAACGTCCCATCCGAAGGACGACGTGCTTAAGTTTATTTTACCTCCCAGATAAGATAAACTTAGGTCCTCGGCTGGGGTTTGAACCCACGATCTTGAGCACAGTAAGCAAGCACGTATACCACTGAGCTTCCGGCGCCCTCAAGAACTAACTGTTGATGTAACAAATCAACACAATATTTAGTATCAGATTTTTAGTGAGAGAGAGAGAGCAGAAACGTAGTTGATTAATTCGTTGTGGGGAAGTACAATGCCAGTGAGTTTTCTGCCGCCCTGGGCCAGCTGTTATGTAAACATACCTGTTCCTTTGCTTGAAAGTGCAAACATTTATAATTAAGAGGCTTCCAGTAGAGTGCTCAGATCTCAAGTCTACTAACTTACTTAACTAACCTTCATCTTAAGTAAGTTTCTTCTCCAGTGGCAACTTGCAGATGTGAAGCCCAGAAGACTTCACCATAAAGCCACTTCAGTCAGATCAATAGCGCCACAGCTCCACTTAGTCTTCCCTGATTTCTTGTCAGTTCTTCTTCTAAACCAGAGATGAGACAATTTTCACCTTCTTACAACTTTTATATAAGAAAGTATTGTAAATATACAAAAATCTGAGACCAAGTTGTATACATTTTTGACCATTTTTGCGAGAATGTTAGCGCTGTAACTTTATTGTGACAATGAACATAGAATGAAGATATTATGTATTGGCTTACCTTTATTACATTTTGACCAAAATCGCACGAAATTGAAGTCCACGTTGCTTCTGGGCCAAAGTACACTTTTCATGATTCACGGGGTTAGGGTTTATGACTCATGCCCGGGCTTTAACTACAAGGTCATATCGCCTACTACCAGAGCGCTCTTTCGTCACTCTGGTGGACATAAGCCCCACGGTACTGTGGGAGTCGTAAATTTTGCCTACCCTAAAACGTAGGGCAGGATATGACAGGCTCGGGACCATCGCTTAACGTCCCATCCAAAGGACGGCATGCTTAAGTTTATTTTACCTCCCAGATAAAATATACTAAGGGCCTCGGTCGGGTTTCAAACCCACGTTCATGGGCTCAGAAGGTAAACACGCATACCACTGAGCTACCGGCGCCTTCTTTCATGATTCAATATATATTTGTCAGTATATATTAATGAAAAAATGTTTATATCCTCTTTATCGTAATAATAATGTTGTGTTTTTAGTTCCCCACATGTGCGAAGTATACGGAAAGTTGTGCAATCTGTCAAATATTCGATGCGAAGTTTTGAACGTAACTTCATGTTTTTCGACCTCTAGATTTCAAATATGAAAATCTGTGTCTCTATGAAGACGATAACTCCCGATAGAATGAATGTATCGACACGAAATTTTATATATGTATCTAAAACCCCCTAACGACGACATCTTTTGTTTTACAGCCTAATCGACTAAAATCGATACCTGGTTAGTCGGTCTCATGCTTGTAGTTAAAGCCTGGGCCATAATAACTAAATAACAAACCTTTTGAGAATTTATTTTAATTTAACATTACAATGGTTCTTTTCTTTGATTAATTCTCCTGATAAAGAGCGCTCTGGTAGTAGGCGATATGACCTTGTAGTTAAAGGCCGGGGATGAGTCACAATAACTAAATAACAAACCTTATGAGAATTTATTTTAATTTAACGTTACAATGGTTCTTTTCTTTGATTAATTCTCTTGATAAAGAGCGCTCTGGTAGTAGGCAATATAACCTTGTAGTTAAAGCCCGGGCATGAGTCACAATAACTAAATAACAAACCTTATGAGAATTTATTTTAATTTAACGTTACAATGGTTCTTTTCTTTGATTAATTCTCTTGATAAAGAGCGCTCTGGTAGTAGGCAATATAACCTTGTAGTTAAAGGCCGGGGATGAGTCACAATAACTAAATAACAAACCTTATGAGAATTTATTTTAATTTAACGTTACAATGGTTCTTTTCTTTGATTAATTCTCTTGATAAAGAACGCTCTGGTAGTAGGCAATATAACCTTGTAGTTAAAGGCCGGGGATGAGTCACAATAACTAAATAACAAACCTTATGAGAATTTATTTTAATTTAACGTTACAATGGTTCTTTTCTTTGATTAATTCTCTTGATAAAGAACGCTCTGGTAGTAGGCAATATAACCTTGTAGTTAAAGGCCGGGGATGAGTCACAATAACTAAATAACAAACCTTATGAGAATTTATTTTAATTTAACGTTACAATGGTTCTTTTCTTTGATTAATTCTCTTGATAAAGAACGCTCTGGTAGTAGGCAATATAACCTTGTAGTTAAAGGCCGGGGATGAGTCACAATAACTAAATAACAAACCTTATGAGAATTTATTTTAATTTAACGTTACAATGGTTCTTTTCTTTGATTAATTCTCTTGATAAAGAACGCTCTGGTAGTAGGCAATATAACCTTGTAGTTAAAGGCCGGGGATGAGTCACAATAACTAAATAACAAATCTTATGAGAATTTATTTTAATTTAACGTTACAATGGTTCTTTTCTTTGATTAATTCTCTTGATAAAGAGCGCTCTGGTAGTAGGCAATATAACCTTGTAGTTAAAGGCCGGGGATGAGTCACAATAACTAAATAACAAACCTTATGAGAATTTATTTTAATTTAACGTTACAATGGTTCTTTTCTTTGATTAATTCTCTTGATAAAGAACGCTCTGGTAGTAGGCAATATAACCTTGTAGTTAAAGGCCGGGGATGAGTCACAATAACTAAATAACAAACCTTATGAGAATTTATTTTAATTTAACGTTACAATGGTTCTTTTCTTTGATTAATTCTCTTGATAAAGAGCGCTCTGGTAGTAGGCAATATAACCTTGTAGTTAAAAGCCGGGGATGAGTCACAATAACTAAATAACAAACCTTATGAGAATTTATTTTAATTTAACGTTACAATGGTTCTTTTCTTTGATTAATTCTCTTGATATAGAGCGCTCTGGTAGTAGGCAATATAACCTTGTAGTTAAAGGCCGGGGATGAGTCACAATAACTAAATAACAAACCTTATGAGAATTTATTTTAATTTAACGTTACAATGGTTCTTTTCTTTGATTAATTCTCTTGATAAAGAGCGCTCTGGTAGTAGGCAATATAACCTTGTAGTTAAAGGCCGGGGATGAGTCACAATAACTAAATAACAAACCTTATGAGAATTTATTTTAATTTAACGTTACAATGGTTCTTTTCTTTGATTAATTCTCTTGATAAAGAACGCTCTGGTAGTAGGCAATATAACCTTGTAGTTAAAGGCCGGGGATGAGTCACAATAACTAAATAACAAACCTTATGAGAATTTATTTTAATTTAACGTTACAATGGTTCTTTTCTTTGATTAATTCTCTTGATAAAGAGCGCTCTGGTAGTAGGCAATATAACCTTGTAGTTAAAGCCCGGGGATGAGTCACAATAACTAAATAACAAACCTTATGAGAATTTATTTTAATTTAATGTTACAATGGTTCTTTTCTTTGATTAATTCTCTTGATATAGAGCGCTCTGGTAGTAGGCAATATAACCTTGTAGTTAAAGGCCGGGGATGAGTCACAATAACTAAATAACAAACCTTATGAGAATTTATTTTAATTTAACGTTACAATGGTTCTTTTCTTTGATTAATTCTCTTGATATAGAGCGCTCTGGTAGTAGGCAATATAACCTTGTAGTTAAAGGCCGGGGATGAGTCACAATAACTAAATAACAAACCTTATGAGAATTTATTTTAATTTAACGTTACAATGGTTCTTTTCTTTGATTAATTCTCTTGATAAAGAGCGCTCTGGTAGTAGGCAATATAACCTTGTAGTTAAAGGCCGGGGATGAGTCACAATAACTAAATAACAAACCTTATGAGAATTTATTTTAATTTAACGTTACAATGGTTCTTTTCTTTGATTAATTCTCTTGATATAGAGCGCTCTGGTAGTAGGCAATATAACCTTGTAGTTAAAGGCCGGGGATGAGTCACAATAACTAAATAACAAACCTTATGAGAATTTATTTTAATTTAACGTTACAATGGTTCTTTTCTTTGATTAATTCTCTTGATATAGAGCGCTCTGGTAGTAGGCAATATAACCTTGTAGTTAAAGGCCGGGGATGAGTCACAATAACTAAATAACAAACCTTATGAGAATTTATTTTAATTTAACGTTACAATGGTTCTTTTCTTTGATTAATTCTCTTGATATAGAGCGCTCTGGTAGTAGGCAATATAACCTTGTAGTTAAAGGCCGGGGATGAGTCACAATAACTAAATAACAAACCTTATGAGAATTTATTTTAATTTAACGTTACAATGGTTCTTTTCTTTGATTAATTCTCTTGATAAAGAGCGCTCTGGTAGTAGGCAATATAACCTTGTAGTTAAAGGCCGGGGATGAGTCACAATAACTAAATAACAAACCTTATGAGAATTTATTTTAATTTAACGTTACAATGGTTCTTTTCTTTGATTAATTCTCTTGATATAGAGCGCTCTGGTAGTAGGCAATATAACCTTGTAGTTAAAGGCCGGGGATGAGTCACAATAACTAAATAACAAACCTTATGAGAATTTATTTTAATTTAACATTACAATGGTTCTTTTCTTTGATTAATTCTCTTGATAAAGAACGCTCTGGTAGTAGGCAATATAACCTTGTAGTTAAAGGCCGGGGATGAGTCACAATAACTAAATAACAAACCTTATGAGAATTTATTTTAATTTAACGTTACAATGGTTCTTTTCTTTGATTAATTCTCTTGATATAGAGCGCTCTGGTAGTAGGCAATATAACCTTGTAGTTAAAGGCCGGGGATGAGTCACAATAACTAAATAACAAACCTTATGAGAATTTATTTTAATTTAACGTTACAATGGTTCTTTTCTTTGATTAATTCTCTTGATAAAGAGCGCTCTGGTAGTAGGCAATATAACCTTGTAGTTAAAGGCCGGGGATGAGTCACAATAACTAAATAACAAACCTTATGAGAATTTATTTTAATTTAACGTTACAATGGTTCTTTTCTTTGATTAATTCTCTTGATAAAGAGCGCTCTGGTAGTAGGCAATATAACCTTGTAGTTAAAGCCCGGGCATGAGTCACAATAACTAAATAACAAACCTTATGAGAATTTATTTTAATTTAACGTTACAATGGTTCTTTTCTTTGATTAATTCTCTTGATATAGAGCGCTCTGGTAGTAGGCAATATAACCTTGTAGTTAAAGGCCGGGGATGAGTCACAATAACTAAATAACAAACCTTATGAGAATTTATTTTAATTTAACGTTACAATGGTTCTTTTCTTTGATTAATTCTCTTGATAAAGAGCGCTCTGGTAGTAGGCAATATAACCTTGTAGTTAAAGGCCGGGCATGAGTCACAATAACTAAATAACAAACCTTATGAGAATTTATTTTAATTTAACGTTACAATGGTTCTTTTCTTTGATTAATTCTCTTGATAAAGAGCGCTCTGGTAGTAGGCAATATAACCTTGTAGTTAAAGCCCGGGCATGAGTCACAATAACTAAATAACAAACCTTATGAGAATTTATTTTAATTTAACGTTACAATGGTTCTTTTCTTTGATTAATTCTCTTGATATAGAGCGCTCTGGTAGTAGGCAATATAACCTTGTAGTTAAAGGCCGGGGATGAGTCACAATAACTAAATAACAAACCTTATGAGAATTTATTTTAATTTAACGTTACAATGGTTCTTTTCTTTGATTAATTCTCTTGATATAGAGCGCTCTGGTAGTAGGCAATATAACCTTGTAGTTAAAGGCCGGGGATGAGTCACAATAACTAAATAACAAACCTTATGAGAATTTATTTTAATTTAACGTTACAATGGTTCTTTTCTTTGATTAATTCTCTTGATATAGAGCGCTCTGGTAGTAGGCAATATAACCTTGTAGTTAAAGGCCGGGGATGAGTCACAATAACTAAATAACAAACCTTATGAGAATTTATTTTAATTTAACGTTACAATGGTTCTTTTCTTTGATTAATTCTCTTGATATAGAGCGCTCTGGTAGTAGGCAATATAACCTTGTAGTTAAAGGCCGGGGATGAGTCACAATAACTAAATAACAAACCTTATGAGAATTTATTTTAATTTAACGTTACAATGGTTCTTTTCTTTGATTAATTCTCTTGATATAGAGCGCTCTGGTAGTAGGCAATATAACCTTGTAGTTGAAGGCCGGGGATGAGTCACAATAACTAAATAACAAACCTTATGAGAATTTATTTTAATTTAACGTTACAATGGTTCTTTTCTTTGATTAATTCTCTTGATATAGAGCGCTCTGGTAGTAGGCAATATAACCTTGTAGTTAAAGGCCGGGGATGAGTCACAATAACTAAATAACAAACCTTATGAGAATTTATTTTAATTTAACGTTACAATGGTTCTTTTCTTTGATTAATTCTCTTGATATAGAGCGCTCTGGTAGTAGGCAATATAACCTTGTAGTTAAAGGCCGGGCATGAGTCACAATAACTAAATAACAAACCTTATGAGAATTTATTTTAATTTAACGTTACAATGGTTCTTTTCTTTGATTAATTCTCTTGATATAGAGCGCTCTGGTAGTAGGCAATATAACCTTGTAGTTAAAGGCCGGGGATGAGTCACAATAACTAAATAACAAACCTTATGAGAATTTATTTTAATTTAACGTTACAATGGTTCTTTTCTTTGATTAATTCTCTTGATATAGAGCGCTCTGGTAGTAGGCAATATAACCTTGTAGTTAAAGGCCGGGGATGAGTCACAATAACTAAATAACAAACCTTATGAGAATTTATTTTAATTTAACGTTACAATGGTTCTTTTCTTTGATTAATTCTCTTGATATAGAGCGCTCTGGTAGTAGGCAATATAACCTTGTAGTTAAAGGCCGGGGATGAGTCACAATAACTAAATAACAAACCTTATGAGAATTTATTTTAATTTAACGTTACAATGGTTCTTTTCTTTGATTAATTCTCTTGATATAGAGCGCTCTGGTAGTAGGCAATATAACCTTGTAGTTAAAGGCCGGGGATGAGTCACAATAACTAAATAACAAACCTTATGAGAATTTATTTTAATTTAACGTTACAATGGTTCTTTTCTTTGATTAATTCTCTTGATAAAGAGCGCTCTGGTAGTAGGCAATATAACCTTGTAGTTAAAGGCCGGGGATGAGTCACAATAACTAAATAACAAACCTTATGAGAATTTATTTTAATTTAACGTTACAATGGTTCTTTTCTTTGATTAATTCTCTTGATATAGAGCGCTCTGGTAGTAGGCAATATAACCTTGTAGTTAAAGGCCGGGGATGAGTCACAATAACTAAATAACAAACCTTATGAGAATTTATTTTAATTTAACGTTACAATGGTTCTTTTCTTTGATTAATTCTCTTGATATAGAGCGCTCTGGTAGTAGGCAATATAACCTTGTAGTTAAAGGCCGGGGATGAGTCACAATAACTAAATAACAAACCTTATGAGAATTTATTTTAATTTAACGTTACAATGGTTCTTTTCTTTGATTAATTCTCTTGATATAGAGCGCTCTGGTAGTAGGCAATATAACCTTGTAGTTAAAGGCCGGGCATGAGTCACAATAACTAAATAACAAACCTTATGAGAATTTATTTTAATTTAACGTTACAATGGTTCTTTTCTTTGATTAATTCTCTTGATATAGAGCGCTCTGGTAGTAGGCAATATAACCTTGTAGTTAAAGGCCGGGGATGAGTCACAATAACTAAATAACAAACCTTATGAGAATTTATTTTAATTTAACGTTACAATGGTTCTTTTCTTTGATTAATTCTCTTGATATAGAGCGCTCTGGTAGTAGGCAATATAACCTTGTAGTTAAAGGCCGGGGATGAGTCACAATAACTAAATAACAAACCTTATGAGAATTTATTTTAATTTAACGTTACAATGGTTCTTTTCTTTGATTAATTCTCTTGATATAGAGCGCTCTGGTAGTAGGCAATATAACCTTGTAGTTAAAGGCCGGGGATGAGTCACAATAACTAAATAACAAACCTTATGAGAATTTATTTTAATTTAACGTTACAATGGTTCTTTTCTTTGATTAATTCTCTTGATATAGAGCGCTCTGGTAGTAGGCAATATAACCTTGTAGTTAAAGGCCGGGGATGAGTCACAATAACTAAATAACAAACCTTATGAGAATTTATTTTAATTTAACGTTACAATGGTTCTTTTCTTTGATTAATTCTCTTGATATAGAGCGCTCTGGTAGTAGGCAATATAACCTTGTAGTTAAAGGCCGGGGATGAGTCACAATAACTAAATAACAAACCTTATGAGAATTTATTTTAATTTAACGTTACAATGGTTCTTTTCTTTGATTAATTCTCTTGATATAGAGCGCTCTGGTAGTAGGCAATATAACCTTGTAGTTAAAGGCCGGGGATGAGTCACAATAACTAAATAACAAACCTTATGAGAATTTATTTTAATTTAACGTTACAATGGTTCTTTTCTTTGATTAATTCTCTTGATATAGAGCGCTCTGGTAGTAGGCAATATAACCTTGTAGTTAAAGGCCGGGGATGAGTCACAATAACTAAATAACAAACCTTATGAGAATTTATTTTAATTTAACGTTACAATGGTTCTTTTCTTTGATTAATTCTCTTGATATAGAGCGCTCTGGTAGTAGGCAATATAACCTTGTAGTTAAAGGCCGGGCATGAGTCACAATAACTAAATAACAAACCTTATGAGAATTTATTTTAATTTAACGTTACAATGGTTCTTTTCTTTGATTAATTCTCTTGATATAGAGCGCTCTGGTAGTAGGCAATATAACCTTGTAGTTAAAGGCCGGGGATGAGTCACAATAACTAAATAACAAACCTTATGAGAATTTATTTTAATTTAACGTTACAATGGTTCTTTTCTTTGATTAATTCTCTTGATATAGAGCGCTCTGGTAGTAGGCAATATAACCTTGTAGTTAAAGGCCGGGGATGAGTCACAATAACTAAATAACAAACCTTATGAGAATTTATTTTAATTTAACGTTACAATGGTTCTTTTCTTTGATTAATTCTCTTGATATAGAGCGCTCTGGTAGTAGGCAATATAACCTTGTAGTTAAAGGCCGGGGATGAGTCACAATAACTAAATAACAAACCTTATGAGAATTTATTTTAATTTAACGTTACAATGGTTCTTTTCTTTGATTAATTCTCTTGATATAGAGCGCTCTGGTAGTAGGCAATATAACCTTGTAGTTAAAGGCCGGGGATGAGTCACAATAACTAAATAACAAACCTTATGAGAATTTATTTTAATTTAACGTTACAATGGTTCTTTTCTTTGATTAATTCTCTTGATATAGTCTTTGAAAAGAGAGAAAAAAAAAATCTCTTCAGACAAGGTTTCATTGTTAAAAAAATTAAAAAATATATTTCAATGATTTTTTTTTATTTTTTTGTCTTTGTATTTTCTCCGAATAGAGGCCCCCCCTAATTGATGTTGTTCATTTGTTTCCATTTGTTGTGCCCAAAGAGAGAGGAAACTTGTTTAATTGAATAAAACAGGGAGGGGGGGGGTGCAAACAAATTGACTTGGTTAAACCAAAACGTAACCAAAACCATCAATAATTCATAACCACAGTCCTCCGAGGGCAATGAAGGAGAACCCCTTTAAGGTTATATCCACACTGTTATTTAACTGCTCAGTTTTCGACAACTTTATATAATTTTCAATATAATATATAGATATATATATATATATATATATATATATATATATATATTATATATACAGTAGAATTAATACATTAACCGAATTAATTGGAGACAAAGGTAATTAGGATAATCAAAAGTTCATATAATCGAACTTCCAATGAAAAAAAAGGAAAGAAAAATAATTTGCAAAGAAACATCTTTAATTTAACTACAGTAAAGATTATGACAAATGTAAGAAAGTTGAACATTAAAGATGATGCATTATGTAAAGTGATGTAGCCATGACAAAACTTTATTATACCAACCACATTTGTACAGATCACTCTCACTTCCCCTCCTCACTTTCATACTGACATTACTGGCTATATGAAAGTAATGTGCTGTCAACTTCCAACACCCTGATTGGTCCTACTGTAGTGTAGGTAAGAATATCGATATTGGTGTATTTGTCTACAGTGTAGGGTCGTGCCGGTCCGGGAAAAATCTGTCACAGGTCCAACTGCTCCAGTGACGCTGTTGGAGCAGTGATAATTAACCGGTCCAGTGACAGTCACAGAGGAGAGACCGGAGCAATTATGTTGCCCCTGCGCGTATGCATTGTAGCTACTTCTGTCCCCTGCGAACAGCTATTTTCCAAAGCAGGCCAGATAATATCAGAAAGACGGACCCAATTATCACAAATGAAGGCAAGAATGCTGTTATTTTTAAATCATAACTTTAATAAAAAATGATATTATGTTTATTTCATTTTCTTTGGTTATTTTATTTTATGTTCTTTGTTCCATTGTAATAAATTTCTATATTACAACTGAGTGTATATTACTAATTATTGACCTACCTCTTATAATTTAATTATAGTTATTGCTACATAATTATAATAATAACACATTTATTTCTAGATATTATTCTAATAATTTATATTATGCCTCCCTTCTACCTGCAGTACCAGTACCGGTACTGATATAGGAATAACCGCATGAGGATTGAATTTTTATGTCATAGCATGTTCAATGTTCAATATAAAACTCAGTTAAAGAAAAATAAAATAATGAAGGAAGGAGGGGATTTTGAAATCGGCGCGCTTTTTCCGCCAAGCGGCATTTTGTTTCGCATTGTCCAGTCACAGATCCTAAAAAAACAGGAGGGGAAACTGGAAAGTGACGGCGATCTCGATCCGAGTACCGGTACAGCGGAACAGGAGCAGAGATCGTTGAGAAAATCCTCCCACCCAAGGTCATGTGTCCACTGCTTCTGCTCCAAACTGTACCGGTAATTACAAACCAATGGAGCAGGTGGCAACTGCTCCGGCCCGAGATTAGGTGGCACGTCACTGCTCCAGCTGTACTGTCCCACCCCTACTCCAGTGTACACGTCACATACAAAAACATCAGAAGAAGAGACTGTGACCGGTGTGTGTGAGGTTATGTTGGCGAGCCAAAAGGTAAATAAGTTTGTTCTATTTATTTATTACAAATTCCGCAATACGTCCGCGTTCCTCAACTTAGAAGTTGTCAAAAGGTAAATACTTATAATGTTACATACAGTCAGTAACAAAAATGTTCGGACGGTTTGATTTTTCAATAAAAAATTATAATAATTAAATGCACAAGTAATAAAAAATAATTTAAAAAAATAATTAAAGCCATTTTTCAATCAAGAATAAGAATTCAAAAGTGGGTTAGGATAAAGGAAAAACAGCTTTGATTAGAACAAATAAATATTTTAATTTAATAAATTTTATAACAAGTAATGTAGGTAACAAAAATTTTCGGACAAAAATGTAAACAACTATAAATAAATTGAATGTTTTTTTTACGATTTCACAAATTCAAAAACCATAATGTTAATTAATATTTGGTTGGGTACCCTTTTTGTGTAATAACATCTTTCATTCGATTCGGCATTGATGATGAAACTAATTTTTTGGTGAAATTTGGAGATATTTTACCCCACTCTTCTAATAACTTTTGTTTCAATTCGTTTTTTGAAGCAATGGGTGTTAATAGAATTTTCCTGTCGAGCTCACCCCATACGTGTTCAATTGGGTTGAGATCGGGCGATTGGGGGGGGTTTCATAACTTTAGGGCAGTTATACAAAAGCCAAGTACGTACCAATTCACAGGTGTGTTTCGGATCGTTGTCTTGGTAAAAATGAAAAGTCCGTAAAATCCCAAGTTTTTCAGCACTCTTTTTCAAATTGCTTCTTAGTAATTCGGCATAAACTTTTCCAGTCATGGTGGTTTCAATGAAAACCAGTTCACCAATTCCACTAGACGCCATACACCCCCACACCATCACTGAGCCACCCCCATGTTTTACTATTGGTTTTAAATTTTTTCCTCATTACGCCTTCTCCAAATTTTGTCGCGACTAAATATATTAAACTTACATTCAAAAGTATTTGCTTGCAATAGAACAAACCGCAATAATAAAATATTCTTGTATCTTGTAACTCTTCACAACATAAAAAGAAATCTCAGGTCATGTAATGTCAGAAAACTAGATTTTTGTGATATGACGTTGGAAGAGAGCGACAGCAGCGCTGACCCTCGGCAGAAACCGTCCCTTCCCCCTACTCTATCCCCTCCACCTTCCCTCTAAAGAAACTAAGTACCCAATTTTTCTAATTTAAACGTTTTTTCTCCGATATTTCGACAAATAAATGTTTCCAGATCATGTCCGTTTACTTCCATGTAATATATGTATACATATACTATTACTTTACTTTTGTTTACTTCCCTATACATATAATATATGTATACATAATAATATGTACTAAAAATTTTGTAATCGTGTGAACATCAGAGATCAATTGCATGCGTGTGTTTATGTGAGAGCTCAAACGCTTTGACCTGACATCGTACAGGCTCATGACCATCGCTTAACATCCCATCCGAAGGACGGAGTGCTTAAGTTTATTTTACCTCGCAGATGAATGACATTACTCCAAAAAATTTCTGAATGATTCTGGAACTCTTTTGCGAAGCTCAATCTTTTTTTTATATTTTTTTCACTCACAAACGGTTTTTGGTACTCTCCCATTATATCCTGCTTCTTTTAGAATTCTTCGAACATTTTGTGGGTGAACTTTCTTTCCCGTTTCTCTGTATACCTCGGCGACGATCTGAGGTGCACTCCTCGAGGGCTTGTTTTTAATTTTCCGGACAACGCTACACCTTTCTCGGTCGTTTAATACTCTTGGACGGCCAGAGGAAGATTTCAAATCTATCCGATCCTCGTGCTTATACCTTCGAATTACATCGGCTACGGTGCTTTTACTTCGGCCTACCATACCACCGATTTTGCGGACACTTAATCCTTTTTCATAATTAAAAATTATTATCTGTTGAACTTCAAAAGATGTTCGACCCATCTTGACAGCAGGAAATACAAATAACTACTGAATGCAGTAATAGAAGGATATAAACACATTTTATTTGTTCGGTATTAGCGGTTGGTTGAGAAGGGATTAAAGATCATGATCAAAGTCGCATTTGTTTACAAAACAAACAACAGGTGTCCAGAAAATTTTGTTACGTGAATTTCTTGTCTTCAATTATTAATGCAAAATTTCCTATTAGCTGTAAATGTTTAATTAATTGTTTTACGGCGTTTTGAAATGATTGATGATCTCGAAATTTAAAACTTTGCTTGAATTAAATATTTTGCCATATAACTATGTGTAACTGCAAAAGAAAAACAAAATTATAAATTGTCCGAAAATTTTTGTTACTGATTGTATATCTAATACGAGGATTAGTAAATAGTGAACATTACACCTACCTTAGATCTGAGGACATTTGGTTAGTTGACAATTTAATAAGGAACATTATATATAAAAACCCAATGAACAAATTACATACATAGACATACATGTTAGTTCTTAGTAAACAAATATTGTCTGTCTACCCGTCAAACTGAATTCATCGAAAAACTTATATCCCTTATACAGCTAACAACGCTCTTTTTAAGAATTAATTAGGCTTCCCTTATCGAAGTTCACGGAAAAAACTAATTTGATTGTTTTTTCATCTGAAGCCAGTTTGGATAATCGACGCTCTACTATATATATTTATATATTCGTTGCTCTGGTGGACATGAAAAGCTCAGTTTTTTCACCTCCCAGATAGAAAAAACCTAGGACCTCACCCGGGTTTCGAACCCGCGATATTGAGCTCAGTAAGCAAAAACGCATACCACTAAGCTACGGGCGCCCTCATTTTGGAATCAGGATGTCGGAAAACATTAAATTACGTTGAAAACGCCACACATGGTTTTTGACCGGTTACATAACTTCCTCTATACTTGGTATAACTGGGGAAATAAGTCTGACGTAATGTAATCTACGTCGTTGAGTAGCAGCGATACTACGTGGCGTTGAAAAGACGTAGCAACGAGGCTCTAAACTTCACTTCATTGTCACTATTATCTTCATTTGTTTTTTTGTGAGTAAACATTTTTTTTATTATAAATTTTGTGACAAAAATGTACCCTTTCCACAAAAAATGAGCCTTTTTAAAAATCGTTGATTAAAATGTCTCCCTCAATCGATATATAGTATATATATATTATGATACGTTTTCAATTCTTAAGCTCAAAAGTGAACAGAATCGTCAAGGAATCATCTGTTCCGGTGCATTTAAATTCTGCATCTATTTTGAGTTTAAAAAAATATTGTTTAATTAAATAAGTTGGAGATTGTTCGGGTTACCTTGTTTTAGTTTTCTATGTATTATTATCGTTTGCTCCAGATAGTGGGCGCCAGTAGCCCAGAGGCAGCTTCCTTACTAAGCTGAAGTTCGCCGGTTCGAAAACCAGCCGAGGGCCTAAGGTTTATCATCTGGGAGGTGAAAAAAAAATTGAGCACTCCATTTTTTGAATGGGGCATTAAGCGATGGCCCTAATGCAAACTCTTTAGGACTCCCACTGTAGAGTCAAGCTCATGTCCACCAGATTGACGAAAGAGCGCTCTGGTAGTAGGCGCTATGACCACATAGTTAAAATCCTGACATGAGTCATAATAACTAACTAAAATATTATCCCTACATATTGCTGAGGAAGTAAAAAACGAATTGAATGAGAAACGCGAAGATAACCTGACATCCCAAACATAACCTTCCGACATCCTACTACAAATATTACTAGTCTCTAATATCATGGATGCATTGGTTTTCTTATAAAAGTTTATTATAACCATGTAACGGTCACTGAAATTATTATTATTATTATAGTTTATTATAACCATGTAACGGTCACTGAAATTATTATTATTATTATAGTTTATTATAACCTTTACACTATAAATTGTCCATGTCAGATATTATTATTTAGAAAATATATACTTTTTTTTTTTTGTTTAGGTATGTAAACAGAAAGCTGTGCTGCTCAAACAGTGGAAACGTTGAACAGACACGTTCCCGTGCTGTGGACGTTAAATTTGATTCAGTGTTTACTCAATGATGTGTTTAATTACAATATTTAATACTAGTGTATAATGTTTCTCTTTTCTAGAATACTACACCTCATAAATATCACCCAGCTGTATAATTCCGCCAAGGATGTTAAAATAAAGAAATGAGATAAAAGTCATTACTGCCGAAAGTTAAGCCTCTTGAAAACAGGTAATATTATTACATTACATTTTACCCACTTTTGGAATCAGAAAAACTTTAGCTGGGGATGTAAATACGAAAATATTATTGGGTTAACAGTATATAGATATAAATATATATAGTTTTCAACGGAATTTCTGTCGGAAAAATTGCTGTCTGTGTGTCTGAGAACTCGAATAGAATGAATGTATCGACACGATATTTTATGTGACTCCAGAACTCTCTAACGACGACACCTACTGTTTTCAGCCAAATCGACCAAATTGAAGGTGCGATTATGGGAGAAGCTTATTGAAGGAAAAGTGGGGTTCAAGACAGGGGACAAAATTCAGAAACTCTAAAATAATTGCCCATATATTATATTTATCGACAAAAAATTCAGTATGTGTGTCTAGGAGCCCCCTGTCTAAGTCAACTGTTGAATATTAGCGCAAACTGTCGACTGGTTTGGAGGGGGAGGGAATAGTTAAATTAATTCGTTCTGGGGAAGTAAATTGCCGGTGTTTCACCAGACGACATTTATAGTTTTGAAAATGTCCGTATGGGCGAAAATCACTATATTTGGAAAACTTGAATGCCAAACAAGTGTTTTGTATTTAAACACCTTTTCAGGTAAGAACGAAGTAAACTATATATATATATATGGTAATATAATAGTATATAAACATATATAGTATAGGTTAGGTTTTATGACTCATGCCCGGGCTTTAACTACGAGGTCATATCGCCTACTACCAGAGCGCTCTTTCGTCACTCTGGTGGACATGAGCCCGACTCTACTGCGGGAGTCCTAAATTTTGCCTACCCTACATTTTTATTCACCTAGGACAGGGGTCTTTAACGAGTACCTGACATCGTACAGGCTCGGGACCATCGCTTAACGTCCCATCCGAAGGACGGCGTACTTAAGTTTATTTTACCTCCCAGATATAATAAACTAAGGGCCTCGGTCCCTTGACCACGACCACCCTCAACCCATGTTCTTGAGCTCAGAAGACAAGCATACATACCACTGTGCTACCGGCGCCCTCATATGTAGTATATATATGAATGTGTTGTCATTGGAAAATGGAAATGTCTAAAAGACCAAATAGTCTAGGATGGTATATATATATATATATATATCAAAAGCCGTGCGTTTTGTGACAAGCTTTTCAGGATCGCTAAATACAATATTGTGTGTGTTAACTCTCACATGTAAAGTTTCATGAAAATCCTTCTTTTTTTATTTACATTACATTACATATGTAACTGAAGTTGTGAGTGGGAGTGGAGTGGAAGACTGATGAAAGGGCGCCCACATCACATATGTAACGACAAAGCCCTATGGAAAACTGAAATCGAATTTGGGGAGAGACTCCTCTTTAGTTGGTCTTAAACTAATTAAAAAGTTGAAAGGGGTTGAGTTTCAGAAGTTGGCTTCCCCTCGCTTCATACCCCCCCCCCCCCCCCCCTCCATCGATTCTGTCACTTGCACCAGTTTTTTTTTTTTTTTTTTATTCTTCCAGCCTATATCAATAGACACAGAAAGATTTTTTTTTGTGAATAAAAAAATATTTTTCAACAGCTTTATGACTGAAAAAAAATATCTGACTCTTATACTCACTCCATTTTTACTGATGACTCTCCCCTCTCAAATTCAATTCTCTCTCATTTCAAACTGTCATTAATATGTTTAAAAAAGTCTTGAGAAGAGTGGGTTTCTTTGTTTCATTGCAGGATTATAAAAACGTATTTGGTACAAGATGTTCAGAGCAACAAGGGGTTCAGAGTTCACGCAGAATTCTCTATAAGTGTCGTGGTAATGAATGTAACTTGATGATGACACGATTTCAAAAATTCGATGCGGAGTTTTCAATGGAATTTCATGTTTCCGACCTCTAGATTCCAAACATGAAAAAAAAATAATTTCTGTGTGTTTGTGAACACGATAACTCCCAATAAAATGAATGTATCTACACGAAATTTTATATGTAAATTCAAAACCTTTTAAAGACGACACTTAACAATTATTTTCGGAATCGGCACAAGGGAAGCGGTGATCAGAGGAAGGCTCAACTCAAAAATCTCAATAACTGCCGAAGTAATGAATGTATCGACATGAAATTTCATATTTGAAGTCAAATCTCTATGAGAACATAACCTGTTAAATTTCAGCGATATTGGTAGAAGGTAAGAAGGGGTTCAGGGGAGGTGACTGAATTCAAAAAACCCTATAACTACCGATATAATGAATTTATCGACACAAAAGTTTGTATGAGGATTTAGGAGTCCCTATGGGAGTGAACTATTCAAAAATTCATAAGGACGAACTTAATCTATTTTCAGCTCAGTTGGCTTAAAGGAAGGAGGGGGGGGGGGGGGGGGAAAGAAGGGATTATACTCAAAAACCAGATGCATCGTCAAGAAATGTTTAGGAAGTTCTGTAATCGGTCAGAAATTGAGTTTTCACCCGAATTTCATATACTCCGACCTTCTGATTCCAATACGTTTGTATGTGAACACGATAGAGTAACTACCAATCGATTGAATATGACCCAAAATTTTATATGTAAATTCAAAACCTCATGTGGATGACACATATCAATTTTTCATTGAATTATATGAACGTTGGTAATATTGGTGAGTTCAACTCCGGCAATTAATGAACTGGAAAATGAATTTCAAAATGAATTTAGATGTGGGTAGAGGTATGTTGAAGTGAAAATGATACTGCGACAATCAGATTATGAAGGAAAATGATCGGTTCCAGTCGAACGACCAGTAAATGCAATTATCTCAACTTCAATTTGAGCTCCATTAGCAAGGCAAACTTGATAGAGACGGAAAAAGGGTTATTGAAAATTGGAAAGGCAGAGAGGAATTTTAAGAAAGTTTTTTTTAATTTTTTTTTTTACTTCGCCAGCTCTACATAGCAGTAGAAAATTCATGGTTCTAGATCGAATGCCCTAATTTGGCTGAAGTCGCTCTGCTGACATTGCTGCACAGTAGAACCTCAATTATCCGGGGTAATGGGGGGGGGGGGGGGGGGGGGGGAGATCGCATGGATAAATGGAAAACCACGGTTAATCGAGACACTTTGTATTTAACGAATTACATATGTGTGTACATGATCATGTTATAACGTTATCAGGGCTTGAAATATGACGTAATCCTTCTTTGTTTTTTCGCAGTTTGAAATGATTTTCCTTATTTCCTTAATTTTTCTCAAATTCATGACGTCATGTAAGTCAAAATTTTCGCAGAAGTTGAGAAGGACATCAACTGCTTCCATTGCTTGACTTGTCTGAATGATTTCTTCTTTACAACTTCTAAGTTGAGGAACGCGGACATATTGTGGAAACTTTTAATAAATAAATAAAACAAACTTATTTTTGAAATATTGTCTATTCCACTAAAGATATAAATATATATAACTACCGGTTTCGGCCTTATACCATCGTCAGGTCTAGTTCTGAACTAAGTTAGTTTGCAGAGAGCGACCCTTGAAAGTAAATTCATTTCACACATTTCAAGGGTCGCTCTCTGCAAACTAACTTAATTCAGAACTAGACCTGACGATGGTATAAGGCCGAAACCGGTAGTTATATATATTTATATCTCTAGTGGAAGAGACAATATTTCAAAAATAAGTTTGTTTTATTTATTTCTTCTTTAGCGCCAAAACTGTCATCATTGTCACTCTACTCTGTCTCTTAAGTTTCTAGGAACCTATCCTTACTGCTAACACATCACGCTTAGTCGTGAACATGGATATTCGAGACACGGTTAATCGAGGTTCTACTGTATTTATGTTGTTGTTTTTTTTCAGAAAATATAAGGAATCAGTGCCACAAGGACCACCTATATTGAATATTTCTTCTTCGAATTTTTTAGTTATGAAACAACCAGAATATATTTTGTTTCTTTACCTTTGGTTGACTATCGTCGTATCTGGTGAAACCCTATTTATCGATATATTGTATTAACGTGTTTTACAAAAAATGTCATATACTGCGAATAACCACTTTACCCATGAAGAATGTACCTGGGTCCTGGGTGCTGTTATCTTGTATAAGCCCGCACACCACAACTGACTGTAAGTTTACGCTCTCCATATAAACCTTCCATGTCTTTAATTTTTGACAACCCCAACTCAATACGTACGTTTCCCCTCTCCCACTAAACTTTCAATATCTTTATTTATCATCTGTTTTTGCACTTTTGAGAGTCCTTCGATCTCAGTATTTGGTACTACAATTTCAATTTCAAACATTCGCCAGAAATTCGAAGTTCAGTTTTCACCAGAATTTCATCCCACCATGATATTCAGCTAAATTGGCGAACGGGATCGGAGGTACCGTATTATGGGGAGCCTAAACACAAAAACTCAACTAACAGCTGTTGTAATGAGTGTATCGATATTAAATTTAGTATGAGGATTCAGAAACTATGTAAATCAACTATCGATTTTGAGCCAAAATGGCCGCCTGTTTTTGGAGGGGGAGGGAAAAGTTAATTGATTAATGCGTTCTGGGGAAGTTCATTGTCAGTGAACGCGTTTTTTTATTTTTTATTTGTTGAAATAAAATTATATCGCTATTCTGCGGAACACTGGCGAATGTTGAGGTCGAACTGTATTTTGAAGAATGGGTTCTACAAGTAATTAAAAATTTAATTTGAGTCAAGATTTACCCCTCAGTTCCTGGACCCACTACAACATTCTCTTCACCCCTTTTTTTAATTGAGTTTGATATTTTTTTCTTTTTTTTAAGAAAAAGGACTACGAGAAAAGAAAAAAAAGTAATTCCATAAATTGTCTTTTGTCAATTAACTTGAAAAGACAGGACATAACTTCCCATTCATTTTAGAAAGATAAAAATGTCTTCCCCCACAAAAAAAATTAAAAAATGCTATCAATTAAAAAATAAGAAAGAGACGCAATCTGTGTTAATGAGTGAGTAACTATGCGAAACTGGATGTGGTCTCGATTCCTGCAAAATTATATGTTATATGTTGAGAGCAGATTTCTGTCATATAGCATATTTTCCGTTCTTAATTCCTTCATGTCATTATTTTTATTATTTACTTTTATACACTCTTTGTCTATGTAAATATGTCAGTCCTTCATTGGATATGCAGTTTTGTTTGTGTAATTGTGACTTAAAATAAATAAATACCCCAAAAAACTAAATGATATGTCCATAAGAGGAATTTCTTATACCAATCACTTTTGTACAAATTCCTGCCCTTCCCCCCTCTCATTCTGGTGTTACTCTATATATGAAGGTAATCGTTGGCATCAGCGGTTTTCATTCTTTCATTGTACAACGTTCACCATAGAGTGAGAGTGCTAAATGACCTAGATCTTTAATGAATTGCTGAATTCGCTTAACGTTCCATCCGAAGGACGGCTTGCTCAAGATTTATCAAGTAATTTAAACAGGATAATTGTTTATTGCACTATGTTCAAGCCTGTTTCTAATGTTAACAGTAATTGATATCTAACAGCGAGATATTGGGAATTATTGTGCATGTTTCCGTTTGGAACTCCTCCGAATCTATTTCTCTTGGGACAGTAAAGTTATGTTTCATTTTCTCATATAACTATTTTTTTTTTTTCAGTTTCTTCGATGATGTTTTGATTGTGAAAGCGGTGAGGAGTATAGAAGAAGGTGAAGAAATATTTAATTGTTATGGTGAGTGATTTTAGCTTCTGCAAGTACAGTAATGACAGATTATAGTCTTATAATTTATACTTTTTTATACCAAGCAAATAATGACATTTTACCACAAAACTGTGGTGGGCTTTCTATCTTCTTCTTGATTACTTTACTAGGTGACTCCGTCTCTGCGTCGTTAGATGACGGAGCATAATGACTACCCATCTTCATCTCTCGGACTGGAGCTGAGGCGTGCTGCGTCCCAAGGTTCCCAAACTGGAAGTCTTCATAGCTCCTCTTTTCGCCGTAACTTCTTACTTCTACTGGACAGAGTTCCTCGACAGGTATCCTCCTTAAAGGTCTGTAGAATCTACGTTGTGTTTAATCATTATTTTTCATTATTTATGTCCTAATTTATTTTATTTATTTTAGTATGTTCGATCTAAATAAATTTAGTATGTCGATGAGGACGTAAGAACGTCCCGAAATATCGTGATAAAGACACTTCCGGAAGAGTTAAAAAATTTTTTTTATTAAATTAAAAAATATATCTAATTATTTTCAAGTATTTATTTATTAATTTCATTTTATTTCTCAATAAGTTTGTTATTACTAATCAAATGTGTGTTAAACACAAATAGTTATATATCTAATTTATAGAGGGCGCCGGTAGATCAGTGGTATGCGTGCTTGACTTCTGAGCTCAAGAACGTGGGTTTGTAACCCGACCGAGGCCCTTAGTTTATTTTATCTGGGAGGTAAAATAAACTTAAACACGCCGTCCTTTGGATGGGACGTTAAGCGATGGTCCCGAGCCTGTACGATGTCAGGTACTCGTTAAAGACCCCTACCGTAGGTGAATAAAAATATAGGGTTGGCAAAATTT
The DNA here is from genome assembly GCA_963662175.1 of Aradus depressus. Taxonomy (NCBI): domain Eukaryota; kingdom Metazoa; phylum Arthropoda; class Insecta; order Hemiptera; family Aradidae; genus Aradus; species Aradus depressus. Next base: position 5,222,734 of record OY759222.1, read on the forward strand.
AGGACTCCCACAGTAGAGTCGGGCTCATGTCCACCAGAGTGACGAAAGAGCGCTCTGGTAGTAGGCGATATGACCTCGTAGTTAAAACCCGGGCATGAGTCATAAAACCTAACCTAACCTAACCTAATTTATAAGCTATCTTAATGTATACATTCTTGTGAGGTATCTATTACCATATGGTTTAACGGAAATAAATATTGTTTTTATTATTGACGAACTAATTTTCAGAATAATTAAAACAAACGAAAAAATACTACAACACAATAAAACAAGAACTTTTTTCTATTTATTTATTTTATATATGTACAGAAAAAAATAAAAATGACATGAAAGGCTTGCAAGAGAAAATCCCCCCGCCGGGGAACCCTCATGGAACCATTTCATAACAGATCTTTATGCCAAACTCTTTAACCTCCTTGGGGGATTTTGGGGTAAATTAGGACGTAATCGGAGTGTCTTGGATTGAAATATCTATTCATTTGATGTTTGAAGTCTTGGCTGTACCATATGTTTGTAAGCCATAGGTCCAGAGAGGTCGGAGAAGATAAGTATAACAATTCCGTTTTTGTCTAGTCGATAATTTAGAACGCCTATTCAAAATGCTGTACATTAATCTAAGTCGCCGGTCTGGTGTGAATCGTGTCGTCCGAGTGTGAGGGTTCCAAGTCAGCCTTCTATCGAGGGTTAATCCTAAATATTTTACTGAAGAGGTATGAAGTAATGACTGGTGGTTATGAAAGTTAAATATTTTTACAAACTTTATTTTTACAGTTTTCCAAAATTTGCTCTCAGCTGTTCTCGATGATTGGTTATCATAAGTGAATAATAATGGAGTTTTTTGTTTTTATGACTCATGCCCGGGCTTTATGTACAAGATCATAAGGATATGAGCCCAACTCTCCACTGGGAGGCCTAAGTTTATCCTACCTAGGTTTAGTTAGTTACCTGACGTACAGGCGCTTAACCCAACTTAAATGAATAAACAAGGAAACAGTTGTGACAGATGGGGGAACAGGAATAAAATATCTGTCCCAAACCATGAAATTTTAAATTGTTTTATATAAGTTTATTTTAATTTTTAAATCTTATTTATTTTAAAAAAAATTAAATTAAATTTTGTTTTTAAAATTATTTTACCTGACTGCCTGATGATGAGAGCAACATTGAAAGCCGGCTAGCAAAAATTAATAAAAAGTGTGATAGGTCAGACTATATTTTATTTTGCAACCTGTGAAATAAAAACGGAGTTCTTTGATGTAAAATATTTCATTTATTAGCTAGAGTTTTCACATTTATACAAGAAACATATACTACTTTATAAAATATATTCGATATAATGGTACCGTTGATAAACCGTGGCATTGTCAAAACCTAAATATATTACAGAACTATCTATGTTTTAAATGTTTATTAGTAAATTGAAGCAATTTTCCTCTACGGAACCTGTGATTTGAACACACTTCTCTATAATATTCAGTTATATACATCTATATAAATAGACATTCAAAATAAATCCATTTCGATCTCTTTAGCGCTTAAGAGCTCCATGTCGAGACTTATCTCAGTTTTAAGGTAACTCTCTTTAAGGTGTCTTAACAAAGAATATTCGGCATTCCATCTGTTTGACTGGCCCTTTTCTTATAAAATAAATCAAAATGCCGCTTTGCCTTCTTCTTGGTTCTTTCATTAGGTCCGTTATTTTGAGTTACAGTTTTTCATTATTATGCATATATATGTACTACTAAGTTGTCGGTGTATCATCGGCGATATATTTTTCCAGAACGAATTAATCAATTAACTTTTAGCTCCCTCTTCAAAATCAGTCGTCCGCTTTCGCTAATATTCAACAGTTGACTAGCATAAGGGCTCCTTAATCCTCATACTAAATTTTGTGTGATTAATTCATTACATCGACAGTTATTGGGGATAATGTGTTGAGCCGTCATCCGATTCTCTTGAAAATCGATAGGTGTTACCCTTATTGAGTTTTGAAATCACATATGAAGTTTTATGTCGATACATTCATTACAACGGCAGTTACTAGAGTTTTTGAGTTAAACCTCTCCCCTAATCCCCCTCTATCTTTTGGCAGATTTAGCTGAAAATCAATAGGTGTCCTTATGTGGTTCTGGTCACACATATAAAATATTGAGCCTATACATTCATTCTATCGGCAGTTATTAGAACTTTTATTTTAAGCCTCCCCCCTAATCCCCGCTCTTTGTTCGATTCGTCTGAAAAACCATACGTGTCGTCCTTAGAGAGTTCTCGGTTCCCATATAAAATTTCGTGTTGATTTTTTTATTCTGTCGGGAGTTATCGTGTTCACAAACACACAGGCAGACTTTTTTTTCATATTTGGAAAATACAGGTCAGAAAACAGGGGCATTCCGTAGAAAACTGCGCATTGGAATTTTAGCCCCTATACTTCGTATAGCTGGGTAACTTACCTTTCTTTGCTTTCTACCAGTTGCCACTCTATTCTGACATTGAAGGACACTACTTAGTGGTTGAATAATTCATTCTTTCCTATCTTGTCAGAGTGCTCAAGTGAAGAAAAAAAAAAAAAGTATCATCGGATGAAAGAAAAAAAAATGTCCCATGTAGCCAAGTTCACACTATATTTTTTTAAATGTTCATAAAAATCCAAAAATTGATCACTGGCAGCAAGGAACCCGAAATCCAAATTAGAACCTGATGTAACTGCTCAAATTCAAATATTTCATATCGTCGTAATGAATTGGCTCTCTCGTTCAAGACTTATCGCTGAAGACTTATCTTTGAAAACAAAAAAAAAAGTGGCTATAACCTATAATTAGATAGTCAGAAACCCCAGGTTATATGTATATGTTTCTTAATCTTTTTGAATGAAACCTACAACAATTAATATTATGTGTGGATTTGATTAGGTTTTTTAGACTAATACACTAGCCATCGCAACATGAAGGTGTCTTTCTTAATATTTCCACATTTGTAAAGGACAATTGAGCGAAATGAAGGACTGTCCTTCAAAATGTAGGACGAGTGTTGAGTTGGAAAGTTGCAGGACTTACCCAGAGTTGGGTTGAGCAGTGGTCCCGTGAGGAGAGCTGGAGCGGTACTGAGCCCGGGGACCGCGCATGTCGCCTTCACACGGACCGATACTAAGCCCGCACCAACAACCCCGCCGCCTTCAGTATGTGCAGATACTGAGCCCATACAACAATGTAGCCAGAACGCATCCCATACCCTTGCAACATTTACTAGGATCTGTTAGTTATTATGACTCATGCCCGGGCTTTAACAACAAGGTCATATCGCCTACTACGAGAGCGCTCTTTCGTCACTCTAGTGGACATGAGCCCGACTTTACTGTGGGAGTCCTAAATTTTGCCTACCCTATTGTGAAATTTTTATTCACCTAGGTTAGGGGTATTTAACGAGTACCTGACATCGTTCAGGCTGTGAGCCATCACTTAACTTTCCATCCGAAGGACGGCGTGCTTATGTTTTTTCACCTACAGATAAAATAAACTAAGGGCCTTGGCCGGGTTTGCATGAATATGGCCACTAGGATCTGTTCCTTCGGTATCTCATTTAATCATATTTATTCTGTTGAAAAGCTAGAATCGCGGTGTCATCTCTATACACGGCTGATGTGTTACAGACGATGGGTAGGTCGAAAGTGTATATAAAGAGTGTAAGATAGGGGGGCTAATATTGAGCCTTGAGGCACCCCCGCCGATATTGGAGGGAAATAGCTCATCTCTCATAGACGGCAAAGTACTGAAGAATGAGATAATATCGGGGGGGGGGGGGGGGGGGGGGCGTGCGTAGTAAATCAAGCATGTCGGATCCGATCTAACGTCGAAATATATTGCCGGAATGCGCAGCCTGCATTGAGATACAAATATTATAGACAGGCGCTTGCATAGGAAGACACATTAAAAGGTTCTATAAGTTTAATTTCTTACTGTTTAAATTAAATGATTACTGATACCAACTCTCTTCCCGTGACATTCTCGCACGAGCCGAGAACCACTATAAAAACTTCCCCAATTTAATATGATTGGCCCATGATAGTAGTTCACCTTTAAGCTACTAGGTGGAACTACCATCACGCCACTGTCCCCAAACCTTTTAGGCCCCTGGCGAGCGCGGGTGTGGTCCGGGGCTGTTGAGAGGTTGGGAATCCATGCTAGAGGGCCCCTAGGGTCAGCTGACGCCTGACCCTACCCCTGATCGGCTCCCACTCCCTCAGCAGCTCTGGATTAAGGGGCCGCTAGTCGGAACTTTTGATACCATTGGTCCAACTAGTGTGCCCTGCCCTGCTCGCTCTGGGTTCGACATATATGCAAGAAAAACAGAAGCAGAGTGCAGAGGACAAAGCCAGTTGAAGTAAACCAGTCTCCTATCTATCCTATCCAGCTGTGAAGCCAAGGGAGTCATCTCCACATCCCCCCCACGCCTTCCGGGGTATTTTTGGGCGGCCGGCTCTGCTGGCCAGTACATCACTCTACATCCCCCTCCGACATCATTACAGTTATACTGAAAATTTCAATAATTATTTGGGGGCCTCTAAAATGTTGTGTCGCTTCAACCCCCACCCACCCTAAATGCCGCCACACAGCTAAGTTAAGATAACCTCAATCAAATGCATGCCTCTTTGCACAAATTTGAGGACACCTCAGGTCTACATTTACGTTATTAAATGTTGTGCATGAATGCTAGGTTAGCTGTGCATTTAAAGTTATTACTAAATTGAGTTATTTCCACTTCTTCTTAATAGGATCTTCTTGAAATTAAAGAAATGTTAAAAGCATCTATCTTTCTCTCATCAGAAACCTGAAGCGTAATTTCGTCAGAAATAATTTCGTTCGGCTCGGGACCTCGGTTAACGTTTCATCCAAAGGTCGGCGTGCGTAAGTTTATTTTACCTCGCAGATGAGATAAACTAAGGACCTTGGCCGGGTTGCGAACCCACGATCTTGAGCTCAGAAAGCAAGCATGAATACCACTGAGCTACCGGCGTCCTCAAAAAAAGTAGTAGAATATGTATATAATAATATATTTAATTATAAAACATTTTTTATATTGAAAAAAGCACTCTAGTATAAACTATATACTATAAAATCATAAGTAAAACTTCATATGTCTTCATCCAAATCAGTCCTTTGGTTCTAGGGACAGAGCAAAGACTTAGTTACCGATTAACTCATTTTTCTTTTTTTTTTTCAAATAGAACTTACACGTTTTATTGGGCATATTTACAATCGGTAAAAGCAATAGAACAAAAAAAGTGTTGCTTCGAAATGGAATGTGTATTCACAAGAACACTCACCACCTTCGCGGGGCGCTGGTAGCTCAGTGGTATGCGTGCTTGACTTCTGAGCTCAAGTTCGTGGGTTCGTAACCCGACCGAGGCCCTTAGTTTATTTTATCTGGGAGGTAAAATAAACTTAGGCACGCCGTCCTTCGGATGGGACGTTAAGCGATGGTCCCGAGCCTGTAAAATGTCAGGTACTCGTTAAAGACCCCTACCCTAGATGAATAAAAATTTAGGGTAGGCAAAATTTATGACTCCCTCAGTAGAGTCGGGCTCATGTCCACCAGAGTGACGAAAGAGCGCTCTGGTAGTAGGCGATATGACCTCGTTGTTAAAGCCCGGGCATGAGTCATAAAACCTAACCTAACAATAATTTTTTATATTGAATCATATGATAACTAAAAACTTTTTTGTCATTCAATATTGTAAAAAAACTAAATATACAGAAAGTAAAAAAAATTAAATTTTTATTTATTTATTTTGTTTTATCTACGTTATTAATAAAGTCATAAATTTACTTGATGACGACTAAAACTATGTAAAAATAAAGATTGAGATTTTACAATTTTAAAAATTATTTATAAAAACATCTGCAATTAATTTTATAAACTTTCTAATTTTATTTGTGTTTAGGCAGTCGCCATAAGTGAATGTCAACAAAATCAACATAACTCTACACGAAAAAATAACACTTATCACAAATGCGCACAAACTACACATACAGGAGGCCGCTGGTCAACATGTGCGAGGCTCCATCTCCCGTTCTCTACGAAAGTAGTGATGATGATGAACCTATCTGTAAGCAAAAAATGAGCCCTGAATTTCTACTTGCACTAATGGGGCAGATATTCATACAAAGAAAATTTAGACCACTTACTTACAATGAGGTAAACATTATTGTAATAATTTGTATTAATATGAATACTTAAGTGTATTCTCGTATTAACAAAAGAAGAAAAAAAAGTCGGTGAATCACTGAAAGTGTACTTCCCCAGAACGAATTAACTTTTTGCTCCCCCTCCAAAACTAGTCGACCGTTTGCAATAATATTCAATAGTTGACTTACATAGGTGCTCCTAAATCCTCATATTAAATTTTGTGTCGATAAATGCATTACATCGGCAGTTATTAGGGGTTTTGGGTTAAGCCCTCCTACGATGCCCCTTTTCCTTTTGCCGATTCCGCTGAAAATTGAAAAGGGTTTTCCTTATGGAATTTCGAAATCATATATGAAATTTTATCCCGATGCGTTTATTACAACGGCAGTTATTCGAGTTTTTATGTAAAGCCTTCCCCCTAATCCTCCCTCCTTTTAGCCGATTTGACTAAATATCGGTAGGTGTCGTCGTTGAAGGGTTCTGGGTCCACATTCCAAATTTTGTGTTGATGCATTCATTTTATCTGGAGTTTTTTTTTTTTGGCCTTATGTACGGTGCATATTAGCCATGTCAATGTGTTATCTAGTTATTTACGACTTCCATGGCCCCGGGAGGGAGTTCTATCTACGAAATAAAACTCACTCCCGGACGGGATTCGAACCCGGAAACCATGGTGAGACCATGCGACCAAAGCCCTACGCTTTAGCCCGCACGGCCACCATGGCCCTCCTTATCTGGAGTTATCGTGCTCACAGACATATATAATATTTTTTTTTTTAATTTGGGATCTGGATGCAGGAAAACATGAAATTCCGTTGAAAACTGCGCTTCAAAATTTTGAATAATTACATAACTTTCCTTATACTTCTCATAGCGCTCGTGCTTTCCCCGACATCCGACATTTGATGCCTGTGATTTCTCTTTTAAAAAGTAAAAACAGTGAACGCATGAAAAAAAATTCAAAATTTGTTATACAGGATGAGAGACGCCACACTAAAATAAATAATATCAAGTTTCTTTCAAACTAGCGTCAAATAAAGCTCCTCTCTATCAATACTACTTCCAGCAGATTAGGACTTAGCAACTTTAAAATCATCAATAGGATCATGGACACCCCATACATAAATTTAATTGTCAATTCTATTCTAAAAACAGTGATGAAGTTTTTATCCAAATTTCATTGTTATTGAAGAGAAATTTAAAAAAAAAAATATATATATATATATATATATATATATATATATATATATATTTCTTCATCGGCTATTTTGATTAACCAGAAAATAATTTTTATTCATGAATTTATGTAATTTCAGTCTACTTTTATCTCATACTTTTGTGTAGGTGTCGATTTTGAAGAAAAGGATGTGTTTGCGAGTGCATTAAGAAATATTTTGCGAATTTGGGGCTTAAGTGATGTTCCTTAGCTCCCAAAAAATATGAAGTAAAATTTACAATTACTTCTATAAAATTATGTGTGACCAAAACCCCATAAGGGCAACATCTAACGATTTTCAGCCAAATCGGGCATAGGAGAAAAGATGATAAAGGGGGAGACTTAACATAAAAGCTTGAATAACTGCCGTTGTAATGAATATATCCATAAAAAAATTCATATGTGAATTCAAAACCCCATAAGGGCGACACTTATCAACTTGAGCGGAATCGGCAGAAGGGAAGGGGGGGGAGGGGGGGGGGGGGGGGGGTCAGAGGGGCTCAACTCAAAAACCCTAATAACTGTCCATCTAATGAATAATTTATGACTTTTTAATTCGACACACAATTTAGTGATTCACCGACAATTTTTTTTCTTATATATTTTTGGTTTGCTGTTTCAGTTGGAGTCACAGGTGGCCCAAAAACTGCGGATCAGCACCTCAGAACTATCGGAAAGACTGAAGGAAGCGATAGAAGACGGTGTGAAGAAAGGCCTGTTCAGTATGAACAATGGACTGATCGGTATCCGACTGATGGCCGAATTCAAGGCGAACAACCGACGGAACAGGAAGCCGTTCCGAGAAATAGATTATCAGTATTGAACGAGTCGTTGTCTGGTCACATGACCGGCCCTCCCTCCCTCCCACCGTCCATGGTCAAGATAATAAACATAGTCAGCGAAAAACATCTATTTTATTCTATCTATTTTGTTAGAGACCCGGCCCTTAGTTTATTTTATATGGTAGATATAAAAAAAAACTTAAGCACGCCGACCTTCGGATGAGACGTTAAGCAATGGTCCAGAGCCTGTCAGGTAATCGTTAAAGACCCTAGGAAAATAAAAATTTAGGGTAGGCAAAATTTAGGACCCCAGAGGGGAGAGTAGGGCTGATGTCCACCAGAGTGACGAAAGAGCGCTCTGGTAGTAGGCGATATGACCTCGTAGTTAAAGACCGGGCATGATTCATAATAACTAAGTTACTCTATTTTGTATTTTAATCAAACATTTGTTCCTTCTATTATAATCATTTTCAACCAGAGAAGAATGATGTGTAGCGGGGTGTGCGAAAACCTTTGTTGACTACAAATAATTTGAAAACCTTTGTTGACTATAAACAATTCGAAAACCTTTGTTGACTATAAACGGAAAGTACATTATTGGCTACGAAAAGCTGTTATCGCAGTTTGACGACGGAAGGCTGGGTCAGACCACAATAATATTTCACCTTCCCTTGTTTAATAACTAATTTCTACTGCCGCCCCACAAATTTCTGCCCCCCTCCCCCCCCCAATAGGGTACAGAGGTACATATTGAATTATCACTGCGCATCTAAACTCCGCCAACGCATTTTCATACAGTCAGTTATTTTTTGTAATTTTTGTTGTTTTTTTTTTCTTCATTGGCCATATTTGCTATCGGTAAAGAAAATCCATGAGTAAAATATATGACAATAGAGTATAATAAAATAAAGTAAAATTACAAATGACAATAGGTATAAGTATAGTAGGTATTATAAATAATAATAAGTAAATAAATAAAAATGTCTGTATACGATGGTAAAGAATATGTAGAGAATAATATAAACTCGCAATAAGTCAAATATATATTAAAATAATGAGATTAATTAAATTATTATAATTAAAACAATTAGAAAAGGGGAAAATATATTTAAAACGTTAATTAATGATTCAGCTGGAGATCTCCCCAATACGAGTATAACATCGCAATGAGTTCATTTAAACTTTTAATTTTTATTTTCGTGGCTAAGTTCCTCCTCCAATATCCTCCAATTTACATTATATTTACTTTTATTTAATATTTTTATTGTTATCAATTTTTTTAGTTATTACAATTATATGTGTCGTCCTTATGGGGGGTTTTCATTTCACATATGAAATTTGGTGCTGATATATTCATTACAACGACAATTATTAGAGTTAAGCCTCTTTCCTATGCCCCCCCCCCCCCCCCCCCCTCCTCTCTGGGCTATTTGGCTGAAAATCTATAAGTGGGGGGGGAGGAGGGGTCAATCCATGTCATATCAACCAGAAAAAAATGGACTTGACACCTATGATCTCAAATGTTTATGAAACTTGGGTTGTTTGTTTCTTTTATGGATGTAGGTAAGCATATATATATTTTTTTTTTTTTTTGCTCTATCTCAATCGGTTTAGGTTTTATATCGTGTTAAAGTTTTTGGAATTTTGTGGTTTTTATCGATCGGGCGGAGGAAGCATAATGTTTTTTTATAGAAAATAAGTTATATCTCACTTGTTTACCAACCAATGTTGATGAAATGTTTTATGAATATACATCAATATGTAAGGAGTCCACAAAGAAATTAATTAAACCTGCAAGTACTTTTTTTTTTTTTTTTTTTTGCATTGGAGGGGGAAATGCTGTGACGCACATCCAGGGAAGGTAGCCCTGGATAGTGTGGGACTCGAGACGGTTCACCATCACCATACCCACTAAAACCCCCTCCTTGCCGATCCTGATTCCCTTCCGCGGAACTGACGGTCTGTCATTACTTCGCGGAAGGGAGGAAGGGTGGCTGGTAACGCCCCTTCTTCTGTTTTATTACCGCCTCTGTTCCTTGTCAGCCCTCTCCTCAAAATCGCAGCCTTCATCCCACGACTCCTGGGAGCGCAGCATAGCGTCCACGTAACTGGTAGCAGTCAGCGGGGCGCCCATGCTGCACTCCAGATTTTTCCTTCCCTCCTCAAATCTGGGGCATTTGAGGAGGACATGCTCCGCCGACTCCGTCTCACCAAGGCACGCGGGGCAGTCTGGTGTTGTTGCTGCCCCGATTTTGTGGAGGTACCCCCGGAACCCACCGTGTCCCGTGAGTACCTGGGTGAGGTGGTAATTCACCCCCCCATGCTTTCTGGTGAGCCAAGGCTCGACTCGAGGGATGAGCCGATGGGTCCACCGTCCCTTTGTGGACTTGTCCCATTCTTCCTGCCACTCCCTAATTGTCCTGGCCCTCTCTGGCTCTGCTGGACCAGGGCTGGCCCCCGCGTCCTGATAGAAGACCCGGTTTCCCCTGTGGTCGAAGCGCTGCACCACCTCTTCCACCTGAACCGGGTCTTGTTTCCTTTTGAAGTGTCGCGTACGTTCCCGTGCCAAGAGGTCAATGGGGGGCAGCCCAGCAATTACATAGGCAGCGTCGCCAGAAACTGTTCGGTAGGCGCATGCGACTCTCAGTGCGCTTCGCCTGTGAGCGGGGGCGATCAGCCTCAGGTATGAGGGAATCCTCGTTGCATCTGCCCATGTCGGGGCCCCGTGCAGAAGGATGGATGTGCTGACTCCTGCCAGCAGTCTTCTCCTGCTCTGCCTAGGGCCACCGACGTTGGGCAGAATTCTCGAAATCGCCGCCGATGTCCTGGCGGCCTTCGCTCCCACGTATTTGAGGTGCTCCCTAAAAGTGAGCCTCTGATCCAGCATTACTCCCAGGTACCTGATTGCCGGTTGGGTCTCGATAGTATAACCCTGGAAGGTCAGTGACATGTTGGTTCTGGCCTTCCTCCCGGTGAACCTGCAAGTACTTATACATAGACAGAAGACAGAGGCTGAAGAGCCCTGGCTCCAGTACCAGCTGCCATCCTGATGGACACTGCACTCAACATTCCTTCTCATTGTATCCCAACGCTTCAGGACCTAATCCGCAAATTGCAACTGCAATAAAAAAAAAAACTCTTGACTCAAATTGTTTTTTATCTTACATTTTCCTAATGGTATGACTGTTCTGAAAATAACAAATGCAACAGTTCAGTTAGATCAATCCGTTTTTGGGGAAAAAAACTTTAATAAATTCAAGGGGAAAATAAAATTATACAATACTCCAAAGAATATGAAAAGCAGTAAGAAGATCTCTTGGCCCTTAAAGTAAAATACTCTAAAATTAATTTTAGACAGTAGGGTCTAGATAGAGCTGAGGAGAGAGAAGAAAAATAAATAAATGCATAATAAAAATATATAAATGTGTAAAATGAACCAAAAAGAAATAATATTGATTATGATCGAATAATTTAGGAAATATGATAAAAGAAATATAATAAAAATAGAGAATGACAAAGACAAAAAAGAGAGAAAAAAAAAGGGAAAAGTAATTTGAATGATTAGATAATTAAGGTTGACGAATTAGAGAATACGGGGGAGAGATCAAAGAGGAGTGGATTGTTTGGTGAAGAGGAATTGGAATAATGAGGATTTGAAGGAAGCCACGGAAGGAGAGTGACGGATTGGGGGAGGCAGGGAGGAGGCCTGGACAAGGAATGAATTGTGGAAGGCCGAGAAGCGATGGGAGGGGATGAAGAGGTCTGAAGGACGGGATCTAGTGTACAAAGGTGGTTGATGAAGTCCTGTTATGACCATAACAGATATATTTTATTGTTTGCTTTATTTTCCTCCTTATCAATAAAAACTACCAATAAAATTCTTATCTTACGTTACAATTTAAACCTTCGTTAAAAATATTTCATAACAAATTTGTTTTTTTGAGACGCTAAAACTTTGTTGTCATTGTTCTTACATCACCTTTGAAGACATTTCGTTCGAAATTTATTGATTTATGGTAAGAGTTAATGTTTCAACAGGACTAACCATTTTCGCGTATATCAATCAAACGTTTGAACAAATGGGTTTCAAATGGACATTTTTGGTCGGTTTTCGCCATGTATCTCTCAAACCAAGCAACCTTCCGAGAAAAAGTATTAACATAAAATGTGTCTTCTAGTTTTCCCTACAACATTTATTTGAAAAGTCTTCTGAGTTAGAACGCTCACAATTTTCCAATCACAAAGACACACATAGACAGACATCGCGGTGATTTTTTCGATAAAAATTATCAAAACATGTTCAAGGGACCTTTAAAATTCGTTGAAAACTCCATCTTAGTTTTTCACACAATTGTAATACTTTCTTATACTAAAGGTAAATAAATTGAATTAGTATAATGAGAATTATATGCTTCTCAGTGGGCGTCAAGATGGAATGTCCACTCAAAGTATCACTCAATATTATCTAGGCTTATATTTTTATGTTTCCTGTAAAAGTTGCATTTTTCTCGAACATTTGGCATTCAATTCAGCAAAGTAGAGCTTTTTTATTTTATTTTTTTTGCCGATTTTGGTCGACATATCATATATGCATAATATCTTTTTATAAGGTAGAGTATACTAAACCCTTTTCAAATTTTTTGGAAATATATAAATTATTATGTTTAAAATAACAGGTTGTTTTGCTATTTACATAAAACGGAGCTGAGACGAAATCAAACAACCAGAGAACTCTGTTGAGCCCCAGTAGAACTTCATCAATCTAGTAGCCTTACCTTCCGATAGTATACTAACGTGATGCCTTAAGGACCGTAAAGTGTCCAATATTGCTCCTACGGGACTATATTGTTTAAAAATACTAAAATAACTTTGATATAAAAGTCGTCTTTCATATAAAAAAATCATTATTCATATGTAGCTTTCATTTTTGTTTTCTAAGCAGAGTTCCTTCACAGATATCCTCCTTTAAGGTCTGCCGTATCTATATTTGTTTAATATTTTCAATTACTATTATTATTATTTTATATTGTATTATTAGTTATTATAATACATTATATTATTAGTTATTTACTCATTTATTTTAATTTTAGGTATTTTTTTTTTATTTTCTATATTTTGGTTACCTGAGGAAGGGACGTGAGGACGTCCCAAAATAATATCGTAGAAACACATTTCTGGAAGAATTATAAAAAATATTAATCATAATTAAAAACTGTATTCAGCTAGTTAGTTGTATCTACTGTATTTATTAGTATTATTGTTATTGTATTAATTTATTTTCCTATATTTATTCATTAAGATATTTTTTTTTCTTATTCATTTAATATAAGGAAGTATTGTAATCGTGCAAAAATCCAAGATTGAGTTTACAAAGGAATTTCACGTTTCATGGTACCCTGAACACGTTTTGACCACTTTCACTGTGTCTCTCTGTGCATCTGTGAGCGTGTAGTTAATTGAAACTCTTAGAGCGCTCTGAAAAGATTGTAGCGATGGACTTTGAAATGAAAATGTCACATATGCTAAATTAGATTTGATTAGAATTTTGCCAAAATCGAATCAAAATTGAGACCATTTTACGTCAGGGCCTAAGTACATTTTACAAGATACCGATTATATTTATGATCTAATCAAAAATGACTAAATAAATGTTGTAGACGTCGAAAACCGTTCTAAAGTGTCGTTCTGAAACTTTTTTTTAGACGTTTCCTTTAACATGAAAAAGGTTAGTCATAGTATTATGAGGGGTACAGTCAGCTACGTTAATAAGTGCTCCATCCGGGATCCTTTCAGGTAAGTTAAACCTGAGCATGAGTTCATACAGGTTATCCCCCCCCTGAAACATATATTTTAGGAGGGTGCTAAAGAGAAGAGATTGTTGGAGGGTTGGGTAGGTCCCAGGTGGTGACTGACTGCAGGTAATACCACACCCGAGTGGATAATCCACTTTGGGGGGGTCTTATCGGGGTCTCGCCAGACCACACCTCAACAGATTGGAGCAAGCCACACCACCAGTCTTTTGTAGGGGTAATGCACAGTTAGTCTACAGCAAAGTTTGAAGGAATTATTACATTTCAGTGGCATCCCTTGTAATGGGAAAAACATCCGTCCTTGACGGCCTGAAGATGGAGAGCAACGTAGAAAGCAAATGGAAACAATAATTTCTTTGTAACTTCAAAAATCACAGAAAATTCTCAATCAGAAATTCTTAAATATCTTTTTGTTACAATAATAATGTAGATATACACTTGTGGAAAGTACTCAAATAGCAACTAACAAGAAAATGTCAAATGACATGGGGAAAGAAATCACCCCAACAGTGACTCCCTAAAACAGTCACGCTGGAAGATCTCTGAGCCATTGGCACTTGATGCCCCTTTCAGGGCGTAGGGGACTGTGGCGGAGTGAAGAGCAGGGATTAGAGGACCATTATGGGAACTAAAGAAGGAATGGAATTTCTTATACTTAGATTTTGCTACTTCAGTGAAGAAATAAACTTTGAGGCCAAAACATAATAAGGAGCATTTGCTATTTGCATTGAAGAAATTGGATGCCTTGACAAAACCTCTTGACAAGCCCATGAGTCCACACATTTTAAAGTATTGTATAGCATTCCCTTTGTTTTGAGAAATAATTTAGATCTGTAAAGGTTTGTATCGTCTCTTTATTTCTTGTCTTTTCAGCCTTGTTTGTGGGCTTCAGGTAAGTCGTTCGTAGAGTAGGTGGTGGACTTAGCTTCAATAAGGGATGAGATCATTGTTAAGATGCACTGGAAGGCAAGTATAAAGGTATACTTGCAATGAAATGTGAAGGCGATGTGAACTGACTTCTTGTCGTTCACTTTCACTCTCCACTTTTTTTTTTTTTACCAGATCTGAATAGATGTCAGGTGATCTTTCTTTGGTTGGAAAGAATTTTTGAATTGAAAATTACTCCTGAAAATTAAAGCAATAGAAGAAAAAAAAAATCCAACGTAGTTACTTAAAAAAGCCTCATAGACGCTCTATCGCAACAAGACAACAATTCGTAAGTCAAATATTACAGAAATCAAATTGTGAAGAATTTTCTTCAATATTTGTGTGTCTAGGAGAGCGTTAAAATACTACGGTGTGCGTTAAAATACTTGAAATTTGCTGGCCCCAATTAAATTTGTCTATATAATCATAGGAAAAGAGGAAATACAGAAAGAAAGATAAAAGCATGTAATATTTTTGTGCAGTATTTTGAAAAGAAATTTCCCAATTGCAGAATTACTGTTCTTGGGAAAACTGAAATAAAAGAAAATAATATAATTTGAAAGAACGCCAAATTATGTTGGAGTGGCATGTTTGATAGAAATAATGTTGATAGTTTTTATACAAGTCTCCAAAAACTATGTAATAATTTTTGTTTTCCCTTTTTACTCCGTATTTATATATATCAACGTAATGATAAAAATACTGAATTATGTAACAGTACGATCTAACTACATGAACATAAAGGATGTCATAACGGTAACCGTCTGTACAGGACAGCTAACGCCCACTTCAGCAAGTCCTGCGCAAGAACATTCCTCCCACTCACCACAGTCTTCACTCAACCATCCAACTGTATAGAGGTAATCATTTTATTTTTATTATTATTATTTATTGTCATTATTTTTATTTTTAAACACGTTTTTAATCAATAATACTATCTACTTTCAACATCTTGGTTATACGTATAAATGGTTCAGCGCAGGATTTTCAGAGCGCCCGGCATAATTACAAAAAAAGGAATATATAGATACATATTTTTAATTAGATATATGCCGTAAGCGGTAAACTCTCAGTTAATATAAAACATGTTGCGCATATTTTGACTAGAAATCGAAAATATTCCTATCTCCTCCTTTAGACAAAACAATAATGGAGACATATAGTTTGAATTGTTGTATCTCTATTCCACCTTGACTGAATTTTTGCAATGGTGTTTGAAACGTTCTCTGTTCATTTTTATGTTATGTGACACTCTAAGGGAAACCATACTTTTCGTCGGAGTAACAGATCATTAAGGAGTATCTGACATCGCATTCGAAACCATGGCTGAAGCGTCCCATCCGAAGGACGGCATGCTCAACGTATTCTATATAATATGATTAATTTGTTTTCATCATAATTTTTTTGCTTTCATTATATATTTTTTCACAACTTTATTATTCTCCTAATCTAATATAGGTCTTACAAGCTAGCAAATAGACGTTTCAGAGAAAAACTCCCATCTTCAGTATCATTAATTTATTTTTGATCTTTATTGTAACAAATTATAATAATAACGAGGTATAATATGTTGTGCATAGATAATATGATCAATATAAGGAAAACAATAGATCACAATAAAGAGCGACAAATAGCTTAAAGATACTGATGACAGTTCTTCCGGCAACCTCTATTTGCTAAATTGTAACTCGAAATGTACTCGAATCAGTGCATTTAACAAATACATTTTTATCAGATCGTATCTTGAATCTAGATGCAGAACATCAGATACTGAGCAACAAGCATAAAATTCCAGAATAATATATCTTTTTCATTTTTTACACTGTTTTACTCGATCAAAAGATAATTTTTTTGTTTAAAACACCCAAGAAAATTAATAATATTTTATTTTTTGGTTTACTATGATTTTGAGTATTGCGTTACATATATATATAGAAAAATGAAATAAATAGCTAGAATTATGATAGTGGGTATTATTAAAATCCAAACTTATTATTTTTTACGTAGAACATGTCTTTTTATAGACTCTCTGGAAAATGTTCGTTATTGTTTTTATTACAATTTTCCACCACCCAAATCACACAACGAAGAGACTTCAAACATGAACAGGAGAAGTTCGTACAAACTACTAAAAAGTCTTATCACAGGAAATATACAAAGAATTTCAATTCAGCAAAAATTAAACATTTTTTCAAGTACCTATACAAATGGGTACTGGAGTCTTCAATTGGATTCAAGGTGTTTTTTTTTTTTGTTTTTTTAACGGCGATCTGTGCAAAGGCTCTTACAAGCATGGTTTTTCGCCTTGAGATATGAAATTTATAATGCACGGGAATAGATTAATTTAGCCCAAAGACAGTAAAAATGCATACATGACCTTTAAAAAAAATTCTGCGCAAAAACATGGTGCACTTCAAACATAATATTAAAAAAAAAACATACAAGTAGGGTATGAAATTGTAAGTTATTTTTATTTTTAAAGGAATAAGAATAATAAAATAGTAATAAACTGAAGGGAATATAAAAACGGGGAATATATAACTGCCTTGAAGTTTGCAAAGTTTAACGTTGACTGTAATTGTTTTGAGTGAATTAATTTTTGATATAGTAAAATTATTTTATCTTAATGCAATATTTTTTTGGTAGTTATAGCAATTTTTGTGTTAATTTAATCTATTTTAAAGTTCTTTTAAATATAAGTCTATAAAAGCCTATAATAGTTATTCAATAGTAGGTAGGTTGATCTAAAGATAGTTAAGCCGCTTCCAATCAAAGATGTCCTCTTTATGAGATCCAATATCCCCCCACCGCCCCCTCCCCGCTCCAATAAAAAGATAAACAAACACTCCTTCATACGTCACCATCTTATCCTATGTTTATTTTGTATTCCAATATATATATATATTTTTTTTCTTCCCTAGCTATTCGAAGTATAAGGGAAGTTATGAAATCAGCCAAAAGATATTGAGTTATCACTGGAATTTAATGTTTTCCGACTCCTTGATTCCAGAATGTCTGTGCGTGTGCGTGATACATCCCGATAGAACGAACCAGAACCCCATAAGGACCACACTTATGGATTTACAGTCAGATCGGTCATAAATAAGGGAGGGATTAACATAGAAACACATAACTGCTCATGTTAATGAATGTATTGACATGAATTTTTTTATTAAAATTTAAAACCACAAAAGGACCTCAACTATTAATTTTCAGCGGATTCGCAGAAGGGGCTCTTGACTCAAAAACCCTAATACCTTAGTCGATATAATGAATGTATCGACACAAAATTGGATTTTGTTTTCCATTGTGATGATTGGACCTTTGTTTCCACATCGTACCCATAAACTCACTAAAATGAATAATAATAAAACATAATAATAAAAAGAAAAAAAAAAAAAAAAGTTTATATATGAAAGCATGGATTAAAAAAAAAAAATGTAGGTATGTGTAATTTTATTATTTATTACCTATCATGCTTTGGCAGGACTATAAGATATGCTTTGCAGCTCTGTCGTAAAAACTCAAAAAATTCAACCATACTGTAATAGCTGTGTGTTTAGTTAACCTCACTGTGACTGCTCCCAGATCACAGCGGGAATGTGCCGTTCTCCTGGAGTCACTTAGTTGGGCCCCGAGATAGTCGGTCCGTCATCGTGTTGTCTCTCCGGTCCGCTCTGATCTGCCTCCAATTATATATCTGCATATGACGACCACCTATTTTTCTTATTTATTATTATTATTATTATCTTTTATAAAAAAAAATATATAGTGATAATGTAAAATACACTAGCTTGGCGATGGCCCTGGCTGTTGCGCGCCAAACAAAAAACCCAAATACTACTTCTACCCATAAAACCACGTCTCGTCCCCAGTATTCACACGTCTCGTCCCCAGTATTCACACGTCTCGTCCCCAGTATTCACACGTCTCGTCCCCAGTATTCACACGTCTCGTCCCCAGTATTCACACGTCTCGTCCCCAGTATTCACACGTCTCGTCCCCAGTATTCACACGTCTCGTCCCCAGTATTCACACGTCTCGTCCCCAGTATTCACACGTCTCGTCCCCAGTATTCACACGTCTCGTCCCCAGTATTCACACGTCTCGTCCCCAGTATTCACACGTCTCGTCCCCAGTATTCACACGTCTCGTCCCCAGTATTCACACGTCTCGTCCCCAGTATTCACACGTCTCGTCCCCAGTATTCACACGTCTCGTCCCCAGTATTCACACGTCTCGTCCCCAGTATTCACACGTCTCGTCCCCAGTATTCACACGTCTCGTCCCCAGTATTCACACGTCTCGTCCCCAGTATTCACACGTCTCGTCCCCAGTATTCACACGTCTCGTCCCCAGTATTCACACGTCTCGTCCCCAGTATTCACACGTCTCGTCCCCAGTATTCACACGTCTCGTCCCCAGTATTCACACGTCTCGTCCCCAGTATTCACACGTCTCGTCCCCAGTATTCACACGTCTCGTCCCCAGTATTCACACGTCTCGTCCCCAGTATTCACACGTCTCGTCCCCAGTATTCACACGTCTCGTCCCCAGTATTCACACGTCTCGTCCCCAGTATTCACACGTCTCGTCCCCAGTATTCACACGTCTCGTCCCCAGTATTCACACGTCTCGTCCCCAGTATTCACACGTCTCGTCCCCAGTATTCACACGTCTCGTCCCCAGTATTCACACGTCTCGTCCCCAGTATTCACACGTCTCGTCCCCAGTATTCACACGTCTCGTCCCCAGTATTCACACGTCTCGTCCCCAGTATTCACACGTCTCGTCCCCAGTATTCACACGTCTCGTCCCCAGTATTCACACGTCTCGTCCCCAGTATTCACACGTCTCGTCCCCAGTATTCACACGTCTCGTCCCCAGTATTCACACGTCTCGTCCCCAGTATTCACACGTCTCGTCCCCAGTATTCACACGTCTCGTCCCCAGTATTCACACGTTTCAAAAAGTTTTCATCATTTGCCATTTCAAAAGAAGTTCCTGACAAACCTGAACTCGGTGTTGTTTTTGATCCTCGGTCAACAGTCTCGGGCCAAACTTTGCCGCCACTCGACGCAAATGCAGTTGTTCAGTTAGAATTTCTTGATTCATGCCAAATGAAATGTTGCATTTCTCTGCCATTTCACGGATGGTTAGTCGATGATTTGATCGCACGAGAAACTTCACTCTGGCAACATGATTGTCTTCAGTCGAAGGTGATGGTAATCCTCAAAGAGGATTGTCTTCTGACGATGTCCGGCCTTCTTTGAACCTTTTGTACCACTCATGACACCGAGATCGACTCTATACTTTATTTTTTCTGTCTCTTACAGGTCTGTTTTACATTTCAACTAGGTAATAAGATGTCCATTTTCATCGAAAACCAGAAAGCAGTTCTCTTTCTTGTCTACGTCTCCATTCTTCTGGACAATATTCTTCTCACAGTTGTTGGTAAGACATTTTTATCAAATTATGTGAAGATTCCTGATGTAATGAGAAGAAAATTATATTTATTTTAAAAAATATATAAAACCATTCAACAATTTTTTTTTATTATTTAATTATTATAACAGAGAACCTGGGTTGGGACTCAGTTGGGGAACAGGAATAACATAACTGTTCTCATCGATGAAATTTTAAATTGTTACTATATTTAATAGTTTTGTATATTTTTTATTTATTGGAAAATTGTATCTTATTTATTTGTATTTTAAAAATGTTTAAGGTTTTCAAATTGTTTTATGAGAGTGCCTGATGATGGAACAATGCCATGCAACAGTGGAGATAATGCCTCCCGTCAGGAACCGACTAATCGGTTGAATACTGAACAGTCGGTCTTCGTCACAAGATGCCGCTGGCTCAGTCCCAGTTATGATCCGGTCCCCCGAATCTCCACCCTGGCCTGGTTGACATTCGAGGACCACTTGTGCAGTCGCGTTGCCTCTGCAAGAACAATTCGGGTTGTTCATACTCTTAAAGAAGCGTTTGTAGTTAAAATCTCCATGACCTGATAATATCTGGCACATCCAGGATGTACCTACAATTCTATTGTTAGATATAAATTTTCTAACAAGGTATTTTCTTGTAGCAAAAGTAAAGTACATAATTTTAAAAAAATATATAGAAACATTGGGTTATCGTGAATTTTGGTCTTGAAATAAAATTGAGACCATTTCTGGAAAAGGTTTGCATGTGTTTGAAATTAACGGATCGGTTTCCACCAAATTTGGTGCACTGTACTATGATGGGTACGTCTATTCGATCAGCATCTTTCAAGCAAAACGCTCCAGTGGTTTGAAAATTACGAAACTTTTTGTACTTTTGTAACTTCCAATTACCAGAAAGAAAATTTTGCCCATCATTAGCACTCACCTGGACAAACATTTTAAGAGACATTTATTGAAACTTTAATTTTTCAGCATTTAGCCTCCATAATCACAGTGAAGATTCAACCAATACATTTTTGATATGTTGCAATGTAGGTATATGTACATGTATACCTCTTGACATTTTGAATTTCATAAATTTTCAATATATAGAGGAAGATCCCTTAATATATTTCTTTCTATTTTGAATGTATAATAAAGAGCATTCTGACCAAGCCACTGTACCGACGACTTTTATTCATTCTCAAAAATTTATTTTTCTTCAACCATAGTAAAACTTTAGGAGTATTACCGAATGTTCCCAAAGCCGCCATAGAGCCCTATGAAAAAGTACCGTGCAGTTCCGACTCTTATTTTCAATATACTTCCGGGCATTTATTTAGAGGTATACATTTAGGTATCATTTATCTATTGGAAACAATGTCCTTCAATAGTTTCGATCCTTACTAATAAAGACCTCTTTGTTTTATTACAGTTCCAATAGTTCCTGACTATTTGATATCTTTGGAGTCATTAATAAAACATCTTGGATCCGCACCCGAAGAAACAAACAGGTAATAAAATAGAATAATCATAATAAATATTATTTTTTACATTATTGTTAAGTTTCTGGTTATATTGTCCATAATGACTAATTTGTTTGTTTGTATTCTGTAGGCCCTGAAGAAGGAAATAAATAGAGTTTTCGAAACGTTGGACAAATTTTGAATTTTTCATTTACACGACAGAACCTCGAATTCCTTCTACATTGAAAAGATACTGTCGACTCTATTAATCATTGAGAATATGTTTATTATTTTAACGTGTGTTTGAGTAAGGGCGCCGGTAGCTCAGACCTACTGATCGTGGATCAAGTTCGTGGGTTAAAAACCTTCGAGGTAAAACCCATGAGCATGTCGCCCTTCGGATGGGACGATAAACGATAGTCCCGAGGCTATCATCGTTTCTGGTTGATGCCTATCCTCCGACTTTCTTGTCATACAACACCACTTAGGTTTTTTATCTGGGAGATGAACACCTTGAACACGATATCCTTCGGAAAGGACTTTATGATGGTATCGAGCATGTTAGAATGTCAGGTACCCGTTTCATACCCTACGTTGGGTAACTAAACCTAGGAAGGCAAAGTTACGGTCTCCCGAGTTGAGTAAACAGGGAAGAGATTAGAGCACTGGATGCTTAGGTCCCTAGGTGTAACACTTAGGGTGTGGAAACACTTGAGGACGCCGTTCTTCGGATGGGACGTTAAGCGATAGTCCCGAATTTGAGCGATGTCAGGTAACTGCATATGAGAATAGAAAATGCCCACAGTAAAGTCGAGCTCATGTTCAGCCGAGCGACAAATGAGGGCTCTGGTAGTAAGCGTTGTAGCTTCGTAGTTAAACCCCGAGAATGAATCAACATCGGTAATTAACTTATGGTTAACTAACATTTCTGCATTAATGTATTTAGAAAATATACGGAAACGGTGCTACAAAACCTACATTCTATATTTCTACCTGGACTATTTTCATCAGAACCAACCAGAATATCCTTTTTACCTTTAGTTATGGTGTCTACTGAGCTCAAGATCCGAGGTCCTTAGGTTTTTAAAAGAAATATTCAAATGCTCTTGAAAAAGCTAGTCGTTTATTAACTCTTCCAAGACAAACAACTAGCACAATATGAAGTTTTGTATTGCTCCTATTTTTTAAGGTTTTGTTTGTCAAAGACCAAACTTTATAATTATGTATATATATATTATATATGACCTGATAATATTTGAGACGTCCAGTGATTAGGCTGTACCCATGTTGAGTCAAGGCGTACCCGGACGTCCAGGAAGTATGCGTACGTCGTTCGGCCATCCAAGCATCGTGACCAACGTTCTTACCATTTTTCCACAATCCAATTCTGGGCGATGTCCTTGCAGCGCACTGGTCTGGACTGTCCACGCATCTCTTCCTCTAGGGCTAGGCGTAAGGGCTCATCAATATCTGCTCCTAAGGGCATGTTGCGTCTACAGAAATACGAAGCGACAGCCCCATCCAAGATCAAGTCAATGGGGGCGGCTCCCGCTAGTACCTGTAGCGCAGCCGTAGAGACAGTACGATAAGCCCTTGTAACTCTTAAAAGGGCTGCTCTCTGGGCTTGCGTCAGCATCGTACGCTGCCGATTCGTGGGGCGATGCCACCAACCTGCAGCAGCGTACCTTGCTACAGCCACGAATACCCCTGTATAGATGGTCCTACACGCGAAATAGTCGAGGCCCCACGTTGCGCGGGCTAGGCGGCTCAGGGCGTTGAAAGTGTCTATCGTCTTTTCTTTAATGGCAACAACATAGGGCGTCACTTTCAGGCCTCGTGCGATCCGCACCCCAAGGTACGTTATCACAGCTGGGCATTCAATGTGCCGCCCATGGACTGTCAAAACCAGGGGTTGTCGAGCATCGGGTCTCCCCCTCATCAGTAAGGCCGAGGTCTTACTCGATGAGAGAGCCAGCTTATTGGCGCAGCACCAGCTGCCTATATCGTTTATTGCAGTTTGCGCGCGAAGGGTAAGGTTGGCATGACTATCAGCCTGAACTGTAACCACGAGATCGTCGACATAGGCGATTGCCTTATGCCCACGGTTCTCGAGGTCACGGAGCAACCCGTCAAAGAGTGTATTATGTATATATTATGTCATATTGTTTTCATAACAATCAATTTTTATTTTATTTTTTTATTATTATTTTTTTTCATAATCATTTATTGTGTTCTTTAAGGACGTTTTGGTTCTTATATATACATCCTGAATATATCCATTTATTATTTAAAGTTGCCCCTGTTTAATAGTTACCCATTTTCAAGGAGTAATTTTAATGACATTTTCTCTGTTCAGAACTGAGGAAGTGTACGAAGAGCAACTTGGCGAAGAGAACAGCCGAGTTGGAATGTTGCTATCCTCTAAAGCGTTAGTACAGCTCGTCTTCAATCCTATCGTGGGATGCGCTGCTAGGTAAGTCACTAATTTTTAGAAATTCTCTCATTTTAATGGTTTTCTGCGATTTTCCACCTAAGTCTTTATACGATGAGCCAAACTGATGTTTTTCACTTTGCAGATACGTGGGCTACACTCTACCTCTCCTCTTTGGAACTGTCAACCTCTTAGCTTCGTCATTACGTTAGTCATGTATACATTTATTTATTGTATAGTTATTTAGAAATGGAATAATAATGGAATGGAATTTAAGACGAATTATCATGAAGATTTTGCTTATCTTCTCTCAAAAGATTTGTGTTTCTAAATTTTGGCAACACTGTTCTTCCTCCAAGTGCGATTTCTAATGTCGAGATAACATCTCAATCGTGTGATTTTCTTTTTTATTATTTTCATTTATTTATGCAATTTTTTCATTTTTTTTTTTTTTTTTATTAAGACATGACATCGTGTTCTCATCGGTAACCAAACGTTTTTAATAACGCTTACGTTATGATATGAAAATGATAAAGAAACGTAACTGCATTACTCCAACCGCTATCTCAGCACTGAGTTCTAGGAAAAGCAGTTTGTTATATCGCCAAACAATAATTAATATGTATTATAATTACTGTAATGTACCAGCGATATATAAAAGATATATTTACAATATCTATTGTTTTGTGTACTGTTTCAGTGTTTGCCCTTGGGGAAAGTTACATATCGTTATTTTTTGCAAGAAGTCTGCAAGGACTAGCGTCTGCTTGTATTGGTGTTTCAGGTGAGAGCTATTATTATGCATGTACTCTGTAAACAAAGAGACTGGTACAATTGTCATTTTGTAAGGTATTGACAGATTGCAGGAGTGTATACACAACCCATGTTATCAAAAACCTGAAGGTCCATAAAACAGCCTCTCACTAGCATCCAACTAGCAACTCTCCCACCGCTTTAATGAAGCGCAGGATCCTTTTGATGTTCTGCTTCCCCAACTCATGTGGGTCAAGGAACGCTTTGTCGAAGATCCTTTATTGGAGGTGTGAATAACCTTCATATTCGCCCAGGATGATAGCCAGTAGCCTTACATCGGCCCAGGATTTGTAGCGCGGTTATATCACATCTTCTGCAGAATAGATCCGGAAGAAGACCCGTTATAAAGATGCTTTTCTTACCAAGTGGTCTCCTGTTAGATACCCCATCACTTTTCTCAGTCATCCGGGGTTGGTCAAGAAGGGTTGGTTTTCTTTTGTTATCCGGTACTCTAATCAACTTCTGTTCATCTCCTTCCACTCCCCTGTGTCCTGGGACCCAGATGAGTAGAATTACACCTCAATATACCCAAGACTTCTGATCGAAAGGCTGTTCACTTTACGGTTTTACGATATTCTTTCATCTAAAAGTCCAGGAAAATATATTCCGGCTCCTGAGCCATTATTCATTCTAGAACCATCTGTATAACACACCAAGAAGTCCTGGAGTATAATTCCGGTTCCATTGTCTTTCCAATGCTCTCTATTCGGGATTCCTATGTTATATCTTCTTTTGAAGGTATACATTTTCTTCTGTTATATAACCCAAGATCAGGTTTTCCTTGATCATTTCAGGGTAGATTTCAGTGTCCTCAGGCTCTTCTCTCTCGCCAGGTTCCGGTAACTTTTAAAATGTAAGTTATGCTGTCTATTTTAGACTATGATAATTTTCGTTAGTTATATAAAGACAATTGTGTGTTTTCTCCTCATAATAAGCTTTCTACAAATTACATTTTGGACTGCCTGGGTAATTAAGTGCATACTATTGAAGAATAATGAATAAAGAGTTACACACTTAAGTGTGAATCATTTATTAAGTAGCAAATAGACTCAGAAGTTGGGAATCTGTGACAATATGTAAATAAAACATTCGAAATTAAAATAAGTGTGATTATTTCAAGTTCATAGTTCTTTCAAATTCATATTCAAAGTAATAGTAATTTCCTCGAAATAAAATTGATTCACAGAAACAGGACATACCATAGACACACATCACAAACCAACTATAATACATATCTGCCAAAAAAGTCCACATTTGAATTTACAGGAAGCGGTAGAAATAAATAAACTGAACAAAAATAACGATATTGTAATGCTAAATGAACAAATAGAACTGAACCATTCCCCCCTTCTTAATTTAAATATCAAGTAGGTAAGAGTCTGATGATTGTAGAAATGTTTTGCCAACTCACATTTAGAGAATACTATAATTTTCATTTGATGTTTTAATTGCCTTTAAATCCTATTTATTTGTTTTTATTCACTTTAAATTCTATTTTACATTTATATAATTCTAGAGTTTTACCTATAAGTATAAATAACTGTTAACTTCATCGTTATTAGATTATATATATGTACCTTCTACCCTGTCAACCAATTCTGTCAGTTTATAAGTGGCTCTTGATAATGCCTTAACACGGCGAAACTAGTTGAGTATTTGAGAATATATAGTGAAGGTTGACAAACAAATTGTGTATTTTAATTATCTATTCCTAGAATGGAGTTTCACAAAGTAAATCTGGAAACCATAAATTATTTTAAATTGATTCCGCCCAGAAGTTCCAGTTTTGTTTCTTCTGTGCAGGTATGTGTCTGGTGGCGGAGCAGTACTCTGAGGAGGCGGACAGAAGCCGCGTGATGGGGGTGGTGCTGGGCTCGGTAGCTCTCGGGGTCCTACTTGGCTACCCCTATGGAGGCTTTGCTTACGCCTTCCTTGGCAAGGCCGCCCCCTTTCTGGGAGTTGCCTTTCTCGCCATCTTGGATATAGGTAACCAACCCCCCACCAATCAGTCTCGTTATCTTAGACATATATTAAATTAATTTGGCCGAAAATTCTAACATTTCGGTTATCCTCGGGTATAGTCGGGTAAGCTTCAACTTTCCTCTCACCACTTTCCCCTTGCTATCTTGCCAGAAGGCAGTAAGTTGTTAGCTGACTCAAACTGTTATTCCAGGGTCTGTAGTCTTGTCTTTTTGCCAGGACTTAATAATATTAATTCTCAGTCTCTAATGATAATTAAATTTTCTTTACCCCCTTTTTACTTTTTTACCCAGGTATTATTAGGGTAGAGGTCTCTAACGAATGTCTGACATCGCACTGGCTCGGCTCTGCCATTTAACATCTCCAAGGTTGCATGCACACCCGCGTTCTTGAGGACAAATGTGTCCAAGTGACATTTTTGAAAATTTTTCCTTAAGTGCGTAATCGGGTAAAAAAATTATAGTTCTGTTCAGGAAAAAAGTTGTACAAGTGAAATCCTAGCCAGTGCTGAGATCTAGTGGCAGATTACTTATACCATTTTGGTGACATGAACAAGTAACTTAAACATAGATCATTTTGATTCTAACCCCATCATTTGTAAAATTATTATTTTTGACTTTAATTTTTTTATCGCAATTTTAAATATATACACAAATAGCAAATGTGCCGAAATATATACAATAAAAATGGCATTATGGATGGGAGAATGAAAATATTCAGTGATACTCCTTTAGAACGAAAAAGGGAGGATTTAGGATGTATATTATAGGAGATGGATTATTTATTAGAAGGCTGTGGGTTGTATTATAAATACAAAGGATAAACATTAATTGTAAACATTAATTTGTATTTCAAGCTTTCCAATTGGCATTTTTAAACATGAAACAAGTCACCATTGAGGTAACATTACATTTTTACTTACATGTTACTTTAAAATTCTTTTTTTATTACTAATTCTTACTGAATTTGATCCAGAGACCTGGCTCGGGTGGTATCTGCTCTGGCTGGTCCAGCCTGCTAACAGACCGGAGGATCCTTTTAGCTGCTGGAGCCGTCTGGCTTTCCTCTTCAGCTATGGCAGTTCTTGAGCCGTGTCTGCCTCTCTGGCTCATGGCTAACATCAAACCACAGGTATCTTAACTACTGAAGACAGTTCGCGGAGATGACTTAAAAAATGAGATCTGTCTGTGCATTATTATTAGCCAATTAAAACTTGAGGCAGACAAAATGTCGTAACGTTGTGAATCTGTGATTTTATATGAGGTTCCAAAAGTCCATTGATTTTCAGCCAAATTGACCATAGGGAAGAGGGAGATTAACACCAAAAAACTGCCAATGGACAGTTTTGAAAAAAAAAAAATATCTACAGGATTTTTTAAATGTGAATTGAGAGTAAGACATCTATTGATTTTCAATAAAATTAAAAGATGATATATAAAACATTTTTTTATTGAACACTTATATTGTCGAATTCCACAAACATATACATAAATCTGTAGTGGTTTCGGCTTATGCCATCGTCAGCACAAGGTTCAACAATAATAATTGTTGAACCTTGTACTGACGATGGCGTAAGCCGAAACCAGTACACATTTATGTATATGTTTGTGGAATTAGACAATATACTTAGTTCAGACATAGTTCAATAAAAAAGTGTTTTATATATCATCTTTTTAATTTTATTTTTTAGTATTTCCACTATATCGACACAAACTCAAAAAAAATATATTTGGATATTGACTTTCAGCCAAATCAGGTGAAGGAGGAATAGGATTTAGCGAAAACATAATTGATTTCACTTAATCGAGCTAGGGATTAATTTACTGGATCATCAGCGACTTTTTTTGTTTGGACAAATGGTTGTGGACCTCAGTTCGAGAAAGACTGCTCTATGGGGTCGTCCATAAAGATACAATATCAATCCCCTTACCCTATGTAAGAATCCGTTAGATTTTCTTACATAAAATCCTTTGTGAAGCTGTTAAATTCACTTATATTCATATTGAAGGTTCAATAAACTACAAAAAATTAATAAAAACAATATTTTGTTTGTTATAAATATTATTTATTTGTGGACCTAAGTCCTTTTTTTTTGTAAAATTTACATAATATGGTGGTGAATATTATAAACGCGATTTAAAATACTAATATAATACAATGCCCACTTTGCTTATGAAAACGTGGTGCTTGTAGTAACCTTCCACCTTTCACATCCATACAGAAGAATAGATCTGCAAGGCCGGAAGGATAGACCAGGCGGTGCAGCAACAGTCATCGGGAAAAGAGAAGTCACCAACCAGACCAAACTGCAGTTCTACAGGTCCGTCTTCCTTCCTATCATCCTGTGCTGCGCCGAGAGCTGATCTATGTTGGAAAATCATTCCAGCAAGATCTCGGCTGCTGAAAAGAAGTTCCTCATTAGCATTACCGGAAACCAAGAAGACATGAAGAGAGTCTGGGCCGACGGAGAGGAAAGACGCTGGACGAACTGAGGAGGTGGATATGAGGCAACCCTACCCAGGAAGACACAACGGGGAAAGGAAAACAAGAACAGACATCCGCAGTGTTGTCCTCCTGAGGCTTGTCTGGATCTACAAACTGCGGATGGATGAAGACACCTTGCGTCTTATTTATCCTCTTGGCTGCCACCATCTCTGTTTATCATGCTATTGTTCCTGTGGTTTATCTTCATCTCCTTAGTTTCTGGTTTGCCTTTTAGCGTACAACTTAAATATTGAAAACAAGTTGTTCGACTTAAACAACATCCGGCAAAAGTAAGGTTTCATTGATAGTTTTTTTATTCAAAATAATATAATATATAATAGATCTAACGTCATACATTTCATCATCCTCCCGCCCCCAAGTAAAACATTTTCTTGAACTCCCCTCACAGGTCATAGGTGGCTCCTATTATTATGTCTGTCTCTTTTTTTCAGAGATGGCAGTTTGGTCTGGTATTTCTGCCGGACTCACTGGGATACCTGGTGGGCACCAACTGTCTTGGAGGACTTGCCTACCGACTGGGCAGATGGAGAGTGGCTATCGTTGCACTTATCCTTGTTGCAGTCTCCTGTTGTCTGGTAAATCCTGCTTCTATATTATGGTGACCACATTTTCAAGACGGGACACCTAAAGAGGAGCTTGAAGGAAACATAACCTCTATTCTGGGACATTCGTCCGCTAAGGATAACAACATAAGAAATAAACAAAAGAATACAAGTATCAACCAAATTTAAATTGTAAAAATGTATTTAAAAAATATATCTTCTCATCCTTGTCCATGTTGTGTGTGGTGTAAATACTATAAACTTTTGTTTTTAATTTTAGTTCGTGAAAATGCCTGAGCAGGCGATACGTCAACTCCATATCCCCATGTGAAATATAAGACTTGAGAGAAACAAACAAACAAAAAGACCTTGTGTTTGTGTTTTTTTTTTTTTATAACACATGCACGGTATCAACTCTTATATCTTCGTAACCCGACCGAGGCCCTTAGTTTATTTTATCTGGAAGGTAAAATAAACTTAAGCACGCCGGACTTCGGATGGGACGTTAAGCGATCGTTAAAGACCCAAAGGGAAGGGGAAGCGGCTTGTTGGAAAAATTCTAATAACTGTCAATATAATGAATACTTCGACACAAAATGTTATATTTGGTTTGAAAAGTCCCTAAGAAAACATTTATTGTTTTTTTTTTTCAGCAAAATTGGTCAAAAAGGAGTAAGAATTAATTGGATCTGGTGATATTCTTTCTGTAAATACTGTTTCACGTGATTTACAGTTGCCGAATGCCCGGTCCATGTGGGGCCTCGTCCTCCCTCATGTCTGCCTCGGTCTTGGCATTGGAGCTGTGGACGCGGCTCTGGTCCCTCTTCTCGCCACTCTCGTCGACTCTGTCCATTCCGCTGACTACGCTACTGTCTACGCCATACAACAGACTTCTGTCAGCCTTGCCTATTCCCTGGGTATGTATGAAATGTATGAAAAATTGAGCCGTTATATGAATTAATGACGCTTTATTGTAATACAAAATATAATTTCTTAAATGGTATTGAATTATGTATGTACATAGACCAGTGGTCGGCAAACTCATTAGTCAACAGAGCCAAATATCAATAGTACAACCATTGAAATTTCTTTTGAGAGCCTAATTTTTTAAACTTAAATTTATAGGTAGGTACATTGTTATTAACCTAATTAGGATACTCCTAAGCTGGCCTTTGCTAAAAATGTCCTCAATCTGATTGAGGTACGTTCGCTGAGGTCGACCCCTTCCAATTCGTCTTGTATACTTATTTCGTCTATCTCCTTTCGTTCATCCTCTCTACATGTCCACACCATCTCAACATACCTTTCTCAATCCTCGACACTACATCTTCTTTCACTCCACAACGCTCCCTAAAATTAACTTCATAAACTTTCTTATTAAACACCAACTAAGTATGTAAAAATAGAAATAAGAAAACCAGACCTGAAAACATAAGCCGATGGGTGGATCAATTCATCGGAAAGCAGTTTCATACCGCAAAAAAACAAATTTAATTACACTAGAGTTATAAGCATTCCATATGTTAACAGGAAAGTTTTTGTTCAGAATTTTATGTTCTATAATATTCCCAAGAATCGCTACTTCGACTTATTACAGACAAGTTGTACCAACCATGGAAATACGCTAACTTTACGCAGCTTCTGTATGCATGGACTTTTTTGACAAACACCGGGCCTGACATATCTAACAAATATTTTCCGAACTGTGGAAATACAGTTTTTGCTGTTTTCCAGGTCCGATGCTGGGAGGGGAGCTGGTCCGAGTGTTGGGCTTCCCCTGGCTCATGCGATCTCTGGGCATTATCAACCTTCTCTACTCACCATTTCTTGTCTACCTCGCCCAAAATGTCACACAGGTCACTTCATTTATATCAAAGTTATCATATAATATCACATATGTCGGTTTTTCCAAATTATTTCAATTGCTTACTTTATTTGGACAATGCCTTTATTTAGATTATGATTTGTGTACAAACTGTATTTAATGGAATGGAAATGATCCATAGGAATTCAAAAAGGTGAGGATGCGGCTTACAAGAACCAATATATAGTGGTATGGAGAAGGGCAGATAATTTTTATCTGAGGAAGGTTAAAGTCGCTCTTTTTCTCTTAAAAAAGTCACTCAATTCTTCTCATAAAAATCCAAGCCTCTTTTTTTTCTTTTTTTTTTTTTCTCAATGCATCACAAATGCATTTATTACACTAAAACGGTTTTGAGGATCAGGTAACCTCGTAAAATATTTCGGGTGACTGCAGTCAGTTTATACTGTTGGAAAACTGATAAAATTATTGTTTTAGTTCATTTTTCATTTTATAATATTTATTTTATTGTTTAGGAATCTCAACCAGTTGCCGTCAACGTGTCAGTAAGCTACAAGTCGACAGAGAGTGTAAAAAAATATAATAGATTTATTAATTCTGATGAGAGTGACTAATAATTTACAAAAATGTATCTCTTATTGTTTATATTACATTTTTCTTTATAAAAAAAATAATGTGTTTTTCTATACTTTAAAATGTTTCGGAAGTGTGTCACACATAGAATGAAATATGAGGCGGTAATGTGGGTTTGGTTCTACTGTACCTACAACTAACAAGATAGGCACTGTTAGGGGAAGAAACAAGGAAAAATATATTGCGCAGGTCCAACTCATATACATTCTACCTGTGTCGCACTCTATCCAACCTTACTTACCAAAACAATTTGAACAGACAGAACAACATGGAATCCCCACACCTAGAGATGCATAAAACTATCATCAATCAATATTACCATGTTAATATGGAGGAGGGAAATAACGATAAATCGTGGGATATATAGTTGGATGTACAGTCGACACCGCTTAATAGAGACACAACGGGTAAATGTATTTTGTCCCAATAATCCGGATGTCCCAATTAACCGGAGATCATGAATAGACCTAAATGCACCTATTGATTGTTGTTTACTCACAAATATTACTGGGATTTAAATAAACCATTATATAATCAATTTTAAAAAATGCAAATTTATTATGTAGGTAGACATATATGTATGTATATATGTAATTAAGTATATATGTAAAAAACGAGAACGATTTTCTGAGCGCTTCCTCAACTTCAGCATCTTTTCCTTTTCGTTTACGTTTTTGCTGCTCTTCTCCACTCTCACCTGCCATGTTTTTTCCCCCTTTCACTTGCTCGAATTCGCGCAATCATAGTACCTTTACCTAAATTTCCCCAAACAGTGGATTGAAATTCCGTAAAATTTCACATGTAGCATAAGCCTTATAAGCCCGGTACAAATATAGGTCATATGGCAAGTTTTGAGGAGCTGTGAGAGGCCTAAAACATATAATTACTGCAAGCTCTCTTGTACTTACTGGGTACTTCAAACTTAGGATATAGACTATCTCGAAATTTTGAACTTTGAATACTTATAGGATCTTTCTAAACGTTTTATTCTTTGTCGGAATATGGAACATAATCTCATGCTGAGGGGCGTAAGATACGCCACTTCTACAGACCCTCCTCTAACTTACAGTTACTGTAACCTGTTTGAAGTTACTAAGCGTAGCTCTTAGATATCTATACACATTAATCAAAAATTTCGTCTCGATGAGATTTTCGGAGTTCAATAAACTTCTATTATTTGTTTGCAAAAACAAGCTATTTGTACTTCGTTTCACCTACGAGTATAGTCGAGGAAAACTGAAAATGAGACTTGCTCTGCGGAAAATGACTTTCCCTCTTCCCTTGAAGGCCCTTCATACCTCATCTCTCAACTTTGTTAATATTTGTACATCCAATGTATAATATTTCAACAAAAGTTATGTTTCCAAAGATGTAGGGAAAAAAATCTGATACTTTTTTTTTTTTTCTCCGTTATTTTTAATAATAATAGTTATATTATACATCGATAATTTTTAGTATATACAAGATCGTTTGTGCTATTCTCAATCTAGAAAAAAAGTTTCTTACCTCAAATTTTTTATTTTATTTTATTTTTTTTTTAATTCTTACAATGAAATAAATACGATTCACAGATAATATATTTGAAGAAATAATTATAATTCTTCTTTTTTTTTTTTTGTTTAATAGAAGAATCATTTTTAATTAGAAGATAATAACTAATAAGTTAAAAATAAAACAACCCTGAGTAATAAAAAAAAAAAAAATGCAAAACAAAAAGAAAATATTTATAATAGGCTACAGTAACAACTGTTTTTAGTGCAGTTTACAGGCCCCTGTATAATATTCTTATTAACCATGTTATAATGTAGCGTATTTTTAACAAAATTCTTCCATAAAATTAGCACTTAATAAATAAATCAGGAACTAATTGCAGAACTGTTTTATAATTATTTTTTTATATACAATAAAAAAAAAAAATAGCCTTCAATATCCCAGATCATTTATTTCTTCGTTATTGTACAGCGATAATGATAAATTTTTTCTCGAATAAATAAAAAAAACTAATAATATATAATTTTTTTTTTTTAATTAAACTAAATGAAAGTCCACCCGAAGAAAAATAACATGAGAGAATTGTTTTATAGAAGAGTTCCACATGAAATCAACAAAGCCGAGACATGAAACTGAAGATTTTCACGAAATTTGGTAAAGGTGTGCTGCTTACTGTCAACAGTGGCTCCTCAATTTTTATAATTAGAAGATTGCGCCTCAACGATTTGTTACTTCCCCAGTTCTATATAAGAAGTATGGGGGAAGTTAAAGTAATCGATTGGAAATTCGATGTTGAGTTGAATAATCTGAGACATTAGGTGCAATTTAATTGCATTAAAAAAAAATGTTGGTTTGGCATGGAACACTTCTATAAAAACGAATAAAAATTATTATATTACATAATTCTATAATTACATAAATAATGACTTAATTATAAATAATAACAATAATATTGAAATAAATAATAAAAATTAGCAGGCTTGGTTAGACTTTTTCATGTATTAATGGGTGAAGGATTCGATGAGGAATAAATGTATTTGTTAAGATTCAAATAAACCATAAGGTTAGAGTCGCATATTGTGGACCACACATGATAGGGTTCCGTAGGTCAGGAAAATCCAGGAATCTAAACGCTGCCATATATGTGGTATGCGTGCTTGCTTACTGCTTAAAAAAAACCTTAAACACGGATGGGACGTTAAACGATGATTCCGAGTCTGTACTATGTAACGTAATCGTTAAAGACCCCAACCCTAGGCGAATAAACAAAATTTAGAACTTCCAGAGTCGAGTCGGATTCATATCCACGAGGGCGACGAAAGAGCACTCTGGTAGTAGGCGAAATGACTTCGTTAAAGCCGAGACATGAGTCATATTAATCAATAATATTAAATTAAAAATCTTACAAAAGCATGATTGACGAAGCAGTTTTTTTTTAAAAGTAAAATTGAGCATGAAGATGGGATAACGAATACGATTATTAAAAAGCAACAACCGACAAGATATTGGGCTCGATTTCCGTAAAAAAAAAAAAATTATTTCACTAAAATGTATTACAGACACCATGTGTTCTATTTGTAAGCTTCAAATATCTTATTTGTGGAACATTTAGGCCGTCATAAAATAATTAAATATAACTATTTCTAAATTCACAATCAATACAATTATTACTAAATTTGAGTATTTTTTTTTTTGAAAAAATTAATAATTTAAACAAAAAAACAACTTTTTTTTTTACTTATATATGATTACATATTTGTTTATTGAGGATTCAAACGGTTGCTGGTAATTAATCATAATAACCGACATAAAAATGATTAATAAAACCGTATTTGATATTACATTTTACCAACTTGGCCTGATAATTATGAGTAATATGAATCACTAATTAGTAATTATTCATAATTACTGGTTATTCATTTCCAAATATAGTAACTATGGCAAGAATTGACGAATTATTCATATAAAAAAAAGTATATTTTCGAAGATAATTGGTATTGAGTTACCTTAGGCAATTGGTGGTTCAAAATGGACACTTTTTTTTGTAAAATTAGTAACTTATCCAAAAATATTTTTTTTTTAAAGAAGAAAATGTGAACTTTATTTGGATTTATTTCCCTAGTTACAAACAAATGTTAAACAACGAAAAAATCAAAATGAAGGACATGAAATTCTAAATTAGATGTCCTTTTCTAAACAATGTTTTAAAAAAAACTGAATAGTTAAGAACACTCGAAAAACACTATAACAATAAATAAATAATAAAACAAATGTTAAAAATCTTGACATTTATTTTTAAAATTAGTTAAACGACAAAGATGAGGTCTCAACCCCTGGACTTCAACGTTATTCAGAGCTAAGAATGAAAACATTCGTAAATCGTTAACATGAAGGTCTGGGCATATGCATTCCTTATTAGCAGCACTGCATAAATACTGCATTTTTATCATAATCATAAAACGTAGTGACAAACTGTGCTGCAGAAAGTCTAACTTCAATGCAATTCACAGAAGGATCGCATTAAAAAAAAAGAAATAAAATACTTCATATTTCGATATCTTTCCTACTGAGTATATTAAATTTTGTTATCGAAACTCATTTCGGTCAAAAAATTACATAAAACTCCAAATGTGTAAGACATTATGTCCAAAAATTATGTTTTAACGCAATCTCAAAATACAAGACACTACCCACACAAGTATTTTAAAAATATATAAAGAAAAACTAATGTTTTTTAAAAATATTTTCTATTTCACAACAGATATAAAATATATGGGAGTACTTTCGTTATTGCTACCATCTTGAGCCACGTCTAAAGTATCCCTAATAGACAATATTTTTAAAAAACATTAGTTTTTCTTTATATTTTTTATTGTTTCACAATATTTTTGCGAAAAATGTTAAGTAACATAAGTATTTGTTTTTAATTTCAAATAATCAATCTATTTTTTTTTTAAACATGTGTAACAAACTTTTGTCCCCTCAAAAAACCTGTTATAACTTATTTGAATATAATAAATATATAATATGAATAGAAATACATGAATATATAAATGTATGAATAAGTTAAATCGGCGAACAGGCCATAATAGAGGGAGGTGGATAAGAAACACGATTATACTAAATTTCAAAGATGTTGTGTTCGTAAAATTCACAATTTTTACAAATATATATATTTTAAAATGAAGATAAATACAGAAAGAATCGTTTATAAGAATCTTCAATGGCCAACTTGTCACATGTCCAGGCTGGACTAAAATAATAAAAACAGTTATGGGGACTGTGTTATCTACAGTGAGGGTCCCGAGGCCATAGCCTGCACACTCCCGAGATGGTCGTCATCGGACAACTTCTCCTATCATGTCTTCAGGGAAAACAGATGTGTATTATAGTTGGACCTATACTATATATGCAATGAATACCAAAATAATGGCGCTTCTAACTATAGATCATTTTATAATGGACTCTCGTTATTCTAACATTCTGAGAATCTGAAGGAGGTCCAGGCTATATTTTGTATGTTTGTGTCTCATGCGCGGGCAATTGACTTTGTGGTCATATGGCCCCTCTGGTGGACATTAGTCCGACTCTACGTGTGTTGCCTCCCCAGGTTATCTTCAACATGTACCTGGTTATCGCACAGACTCGGAACCACCCACTATATAACGTCCCCTCCGAAGGAGCTTGTTAGTCAATTAATCAAAATATTGAGGGCAGGAGGATGTTCATTATATTATATAATTTAAACAATAAATAAAAATATTTTTGACGTATAGGGTAGAAATTCGTTTCAATTTTTCAAATCGGACCACGAACACCGGACATATAAGTCGGTACAACTCGGTATTCCCTTCACCGGCGAGCTCCACCACAATACTGGTGTAGTAATAGTATAGTTATATTCGTGACGAATTTCCGTTGCATCATTGTATTTCATTAATACAAAATTCACTCCATCGTCCGAAATGATGTCTCATAGAGAGCCGTCCTAGGAACTGTCCCCAAAGATTTACTGATATTGAAACAGCACAACGCATGGATGGACTTTTCTGAGAAGATTCTAGCAACAATTTATAGTTTAATTTTCTAAAAGTTTGTAAGCGAGATTATAACTAGCTTTTTACCAACTATTTATTTGATTGAAAAATAGTATATACTTCAGTTCGTATATCCGATATACTCATAAACCCGAAATTCTTACAAAAGATTCCCCCGATAATGTGTAGATTGTGAGTTATTACCATTCAATTACATAAATATATATGAAAATTTAAAAAAAAAAAATGTGTTATTGTTTATTTCCGTTTTTTTTTTCTTCTTCATATTAATTGGAGTTGATATCGATTAATTGTTTTAAATTTCTATCAATAATATATTTCTGTGCGCCTTTTTTTTACATTATTATATTACAATACAAATGTATATATATGAATAGAAATAGTGCTTATGTTATTATTATTTCATAATAAGGAGGGGATCGAGATTCAATATAAAAATGTCTTAAAATTAACAATACTATTTGGTTAATTATTGTATTATAATTTAGGAGGAACCAATACATGCGTTCCTTGATTCGTTTTGAAATATAACAATATATATATGTTATAATTTATTTAAATATATAATGGCCACACTAGATAAATAAATAATGAATATCTATTCGATCAAAAAAAATACACAAATAATTTTAACAAAGAATATAATAAAATAAATCATACATTCATTAAAAATAATTGAGTCAACACAAAAAGAATACGTTTAAAAGAATATGTTTAGAACATAAATGGAAAATGAATAAAAATTATATAACTGTAAAATAATTACTTTTTATGGCGAATTTAAATGCTGTGCTGCCAAATTTTTGTTGAATAATAATAAAATATTTTCAATTTCATCATGGCAACAGAATATGTCACACCCACTGTGAATATAGGAGAGGCCCATCAAGAAATTAAACCATCTTAAGACGTTTTATATCACTGATAAATAGTGAGGGAAATTTCGTGTAAAATTTCGGCATTAAACAGAACTGAAATGAATATGTGCGCCAATATACATATGTTCAAGTTTATTTTTATAATTTAATTTAATTTTTAATGTAGTATTTTAATTTTTAAATTGACAAATATTAATTAGTTGAAGCTAAAGTTGATTGACTTATTAGTCAAAATGTCAATATAAACAAAAAAAAAATTTTAATCCCGAAGTTCAGCCTTTTTAACCCGCATAAAGTTATAACTTGTAAAAATAACTAAATCTAACTTAAAAAAATGCAATTAACATATTTTTAATAACGTGCGTAATTTAGTATGGAATCACATATTTAATTGAATCCTTATATCCTTGTGAGGAGCCGAATTATTGAATACATTTTTATATTGACATGCTATAATTTCAGACTAAAGAAAATCCTTCAATATTGGGATTATCGCAAAATACTGAGGTCATTAGCTTTAGGTGATTTTCTACGAGCAAACAAATCGAATTGTAAAGTAAAAAAAAATCGAAGAAAAAAAAAAAAGCATTGAAGACACAATATTGATAACCAAAAAAATGTTAACGTTATAGAAAATATCTAAGAGGACGCCGGTAGTTCAGTGGTGGGTTCGAAACTCAGCCGAGGCCTTTAGGGTTTTTTTTTTATCTTGGAGGTTAAAAAACCTTGAACACTCCGTCCTTCGAATTAGAAGTTAAGCCCATGCTCCCGAGGCTATGCGATGTCAGATACTCGTTAAAGTGGCCAACATCCTAGGTGAATGAACCTAGGTAGGTAAAATTTAGGAATTGAGAGACGAGCTCCAGTGACGAAAAGAGCGCTCTGGTAGTAGGCGATAAGACCTCGCAGTTAAAAGTCCGGGCAGGAGTCACAATAACTAACTAAACCATCTGTCGAAATTTAAAGCATCAAAATTAATTTTGCAGTTGACAGAAATACCAGAATAATAATAGTTTTCGATTTGTAAATAGAAAAAAACTATTTTTGTGCCATCAATATCTTTTTGCGTAAAATATTACACATCTAAAAAAGTATTGGGAAACCGACGTTACATAGCTATATCATTTTTGTAGTAACCCTGACGCTATTCAACTTGCACAAAAAAATGCATTCAAAAATAATTCAAGAGCAGTTTTTATATTTAATAACATTAGCACATAAAACAATTAAAATAAATAATACCGATACAGTTGGCCATATACAAAATTTAAATAAAAAAAAGATCCAGAGTACCTACAATACTATAGTTCGTGACGTGAAGATTGTCCTTGAGATGATGGCATAACTCAATCAGTTTAAAAAACATCAGACACTTTCTCGTTTCAACAAACCCGTAGATTGTGTGGGTTGAGGGATTACAAATTTTCAGAATAGCTAGTACAATATTACTTATCTCAAGGACAAACTTACACTGTAAATATTATTGACTTAATACTTATACAAACAATGAAAAAAAATATATATATCAATAAATAATTGTCGTAAATTAAAAACTTGTCTAACGATCCGGAAAAAAAAAATATATATAACAGTATACTGGTAACTAACAATTAATATACAAATTATATTATTTACAATTAAAAAATAATAATTATCCGAACCTTATATGAATTATTTATTTATTTATTGAAAACTAAAAAAGAAATTATGTGCTATATTTACAATAATACCCGTGTTTTGTGTGATGAACAAATGCCTCCTCCTCTTCCAAAAATTGAACACCATTTTATATATATATATTTAATACAAATGTTATTAATAATAAAAATTACAAAGGAAATAATATATAAAAATTAACAATCTTGTCAAGAAAGAAATAAAATAATAATAAGTTTGGCACGAGATTATTAGCTTGTCTTGGCACTTCAAAAATCCTTGTTCACTCAAGACGATATTATTTTTTTGAGACGATACACATCTTCACATTCGTATTATTTTTTACAGCAATATAGTTTACTTTATCGATATATATATATATAATATATTTATATTATTATAGATGAAAGTTCATATAGGGTATCTACCATAGTTCATGATCAGCTGATTTCATTCTTGGGAGTTAGATAGATGTCTTCTATTGGGATCGGCATACTTCGTGCGGACTGCTTCTTCTAGAAAAAAAAAAATGATTTTTCACATAAAAAAGTTGTCGGTGAATTACCAGTAATGTACTTCCCCAGAACGAATTAATCTATTGGGTTTTTTTCTCTCCCTCCAAAACCAATCGACCATTTGAATTAAAAATCAATAGTTGACTTACATCGGGACTTGTGAATCCTCAATATAAATTTCGTATCGATACATTCATTCTAGCGGGAGTTATCGTGTTTACGGACACAAACACACATATAGAATGTATTTTTTTCATCTTTGATATCAGGTGGTCGGAAGCAGTGAACACATAACATCGAAATTCTGACCGATTACATAACTTCCCCTATTTCGTATAGCTGGAGAAATAAAAAAAATTGATTATCCGAAGTTTTAGATATGGGCAGTAATACAATTAATGAAGTATTTTCAGTTTCTCATGAAAACATTTTTGGAAAGCATTTTGCACTTTTTTTATGCCCTTCTAAAAATATCCCAAATAAATATTTTTCTAGGCAACGGAGTACGAACCTCGCCTTGTCCAAACCTTTGTGATTAGAAAACCTCTATAAGTGTAAGGTTTAGTAGGTTTCATTCGTTCAACAGAACTTGACTGTAGTTTAAAAAAAGAAAATTAATTCAGTAAAACCAGTGTAAGTTATAGGACATAATTATCGACACAAATTTGATATATATAAACCGCTATCGAGGGCGCCGGTAGCTCAATGGTATGAGTGCTTGCTTACTGAGCTCAAGATCGCGGGTTCGAAACCCAGCTTAGGGTTTTTTTTTTATCTTGGAGGTGAAAAAACCTTGAACACTCCATCCTTCGGATTAGACGTTAAGCTATTATCACGAGCCTATGCGATGTCAGATACTCGTTAAAGTGCCCAACACCCTAGGAGAATAAACCTAGGTAGGTAAAATTTAGAAATTTAGAGACGAGCTTATGTTCTCCAGTGACGAAAAGAGCGCTCTGGTAGTAGGCGATAAGACCTCGCAGTTAAAAGTCCGGGCAGGAGCCAAATAACTAACTAAACCGTCTGTCGAAGTTTAAACATCAAAATTAATTTTGCACACTAATTTTCAGCGGCAATAGGCCGAAGAAAAGGAGGAGATGAGAGAAGGGATTCAACTCAAAAAAAATTATAATGAATTTATTGCCACAAAATTTAGTGTGAGGATTTGGAAGCATATTACTATTAAAGTTTCAGTAATTTAGCTGGAATAGTTCCTTTTTGTTAATAGGATGGACTTTTACGGACGGATCTCAACTTAAAAGTCTTAAGTTTACCTTTCTTCTGAAGGGAAAGCAACCTTTCTTCTCCGGCTGAGGAACAGCATCAAGGACGAGATCTGAAGGCGGAGAACCGATCGCACCAAACAAGTTCAGCTCTTTGTAGCATTCCGTCTCTATCATCTGAACACAATAAGTATAGTTTCAAAATAAACATGTATATACATGAACATCAAAAGCCAAATTTCGACAATTCGGGAATCGAATTGGGAAAGTATCGAATACTGTTGGTTTTTGGTGAAATGAACCAATGATTTCTTATATAAGAAGAACCTGTACTCATTCACTAGAAGGGTCAACATTTTTCGATTATATTGCATGATTTGCTGTTATCATGACATTCGAAACAGTAAAATGCTGACCTTTTCTTGTCTGCTAAGCAGTATAGGTTTCCTGACAAAGAATTTTAATATATTATAATACAATTGATTACTAAAAGTTGGTAGTCATCGAAACTTGTAGTGTCTGCGGTTGGTTGGGGTTTTGTCTATTTTGGCGTATTGTCTGTGTATACAGCGGTCTACACTGAGATGTAATAAGTTCATATGAAATTTCAAATGTGCATTGATTTTTAGTTGAGGAGGAGAATGATGTAGAAAGAGAGCGCCGAAAACCGAGTGATTAAAACCCAACAGAAAGCAAAATTTTAATTACATGTAAAAAAAAAAAAATAAGAGTTAAT
Organism: Aradus depressus; assembly: GCA_963662175.1. Classification (NCBI taxonomy): domain Eukaryota; kingdom Metazoa; phylum Arthropoda; class Insecta; order Hemiptera; family Aradidae; genus Aradus; species Aradus depressus. Next base: position 5,265,830 of record OY759222.1, read on the forward strand.
ATTTACAACTTATTTTTAAATAACTTGTTTTTTCGGAGAAAAATAGGTGTAGCATGCAACTCTCATTGTATAATTAAAAAATTTCCACTTTCTGCTGTTCAAAAAAGAAAAATTGTTTTCTCTAATTTTTGCATACTTAGGAGCCACTTTTTTTTTTTGCAAATTTACTGGCTCTGGTTGTGAGTTATTATATAATTATTGCATATTATATATAATTATATAATATATAATTATTATATTATATATAATTATTGCAAATGTCATTTATACTTTAAATATTAGTGGTGACACACGGGAGGACGAAAGGAATTCTAAAAAGGAATACAATCGGATATTTTTAAGAAAAACAGAAATTTACGCACCCCTAATGACACCTTGTGGTTAGCTCATGACTAGTTGGCTAAGGTACAGGACAACCCAAAATCTATTCCTTTGAGTTTAAGATTGGATCAAAGAACCATGACTCCTACCGACTAGTAACTGGCCTGGCATATTTACCTCAGTCTGCCACGGGATGGAGACAGATCCAGTGTTGAACTTTGAGTAGAATGTGTCATCAGTAGCGTCCAAGTTGACCCCCTTAACAGTAGAGAACTGTTCAATATCGAGCACGTCTTTGGCGTAGACTGCATGCGGCTGCAATTCAATGAAGGATCATCAACAAACAACACATACCAAGATAGGTCGCAGGTTTCACCTGCAATGTCATCGCATCCTTCCCAGTGGACACAGCATGTCAAATCCCAGAGGTGTGTTCAAAAAATAACGGACATTTTCGTTTTTGAAAATAATTTTATTTATTCGTTTACAACTATGTTATCCCCTTCAAAATAGTCCCCATTAGATATTATACACTTATGCCAGCGCTTCTTCCGATCCCCAAAACACTTCTGGAACTCGATCTTTGGGATAGCATTTAGCTCTCTCATCGATGCGCTTTTAATCTCATCTATGCTTGTGAAACGACGGCCCTTTAAGGTTCTCTTTATTGTTGGAAACAGAAAAAAGTCACACGGAGCCATGTCTGGCGAATATTGAGGTTAGGGCATCATTACAGAGTTGTTTTTGGGCAAATAGATCGTTTGACCTTGTGGCAATATCATGGTGCACTATGCCGTTACAATCGAAGAACACAGTGAGCATGACCTTCACAATCGACCGCACTTGTCGAGCTTTTATACCACTCGTAACCCCGAGTTTTACTCATAGCAGACTCACCAAAAGCAATATTTAACATTTCTAAAACTTTGCTGCACTTTATTCCATTCTTATAGCAAAATTTAATGTAAATCCTCCGATCCATTTTGTAAACAACTAAATAACCGCCGATCGTACCAAAACACATGTAACCTGTTTGACAGCTGACAGCCGACTAAACATCCGGTTTGGCTAACAATGTACAGATACTTTTCAGACATGTTTACCAACACAACAACGAAAAAATCGCGCGAATCGGACTAATACAAACCGCAAATTACAAAATTCCCGTTACTTTTTGAACACACCTCGTATACCAAAGTGACAAAAGAGCTTCTGGTAGTTGATATGACCAAGAAATATAAATTGATTTTTATGTGCTCATTTACAATTTGCGAAAAGAAAAACAGAACAATAAGTGACCTCTTGGCCAGGAGAAATATTAATATAAAAAAAAATTAATGGATAATTGAAAATGTCACGGAAATTGTATCTACAATATCATTATCAGAGTTGGAATCCTGAAGCCATGATTAATTTGTAGCATTTGATAATGATTCAGATTACCTAATTGGTCTTTACCCTCTCTCCCTCCACTTGTGATAAGGACGGGAGGGGTGGTAGAGCAGCGAGGGGGTGGGGGGACAGCTCCATGCCCTGGCTCCACTTCCCCACCCCTTTCCACTCTACAGCCGATTATATGGCGAATGAATGCTTGAACTGGATTATTTGGCAGTTCGACAGCCTTACTTACATCAGGAACGAAGGGTGGATCCATCATGCCCGCCTCAAGCCGCTTCCAGTTGATACACCTGAAGAACTCGTGCTGTTTGACATCCCGAGCTCCGTAGCGGCCGTGGTGACACCCCAGCCGGCTCTTGGAGCACTTCTTCAGCAACTGAACATAGAATTTATTTTCATTAGTACTATTTTATTTTCTTCGTTCTTCATATTTCGGACATTTTGACCTGAGGAAAGGACGTATGAATGTAACGAAATTTCGCCGAGAAAGAGAAAACCTTTTTAGAAGAACTATCCAAAATATGGATCATAATTTATATTAAAATTGTATCTCCTACTCGTGAGTTTATTAACTGTTTGTACATCCAATTTAGAAAGCGCCTGTAGCTCAATGGTATGCGTGTTTGTCTTCTGAGCTCAAGATTATGGGTTCGAAACCCTGCCGAGGCTCTCATGTTTTTTTATCTAGGAGGTGAAAAAACCTTGAGCACTCCGACTTTCGAATTGGACGATAAAGCGATGGCCCCGAATCTGTATGATATCAGGTACTCGTTAAAGACCCCTACCCTAGGTGAATATAAATTTAGGGTAGGCAAAATTTAGGATTACCATAGTAGATTCGGGCTCACGTCCACCAGAGTAACGAACGAGCGCTCTGGTAGTGGGCGATATGACCTTGTAGTTAAACCCCGGGTATGAGTCCAAATAACTAACTATATCCAATTCATTAAGTATCATGATGTATACGTTTTTGTGACGTATCCTATTACCATTATTATAGTTATTAATATTAATATTATCCTATCTTTGGGTATACAGAAGACATACTCAACCCTATGGCAACTTATTTCTTGTCACTTAAAGAAAATTATTATCAATAGCAAAACGGTTTAAAAAAATACACACAAATTTTGTTCCATATAGCTAACAGTTATAAACATTGCCTGATTACTCACTTCAAGAAAGTTGGATTTAGAAATAAAATAAAATTGTCAATAATTTTGTTGCACCACCTACCTCCACCTTTCTTAAATTCCAATAAATCATCATTCAAAACAAAATCGTCGGTGAGACACCGGCTATGTACTTCCCCAGCACGAATTCATCAATTAAATGTTTGCTATCTCTCCAAAACCATTTGGGGTAAAAATCAATAGTTGACAAAATATTGGCATCTGAATTCTCACACTAAATTATGTGTTGATACATTCATTACATCGGCAGTTATTAGGGTTTATGAGTCGAGCCTCCTCCTCTGATCCCCCCTTACCCTTCGGCCGATTTCGCGAAAAATTAATAGGTGTTGGTCGTCCTTATGGAATTCTGGACACAATTTCGTGTCAATACATTCATTCTATCGGGCGTTATCGTGTTCATAGACACACACATAGACTGACAGGGAACTTTCTATTTTCATTTTAGGAATTAGAGGGTCGAGAAACATGAAATTCCATAGATAATATCGAATTTCAGACCGATTTAATAAGTTGAAATAATTACTATAGGACTGGGAATGTACAATGGCGGTTATTCAATGCCACCTTTCTAAAGCCTAGTACACACTAGTAGACCATGTTGCGCGATTTGTCAATAGGCGGTCTCGAGACACGGTCTATAGACCGTCTAGAGACACCGTTCTTTGTCTCGTCTAGCGTCCACACTACCATGAGAATTTCTCAGTCTCATCTTTGCAGTCCACCGTGGAGGACATTGTTTTGTGTGGAATGAGTTCCTACTTAGTGCTAATTACAAGTGAAAGAACGCAAAACGTAAACGTTGGTGGACGCGCGAAGTGCTCGCAGAAGGACCTAGGCAGCCAGAGATTCCAGAGCCACTTTTCTTTTTACCCGGTTTTTGTAGTCGGGACTCGTAACATCCCACAAACAATAAGACGCATGGTAATCTTCAATTAGTTTTAAAACTTTCTCGTTAGACTACATGTTTTCAAAAGAACTGTAAAACTTTGGAAAATAACTGTAAAGAGCCGAACCACACCACTCGGAAGCTGGAGACAGACTGGGACGTGTCTCGCCTCTAGACGCCGAGTGACGTCCACACTGTCAAAATGTTGCACAATATGTCTAACGTTGCATGCGGTCTCCCATTCCGATCGGGAGACTTTAGACCTGCGATTTTTGTTCTCGCAACAGGTCCGTAGACGGGGATTGGTCTATAGACATGTCTCGTAGACGACTTGAGACACGTCTCAGAGACGAAAATCGCGCAACATGTCTACTAGTGTGGACTAGGCTTAACTATATGAGGAACAAATGCTGAACCACACTCAAATATATCATTCAGTTCTATAACATCAGACATTCAAATGTATACAATAAAAAAAATAATAATAAAACTATAATCCTTATAATAAAATGTCTGATTGGAACATACCTGTTTACATAGAGACTTAGCTTCTTCAGTGAACTTGGCAGAGTACTTCTCCGGGTCTGACTTCACGCGACGGTCAACCTCCTCCCTCTTCACCTGAATCACAATATTAACTTTTTATACAAATTTACTTTTTATAAAAGCAGAAAAATATAAAAAAATATTGGATATAATATGGTTAACAAACGCACTTCTACCCGGCCTTATGGTCTCCAAGACTGTTTTATTCTTTTATTCAATTGTTATCATGTGACGTTTCTCCCAAATTCAGCCATTATCAAATTAAACACAATTATAGTGAATAAAAAAAAAAAAAAAAAAAGCTTTCGGTATTGCTACCATATTCAGCCATGTACAACCACGGATATGATATTTCTGAGTACCGATGGAGAGTAAGCTAATGGATCCTACCTTTTCCTTCCTGGCCCTGAAGGGTGCCTGCCCCTCTATCATCTCAAAGACCAGACATCCGAAGCTGAACCAATCCGGACTGAATGTATACCTCTCGTTGTCAATTACCTCCGGAGCTGTAACAACCAACATAAACATAAAGCTTAGTTAACATACGAGTATTACAGTAATTTGGTTCATATATAACTGTTGTATTATATCGCAAAACAAAAGGTGAAACAATTCACACTAAACAGTCATTGGATCGAAAAAATTAGTTCATATTCGTAAACTAGAGTCGCAGCGCCAGACTGTCCGAATATCACGTTCCTTGACATTTACATCGCCTTCCAATTTTTGTGAAACTCAGAATGTAACTAAGGCCTGGAGTGGAGCATATAACCGATAAAAACATATTTCTAGTTTGCATATACTGTCTCTAAAAGGGAAGATGGATTCCCCTCAAGATGAAACCTTAGTAGAGAAGTTATGCTCCTCTAGATGTCTAACAAAAATACAAACTTTTCTCGAAGAAAACCATCATCAGATCTCAATGAAATTACATGTCATTGCTACATTAATGTTAGCTTTGTTTTTCACTAAATTCCGAATTTGCAGTTTGTTACTGGTTTGGGGCGTAGAGGCGGTGAACTATGGAGTGGAAACCGCGCTGCCGTGAATCTTCTTGTTTTCTTCATTTTGTTTAGTCTTTCTTCAGTCGCTTGGGGTAGGCATTTAACTTCTGTTCTGTATTTCAGAGGCTCTGTCCTGGAAGAGGTTGGATTCGTCTCCCCCCTTCTATGGTTCAATAACATCAACTACTCCACAAAATCTATGCACGTATTCATAGGCTACAATTTCTTGTCTGATGTTTGAGGAAAAATTTCTTAATATGATCATACTTTTTTTTTTTTTTTTAATAAATTATATAAGAAAAAGTGTACTGACCCATGTATCCTACAGTGCCGACCCGGCCTCTCACCATCTCCCCCTCTGGTATTTCTACAGCCAGGCCTAGATCTGAGATCCTTACATGGCCTGCATCGTCCAAGAGGATGTTCTCTGGCTTACAGTCCCTGTAGACTAGCCCCTGATAGTGGAGGTGTTCCAGACCGCAAAGCACCTAAAATACAACAGCAACAGTTAAGTATAAACAAAAAACAATATTAAAAATAACACAGTTTGATAACAATTGAAGGGCTTCAGGGAAAATATGACTGTCTTCAAAAAGGATTCCCAAAAGGGTAAACCTCTTTTAAAGACTTAGCGAGGTCCCGGACAAAATTTTTCGCTCAATATTTCCCATGCACGTTTATTTTTGAAGGTTTATTTTTAAATCTAGTTAGTTTCTGCGTCGAGCCCGAGCTTTAACTAAAAGGATACCCAGAGAGCTCTTTCGTCGCTCTGGTGGACATGAGCCCGATTCTACTGTGGGAGTTCTAAATGTTGCCTACCTAGGTTTATTCACCTAGACGTTAGACGACCATAGCTTAAAGTCTCATCCGAAGAAGGGCGTGCTCAAGGTTTTTTCAACTCTCAGATAAAAAAAAAAAAAAAACTCAAGGGACACGGCCGGGTTTTTAACCCGAGATCTTGAACTCAGTAGCACGCTACTTGTTTTTTTTTTTTTTTCTTCTTGTTTTTTTTTATCTAGATCTAAGTGACTTGAATTTACAATATGAGCATAGTAGCATGACAAGGTTTCAAGTGAAATATAGTGATATTGTAAAACAATCTAACAAATAAACTTTACCATAGACACACAAGTGTATATATGGAGGCTGTAAACGTCCGACTGAACAATGATAAGCAAACAGACCTCTTATACTACCACGCGCTTCTCACATATCTCACTCCATTTTGACAAAATCCCCATATAGCAAGTAATCCAAGGAAAAAAAATAATTATTTTATCATGACAAAAATTATATATAAAACATTGAAAGTTTCCAACACTGCGCAGATCATATTTGTTTTACAAAAGTATAGAAAACAATGTTTGGGTCTATTTACCTAGAATTAAATCTTTACATACACAAAATAACTGAATATAAATGTTATTTTAAGCATGACTCTCATTACTCGGAATTCCGAAACACACCAAGGTAGCACACATCTCATAACCTGAAAATACTATATTTTGTAGGGCGCCGGTAGAGTTCTAGGCTACTTAGCTCAAAATCCCGGGTTCGAAACCCCATCGGAGGCCCTTAGGTTTTTAAATAGGAGGTGAAAAAACCTTGATTGAGAACGCCGTCCTTGCATCGTTTAAAAGCCCTTCTCTACCTTAAGTGAATAAACCTAGGTAGGAAAAATGTAGAACAACCACCAGAGTTGAGTCGGGCGCATGTCCACCGGAGAGATGAAAGAGCGCTCTGTTAGTAGGCAATATGACCTTGCAGGTAATTAAAACCCGTTCATAACTATATTTTTTTTTTGGCTTAATATTTTCTTTCTATATACATATATTTATTCTTTTCGCTAGGTCTGTAATATAATTTCTTTTTTTTTATTTCGTGCAGTTTCCGAGATATTGTTTATAGGGTTTCGATATTCTTGGATCTACAGAACCTAATATATATTCTTTGTTTTTATTCAACATATAAATGGCATAAGACGTACCTCAGCAGCGTAAAATCTGGCCCGAGGAATGTCGAAGCCTGGGTCCCCACCCATGTTGTAGATGTGAAATTTGAGATCACCACCGTTCATAATAGTCAGCACAAGGCAGAGGGCATCCTTCGTCTCATAAGCATAGGCAAGACTCACCTGAAACCATTAATACAACAAAATATTACAATGTAATAGTTATAAGAAAAAAAAAATTTGTAGGTGAATCCGCGGCAATGTACTTCCCCAGTACTAATAATTAAAGAAAGTGTTCGCTCTCCCTCCAAGACCAATAAAACGTTTCAATCAATAGTCGAATTCTACAGGGACTTCTACATTTTGCGACGATTCATTACGTCCGCAATTAGGCTTTTGACTTGAGCTCTTCTAATCGCCCCCTTTCTTTTGACCGATTCTGAAAATTAATAGGTGTCGTCATCCTTATGAGATTTTAAATTTACATATAAAATTTCGTGTAAATACATTAATTCTATTTGGAATTATGGTGTTCACAGACACACCCAGACAGACAAGATTTTTTTTTGGATTCAGGGGGTTGAAAATCACGAAATTATGGTGAAAACTCAACATTTCAGACCGATGACATAACTTTCCCTATATTTTATATAGCTGGGGAAGTAAACACGAAAAATAAAATGAAAATTTTTTAAAAAAATTAAGAAAATAAAAACTAAAAATGTTGATGAAGCTTAAATATTTGTGAGGCTCCTAGCATGAACTGTATACAAACTGACCTACACTGTCGGATCCTATAAAAATAGGTAGCGTGTTTCTTGACATAAACAAACATTTAACTCGATGTAAAGAGATTGAGTGATTAATAAGTGACTAGGATTTCTGTTGAGAGAGGTTGTAAATATCAGAGCGAGCCCCTTCACTAAAAGATGTTTTCTAAGGACGAATAAAGAAAGGAAATTGAAATTGAATTTTTAGAGTGCGGGAGACACTATTCATGAGCGTGCGGGAGACACTATTCATGGACTGTTTGTTGTCCATATTTCCTTTCAAACAGAACGACTTTTCCACCTCATCCTCCATATTAGTTAAAAATAGTTATCTTAATTTTTATTAAATTAAAAAAAAATGTATCAACTGTATCTATTAGTATTATTATTCATGTACTCATATATTTTCAAGTATTTATTTATTACCTTTTTATTAATTTCATATTTTCTTTTAATAGTATTGATATTAATAATCATATGTGTGTCAGACTAAAATAGTTGTGTACCTAATTTATAAGCTTATTTATTTATGTAGACATTCTTATAATGTATCCTATTACCATGTTATGGTTTAACGGAAATAAATATTATTAATACTAGAACCATCTTTCTAATACATTGGAATTTTCAATATTTGAGACTTGAATTAATGAAAATCATGATTTTTTCTCAATTAGTTTTCTAATTTCATTTTTATTTATTTGCTATTGGCAATGTAAACTATTTTTTTCAAAACATTAACTTGGAAACTTATAAATTCAAGAAATTTAACTGACATTATATAATGAAGAAGTTAATAAGCGAAAACAAGTTTGGAAATGTTAATACTTAGGCACTACTTCACATAAGAAGGTATACTTACGACAAATTTCGAGTTTATTTTTTGTAAAATCTGCTTTTCGATTAATACCATTGCTTCTCCTTTTCGTTTTTTGATTCGCTTTTTTTCCAATTTTTTACATGCGTACATTTTGCCAGTAGCTCGAACCTGACAGGCGCACACCTCACCAAAGCCGCCCTTTCCAAGAACTCGATACATCCGGAAGGTCTTGTAGGTCACTGGTTGACTGAAATGTAAACATTTTTATTAATTATTTAATATAACTAGATACACAGACGTGTTTAATAACTATACATATTAACTTATAGTTAGTAATTATGACTCATGGCCGTGCTTTAACTATGAGGTCATATCGCCTACTGACAGAGCTCTCTTTCGTCACTCTGGTGGACATAAGCCCGACTCTACTGTGGGCGTCCTAAATTTAGCCTACCCAGGATTATTCTCCTATGATAGGGGTCTTTAACGAGTTCCGGGGCATGCTTGCTTGCTTACTGAGATTGCGGGTTCGAAACCAGGCCAAGGCCCTTAGATTATTTTATCTGGAAGGTAAAATAAACTTACTCACGCCGACTTTCGGAAGGGACGTTGAGCGATGGCACTTATTTAAAGACCCCTGCCCTAGGTGAATAAAAATTTAAGGTAGGCCAAATTTAAGACTCCCACAGTAAAGTCGAGCTCATTTCCACCAGAGTGACGAAAGAGCGCTCTGGTAGTAGGCGATATGACCTCTTAGTTAAAACCCGGGCATGAGTCCACAATTACTATTTATTTACAAGAGACCAACGCGAAAAGAGCAACAAACTCTTCAATATGGCTCTTTCTTTTTTACACATTTGTCACTTAACGCAAAATCACTGAGTCCTTCGAAGAATTAATTCTTATAAAAAAGGATGTTGACTTTTGAGATAAGACTATCATTCGGGCGAAACTGTGGAAGTGTATATAACCAGGATGTAGCGTATCCTTCAATAAACCTCATTTCAAACACTTATTTCAGAATTTATATTACTAAAAGCATTTCTTAAAGAAATTATGAAAGGATCCCTGAGATAAGACAATCATAACGACACTAACCGCGCCGTGTAACAAAGCGAAGTATTAAGCATAACAAACATCAGTCTTTCACTTCATTCTATAAAATAACTCTTATATAAAATATTTTTTAACAAAAAATAATCATCATAAATCTTTAGAATACTCAAGTGGCTATAGAATGTCCATTTTTCGAAAGTATTCTTATGAACTGATCATTTATGTGTGTCAGTCAGCAGGTCATTTATAATCTAGAAGGGCCAGGACAAGTTTTATTTTGTAACCTTGATATTGGAACAAAAAGTAGCGTCCCGCTAATCCGGACGGGATTTTAAAAAACTAATTAAGATTTAGTAAACTAAAAAATTTAATTTAGCGAGCGGTAAGTACGAAAATAATTCAAAGAGAGGTTTTGACTACTGACTTTGAGGCGCCTACAAGATCGTACGGCAAAACGACGTCGATCTTCTTTAAAACAAAAAAACATTACGGACTTACGTAAGTACTGTACATTGTTTTATTTTATAGTCCTGTTCAGAATTTAACGTTTGCATATTTCGTTTTTAAAATTCTTAATGTTTACATTATAACATTAATGTACCGTGGTTTGTTTTGTACTGTAGTACTGTACAATTAATACATTTTGAGTTTTAATCACTAAGATGTTTTGTTTTGTTAACCCTATCTCAGTTCGTAGCTCACTTAGATCTACATACATATACATTATGTAGTATTGAAAATAAAATTAAGCTGATGGAAAAGGTGTATTTATGAGAAAAAAAAAAGTCGATAAAATATTTATCATGTGCATTTTACTCCGTTTCACTTAATTCCGTTTAATGCGGACTTTCGGTGATCCGGACGGGGTCCGGTCCCATCTAGTCTGGATTAGCGGGACTCTACTGTACCTGTTCATTGTTAATCGTTTTATTGGGCATACTCAATATGTTCATCTGTTTATTTTTATTCAAATTATCTTTAAATGTTCAATTTGAGTTCAAAAGCAGTTATCATTATGTTTTTTTAAGTTATTTTAATGTAGTTATGTGTCTAAGAGATAATTAGTTTTAGAACATTGTAAAATCTGACCAATGGTACAGCATGGAATATTCTGAGCTTCAGTAATTCTTATACATACATGAGAGATTTGAGAAATTCGGAATCAGACAATAAAATGTAAATAGTTGAAATTATTATAATTTTTTTTTGTAATATAAAGACAGTTGTGTGTGTCTATTCCTCATTTTTTGAGTTTGACAAATTTCTATTGGTACTGGCCGAGTTATTAAGAAGGATGCACTATTTGAAAATAGTGAATAGTGTTACACACTGTAGTGTGCGTAGTGTGCATTATTTATTTAGAAAGGAAGTCTGACTGTAAATTTAGTTTGTTGAAGGAAACATTAATAATTTGTTGTAAAAGTGAAGCTGAGGGCAAGGACATTATTCTGCAAACCTGGGTTGGGGGGGGGGGGGGGGGGGGGGGGGGGGGGGGGGCAGCTAGAAGACTAAAGGTACTCACCTCTCGAGCCACTTCCACTGGAGATAGCGATGGAAGTACATTGACCTCTCGAAGAGATGGAAGGGTTCTCCAGCGAGGAAGGTCTTCACCGTAGCCATTATATCGTCGAATAGCTCCCGGTTACCTGAGGTCAACTTTACTTCCACCGCCTCGATCAGAGACTGGTTCAGAACATCTATAGGCTCTGCCGCCTGCAAAAGAATATATATCCAGTCATAATACTGAAAATAGGATAATAAAAAAAAACTATTTTTTTCAGGGGCTCCTGAAACACGACAATGATTTTTATGAAAAATGGAGAATCCGTTTTTTTTTTTGGGGGGGGGGGGGGGGGGGGATTTCCGAAAAAATGTCATTCAATTGGGCGACGAGAACATTCCAACTCCACTATTTTAGTTTTCTTCAATCTAAACTTTGAATTGAGATTATGAAGGAAAACCCATTAAAATTATTAGTATTTTTTAAACATTTTTTTTCCTTTTTTCAATACGTTACTACATGAAAGTACTGCTAGAAAGTATTATATTTTTTTATTTAAATAAGTTCTAGTTGAAAAAACAAACGTAGCACACATCGTTTCTGTGCATACGCCGGTTTTTCTTACCAAAAATTCTATCAACATTTGGTAGTTTCGATGCGGTGTTTATCGGTGTTGATGAATTACAAATAAACTTCTTGCAAAAACAATTTTTTTGTGTTTAGACCTCACTCAATATAATGTTATCAAGAAAAGCGAATTTTGACTTCAATTTGTCAACTATTGCGAGTTAAATAAAGCAGATTGAGGAACAGCAACATGCATGTGCGCTGTGCAAAAATTGTGCCATTATAAAAAAAAAATATTTTGCGAATAACAGTAAATTCTGCTTATTAAAACAATTCCTCATCTTAAACTTTGAGTTTTTTTTTTTTTTTTTTTCACTAAAAATTAGCTATTTTAATAATTTTAGAAATTTCACTTTTGACGAAGTATATAATATAACCCATTTTCCTTTGGGGACATAAGAACGTGATATCTGGAGAGACTACAAAACGTATCATTGCACCCTTGAGGGGCCTAAAATATGTATTATCGAACCTTTGGGAGCCTAAAAAATGTATCATCGACCATCTGAAAGCCTAAAAAATTCATCATCAAACAAAAAAATCTATACTCTAGCCCACACACTGAACCAAGCCTATGCATGGTTAGAATTCAAAAAGTGTACAGAGTTTCGAACTGAGAGTATCATTTTCATGAATTTGGAAAAAGAATACAGTTTTTAGAAATTTATTTTAATTTCTCAGCTATAGGAAGTATAAGAGAAGTTATGTAATCTATCAAAAACCTGATGTTGAGTTTTCAACGGAATTTCATGAAATAAATTCTAAAATAAATAAAAAAAATTGTATGTCTATGAACACGATAACTCCCGATGGAATGAATATATCAACACGAAATTTTATATGTGAATCCAAAACTCTCTAACGACGACAATTATTGCTTTTCAGCCAAATCGACCAAAGAGAAGGGAGAGGGGGACTAGGGAAGAGGCTAAACATAAAAACTCTAATGAGGGCGCCGGTAGCTCAGTGGTATGCGTGCTTGTCTTCTGAGCTCAAGATCGTGAGTTCGAAACCCGAACGAGGCCCTTAGTTCATTTTATCTGGGAGGTAAAATAAACTTAAGCACGCCGTCCTTCGGATGGGACGTTAAGCGATGGTCCCGATGTCAGGTACTCGTTAAAGACCCCTACCCTAGGTGAATAAAAATTTAGGGTAGACAAAATTTAGGACTCCCACAGTAGAGTCGGGATCATGTCCACCAGAGTGACGAAAGAGCACTCTGGTAGTAGGCGATATGACCTCGTAGTTACAAGCCCCGGCATGAGTCATAAAACCTAACCTAAAAACTCTAATAACAGTCAACAGAATAAATGTATCAATATGAAATTGTATATGTGTGACCTGATCCCCATAAGGGCAACACCGGTTTTCAGGAATCAGCAGAAGGGCAAGGGAATCAGGGGAGAGGCTTAACTCAAAAACACTAATAAGGGTCGATGTAACGAATTTATCGACACAAAATATAGTATGAGGATTAAGGAGCCCCTATGTAAGTCAACTGTTGAATATTAGCGCAAACAGTCGACTGGTTTTGAAGAGGGAGGCAAAAATATAATTGATTAATTCGTTCTGGGGAAGTACATTGCCGGTGATTCATCAATGTTTCAATATGTAAAATAAAACTGTGTCCAAGTCAAACCAACAGTATGACGTCACATTCAGAACGTCAATGTACAGAAAGTTCAAAAACTTTCAACTACGAGTAGTAGTGCGTCACAAACTGTCAAGTGGAATTAACATAACCAAGAAGGTTATAGTGGAAGTACTAAAGATACTAATTGTAAATATGGTAACATAACATTAACCAGAAGGCAGACAACTGTTAACAAGAGTTTGTAAAAACAATTAACAAACAACTTGTAAATAAATAGAGAGGCCAGGATTTTAGGAAAACAAACTACATTATTTTAGTTTTTTGTTTTTACATGAGAGGAGGACTCAACTCAAAAACCCAAATAACTGTCGATGTATCGAATATATCGACTTTTTTTTTTTTGGATTGGCCTCGGCAGACACCACACTAGCCATCAATGTGTTATTTTAGTTATATTTACGACATCCATGGCCCCGGGAGGGAGTTCTATCTACGAAATAAAACTCACTCCCGGACGGGATTCGAACCCACAAACCATGGTGAAACCATGCGACCAAAGCCCTACGCTCTAGCTCACACGACTCCCTCAAATATATCGACATAAAATTTAGTATGAGGATTCCGAAGCTCTATATAAGTCAACTATTGATTTTAAGCCCAAGCTCCTGTTTTTGTCAGGTTAACTAACTTAACTACACTTTTTTCAAGAACAAATCTGCAAAATATAAAAAATTATGAGGGCGTCGATAGCTCAGAAGTAGCGTAATTTCTTTCTGAGATCAAAATCGCGGGTTCAAAACTCGGCCGAGGTCCTTACGTTTTTTTATATGGAAAGTGAAAAAAACCTTCAGCACGCCGTCCTTCGGATGGGACAATAAGGTCTGAACGATGTCAGGAACTCATTAATGACCCCCACCCTAGATAAATAAAAATTTAAGGTAGGCAAAATTTAGGACTCCCATAGTAGAGTCGGTCTCATGTTCACCAGAGTGACGAAAGAGCGCTCTGGTAGTAGGCGATATGTTTGGCATCACAATAATATAAAAATTAAAATCATTATAAGCCCCACAACTCCCCTCCCTTTCTACATTTTAGGACGCGACGTAGACTAGTTTTCAATCTGACTTTGAAAGATGCTAGATCAGAAGTTTCATGAAAATCCATCCAGCGGTTTGAGCGTGATATTGGAACAAACCCACAAACAAACCTCGTTTCAGCTTTATTAATATAGATATATATTTTTTTTTTCATTTTTCGTATATATATGATGTAGGTCCATTTTTATTATTGATATAGACCTGTGGCTATTTATATTTTTTGTGTTTAACTACGAGGTCATATCGCCTATAGCGCTCTTTCGTCACTCTGGTGGACATGAGCCTGTTTCTATCGTGCGAGTCCTAAATTGTGCCTACTTAGGTTTATTCACCTAGAGAAGGGGTCTCTAACGAGTACTTAGTTGCCTCACAAATCGGAGGGATATACGAATATAAAATGTCCCACGAAATGAGAGAAGAACGTTCTATGGAAATACGGTTTACGTAGGTCTTACAGAAGGGGTCGCCTTCTATAGAAATCCCATATAAAGAATTCCATTCGTTCAAGGACTATTTTAACGTTTACACGTATCAATATTTATGTGAGGTAGTGCATGAATCATGTTATATGTACGTGTATATAGAAGGAATGCAGTTAGATTGAGCGGAGATCTCCCCATAAAGTGTGTCTCTATGTATATATTTACATGTATCTATGTATCTGGTTGATAAATATTCAAAACCATAACTTCCCTCTATTCATGTACTCAACCGGGAGAATGTCGCCCACCCACGCAATTTAACTCACATCATCAATGAATATCGAACAAAAATCAACCATATACTATATTATGAGAATGGCGAATCAACATCGATGTACATCTCCAGGTCGCATTATTTGTAATACATACTTTTTTTTCCTTAATGTCCGTCCTATTTAGTCCTTAACCATATATGATGGGGAGTTAAGGTTTTGAGCCCACCCTCAGCTGAGCCCTCTCATCTCACGTCGAGTTAGTTATTATGACTCATGCCCGGGCTTTAACGAGGTCATATAGCCTTCTATCAGAGCGCTCTTTCGTCACTCTCGTGGAAATGAGCCCGACTCTACTATGGGAGTCCTAAGTTTTTCCTACCCTAAATTTTTATTCACCTAGGGCAAGGGTCGTTAACGAGTACCTGACATTGTAAAGGCTTGGGACCATCGCTTAACGTCACATCCGAAAGACGGCGTGCTTAAGTTTATTTTAACTGGGAGGTAAAATAAACTTAAGCACGCCGTACTTCGGATGGGACGTTAAGCGATGATCCCGAGCCTGTACGATGTCAGGTACTCGTTAAAGACGCCTACCCTAGGTGAATAAAAATTTAGGTTAGGTAAAATTTAGGATTCCCACAGTAGAGTCGGGCTCATGTCCACCAGAGTGAAGAAAAGAGCGCTCTGGTAGTAGGCGATATGACCTCGTAGGTAAATTTTTATTCACCTAGGGCAGGGGTCTTTAACGAGTACTTGAAATCGTACAGGCTCGGGACCATCGCCTAACGTCCAATCCGAAGGACGGTATGCTTAAGTTTATTTTACCTCCCAGATAAAACAAACGAAGGGCCTTGGCCGGGTTTCGAACCCACGATCTTGGGCTCATGAGGCAAGCATGCATACCACTGAGCTACCGGCGCCCTCTACACTCTCTCTCTCTTATGTCGATATATTCATTCTGTAGCAACTTATTAAGGATAGGAGGGCGCCACTAGCTCAGGTAGTGTGCTTGCCTATATATGGTAAATCGCAGGTTCAAGCCCGGCTGAGGCCCACCATTTTTGTCTTTTATCTGGGAAGTAACAAACCCGTGAGAGGGGGGGGGATTAAAATGAAATTTATTTCTAAAATCGAGTAGCTTTAACAATTCCATGTTTAAATTTTCCATAAAAATAGAAAAACAAAAGTCAAGGTTAATAAAAACGCCGGAAATAGGTCACCACAAGAAGATACGTTGTAATTAGTCAACGTTTCGTAAAATCGTTGAGATTCTAACCTTTTGCTCTACAGTGGGAATCCGAAATGTTGTTAACCCAGGTTACCTAGAGTATGAGTCTTTAAAAGAGTACCTAAAACGCTTCACATCCCATCCCAAGAACGGAGTGTTCCAGGTGTGTACCTCCCTAGTAAAGTAACTTACAAGAGGGTTTCAAACCCACGATCTGGAGATTAGTAGCAAGTACCTCTGAGCTGCCTTGTTAATATCCGTAGATTTGTGCTTACAAATGTACTTTTTCATCATTAAAAAGGTTAAAATTTCAACGATGGCATTGTCAAAATGTTGACAATTAAAACATAATATTTTCTTGTGTTGACCTATTTTTAGGAATTTTTATTATTATTATTATTATACTTGAAGAAGACACCAACCTAGATTTTATTTTTTTTCTAAGTTTATAATTACAACTTACATGATTCTTCAGGTAACGGTCATAAATGTTTTGCGCCTGCTCACCCCTATTTTCATCCCACTCCACTTCGTATTTTTCCTGTAATAAATTTTTTTTTGTATATAAGTGTAAAATTAGCGTTATTATCTATCACTTCTACCAAGAAAAAAATTATGTATATATACTTACAATGGCATCAAGGAATATATTGTATCTGTGGTACTCAGGTCTGGCTTCGGCGCAGAACTGTCGAAACAACAGCCTCCCAATGGGCTGCTGGTCAACCACATAGCTGTATTTCACTTCTAAACATAAATAATTAATAAATTAGTCCTCAAAATCAGATTTGACTAAACAAACTAAATTAATTTGTTTAATAATAAAAAAAAGGACATCTTACCAATTTTATTTTTCAAGTGTAAACATTGAGAAATGTGAGGGAACTGTAAAATTTTCTTCCATTTTTTACTTTTGCCCTTATTACTATCTGCGCCACCTGAAATATTTAATAAAATTAAAACAGAAATAAGATATAAAAAAAAAATATATAAAGTTGTTTAATCATATTCAATGATTGGTAGATAAAAATCAGAATCTACTTCTTAGTAAATTTATTGAGAAACTCTAATTTTATCGTATGATATCCGTAATTCTGACAAGTTACTATTCAGTCTTCAATATCGCAAAAATGGATGAAAAATGTTTTATAATTTATTTAAATATCTTTTTCATATCACTCACATGAAACAAACATCACTTTCCACTATTTGTTATCCTATCTTTGAATTCACCCATTGAACCTCCTATCCGTTGCGAGGGCTACGACCTCAAACCAAACATTTTCCCCCCATGAAACGTTGTTTTTCTTTTCAAAGTCTAAAAATTAATTTTTTGAAAAGAAAAATGACAGAATAAGGTATTTGGTAAAATGAAAAATATACGTGCACGTCCCCATTTCGTTTTTGATTGTCACTATGCCGAACTTTTAATCGTTTCTGCATTTATTTATTTATATTTTTAAAACTGGAAAAAGAGTGGAATGGAAAACAAGATGTATTATTACAATTGTTGGAAACATTTCAAATGCTGATGAAAATAAAAATACAGAGCATCCACCATCTTCTACTTAATGTTTCTAATTTGCTTATTGTCTAATTTACTTGTGATTTTCCTGACCGATTGTAAAAAAAAAGAGGAAAATTCTCGCTCATCCATACAAGAAAAAGAGGAATATATCATTACATATTTATGGAAGAACCTACATTGTTCAATTTGTTGCCACACATAAATAGAACACTTTTCTCTCTATGCGCTGCTTTGTTCAAAAATTAAACGGCACTTCGCTCATATATATATATACATATATTTTAAATATTCACACCAAATGATTTCATGATACCAATAAAATAGTTATTAAACAGAAAAGTAAACTAAAAAAAACTTTATTTAAAGTAATGTTGATGGTAACCCTAAAACAGGTTTCACTTTTTAGAGTACGAAAATATTCTTGTGATACTCGTAATATGAAACTTTTTTTTTCTTTTGTATCTGACTTATTTGCGAAGACTTTTTTATTTGAAGAATATTAATTATTATTCATAGTAGATGCTGTACCAAAAAACATGGTTTTCATTATTCTGCTTGCACCCTTCAAATTAAGGTCATAATAAGTTAACCACGTACTGACCCTAACAAAGTCATCATTAATTGTTAAAAATCTTCCTCTTAATGTTTAATAAAGAGAATAAGAAAGTTAAATTAGATTTATGTTTACACTATTATACAAAATAACCTAACCTTAAAAGAGAAATCATAATGTTATTATTTTGCAAATAACAGTAAAAAAAAACTATTTCAAAAGGAATTGACCAATGACCGAATTGTACAAAAGAAAAGATACAAGGGTAAACAAATTTGTAAACAAGGTTATTGATCAATATTTCAATGAACACATCCACAGTAATAATGATAATTAATAGTTAAAGAAATAAGGGATAAAATGTAATAATATATGAGTAGTAAGAAGGAAAATGTAAAATGTAGTGCTTATTGATTTGTTGGAGGGAGGTGAGATAGAGAGGGCTTGCTTACCTTCCCTCGCTTTCAGGTATACTGTATTGGCCACGATATTCTCCAGTTCCATGAGTTCCAGCTTGATGGATTTCCCGATTCCCGGGCCGAGGACGACCCGTTCCCATTAAAAATGCTACTTTGGAGTAAGAGTAAAACACAAACGACAGGGGTGTGGTGGTAATGAAAATGGCGACAATACCAAAACCGTTTTTCCCTTCCTTCTTTTGTATGTTGTTTTGTTTATGTACTTTTTTTTTCTTCTTCTTTTAAATAGAATACATTTTAACACTTGAAGTTTTTAGCACACAAGGCACTGGATAAATAAAACTAGTACTATATATATATTTTAAAAAAAAACCAAAATGGTTTAAATTAGTCAATCGGCATATTTAAAAGTTAAGGTTAAAAGGGAGAGTTAGTGAGGCAAGCTACGGAAGAGGACTGAGGAGCTCGGGGAGCCAGGAGCTGCTAGATATCCAAGTCCAATGGCTGAACTGATTCCACTCCAATCCATAATCACTACTTACTATTACTATCACTACACTTACGTTACTATTCATTCACTATTCACTCGTATATTTACAGTCAAATTGTTATCACTTTCGTCCCTTTAGAATGACAAGGTTCTTATCTGACTCAAGTCATTTTGAGATATTAGGACTTCGCAATCGCTATAAAATTATTCTTTTTAAAAATTTGTCTGTTTTATTTATTTATTTTTTTAAAATATTTTTTCATAAATAACAATCGGAGTATAGATGTTAATTCCAGGCCAATATTGTTAATTACAGAGCTTGTAGGGAAATAATATTATTGGCCGGGCATTAACGTTATTTCTCAATTTTGGATGGGCAATACTGTTAAATCGGGATAGTTTACATTAGCCATGCATTGTCGTCAATTTACGCCTCTCGGATAATGTTGGTATTGTAACTTTCAAATTAAAATATCCAAATCAATTGACGAAAAACCAATTATATATTACTTATTTTTTTTAATAAACAATTTTCTGATTGATACTCGTAAACATTGTAAGTAGATATTATACTCTGATTTATTTTCATAAGATAAAACTAATTGAATTTTCTATTTATAAGTATCACGACGCATACATTTCTATTTGTTGACACTAATTACATAAATGTGGCCATAAACAGGACTTTCTTTTACCCATCATGTTTTTACAGATCACACCCCCCCCCCCCCCCCACTTCTATCAAATTCATTTCAAACTTGCATATTAAGGGCCCAGTAAGATAAAAAAAGTTAAACGTTAGAATCAGCGGATTTTTTTATTTCCTGAGACAACGAAATTTTGAGTGACCTCCTTAATCCAGTAATGCCAGTTTGAAAAGATTTTGAGAAGAGGGAGGGGGGAGGAAGAGTGATCTGTGCAGGAGTGGTTGGTATAAAGGAAGTCCTCTTATGGTCGTATCACATATATTTCATGTTTTCTTTATAAACCTGTTTGTAAAGCTTTCTAATAAAAAATTATCAATAATAAGAGCATAATTTAAAATGCGTTGCTTTGCATTACAATTTAAACACTACCGTAACTAGAGGTTACTTTACTCCGCTTTTTCATAAATTTCATTTTTCATCAAGATTTTAAATACCATCCAGTCTTCATAAATTAATGTTTTTGTTATTAAAGATTCTCCTAGATCTGTCGTTTCAGAATATTATTTTAGTTTTTGAATTCCGACACATTTACTATGTTTTTTTATTTTTTTTGTAAATGGCGTAAAGTTAACTTCGGGGGTGGGTTATACTTTACCCCACTTGTAAATATCACTAATTTCTCACAGGAAAAAAGCCTGGAGTAAAGTAGAAATCTCATATTCGAATGTTTACACCATTGACAATAACTACCATATTTTTTCCCTGTGAAAAAAGTTACATTTTTCTCCAACAAAAAAAAATAATCAAATATTCTTTCAAGTCATATTTTTTTGGAAAGGTATGAGGTTTGATCAATCAAAACTTTTTTTTGCAGTGGCGTAAAGTTACCTCCCAAGGTGTAAAGTAACCCCTAGTTACGGGGGTTATAAATATTTCTTACTGATATTTCTATGGTCACAGGGAATAAGTTAATTAGTAAAATGGCCAAAATGAGTTAAGTGTACTGTGATAATCTCCCAAGCCAACTGCCCACTGTAAAGAGGGAGCTCAGAACTGTAATACTTTCTGAATTATAAAGATGTGGTTTTCTTGGTATCTCGTAAAATTGTGTATGTTCTCGATTAAATCAACTTAAATCTACTTCTTTGAGGAATCTTTCACGAGATAACTGCATTTAACCATTTATTCACTACGGCAGACTATTCCAAGTGAAGAGGGTGTTTTTGGTTAAATCAACTTTAGAGAGGCATCATTCACGAGTATTTCAAAAAGTATGGTTATTGATTAGGTAAGTGTGGTCAATAATTAAGTAAGTGATGGGGAATGATTAGATAACTAAGGGAAAATCTAAGGAAGGACTAACAATATAACTTAAGTCATATTGGTCCTAATTCAAATCTGAGTACTAATAGGCGATCGGAATTTTATGAAAAAATATTTTTGGTAAAATCCACTTTTTTGAAAGGATTAACCGTTTTCGCGTAAATCAAGCAAACGTCTAAAATAAATGGGTTTCAAGACAAATGACATTTTAGAGCAGTTTTCTTCATGTGGCAAACCAGACGGGCTACAAAAATATTTATTTAAATTCCACATTTCTGTGCATCCTGATAAGTTCGGTTCAATTATAGGCTACGTGGCATCGCAAAACACGAACGAAAGTGAGGGGGGGGGGGGGGGGGCAAATCATGTTGTTAACGCGGCCTATGTCTTATAGATTTGCTTGGACAAATAATATCAATCACAACACGTACACTTCTAAATACAATAATAACACTTCTAAAATCAAAACAAGTAGGTTCTCGGAGGTGTGTGTTTCGCCTCCTTGCACCTTAAATCAGAGGAATTTACTGGGCCGTGTATTAAGACTCTACAAAGGTGGAATTTCTAACTAAGTGCTGCCCTTGAGGTCCACACGGTAAACTTCCCAGCATGGTATCAATATCATTAATAATAATATCACAAAAGTAGGTATTTTATTCAATACAAAATTATTTATACATTTAGTTGAATTTAATTCATTCATAGATTTTTAATTGATACGCAAATGCACGTAGGTCATATAGCCTATTTTTTTGATTTTGCTTTTAAAACTACTATATGTAAAATTTCATGACACTCCGATAATCTGTTAATGAGGTTGAACTATTTTTATGATCAACCCTCACTCACAGTCCCCCCTCCCGTTAAGAATTTCGAGACGTAACACACCCTATTTTTCAATTGGCTATTAAGAATACTACATGTGAAATTTCATGACAATCCGTTAATGAGCTAGAACATTTTTTATTCTTACCTCCTCTCATAACCCGCCCTCCCGTTCAAAATATCCAGACGCCATATAGCCTATTGTTCAATCTGGCTCTAAAGGATGCTACATTGCCACCACAACAAATTAGATCGGATAAATCTTTTTCAAGAATTCCTAAAATCCACTTTTTTAGTAGTAGTTTTGTTCAAACAAAAAAAATGGATGGTCTGAATTTGATAAAATTATTAATTATATATATTTACATACGTTGATACGCTTCAAATGGCACCAAAGCGGAGTCGATATCATTTTTCATTCGCGAGATATTGTGCAGGAAACATTTACCACGCAGGTACATACGTACGTACACACACACATACTTATTTCCAAAAATTTTGTAAAAATACTGTAATGACCTTGAAACATAAAAATATGATGAAAATGTTGATTTCGATTTTCGGACCCATTACAATAACTTCCCTGTGCTGGGAAGTTAAAAATGCCAGTTACAATAATATATTTGCACACAATTTTAAAACCAATTTAAATTCAGGTGAAATGGCTTTCAGTCAGTTTGTGCCCTAAAACGATAGACTTCACAGGAAATAGTGTCATAAACCTTCTCGGGACAATCATATGATAACGTCATATATGTATTAATATACAAAAGACGCCGTTCTTTCGTGTGTGTGTATGGCCAGCTGATTTAATACAGGGAGAGAATTTAAAACAAGAATGTAACTCAGAGAATAAAAAGTCAAGATAAATGCAGGAATGGTGGTGATATAAGCGAAGTGGGCTTTTAGGGGCTGTGATTCGAGTGGGCGGGGGGGGGGGGGGGGAGGGGGGGGGGGGGGGGACACAGACACATATCCTGTCAATAACAGGTGGAGGTCTGGCCTATCTCCAAATATATGCAAATTTACCAAGTCACAGACAAAAAAATCCTGAGTACGCCGTCCTTCCGATGGGGGGATTAAGCGATTATCCCGAGCCTGTACGATGTCAGGTATTAGACGAAAGAGCGCTCTGTTAATAAGCAATATAACCATCAGAATTTCAATAACCATCACAGAAGATTTTTAATATTTAAAAAAAAAAAAAAGGGCAAAAAAATGTTATAATTCAATGATTCTGGTGGAAACATATATGTGAGTCGGGGTATAGCCCCAAATTTAAAGATCGAAGTACCTTCAAAGGAGCAATAAGAGAAGTTTAGGGTCCACTTAGAGGAAGAGCGAAAACTTTCGTGTGAGTTGAAATCTTTATTTGCTTGAACTTAGCTTCAGTTTCTGCTCTTTTGTGGGTCTTTCGATCTCTGAATTTGAGGCTAAACTCAGCCTCATACGTATGTTTCCACACTCCCTCTAAACCTACATTATCTTTATTTGTGGATTCTTACCTCATTTTGGCGGGTGTTCCAGAACCAAATCGAGGTCTTGAACCATGGTTGACCTGCGTGGGTCTGGAATCCTGGATCCGAGTCCGGGTCTGGAGGTATGGGCCTCGATTCGTCCCTGGAATCGTGGACCCCAGTCCGGGTCTAGGTCCATGTTTAGAGGTAAAGCGGAAACTCATGTGTGAATCCGGGTGTAGCCTCAAATTTGGAGATCGAAGGACCAGGTGCAGAATCAGAATTGTGAAAAACATTTGGGTGTACTCTAAAAACCCTAAAACTGGAGCATATAACGTTATTGTTATTTGTTTGCTTTATAATAACTCGGGACACCATAGAGACATGGAAAACGTCCATAAGGGATAACCGACGAGAAGAATTGGCAGTGATGAGGCTACGAGTGGGTCACAGTCGGCTGAACCACGGCCACCTGATAAGAAGAGAGGAAGCCAGGAAGTGTGAAGTGTGTGAGGAGATGTCGGTGCGGCACATCCTGGAGGAGTGTCCACTCTATCAGGAGGAGCTGGCCAGGAGAGGCATCACTAGATCACTGACAGCAGCCCTGGGCGACCACCGAGAGCCACTCCAGAGGACTATAGACTTCTTTAGTGATACAAAGCTAATGGAAGAGCTATAATGCAATCACAAATGGAAAAGTATACAATAATACATAAATAAACAAAATATAATAAAAAAAATTAATAGAAAAAAATTAAAAAAAAAATTATATAATATATTAAAAAATTAGGTTAGGTTAGGTTTTATGACTCATGCCCGGGCTTTAACAACGAGGTCATATCGCCTACTACCAGAGCGCTCTTTCGTCACTCTGGTGGACATGAGCCCGACTCTACTGTGGGAGTCTTAAATTTTGCCTACCCTAAATTTTTATTCATCTAGGGTAGGGGTCTTTAACGAGTACCTGACATCGTACAGGCTCGGGACCATCGCTTAACGTCCCATCCGAAGGACGGCGTGCTTAAGTTTATTTTACCTCCCAGATAAAATAAACTAAGGGCCTCGGTCGGGCTACGAACCCACGACCTTGAGCTCAGTTTGGCAAGAAGTAGAAAAAAAAAACTAGCCCTGTGATGTGAAAAATTTACATACATTAAGCTTATTAATATATTATAAAATCAATTATTATTATTTTATAAAAACAGCTCCCATTCATATATTCATTCCCACGTATGACTGGACAGTCACAGTTCTGGAGATTAATTTTCATCTGCTAACTTTCAAGTCCTCAAAAACTCTTTCCAGATGAACAATACACCTTTCTTCAGAACTATCCTCCATATCCTATAAAAGTCGTGATTCCCATAAAAACTTTTAATTCATATTTGCTTTCATTTTTATTTTCATGGCAGAGCTCCTCCATTAAATTCCTATATATTCTATCGTAATTATTTTTGATTAATATTTTTTGTTATTAATTATATTATATCTAAGTACTTTGAGATGGAGACAGAAACATATTATATATCTCTCTCCATCTCAAAGTACTTAGATGCTAATGACCTAGATGTTGAGTATCTATAACCTTAATCCTAATCCTAGTCCTATCCAAACGTTTGTCCTTACCAAAAATATTCCCAATGAATCCCTTCAAACTATCTATTGAGACTCACCCCCGCCCCCTGCTCCTTCGTTTGTTCACTACCACAAAGCCTATATTCTAAATGCCTTTAAAATTTCGTAAATAGACGTTTAGCCGTTTTCTCATGATGCTCGGACAAAGAAACAGAATTTCATCTCTATATATTTAGATAAAAAATTTCCAATTTCCTACATGAGTATCGATTTAACACGTTATTTTCGATAATATGTTTTTGATTAACTTGCAATTAGTTTTTTGATGTTTTATTTTCTCAGCCGTCTTTATATTTGTGGAAGTAATGGCTCAAAGTTCAGGTGAATTGATACTTTTGAAATTTAGTTAGAATGGAGATTGAATACAAATACACACAGACATTATTCTTGATTCATTTTAGCCTATACCGTTGCATTCCAAAGAACTGTTGAGTTTCTTCTATTGAACAAATTAACACTATTTGGCTCTTTTATATGTTTATACAGTGTCCCTTTTTTAAAAAGTTAATAAATAGTCAATATTAATCACGATCTTGGTTGGAGTAATAGTCATATTCTATCTTGTATACCTTTAAGAGCTTATTGTGTTAGTGTTTAATTTTTAAGGAATTTACCGAAGCCATTTTTAATGAATTATTTATTTAAGCCTAAATGCTTATAATTAAATAAAACTTTTTACATCGAATGAAAATATTAAGTCCTTTATTTACTTGAATAATTTTTCAATTCAATATTTTTTTTCTGTAATTTAACTTTTTTATAATTTGTATATACTTTAATAATAATTTAATATATTGATTATTATAATTATGACTCATGCCCGGGCTTTAACATGACATATCGCTTACTACCAGAGCGCTCTTTCGTCACTGGTATACATGAGCCTGACTACTATGGAGCCCTATATTTTGCCTACCCTAAACTTGTATTCCGCTTGAATAGGGGTCTTTAACGAGTAGCGTACAAGCGCGGGAGCATCGCTTAAGTCTAATGCGAAAGACGGCGCGTAAGTTTATTTTATTCTTCAGATAAAATAAATTAAGGGCCTCGGCCGGTTTCGAACCTGCGATGTTGAGCTCAATAAGCAAGCACGCATACCACTGAGCTACCGACGCTCTCATTTATTATTATATATTTATTCCCTTTGTACAGGGATTACTCACTTCTTAAAAAAAATAGAGTATACATCTATTTTGAATATGAATTTTATATGTATGTATGTTTTCAGGCCAAGAAGAAGGAACTATTTACATTAAACAGGAGTCAGACATCTCAAAAACGGCTAATTTCTGTAAGTAATATCTCTATTAGTGTGAAATCCCCACGTTAACAAGAGGTTTAGACCTACCGCAGAATATAGTCAGAAAGACATTTTATTCTAGTCGACCATGGAGGACTTTTCTAGAAGGAATGAACAGTTCAGTGGCCATGATGATTCTATAAAGGCAACTGTTATTAAGAAGAAAGGGGAAAATACACATTAACAGAATAATATTGATGTATAAAATGTTTTTTTTTACGATGAATTACATCTTCTTTAGACTCCTCGAATGTCAAAACGAATTAGAAAAGTAAAAAAACAATAAGATGTCTCATATATTATCAATATTTATTTGTTTCGCATACATCCCAGAATATTATCTTATCATAATCTGATTTGATTATAAATTATAAAAGTTTTTCTTGATGAAGGTGGCGTTCGGTCTCCTCAAAATATATTTTTGTTAACATTTGGCTACTATTAAGTTATTACCTATCAAAATGGTATTTTATGGTAAAATAAAACAATTTAGAACCATTATTTTTTATGTGGTAGTCAGTATTAATAACTTTGATCATTTAAACACCACGCGACTTGGTAACTAACATTCAGACAATTAATTAAGCAGTTTGAATGTTTCCAGATTATACGGAGTTTATTATATTATATCTGTTTTTAATATTGATTACCACATAAAATATTTATAATGGTTATAAATTGTTTTATTTTACTGTAAAAGGTTCAATGACATCATTAATAAAGCCATTTTAAACTTTGTTTCAAACCACCTTCATCAAGTGAACTTAATACTGGTCTTTAATAAAGAATTATCTTCATCTTCAATTTTTTTTAAATTTACTTTCAAAATGCTTTTATTTCTGCTGAAAAATTAGATATTTTGGTTTATGAGTTTGCATTTCAACACTTTTGATTGGACAATTTCTTATTGCATTCCAAATGAAGAGAATTATAATAGAAACGTGTCATTAATATAAGATGAAATATTCAATTTTATTTATTTAATATACGGCAAGCGTCCTATGTGTAATATATAACATAAAAAATATTGCATCAGTTAAATTATATCTTAAAAATTACAAGAAATAAACATATGAGGTGTGTTCGAAAAATTAACGGGAATTTTGTAATTTCGCGGGTTTTGTTAGTCCGATTCGCGCGATTTTTTCGTTGTTGTGTTAGTAAACATGTGTTTTGGTACGATCGGCGAATTTACAAAATGGATCAGCGAATTTGCATTAAATTTTGCTATAAGAATGGAATAAAGTGCAGTAAAGTTTTAGGAATGTTAAATATTGCTTTTGGTGAGTCTGCTATGAGTAAAAGTAGAGTTTACGAGTGGTATAGAAGCTCGACAAGTGCGGTCGAATGTGAAGGTCATGCTCACTGTGTTTTTCGATTTTAACGGCATAGTGCACCATGAGTTCTTGCCACAAGGTCAAACGATCAATAAGGAGTACTACCTACAAGTGCAACGCCGTTTGCGTGAAGCAATACGAAAAAACGCCCGGATTTGTGGCGAAACAATTCATGGCTTCCTAATGGACCTGCTAAGTGTATAATATCTAATTGGGACTATTTTGAAGGGGATAACATTGATGTAGACGAATAAATAAAATTATTTTCATAAACCGAAAATTCCCGCTATTTTTTGAACACAACTCGTACAGCAGGATCAGATATAAACTTATTATATTTCTAGAAAAGTCAGAATATGAAAATGACGACTTAACAATATTAAATTAACATGATGCCATAAAAACAAAGAACTTGTTTAGTTTTTTTATTGTCCAATTTTACAAAAATGTGTATTATATGAATCACGAGTTTTATATCACGGTTCTTTTATTCTTTTTGAACAAAGAGAAGAGATGTCTAAATTGTCTCTTCTCTCCCAATGAATGCATCCATTACTTATCATCTGCATGTTGTGAGATGGGAGACATGTAATGTCACATCATCTGCATGTTGCCCTTATCTTTATAATAATGAATTTATTCTTTCAGGCCAAGAAGATGGAATTATCTACATTAAACAGGAGCCTGCTCTATCTGGAGATGAAACTTCTGCCAATGTCTGTAAGTAATGTAAGTTACAGCTTTCCATCTTTCAAACTTACCCGAGATTATCTGTATTACTTCCGCAGCTGTATGAGATAGAATGGAAGTTACTGTCAGAAATTCAATGCTAAGTTTACAAACAGAATTTTATGTTTTCTGACCCCTGATGTCAAAAAGTTGAAAAGAAAAATCTGTTTGTGGGTGTTTGTGAACACGAAAACTCGCGGTAGAATGAATGTATCCACTTGAAACGGTTTATGTAAATCCAAAACCCCATAAGAATGACATCTATTAATTTTCCGCGAAATCGGTCGAAGGGACTACTGATTTAATGAATGTATCGACAAAAGTTTGTTTATTAGTATTCAGTAGCCACTATGTAAGTCAAATATTGAGTTTCAGCCCAAACGGTTGGAGGGAGAGCGAAAACGTAATTGAGTATTTCGTGCTGGGGAAGTACATAACCGGTGATTTACAGTTTTACATCCTCAGCTATATGATGTATAGGGGAAGTTATGTAATCGGTTAAAAATTCGATGCGAAGTTTTCAACGGAATTTCATTTTTTCCGATCTCCAGATTCCAAATACAGTGTAAACTCCATTTAACGCCACTCGATTTAACGACGAACTCCCTAAAACATCGAAATTACTTCAACCTGGTTGGTTTACCTTGTTGTCCATACAATGATACACTCTATGTAGCATCACACCCACTCTAAATAACGACAACAATACGTCATTACTAAGCAATTAACAGTACTTTCAAGTTCCCGAAATTAATAACTACTGCAGCTGTGTACGGTCTTTTGTTTGTTATTTTGTTGCTTTATTGTCTAGCACGTATTTACCGCGACTGTCGGCATCGTACGTACCGAAGATTCTAAGATATTCGTTCTTTTGTTTGTTGTGATTACCTTGCACGTGTTTACGTCGGCTGCTAGACTTTTTGTATAACCAAGTTGGTCCCACAGTATCCCAAGATATGAATAAAATACATAAGAAAATACAATTAAAATACTGGAGAAGCAAAAAACATCAAAGACAACAGACTGTACGCAATAAGCGTTGTTATTTGTATCAATATTAATGTTTGTTGTTTGTAAATTTTATACTTTATTAGTAAATATATATTATAATAGTAAAATACTATTAAATGTAATGTAATATGTATTGATCTTTCTTCTCTTCATTTAACGACAACTCTCAATAACGCCATAAAATGCGCAGTCCCTTAAGTGTCGTTATATAGAGTTTACACTGTATGTAAAAACAAATCTGTCTGTCTGCAAACATGACCCGAAATTTTATATGTGAATCCCATACTCTCTAACGATGATTACTGTTGATTTTCAGCCAAATTGACCAAAGGGAAGAGGGGAGGCTTAACTCAAAAACCCGAGACAACTCAAAAACCCGAGGGCCCTGGGGCTTCTTTTGGACAGGGGCCCAGGTGGCATTAGCCCATTGGCTGCCCGTTAGGTCCACCACTGTTTGTTCTCCTAATTTTATATCGGCCATTCAGTCTTCCGATGGGGAGTGAGCTTCGATTAGGACCATCCTGTCTTCAGAGATAATTATTTCAGCAAAATCATTTTTGTGTTATTTATCTTTTCAAAAAATTGAGAAGTTAAGTTTCAGAATTTCAAAACGTTAAAACATTGTAAAAACGGTGTATCACTGGCAATGTACTTCCCCAACACAAATCAATCAATTAAAGTCTCGCTCTCCCTCCAAAACATTGAGATAAACATCAATAGTTGACTTGCTTAGGGCTTATTAGGGTTTTTGAATATCAGAAGAAATAAAATGTTGACCCTCCTTTTGGTCCTTTTAGTGAAACAGTCCAGGATCTCCTGATAAATGGAAACATATAGTTCATAAAAAAAATGAATTTATCAATATAAACAATATAATTATGTCAACTATATTTTAATTTGTTCTAGCTCGATATCGCACATTTTTATAATATATCACATAATATCGACTATCGGACTAACAGAGAAGATAAACACAATCAGAACGAAAAAAACTGAATTTTGCGATTCATCCCAATCCCAAACAGATAGCAAATAGAATACAAATCATATAAACAAAAAACACAGTTGGCGGAATTCAATAAGAGTTAGAAATTATGTTTGGCGCAGTTCAATAGTTTTAAATATTATAAATAAGGGTAACTTAAAATAACAGGTAACCCATTGGTGCAATTCGATTTAGCCCTGAAAGAAAATCAATGTGTCATTATGAGAGGGTTCTGGATACACATATAAAATCTCGTGTCGATACATTTATTTCATGAGTTTTCTCATTTTTGCAATCAAGAGGTCGGAAAATATGAAATTCGTGTGGAAACTTAACATCGAATTTCTGACAGATTACAAAACCCCTTATACTTTATATAGCGGTGGAATGTTTGTAATTGCAACCGTCTTCCATGAAAACAGGGCATTACCGTGTATGCCAACACAAAAATTACTTACTTTTTTATTATTTTAATTTTTTTGCCTTATGTACGATGCATATTAGCTATGACTCTTATAATGGTGTTACCTAATTATTTACGAGGTCCATGGCCCCGGAAGGGAAGTTTTATCTACGAAATAAAACTTATTCCCGGACGGGATTCGAACCCGCAAACCAAGATGAGACCATGCGACCAAAGCCCTATGCTCTATCCCGCACGGCCATCATGGCTCCCCACTCTTATTGACAAATCGTGTTACAGTCGACATCGTAAAGTACATTTTATTATTGGTTTAGTAAGATAGAAATAAAACAGAAATAAGTGAACATCAAGTTAATGAGGCTTTGTTCTGAGAGCTAAGTTGTGTTTTATGGGGCGATTAAAGCCTCTATTCAAGTGCCAATAAAGTCCTGTTGGATAAGAAGGAACAAAACCATTTACTAATCTTCTGGAAGCCGAAATGTATTTTCTTTTCAAAAAAAATGCTTCGTGAAAATGTGCAAGTATTAAAAAAAAAGTAAACTCATTAGAGGACGGAGGACCTTATACCAACCACTTTTAGGCAAATCACTCCTCTCCCTTCATCTCAAATGTATTTCGTACTGATGTCAGCAGTTTTCTCTGTTTGATTCTACAGAGGGATCTTCTTATATCCACCCAGTAATACCAGTATGAAAGAGGGTTTGGGGAGAGAGAGAGAGTGAGAGCGGTCTGTACACAAGTGGTTGGTTTATGAAAGCCCTGTAATGGACTCAACTATTTATTAATATTTCAGTTTTTTTTTTATCCTTCTTAATAAAAATATATTTCTAAATTCGTTGCTATGCGTTACAATTTAATAATTATTTAGAAATAATTCCCCTAGAGCGTGGGGCTTTGGTCGCATGGTACCATGGTTTGCGGGTTCGAATCCTGTCCAGGAGTGAGTTTTATTTCGTAGATAGAATTCCCTCCTGGGGCCATGTATGTTGTAAATAAATAGATAACACCTTTATAAGATGCTAATATGCATCGTATATGAGGCCAAAAATAATTTTAAAAAAGTAATCCCTATGGAAATGTATTTTACATTGTTTTGATCTTATTGGTCCAAAGCATCTATCTAAAATATCCAAAAAAAAATTAGTTTATCTGTAAACCCCACTTTTTGTGT
Organism: Aradus depressus; assembly: GCA_963662175.1. NCBI lineage: Eukaryota > Metazoa > Arthropoda > Insecta > Hemiptera > Aradidae > Aradus > Aradus depressus. Next base: position 5,298,356 of record OY759222.1, read on the forward strand.
GACATTTGTGTGCACACAAAAAGTGGGGTTTACAAGTAAAACCTCACACTTGCCTCCTTATTTTGTGTGCAACGAGAGAAAATGGAGTGGGGTTGCAGGTAAATAAAAATATTTTGGATTAGTTATCAGAACATCTATAAGTCCAAATACGAACGTCTTGGAATATTTATACATTTTAATGTTTTAAAGTACGATAAAATTGAAAATATCTCGTATTATCGACAAATAAAAAAAATATATCTTATGAAAATTTAATTTTTTTTTTCAGATATGAACTTTTGGAAGCTAATAATTTACGTGAGAGACCAAATCTGCCATCTTGTTCGTTGACCTTTTCCAATAATTTTTATTTTATCATTTTCCCCTTCCAAAGCACATTATACAGGGTGTCCTGAGATGGCCCGGCTGATATTCTTCGTTTGGTTTATTATTTTAAATAATTTGCTTCTTAATTTTAGTAAAATGTCTTTACATTGTTTTTAGATAGGTCATTGTTAACAGTAATGTTACTTGACAAACATAACATAACAAAACAATCCAATAGAGTAATCCCCCTTTCTCTTTGGTCGATTTGGCGTTAGAGAGTTGTGGATTCACATATGAAATACGTCGATACATTCATTCTATCGGCAGTTATTGTGTGACACAGAAAGATAGACTTGTTTTTGAGACAAATCGACCAAAGAGGAGGAAGATTAGGGCGGAGGCTTGACATAAAAGCTCTAATAAGTGCCGATAAAATGAATCTATCGACACAATATTTTATATGTGTAACCAAAACCTCAGAAGGATAACAACTATCGATTTTGAGCCATATCGGCTAAAGGGGAGGGGGATTAAGGAAGAGGATTGACTCAAAAACTCTAATAACTGCCATTGTAATGAATGTATCGACACAAAATTTCATAAGTGAATTCAAAACCCCATAAGGACGACACATCAATTTTCAGCGGAATCGGAAGAAGGGGAATGGGATCAGAGGGGGGCTTAACTCCAATAACTGCCGATGTAATACATTTATTGACACAACATTTAGTATGAGGATTTAGGAGCCCTATCTAGGTTAACTGTTGAATATTAGCGCAAAGGGTCGACTTGTTTTGGAGAAGGAGCGAAAAGTTAATTGATTAATTCGTTCTGGGGAAGTTCATTGCTGTTGATTCACCGGCGACATTTTTTGTTGGTTAATGTGGTGAAAAAAACGCATTATTTCTCACCAAAAGTCATTCTTTTGTATTTTCAGGCCTCGAAGATGGAGAAATACCTGTGAAAGAAAAACGAAAATTCCACAACAAAGAAGAGGCCGAACCTATGGTAAATGATTATTTCGGTAAGTCTGTTTTTGTATTGAGGGATTGAATGATGATAACGGATAACTAATTAACGGATTACTTCTTGAATAAACTATAAAAATAGCCTCGAATCATTTTTTAATTACTCAATATTTTATGTAATGAACGTTGATAGTTCCTTATCGTAAATCAAAAGCACATACGTACAAACACCATCTGAAAAATAGTTGATTCGGACTCAAGAGCTGATATTGACGGAGAATGTGTTCATTATTTCTTTGTTTAATTTTTTTTTATTTTCTGTTTTAGGTGATACTGTTGGCTCCATGTGGATGGTGTGTTTTCACTGTGGTCACATGTCAGTCAGCCTAGGCAGACTTAGGAAACACATTGTTTGGCGGCATATAAGTGCCATCCTTCCACAGCTAGACATTCGTTCGACATCGGAGAGCAATAATGCAAGTTCTTCAATAAGAAATGTGTTTAAACCGTTCCAATGTTCCTTCTGTAACTATAACTGTGGAGAGTCTAGTAAATTGAAGAGGCACTTGTGGATACACACAGGTGAGAAACCTTTCCAGTGTATGTTGTGTAGCTACAGATGTAGAGAGTCTAGTAAATTGAAAAGGCATATGTTGAGGCATCCTGGAGCTCAGCCTTTCCAATGTAAATTGTGCAGCTACAGTTGTCGACAATCTTTCCAGTTGAAAGACCATATGCTGATTCATACAGGAGAGAAACCATTCCAATGTAATTTGTGTAGCTATAAATGTGGGGAATCTCGAAAATTGAAGGCGCATGTCCTGGTACATACTGATGTGAAACCTCTTCAGTGTAAACTGTGCAGCTACAGATGTCGACAGTCGAGTAATATGACGGTACATATGTTGAAACATAGTGAAGACAACCCTTTCCAGTGCAAACTGTGTAGTTACACATGCAAGGAAGCTCGTAAATTAAAGACACATATAATGATACACACTGGAGAAAAACCTTTCCATTGTGAGATATGCAGCTACAGTTGTAGGCAGTCTAGTAATTTGAAGTCTCACATGTTAAAACATTTTGAGGACCAACCTTTCCGATGCGAGTTATGTAGCTACAGTTGTAGGGCAGCTTGCAATCTGAAGAGACATATGTTGATACATACTGAAGAGAAACCGTTCCACTGTAATTTGTGTACTTACAAATGTACTCAAGCCAGTGCTTTGAAGAAACATTTGTTCATTCATACTGGAGAGAAACCTATTCAATGTCAGTTCTGCGACTACAGTTGTAGACAATCTAATAATTTAAAGGCGCATATGTTGATCCATACGGGTGAAAAACCACTTCAGTGTAACTTATGTGCATATACTTGTAGAGAATCTAGCAATTTGAAGAGGCATATGTTGAAGCATACAGAAAAGAAACCGTTTCAATGTGAGCTATGCGATTACAGTAGTCGTTTTTCTTGCAATTTGAGGACGCATATGTTAACCCATGGTGAAGAGAAGCCGTACCAATGTAAATTGTGTCCATACAATTGTAAACATTCAAGTAGTTTCAAGAAACATATGTTGAAACATGCAGGAGAAGAGCCTCAAGCAAGTCATTACAAAGGTACTGAAGAATGGATGACTGGGACAAGCAGCTCATGAGTAAAAGTAATTTTTCTCGAACGAACCAGATATCTACACTTAAACACGTCCAAGAGTTCTGCTTATTGTGTCTACCTATCTAGTGAATCAATACTCTTTACAGTAATCCTGTATGTCAAATCTTTGTGAAAATTCATGTTGTCAAAAGGATATTCTAAAAGAATAAACATCCAACTTGTCAAACATTTCATCTTGTTTTTTATTTTTTTTATCATCACAGTTTAATGAAAATCTTTAATTTTCTTAACTAAACCCATAAAGTTCACTTTCTTGAAATTGTCATTTTAATGACATCTGTTGTAGAAAAATCTATTCTATAAAATATTAGATAGATAGAGATAAAAAATATATATATCCATCTTACATGCAACAAATTAAATTTTATTATTCTTTATTTTCAAGCCAACAGTAAAAAATAAAAATAAATTGTTAATTTTTCTAACATCTAAATTATTTATAAATATGCAAAATTGGTTCTGAGTCGTATTCTGGTCTATTGGTGAGATAATTGTGGAGAAATGCTTGCCTGGGGATACACAAAGAGGGACAATAGAACAAAAAGTGTAAGAGGTCGTCCTTTTCGTCTAAGGTACAGCCTGCAGACACTTTCAGAACAAAACTCATATCTAAACCCTCCAAGATTACTTAATCTTGAAGGGTTTAGATATATTAATAAATTATTATTAGGTTTAGATATATATTAAAATATTAATCGTAAAATTTCTATTGCTATTATGGAGACGAATTTGAGCTAGCAATCGGAGTTTTTCAATATGGCAGTTTAATGAAAGATATCTTTCCTGAGACCCAAGAGCACTAACCAATCGGTAGAGGGAATTGTATTTAGAATTTATTGTATTTATATCCAAACAGAGGAGATGGTCCCTCATGGCTGCTACCAAATCACCACCAATCACTGTCCAGAAGGTGGTTCATCAGCCCTGATCAAGGCCAGGTAACACTGAGTTGGGTTACCCAGTTGAAGGGCCAAACAATGTTTCGGCTGAGTTGGGCGAGGCGAAGGTAACAGAGTCTGGGGAGACGGTCCTCCGACATGGCCAGGTGTTGCTGCCACCAGCCCAACATCCTGCTGAATATCTTCAGTTTGGTCAGCTATAAAATAATAATGACCAATGTTTTCAATTTTTTCTATGTACTAGAGTAATTATTACGGCTCATTCCCGAGCTTTTAACTACAAGTTCATATCGCCTACTACCAGAGCGCTCTTTCGTCACTCTGGTGGACATGAACCCGACTCCCGACTGTGGGAGTCCTCACTTTTCCCCACCCTACAATTGTATTGACCTAGGGCAGGGGTCTTTAACGAGTACCTGACATCGTACAGGCTTGGGACCATCACTTAACGTCCCATCCGAAGGACGGCGTGCACACGCTTTTTTCACCTCAGATAAAAAATCTAAGGTCCTCGGCCGGTTTTCGAACCCGGGACCTTGAGCTCAGTAAGCAAGCACGCATACCACTGAGCTATTGGCGCCCCGAATACTACTACTACTAGAATATTTCAGAAATCGAAAATTGCACAGTTAGAGAAGGCTAATGATTCTTAATAAATCAGTTTTAAAAGTAATTATTGAAATATCCTTCTTTGTTTCTCCTGTAAAATAAAACTTTTTTCCAATTACGAGATTTCTCATAGAAATATATTCAACGTAATAACTGATGATCAGTCACTTTTCATTTCACACCTTGAACGTCGATCATAGAAGTCTTGAAGTTAAATGATCTACTATTTGAGGTTTCAAAATGTCCGATTACTTTTTTCGGATGAGACTTCCAATTGATTTAATCCTCTGAGAATACACAGTATACATTGACGTTCAAACGAATGCAAATTTCTCGACTAATACCAAAAATGCAATGCCACAGAAATGAGATTTTCACACTGATTTTTTTCAAGTTAATTAAAGGAACACTCTCTCTGGTCCGGATAAGACTTTTTTTTCATCCTTCACGTCTGGGACTGGATTTTGCTGCTGTTGCAAAGCGTAGGTTCTAATCACTTAGCTTCGTGAAACCCGAAAGGACCACTGACATTCTTATAAAACACAAACGCGGCTAAAATCATTTTCAGATCAAAAGGAATGACGAAGATGGAGGAATATCACGATTTATTAATTTCTCAAAAAAAAAAAAAAAAATAATGAATCTTATTAGTTTGCAACTGTTCAATGTAATATACTATTTAACTATCAATTAATATTTTCTTCAACTGAATTTCGTTCTAATACTGCAATCACCATGAAAATTACGATTATAACACCTTTCACTTGGGGAGAGGGGAGAACAGAATGGATAGAAAAAACAGTGATTTATCTTGAGAGTGAAGGGTGGCTCAGTGGAGTGAATGCCCCCTATTTTGGATTTAGTTAAGAAAACAATTCAATTTTACATATATACCAAGTATATATCGTGGGCTTACAACAGAAAGGCACTAAGTCATGACATTTTTTAAAATAAAATATATTTTGATTGAGTAAAACAAAAAAAACATACTATTCCCAAACATATACGTCTTCACCTAAAGTAATTAGTCACATCAAAATAATTTGTAGCAAAATGAAGAGAGGTTTAAATATAACGAGCCCATGATATACATTAATTTTTTTCCTGTTTTTCTTTACAATTACTAATTATTATTATTTTTTACAGGTTAGGTTAGGTTTTATGACTCATGCCCGGGCTTTAACTACGAGGTCATATCGCCTACTACCAGAGCGCTCTTTCGTCACTCTAGTGGACATGAACCCGACTCTACTGTGGAAGTCCTAAATTTTGCCTACCCTAAATTTTTATTCACCTAGGGCAGGGGTCTTTAACGAGTACCTGACATTGTACAGGCTCGGGACCATCGCTTAACGTCCCATCCGAAGGACGGCGTGCTTAAGTTTATTTTACCTCCATTTATTATATTATTTTACCAGATAAAATAAACTAAGGGCCTCGGTCGGGTTTCGAACCCACGTTCTTTAGCTCAGAAGGCAAGCACGCATACCACTGAGCTACCGGCGCCCTCTTATTTTTTACATTATTATTCTTTCTTTGTTTTTCTTTAATTTTACAGTTTATTTTCATTGTTTTAATTTAATCATTGCTCGTCATTAACAATTATTGTTTCTTTAGTTAATTCCTAGAGGCCTCTTCTTTCTTTATGCTGTCTCAATTGGTCGATACTTGCATTCTTTTGTTTATTTCTTACGTTATTATTCCTAGGGACTATGTCCCAGAATAAAGATTTTATTTCATTTCATTTGAACGTTATCTGACCCAAAATTACTCCCAGGCAACGCTGGCATAAAATAAAGGAGAAAGGTACGTTGTAATAAAAGAGATGTAATTATAAATAATATATTTACACAATAATTCGAAATTCTATAAAAATGAAAGTATGTTCTTCCTATATTCATGTAGAATATTCATTTTCCATGTCTTGCACTGTAGTATCTTGTTCCATTCATATTTACTGACCTAGAATATTTTGTTAGTAGGGAATTGACACTTTGTTTTTCTGTTGAAAGTCTCCTGGAACAAAAATAAAGAAAATTAAAAAAAATTAGTTATTATATGAAAAAATGAAATATATCTGAAAAATATTAAAAAGGAGTATGATGAGATGACACATTGAAGGGTTCCAACAATGGCAGAAATAAAAGGATTGAAAAATTCGTAGTTCAGTTTAGTTTATGGAGATAAGTATTTAATCAGAGAGCGTTAGTAGGTACGGTTTCTCAATGATTCTATCAGATTGTCCGGGAATTAATGTAAGTTTTACTTATGTCCGTTTATCCGGACTCCACTTTTAATTACAGAATTTATTGTTTGTTGTATTGAAGACTATAGAAACAGCAGAAATTTCGTCAAATTTACTTCTATGAATTCAGCTTGGTCGAAGTGCAGCGCAAACGGTTCGAAATATCAACGAAATTTGTGTCAAGGAAATATTAATGAATGCACTGTGCAACGTTGGTTTCAATAATATCGTCGTGGTGAATTTAGCATTGAATATGAGAAGAATGAAAACATTTTTATTTGAAGCATTACTAAACATGCACTTTACACAAATTAACAACTGAAATGTGAAAAATAAAAAATTAATGTCTAGTCTGCGCGCTACAGGCTGACCGTGACTGTAGTGGACCGCTCCAGAGCAGGCAGGCAGACCTTCATGGAAGTTTCTGGTGAGTTTTTCGATGTGGACTGCAAAAGGAGCAACTCCCAGTTCCCGATGGATTTGGGTATTTCTGATAAACCAGGGTGTTGGTTTGGCTGGTGCAGAACCATATGGGGCAAGCGTAAGTTAAGAGTGAAAGTATTAGTGTTTTGTCAAGTAAGGATGCGCATCAGTGTCTGAGTGGTGTATTCCTGTTTATGAGTGGGTAGATGAGCCTGAGTCGTGTGTGTGCTTGTTGGAGTTTTGTGTTGATGTGTAGGCGCCATGTTAGTCTTGTGTCAAGGTGCACTCCAAGATAGCGCACACCCTGGTCTTTAGGATTCCATGGAATTGGGAGTTGATCGATTTGCAGCCTTCTGAGGTGTTCTTTCGAGAAGCGGCGTAAAGCGAACACCTTCGCCTCCGTCTTTCTACCGTTCAAGTTAAGCTTCCAATTTCGACTTTTTTACTTTTGCATTAATCGTGTAAAACCAGTTTTTGGAATAAATAAATTATGTTTGCATCATTATTAATCATATACCTTCTAAATCTGTAGGAGTGAATGAAAATGAATATTGTTAATCCTTTCTTGGATTTTCCTTTAGTTACCTAATCATTCCCCACACTTGCCTAATTATTAAGCACATTTACCTAATTATTTACCATACTTTTTGAAATACGTCTCTAAAGTTGATTTAACCAAAAACACCCTCTTCACTTGGAATAGTCTGCCGTAGTAAATAAATGGTAATATGCAGTTATCACGTGAATGATTCCTCAAAGAAGTAGATTAAGTTGATTTAACCGAGAACATACACAATTTTACGAGATACCAAGAAACCCACATCTTTATAATTCCGAAAGTATTAGAGTCCTGAGCTCCCAACTTCTTCACAGTGCGCAGATGGCTTGGGAGATGATCACAGTACACTTAACTCATTTTGGCCATTTCACGACTTAACAACTTATTCCCTGTGACCATAGATATTATAATTTACTATTTTTAAAACTTCAGCTCGCTCAGGGTGTTCTCTCTGTTTAGGTTTTTTTTTTTTTTTTTTTTTTTTTTTTGATGTCTACAATTTCACTTAGGGATATACGGTTATAATTAGTTTATATAGCTTATGGTTTTCTGTTTAAATATAATATTTCAGTTTGTTTTCATGCTTATTATTTAATGTTAATTATTGGTTTCGTCACATTTACGTCATGTCCGTCATTCATTAACGCGTCATTAAGTCACATTAACGCAATATATTTTATACATGTCAATATAAGCCCTGAAGAAGGCACACTCAGTGCCGAAAGCTTGGCAGAAATTCAACAAGTTTCTTTTCTTCGTCCACAAACCTGATCTCTTCTCCTTCCTATTATATCGTTGATCAATCCTTCTCTAATTGATCACGTATAAAATAATGATACTCATTTTCTGCAGAGATATTGTGAAACACGTAATAAAACATAAATAAATAATTTAAAAAAATTACTCCGAATAGCAACAAACGTACCCTGGTTTGTCAGGAATCACAAAATCATTTTATTTGATTTCATTTATTCAATTTTTTAATAGTTATGATTTTTTTTAATAGATTAAAATAATTATTCTCTTGACTACACCAGGTCTGATCAAAATATTAAATATATTGAAAGGTTGTCGAGTGAATAGTGGTGCATTTTTTCTCCGGGCTGACAATACCCCTAGAATTATAATTACGAATAACTATACTTAATATAAGGAGCAATTTCATCGAAGGTCCATTTATCTTTGGTTGCAAAGAGGACGGTGAACCTCTCTTGAAGATCTTCGGGAAGTTCATCTTCAGGAAAGTACCAGATGGAGGGGGGTCGGGAACTGCAGGAAGTCACCGCGGCACCTCCCAACTGTGCCAAATCTGTCCGCATACCTAGGAAACAGAAAAACTAAGTGACATTACAAAACATGGAAAAAACTAAGTGACATTACAAAAAATGTATGGAAAACAGGAAAGAACAGAGAAAAAGAATTTCAAGAAGGTCCTAGCAAGAGCCTGTTATGTTGGGCTTGGGATAACACGGTACAAAACCTGCCCCCTGCATCAGAAATACACAAATACCATTATAAAAATAAAGAAAACGTATGTTTTTTAAAAAAATATTGTCTATTTCACAAATAATATATAATATGGGAGTACTTTCGGTATTGCTACCATATTCAGCCAGGACTTAACAAATACTAAATTGAAGTTCAACTAGGTAGTTTACAATCCAAACGGTAGGTAGGTATCCTTTTTCAGCCCCTACGGGGTTTTCCTATCCCTTCTGTACAATTAATATTTGAAATATGTAAAAACATAAAAAATGACATTTCGTCTCAAATTGGGATCTTAAATATAAAAAAATTGAAATAATATGAATTGATTAATGCAAATATGAAGTGAATTATGTATATTAACAATTCTTATCTTTAATACAATTTAGTATTTGTTAAGTCGTGGCTGAAGATGGTAGCAATACCGAAAGTACTCCCATATTATATATTATTTGTGAAATAGACAATATTTTTTAAAAAACATACGTTTTCTTTATTTTTACCAAGTGTTAAATATCAAATACCATTATGATTTTTTTCGGAAAACCACGAATTTTAATGAAGAGCATACTTCTAAAACAAATATTTCTCTATTTCATGACTTGCTACGATTCACTCTGAACTCAAATCAGTTGGTATAAAGAGAGCAGTTTTATGAGATCATAAGTAAATGAATCTCAGTTGATCCGTTGAAACACACAAAGGAAGAGGTAATATTTCAAATGTGTAAATATATTTTGATAACTTTCAAAATATTCATGTTACTCTTTCTGTTGAGGTAGATTTTCGAAAAACAGAGGCGACCTCTTAGGTCTACTTCTTATTGTAAACAATTCAATGGAAATAAAGGAATTAGAAAAAAAAATATGAATATTTATTAACCTACCTTCTGGAACGCCATCTTGCCAAGTTTTGAGAAAATCGTTCAAATTAAATTTTTCAACTGTTTTAAGAAGGCAGATCCCTAGAAATCTGCACACTTCAGTCTCCTTCAGTTCAAAGTATTCTTCTTCTTCTGAAAAGAAATATGAAAGATGTTTTTATGTAGTTAACTCAAAATTAAAAATAAACTGTGAATGATGTCACATTTGTGATTGACTCTTCCTGAGTCATTCAAAATTCATGATCACATGTTCTGTAGGGTGAAATGAATAAAATAATGATCAGAACTGTATTTTATTCATTCCATCTCTAACTTAATTCTTAACTTGTTTAAGTTTTGTGGATTTAGAAGCCACTACCTAAGTTAGTTACAGATATTTCGATCGAACGGCCGGATTGTTTTTGGAGAAAGAACCAAAACTTAATTTATTTCGCGCTGGGGAAGTTCATAGCCGGTGATTCACTGATGACTCTTCTTGTTTTTCAAGGAGGTGATTGTGGAAGCTTGAAAATCCGGTTTGATAGATTCCTGGACGATTGATCTTTCTGGAGCACTTCATAAGTGACAGGACAGGATCAGCTCAACTCATGATTCCACTGAAGACCCTCATTATCCGCGGACTCAGTGTCCGCGAACTTTTTATCCGCGAAGCGATGAATAACTAGCTTTCCGCATTATCTGCTAGTCCCTACCTTAATATCTGCGAGATGACATACATACTTCTATTCATAGAAGTAAAAATAAACAAGAGCGGACTCCACTGCCGAACTCTGAGGGGCCCCGGGGTGTTTGCACAAGTAGCATTCCGAGAACAGTTTCCCACTGTTGTATTGGTTGCTATAACAAAGTCCTGTTATGGACACACCATGGGAGCTATAACTTTGGTCGTATTATTATCCTAACTCAAATCTAAGGTCATTTTGAAATTGGAAATTTAATAGAGAACATTTTTGGTAAGAAACAATTTTTCCACAGGACTAACCATTTTCGCGTAAATAAAGGAAACGTCTAAAAAAATGGTCCAAGAATCCACTCAGACGGATGAATGCGAAGAAGAAAACCAACTAACAAAGAAGATCAACTTAAGGCTGATCACGAATTTTCTCAAAGCTAAGGACGACTTGGCTCAAATGGCACTAGATTTTGACCCTGACGTGAACAGATTTTCAGCGTACCCTTGACACAGCTGTGGCGCCTTACAAAGAACTGCAGAACACACTACGAGAAGAAGCCCGGCAAAGTAAAATTACAACTTTTTTTACGAAAGTAAATTAATGTTCACGTTTTCTGTAAAGTTTCTTAAACATTAATTTCTTACACAAGTATTTTGCAGTTTTTGAATAAAATACATACATAATATTATTATGTTGTACTTACAATAACTTATACCCTCGTTTATCCAGTCCATCTTAGGCTATGGTCTGTTTAACTTTAGGAGTTGAATTTTTATACGTGGATTTAATATCCGCGAAATAAAGTCGGGACGTATCCCCCGCGGATAATGAGGGCCCAGCTCAACTCTGCCTTCATTCTTCTCGGCACTTCATTCAGAGACCAGCTATTGGACTCGACCAGACCCAGCAATGGCTTCACTCGACTCACCTGTATCAGAGTATTGACCAGAGGGTTGGAGGTAGAGTTGGATCATGTGATGTAGGACTGGCTGTGGTAGCAGAGGTCCTAGTTGTGTGAGCACCTCTCCTAAAAGCACTTCATTCAGAGACCAGCTATTCGACTCGACCAGACCCAGCAATGGCTTCACTCGACTCACCTGTATCAGAGTATTGACCGGAGGGTTGGAGGTAGATTTGGACCATGTGATGTAGGACTGGCTGTGGTAGCAGAGGTCCTAGTTGTGTGAGCACCTCCCCTAAAGGCACTTCATTCAGAGACCAGCTATTCGACTCGACCAGACCCAGCAAGTAACTAAGACAGCGGAGGTGATACTCGTCCTCAAGCAACCGCCATTTCTCTGAAAACAACAATATAAAATAATATTAAAGTCGACATGAAGTTCCATATTTATTTGGCCAAAAAAGTCCTCGGTGATGTAATGTCCTAGTGCGAACTGATCAACAGAGTTATCGCTCCGTCTCTAAAACCAAATGACCGATTTGACTGAAATGTTCTTATGATATTTTGAATGAACATATGAAATTTCATTTTCATTCATTATACGGCAGTTCTTAGGGTTTTGGGTTACTCATTTAGTGTGTATATTTCCTGTAGAATTATTGTTTTGTAACGTCATCATTTGTAGACAGACGATTGGAGATTAACACTGACAAGACAGGATTCATGGACTGTTCTGGGCTTTTAGAAAACTTAAATACATAAACAACTCGGATACTTAGTGGGTTGAACAGTCAGCTGTTCTATAGAATGAGTTACTCAGTTAATCAGTAAGTTAGGTTGTAAATATTAGAGTTAATTCAAGACAATATTGTAAATATTTGAGCTAATTCAATTTAATTGAGTCAGTTTTCTATTATTTGGTTGTGAACTAGTTTTTTTAAATGTATGTACTGTCCTAAAATGGTGTGTTCACTTTTTTAAGTAGAGTTGTGTGATTTTTTTGTGTATAGTTTCAGTAATATAGCTTAAATAGTTCCCGAGACATCAGGAGGGGAAAGACAGACATCAAACATATCTTTGATCTGCGGAATCTTAAAAAAAATCGTACTATAATAAGGGAGGGTTGAGGGTCTTAACTACACTTCTAACCCACACGGAGCCCGACTCTACTGTGGCAGTCCTAAATTTTGCATACCTAGGTTAAGTTACTTAGAATAGCGGTTCTTTTAACGAGTACCTGACTTTACTAAAGAAGGCCTGCTCAAGGTTTTTTCTTACACCTCCCAGATGAACAACCTTAATGCTGTTCTTGTTTAGTTTTAAGTAACGACAGATTCTTATGGCAAAACGTCAACTTGGTACACATCCGATGCTCACCATTGATGCAGAAGGCCCCCATCTGGAGCAGGGCCACTCTGAGCTCCTCCTCGCTGGCCTGGACCCTCTCCAGCAGATCCTCCGTCCTCAAGTAACTTTCCCCCTCCTGGTCCTCTTCTTCCAGTTCGCTGCCTCTGTACCGCTTCAACCCAAGCAGCATTTTCAGTTTTAGAAGTCGCGGCTTGGTTCGCTTGATTTCCAAGTATTCATGATAAACTCCAATGATCTAAAAAACATTATGTTCATTAAACATTAAGGCCTAATATAGCTTTTCTTAAGTTCTTTTTTCTTTTTTTTGACCTGCGAAATATCGTATTTTATATATATATCTGTTTTTTCTACAAATTTTACTTGAAACGAGTTTAGATTTTTTACGGTTCTTGTAAAATATAATCAGATCCAAGCTACCATATGACTTATTCATTCCAAATTTCAAGTTCATAGCTTCAATTGTTTTCGCGATAGAGCGCCACAACTTTCCAATCATATTCACACACACGCGCAGGCATCATCGCGAAAATAGTCAAAACGTATTCTCCTTGATACGCGAAAATCTGTTGGAACCTCGAACTCAGATTTTCGCACGATTACAATAGTAATAATTCCTTATAGGTATAAGAAACACCCTTTTTATTTTTAAAACTTAACATGTACAGTGGCGTTCAAAAGTATTTGCACAAGCAATATTTTACTCATAATCATAGTAAGGGACAACTAAAAAAATCATATAACTAGGTACACAAAAACGTTATTTATTTAAGCATATATTTACGTGAAACCCGTTAATGCGAAATAAGAATACATATTTTTACAACAATTTTTCTTGAAAAAGCTCCGTTCAAAAGTATTTGCACATAATATAAAACTTGAAATAAAAATTATTATAAAATCAATAAAACAACCTATAATATTTTTAATACTTGGTATAAAGTCCATTGGCGTCTATCACAGCCTCAAGCCTCCTTGGCATGGAATTAACTAAATTTTTTATGAAGGTAATGTCAACTTTATTCCACTCGTCCAATAAAATGTCTTTTAAATTATTTTTTTCCTTAATTTTATGTTTTCGAATGTTAAGGTCTAAATAGTTCCAAACATGTTCTATAATATTTAAGTCTGGAGATTGTGGAGGGGTTTGTAGCATCCTGGGCGCATTATAAAGAAGCCATTCTCTGGTTTTATTGGCCTTGTGTTTTGGATCATTGTCCTGTTGGAATATAAAAATATTTTCCATATTCAATTTGATGGCACTAGCTCGGAGATTATGGCGCAAAATGTTGACGTAGGTATCAGCAGTCATGACAGATTCAATTGGGACAAGATTGCCTACCCCATTATAAGCCACACACCCCCAGACCATCACATGACCTCCACCATGTTTTATCGTAGGTGTGACATTAAGGCGTTTAAGCTCTTTATTTGGTTTTCGCCAGATATATTTTTTCCCGTCACTTCCAAAAACGTTAAATTTGCTCTCATCACTAAAGAGGACGCTTTGCCAAAATTCCATTGGCTTGCTGAGATGGGTTTTTGCAAATTCCAACCTTTTTTTCCTGTTGCCCTCAGATATGAAGGGTTTTTTCCTTGGAACTCTTCCATGAAAATCAGCTTTATAGAGCGCTCTTTTTACTGTTGATTCACTCACACGTTTTTCACAAGTCAATTCGACCTTATTGACTAATTGCCAACCACTTGTGGATGGGTGTGCCTTTACTTCCCCTACGATATCCCTGCACTCCCGTTGTGTCAGAGCCCTTGGTCGTCCTGTTCGTTGCTTATTTAACGTATTTCCTGTCTCCTCGAACCTTTTTATGACATAACGGACTGTAGAAAAATTTAAATTTGAAATATTCCCAATTTCACGGTAGGTTTTGCCTTGGTTTCTCAATAAAATAATATTTCCCCTTACTGCCTGGGATAACTCACGTTTCTTCGGTGCCATGTTGACTGAGACTGGATTAAAATAGTAGACTATTCTGAAGAATGTGAATCCCTAATTGAGTGAGAAAGGAAATGTAAACAAAAAGAGTAAACACACTCAGGTATAGAATTACTGTACTAATTAAAATAACCAGTATAATTTGTGCAAATACTTTTGAACGGAGCTTTTTCAAGAAAAATTGTTGTAAAAATATGTATTCTTATTTCGCATTAACGGTTTTTACGCAAATATATGCTTAAATAAATAACGTTTTTGTGTACCTAGTTATATGATTTTTTTAGTTATCCCTTACTATGATTATGAGTAAAATATTGCTTGTGCAAATACTTTTGAACGCCACAGTATATATCGCACACCTGCTAGAAGAGGGTTAAATCTCCCGAATTTTCAGTTTTGAGCTAATGGAGCCATTATGCTCCAAGGCCGTTCATCTTTCTGCTGGAATACGGATATAAGCCTTTTTTCTTATTGTTTTTACTACTCATGTCAGGTGATTCTTCTACCAGGTGTGCGATATGGCTTACGAACAACGGTTTATCAAACCTAACAAGGTACAAAATGACTGAAAATCACTTTGAATGCTCAGTGACACTTTTCATCGGCATTTAATAAAAATAAATTAATATTGAAATTAAAAGCTGAGACATAGGTGGATTTGAAGGTCTCTTTCCCAAAATGTTTTAAACCTTATCATGATCTTTAAAAAAAAAAAAATACAAAAGCTGCAAAATACAGGAATAGAAAGCAAACCGCGTTAAAATAAATTCTTAGTTGGAAACCACTTACTTGTCTTTCTTCAATGACTCTAGGATTAAGTTCAGGCTTAACTTCGTCAGCAAATTTCAAGTTTGGGATTATCAACAATGAATTGGAAGTTTCAGCCTCTTTCACATCAAACGTTGCTTCACTCGTGCATAAAACAGCTTTGTCAGTTTTTTGACCTCGAAAAACAACACTGTAAAATTAAAGTAACAGGAGAAACACTAACGCAAATAAACATAACGGAATTTTCGAAATAGCTATTAGATCATACCGATCGCCCTCTTTTAAAGATGAATGAAGTTCCTTATCCAATTCTAATAACTTATACTCAGAGAAACTGTCAGAGAAATACAAAGTTTGTGATAATGGTCTCAAATCTTTTTCTTCCAGTTTAGCATGATGAATAACTTGGCAAACATCTTCGATGGTTCTCTCATAGCTAAAAACAAGAAACAAAAACAAGTGAATGAAATATAATTACCTACTGCCCACATAACAATATTGAATCAAAATATTACGTACGTTCTACTGTCCCCCATTATCACCGTTCCAACATGAATTATTTATTTATCCATTGTTATAATTTGACAATAAATAACCCTACAAATTCAAATGGCGCCAGTTTACTTTCTCAAGGAGGTTACAATCAACAGTGTTGCCATCTCTTTGAATTCTAGAAAAAGATATTTTGATAAAATGTTACATGGAAAATTGATGAAAGGTAAATACTTCAATGAGAATTAGTTTTAAAAAAAATTAAGATTTATTATGAAAATCTAGTCAATCAGCGTATAAACTTCTTTAATGCATCATTCGTTTGTATTAATTTATATACGTACGATAACTTCTGTACTCTTATTTCGATATTTTACCAAATTTTCACTAAAGTCGTTTATGGAAAAATGAAAATCAGCTTTGTTAACTAGGAAAATAGGACTATCGAAAACAAAAGGAAGGTTGGCATAGTATACAATCCTGAAATTACCTGAGGATGTGATTCTCCAACCCTATCGAGGAAGTCCAACTATCTTAACTGAAAAATTTAACTTCCGTTTTAATATAAAGTTTAAAGAAGAATAACCATGTGAAACATAATTTTAATAAGGCGACGTAAAAAGAAAAAAATCGAATGAAGTTGGGCTTTGTGGAACCATATCCATATATTATCTGAAAATAAAAATTAAGACAATGTCGGTGAGAGACACGATCGAGAAACAATGACAGGCAATCATAAGTTTTTTTTTTTAATTTCTATATTTGCTATTTATAATATAGATAAATATAATAATAGGTAAATTTGATACCATCCAAGGGACTTGCTTTCTTATCATAAGAGGTCTCTTGGCCAATACCGCTTCAGTCTTGGTGGAGGATCGTCTGGATGGCAATGTGATGACAAGTGTCTGGGTTCAACTTAGGTTAGATATAAATACAATAGAAATTCCCGTGGTCATTTCTAATAAGCGGACATCGCTGTTCCGACAAACGTTCCATTTTGCAACCAGTCGACGGTTTGCTCTAATACTCAACGTTTAACATACGTAGGGGCTCCTAAATTCTCATGTTTAATTTTGTGTTGATAAATTCGTTACATCGACAGTTATTTTTGAAGCCCCCTATCCTTCAGCCCTGCTGAAAATTGATGTATCGTCCTCATGGGGTTTTGAATTCACTTATAAAGTTTTGTCTCGAAACATTCATTATGTATTCTACATTTTACAGCGATTATTAGAGTTTTTGAGTTAAGCCTCACCCCTAATCCCCCCTTCCCGTTAGTCGATTTGGCTGAAAACCAATGTGTCGTAATTTGAGGGTTCTGGATTAACATATAAAATTTCATGTCGATACATTCATCCTATATGGAGATATCGTTTTCACAGACACTTCCACAGATGCACAGACAGATAGCCTTTTTTTCATATTTGGAATCTAGAGGTCGGGAAAAATAAAATTCCGATGAAAACTCCGCATCGAATTTTTGATCAATTACATAACTTCCCATTCATTTAGGGGCGCTGGTAGCTCAGTGGTATGCGTGCTTGCCTTCTGAGCTCAAGGTCGTGGGTTCGAAACCCGACCGAGGCCTTTAGTTTATTTTATCTGGGAGGTAAAATAAACTTAAGCACGTCGTCCTTCGGATGGGACGTTAAGCGATGGTCCCGAGCCTGTACGATGTTAGGTACTCGTTAAAGACTCCTACCCTAAGTGAATAAAAATTTAGGATAGGCAAAATTTAGGACTCCCACAGTAGAGTCGAGCTCATGTCTACCAGAGTGATGAAAGAGCGCTCTGGTAGTAGGTGATATGAACTCGTAGTTAAAGCCCGGGCATGAGTATAGCTGGAAGAGTAAAATCTTGAGAACTGAAAAAAAAATTGTTTGAAAATTGCATCTCTTCCTGTGTTTACATGAGTATTAAGATAGATTTCCGTTTAGATTGTGACGAGAATAAGGTAATGTTTTCTTATATAATTACGATTCGGATGTCGATTACGGATCTTGTTTCCAATAACGTTCATTTTTGTCCCTGAAATATTACTAAGCTGTTTGTTTAGTAATTGTCCTGTCAATGGCCATCATGCTGAACTAACATATACCTACCCCAAATAATTGGAGTGAAGCAATGACCGAAACAATATGAAATTATGTAAAAAAAATAGATTTATATTCAGTCAGCAGTGTGGTGTAATAACATTAAAATGATTCTCAGACAAAAATCAAATATTATGAAACATTTGACTGGTTTTGCCAAAATACAAAGAGCGTTTGGTCTTTTTCCAACCAAAATGTCAGAGAATGGTCTTCATTATTCTCATTTGTCATTTTACACTTTACACTCACTGATGAGTTATATAGCTATTTTGATATTTCTATATGCTGAAATATTAAAAAGTCCCGACATTTTTACAAAGGTTTGTATACAATTGTAATAATAAATGGAATGCTTTATAGTTAGTCTAGCGCCTACTACCAGAGCGCTCTTTCGTCACTCTGGTGGACCTGAGACCGACTCTACTGTGAGAGTCCTAAATTTTTATTTACCTAGGGTAGGGGTCTTTAACGAGTACCTGCCATCGTACAGGCTCGGGACCATCACTTAACGTCCCATCCGTAGGACGGCGTGCTTAAGTTAATTTTATATCCCAGATAAAATAAACTAAGGGCCTCTGTCGGGTTTCGAACCCACGTTCTTGAGATCAGAAGGCAAGCACCCATTCCACTGAGCTACCGGCCCCCGCTATTTGTAGAACATATTTGTTGGTCCTCAACTTCTGTTTTTTTGCTTTTTTAAGCAAATTTAATTTTAGTATTATTAGTGAAAATAAAAAATATATTCTGGTTGGTCCTAACTAATATATGAGAAGAAATATAGAATATCGGTGGTCTTTTTGGGCAGATTTGTTATATTTTTTCGAAAAACACATTAATACAGCAATGTCCGTAGATAGGCTTCACACAGATAGGATGATAGGTTACCATAAGTAGGATTACCAATTTTCGGGTAGAACCGATACCGGTTCTTTTCGACTGCAGAACCGGGTATTTGAAATTTCGGTTCCACACTCAGACCCGGGTCTAAAGTTCCAAACCCGAACCCGGGTCGACGATTCCAGATTTCTACAAGTCTTTCGATAAGCAGAAGAGTGTGCACGTTTTTCTAGCGCTAACACATCAGTTATTGCTCTCCTTCTGTTTTTCCACTTTTGAGGGTCCTTTGCTCTGAATTTGAGGCTACATCCCTACTCACACATAAGTTTCTGCGCTCTCTCTAAACCTACAATCTTTTCATCTGGTGAACACTTAATATATTTTTGGTTACTTCACTTCGATTACCAAACTTGAGGCTAGCCCCGACTCAAAAATAAGTTTCAGCTCTCCCTGTAAATCATCGATCTTTTTATTTGTTGTACTCTGTTATTGCTCTTTTAAAGGTCCTTCGATATCTGAATTTGGGGCTACAACCCGACCCACGAGTGAGTTCTTGCTCTCTCCCTCTCAATTTCTTCTCTTTATTTGGTGAACTCTTATCTCACATAAGGGTTCCTGACCCGGATCCAGGTCGAGTACCATACTACGACCCGTGGATCCGATTCCGGGTTTAGAACTGTAGGCCCGGGTCTTGTGTCTGGGACCAGGTTTAGTGGTAGAGCTGAAAGAGAGATCAAAGGACCCTCCAAAAGGCCAAAATAGGAACAGGTCCATCAAATAAAGATAAAGGAAGTATCTGTTTCTGTATAAGAAAGTAAAAAAATATATAATTTGCTGACATCCCTTAACACTATGATGTAGCGTGGAGCCTGACTTACACCCGTCCATTATATTTCAGATGAAGGCAGTGTGGTATCTGTCCGAGGTGTACCTCAAGTGTCTCTGTTACACCCTCACATTTGGCAACACTGTACAACTGGTCTCTGCGATACATTCAGCTGATGTCACCATACTATCAACCCCTATACACCCTCATCCCTTACTCTGGATTATTCTCACCCTTGCTCCGTTTGTATTCTATTTCAGATGAAGGCAGTGTGGTATCTGTCCGAGGTGTACCTCAAGTGTCTCTGTTACACCCTCACATTTGGCAACACTGCCCAACTGGTCTCTGCGATACAGTCAGCTGATGTCACCATACTATCAACCCCCTATACACCCTCATCCCTTACTCTGGATTATTCTCACCCTTGCTCCGTTTGTCTTCTATTTCAGATGAAGGCAGTGTGGTATCTGTCCGAGGTGTACCTCAAGTGTCTCTGTTACACCCTCACATTTGGCAACACTGCCCAACTGGTCTCTGCGATACAGTCAGCTGATGTCACCATACTATCAACCCCCTATACACCCTCATCCCTTACTCTGGATTGTTCTCACCCTTGCCCCGTGTGTCTTCTATTTCAGATGAAGGCAGTGTGGTATCTGTCCGAGGTGTACCTCAAGCGTCTCTGTTACACCCTCACATTTGGCAACACTGCCCAACTGGTCTCTGAGATACAGTCAGCTGATGTCACCATACTATCAACCCCTATACACCCTCATCCCTTACTCTGGATTATTCTCACCCTTGCTCCGTTTGTCTTCTATTTCAGATGAAGGCAGTGTGGTATCTGTCCGAGGTGTACCTCAAGTGTCTCTGTTACACCCTCACATTTGGCAACACTGCCCAACTGGTCTCTGCGATACAGTCAGCTGATGTCACCATACTATCAACCCCTATACACCCTCATCCCTTACTCTGGATTGTTCTCACCCTTGCTCCGTTTGTCTTCTATTTCACACTTGGCACTTATTTGTCACCAATGCCTCAAAGTTTCAAACGTTACTTGAGAATTTTTTGCGTCTCTTGTCTCTATCAAAGAGACCTTCAAATGACAGTCTTGTATACATTTTTTGTCTGTCAGTTGAGGGCTCGTTTCCGAATTGGTAAGTTTATTTATAGTTATCATGAGTTTTTGGAAACACACAGAGCGGAATTTACCCCCAGGGCGCCGGTAGCTCAGTGGTATGCGTGCTTGCTTCCTGAATACAAGATCGCGGGTTCGAGACCCAGCAGAAGCCCTTAGTTTATTTCATCTGGGAAGTAATCCGTTCTTCGGATGAGACGTTAAGCGATGGTCCCGAGTCTGTACGATGTCAGGTACTCGTTAATGACTACTAACTTAGGTGAATAAAAATGTAGTGTAAGCAAAATTTATGACTCCCCTAAATAAAGAGAAACTAAAATGGTACTAATAATGACAACAATAATTATAATCTAAAAAAATAATATAATATAATAAAATAAATGGAAAGGGGAAAGAAAAAATAATAGTAACACTTACAGAAAATAAATGAAAATGAAATTCTAAAATGGAGGTAATATTTATATAATTAATAATTGGAAGATGAATATTGTAAGTAATAAAAACAAAGATACTAAGTTAATTAAACTAAGACAAGAAATATAAAAAGATTTATATAGAAAACTATATCATGACTAGAGACATTATACAGTCAAATTAACCCTCCGAGTACTAGGTGGAACATCTGTACATATAGTACTAGGTGGGGTCCGTGCAGACCCCAACACGGTATTCATAATCTAACTGCTGTGGGAGGGACGAAATAACCTGAAACATTGTGAAAAGATAATTTATATATTCGACAATTGTTATAACACTTTATTCTGATACAATTACATTGTGTGGTGGTACATTTACATTTAACTTCTAAGGAACATGAAATATTGAGAATAACATATGAACATTTTCACTTTTACTTAGGCATAATTTGCCTAAGTTTTTCCATAGAATGATAACTAATGTTACAAATAAAACTGCACCACGTTGCATCACAAAAAAATATACGTTTATAATATATAGGTATTCTGTAAATGACCATTCTCACTCCTCCGACCCTGAATTATCGCTCTCTTCAAAACATTGTAAACATGAACGAATAATTTTTTCATGGTCTTTGCATATCGGGTTGTGGCACTTGAAACACGAGTAATTGGTTTTTCTGTCCTTTTCTAATTTCTTCCAAAGTGGTGAATCGTGGGGATCTAGCTTTCTGCACATAAATTGTGAACAAGTTTGTTGAGGAAACATGCAATTGAATAATTGTGTTTAAATATCTTCTGTTTGGTCAGCTATAAATTATTAATAATGACCCATGTTCTCAATTTTTTCTATGTACCAGTGTAATTATTACGACTCATTCCCGAGCTTTTAACTACAAGTTCATATCGCCTACTACCAGAGCGCTCTTTCGTCACTCTGGTGGACATGAAACCGACTCCCGACTGTGAGAGTCCTCACTTTTCCCTACCCTAAATTTTTATTCACCTAGGGCAGGGGTCTTTCACGAGTACCTGACATCGGAACCATCGCTTAACCTCCCTTAAGTTTATTTTACCTCGCAGATAAAATAAATTAAGGGCCTCGGTCGGGTTACGAACCCACGTTTTTGAGCTCAGAAGTCAAGCACGCATACCACTGAGCTACCGGCTCCCTCTAAATACTAGATATAATCTTATCTTAAAAATAATTATACATAGTGTAGAGAGAAAATAAATGCCTAATTCAAGAAATGTACATAACTAATAATTTGTAGGTATGCTCTTCATGTGCATTTGGGTGTGAATGCAATTTGCTGTGGAAACGTCTGTAAAGGTCCTGAATTGTGTCGTGTACTGTGTTTATCATGAGGTCATTGTGAAATGTTCTGTTACTTAAGTATGGTGGGCATTGTGTAATGAGTCTGAGTGTCTTTGACTGGAAAACCTGGATACGTTTCAGGTTAGATATTTTAGCCGAACCGTAGATTTGTGAGCCATACATCCAGAGTGGTTTTGGTAGAAATGTGTAGCAGTTTCGCTTTTTTGTTAAGGGTAATTTTGAATGTCTGTGCAGAAGAGAATAAAGCATTTTAAATAGTTTGTTTAGTGTGTTGCCTATGAGACTTGTATGAGGGTTCCATGTCAGTCGTCTGTCCAGAGTATGTTCCAAATATCTTACGGTGTTAGTCTGAGGGAGGGGCTTGTAGATAAAAACGGCGGGACATGCATCTCGTCTTAATGTAAATGTTATATGTTGTGATTTGTTCGTGTTGAGTTTAATTTTCCAAATGTTGCACCAGTTCTCAATCTGAGTAACATGGTGTTGTAATGTGAACGAGGGGAGCCATGGTGGCCGTGCGGGCTAGAGCGTAGGGCTTTGGTCGCATGGTCTCACCATGGTTTGCGGGTTCGAATCCCGTCCGGGAGTGAATTTTATTTCATAGATAGAACTCCCTCCTGGGGCCATGGATGTCTTAAGTAACTAGTAAATTACACAGTGACATGGCTAATATGCATCGTACATAAGGCCAAAAAAAAAAAAAAATGTGAACGAGGCATGTATGGAAGATTCAGCAGCAGCTAAGATGGCAGTGTCATCGGCGTATGTAGCTGTCAAAGTATGTGGTGACGTGGGCATGTCTGAGTTGTAAAGTGTGTATAACAAAAGAGATAAAATAGACCCTTGAGACACGCCTGCCAAGATGGGCTGCAACGAAGAGACAGCAGAGCCCTGTCGGATGATGATCTTCATGTTTAAAAAAAAAAGTCTTCTGTTTAGTTTTGACTTGATGTTTCAATGTAGAGGTCGATCCAATAGATATGGTCTATAAAAAGAAGATTCTGATTGACAGAAGGAATAGTTAACATAAAGAACACATGTGTTATAGATACTGATGATGGGAGTGCTTCCCAAAACATCTTTATTTTCTAATTTATAAAATAGCAAAGAAATAAATTAAGAGAAATAATGGTGCGATGAATCTTGTGTAAAGTGTATGGCTGTTTTCTGTGTGATCCAGTACGTCAGATGGTGAAGACCCCCGAAGATGGGAGACTAGCCTTCAATGCACTCTCCACGTGTGTTCGTGTCCTCAGGGAGGCATTTGGCGTTAAAATTCTCACATTTGTTCTCTTCATTGGCTGCGACACCCTTATCAACATCTACATATCAGTCTACCAGGAGGTATCTTTTATATTTTATTTATTTACCTATAGTCAATGCCAAATTTATAAATATTGACCAATGTGTCTTTTCTTTTGAATCAGCAGTCTTCAAGTTTTTTTTGTTAGTTACAAGATATCTGTCGCATTTGGTTTCAGGTTTGCACCAAATTTTGCATGAATATTAACTAGTTGACTGGAAAGAATTCTATTGTTTTTGGTTAGAATCCAATAAATAAAAATCAAACAAAAAAATAAAGCAAACAACCTTATGTCTCAATTCTACTGTCAATAAGTGTTATATTTACACATTTTTTTAATGTTTCATGAAAACATTTTCTTAAAACTAATAAAAAATAAATTTGTTTTTTAAGAAACTTATTTTTGTAATGGAATTCACTGCAAATAACATGGTTTTTGGTATTGAATATTAGCGCAAATAGTTTACTGGTTTTGGAGGGGAGAGATTAAGTTAACAGATTATTTCGTTCTGGAGAAGTACATGGTTAGTATTCATCGTCAAAATTTTTTTAAAATTTCATGTGAAACATTGCATCACGATTCAGCTGGGGAGGCGAGCGTTTCAATGTGGTAGGGGTGCAGCGTTGCCAAGATTCCCATCCCCCTCCCTGTCTTGAATTGTAACGGTCCCGTCACCCATATTAAGTTATCCTATGCCCGCCACTACCTAAGTAACAACCAGGGAGAGGCGAGAGGAGTGGCAACACAGCAGTCCTCCAACTACCCCTATCCCCACTCCTAGACCTCTAACTGCCATCATTCAGTGGCTCTGCACTGATATATTTATATGTAAAGATGTAAACTCTCCTGCTCCCTAGTGACGGCGCTAACAACCCCCAATGATTGCTGCGCTTTAGTGACAGCTGTAAGAAGAGGTTATAGTTTGTTTAAAAGTATATTGAATAATGTTGTATTAATTTGTTTTGTTTCTTGACTTGTAATTTAATTATTCTTTGAATAATAAAATCTTTTAAACATTTTCACTTTGCTTTGTTGCAGGAATCCCTCAGTTTCCAGGCGCTCATGTTCTCCAGCATTGACTACCTCACGCTCTACGTAATTGCCAAACTGTCTGAAGTCTTCGTTGAAGAGGTGGGTCTCATGAACCAGTGTTCCGGATCACGATTGAATTCCTTTTTAAATATTATTATTTCCTCTACTTTTTAAGTATACTCTTTACATTTTTGTCCATTAAGACTACAATCTCGTACACTCGAAAAACATATAATCCTGATCCAGTTTGTGATACTTAAAGATAATCCTAACAATAAATGTTATTCTTGAGTTGCAGCACTTTTTCTCCCATTTCATTTAACACTATTTTTCTCTATACAGAGACGTAGACTTCATGTTAAACCCCCATCCGTAATATAACCGCAATTAAAACATAATTTCTATAATATTTGTTTTGATGCAATTACAGTTTTAATTAGCAATAATAATTTGTTATATTTATTCTAACCAATCATCTTGGGTGAATGTTTGACACTTGGTCTTTTGGCATGGAGGAGGGTCTTAGATAGCAATAGATCTGACAGAGACACTGCGGGTTGTATAGGAGCAACAAGATATTGGCCAAATTGATCTTGTAGTTTCATAGCCAATTAAAATGGAGAAACTGAATGTTGCCGCAAGAATAGGAAGGCTAGAGAGTTTGGTGAGTCACTGTTTGGGAGTGTAGGGCGTGGCTTTAATTTGGCCTTTCTTCTCTATTTCAACTTTTTTTACTTACCCAGCTATACGAATTGAAATTCCGTTTAAAACACAGCATCGAATTTTTGACCGATTTCATAACGCCCCTATACATCGTAAGTAAAATGTTAGCATAAAAGAATAAATAAATTATAGATACTGATGATGGGAACACTTCCTGAAACGTCTGTAATTGCTAGGTTTTGAAAACCAAAAAATAAATATAGAGCTGTAATAAATATACATAACTTGAGAATTATCTTACACAACAAAAAGTAACTATTATTGTTGTATATTTTTGTTAATTTAGGGTGAAGCTATAAAAAAGGATCTGCTGCAACTAACAACTTCACAGAAAGATACCAAATATTGTCAACAGGTAGGTATTATACATCGTTAATATCAGCTGATCGACATAAATAGTAACATTTCGGCCGTAAAAACGTGAAGAGGTTCATTTTATTCTCAGTTGTCGGAAATCGAAATTGAAATAAATGTTGTTGTTCTCATTATTTATTTGATAAAATGTTTGAAAAAAAAAAATAAATAAATACAATTTCTCTTATTTATTATCTGTTGTTCGTACGAAAAAACATTACCTTACCGAAATTGAAGAGTTCTTTAAATTTTTCACATGATACAATAGAATATCAAATGTGAAGCCTCGAAAAAAAATCTGGAGGAAGTTAGAGTATGAGAAACAGTTAGTTGTCAAACTTCCCACACGACTGTCGGGTTAGTTCCGGTTGCATCACTCTTAGTGTTCCCGCCCACTAGGCAGCCAGGCCGCCGCAGCCAAAATGTTGAGCAGCCAGTTGTCAGCAGCCATGGGAGGGATATATATTTCAAGACACGCTATACGTCCCTCCAGAGTTGGAAATTCCACCAGGTCCTCCAACCAGGGGAAACCGATCATCAACGGCATATAGGGGTTTATTTGCGGATTATTTTAATAATGAAAATCCGCTAGAATGGCAAAACAGAGTTGCATTAGGATAGTAATTATTATATACTTATATATATTACATTACATAACTACTATTGTATTATATTATACTTAAATTTAAAAAAAAAACTTACCAAATTCATTCTTTTCTTTTTCCTCCAAATTCTCTTCACACATAATATTGGTGATTTCCTCCCATCTTCTTCTCTTCACATCACCATCACTGTACTCATCACAAGTGATATCCCAGATTGCATTTCGACTTTCAACTTCCCGTATAAATTTCTCTGTATCAAAAGACATTTTTGTTTGAAATAGATGTGGTTGCTGCAACAAGTGAGCGGGTACTGAGGCAGCCTCATAGTTCACAATGTTATGTTGGCTGCGGGCAGCCACATGGCTGCCTGTGCAGGTGTGCAGGATCTAGTGGCCGCCGGAGCCAGTACTTCTTGGCTGCCTAGTGCGTGGGTTCTTATAAGCTATCACATGTCGGATTGGCTGGGGCAGCCTTACCTTATAGTGGGCGGGGAGCCTTACCTGTTCGTTATAGGCTTATAATTGACACTGATTTAAGGCAATTTATCTTTTAAATGAGACTCATTACAATAAGTGTCTCTCTCTTATAAGAATTTCTCGCTTGTTAAACATAAGCAAAATTTAAATTTTTTTTTTTTTTTAATACGGTTTTTAGTTTATAAATAATGTTTTATAGATGTTTAAGGTGAAATCCAGAGGCGGATTTTAGTTATATTGCGCCCTAAATCCCTTCTAAAGAAAAATTTTGTTTTATAGTTATATATGTATCATTATCGTTAATATATTATTTTAAAAATACTACAAAGAAACATAGTGGCATTTTCCCGTTGGTTGGCATATTTGTAATATATACAAAACTAATTAATTAAAATGACACCCCACTCGCCTTTACGGTAGAAATGGTACTGTTTTCATGAAAATCGGGGTGTAGAAGTTATGAATTATAATATGAAAATTGTAAATAGTTTTGTTTATATTTGACGAAGTTAGAATCAAAATGGTCCAAGTGACATTTTAGAAAATTTTTTGTCAAGTGCATTATCGGGTACAGAAATGATAGTTCTGTTCAGGGAAAAAGTTGTACAAGTGAAATCCTAGCCAGTGCTGAGATCTAGTGGCAAATCACTTATAAGTATAATGGTATAAATACCATTTTGGTAACATGAACATGTAACTTAAACATATCAATAGTGACCTTGAAATTAAGATTTGTATTCAATTTTATGGTTTGCTAACAGCAACTTTCACCATAAAAGCAGAAGAAAATATATTTCCGGTTTCGATAAATTATAGATAGATTTTTTAAATCAGTTAAGAACTTAATGCAAAGTTTCTTCAAAGTTTTAAAAATATCACTTAGACCATTTTGATTCTAACCCCGTCATTTAACCTGATTTTCCAGATCCTGTTATTTCTGGAAGGAATCAGCTGTTCAGACCTCGAAATTACCGCCTGGGGTGTTTTTACTATTAATTTTGTTTTGTTTGGATCTGTAAGTATTTTTTTTTTTTAATTATATTTAATTTTTTTTTACTTTTTTACACCTGTATTATAAAGAAGTATTGTTATCGTGCAAAAATCCGTTTTGATAATTTTCGCGATGTTTGTCTGTGTGTATGTAATGTGAACTTTGTGAGCGATCTAAGCCCAGAAAGGATTGTAGCAATAGAATTGAAATTTGTTATGAAAATGTCACATGTGCTCACTTAGATCTCATTAGATTTTGGTCGAACTCTGACGAAAATGAAGAACACTTTACTCTGCGCCGTATGTACATTTTAGAAGATAACCGCGTATATTTATGAGCTCTCGTCAAATAGAAGTTGTAGATAATACTAAGAAGCTCATTTTATGTGAACGAGTAATCTTGAGCAAGGAAGGCAGGCAACAAGGTTAACTCTGACCTACCGGAAGTCCAGGATTTATCGATACAAGTAAAGTATCGATACTTTTGGCCTATACCAAATAGGTATCGAATAGATATTACTTATATCGATTCAAAATACTCGTTTCAAATTTCAACAATTAAAAAAAAAATTATAAAAATTTTTCAATTCATCAAAATCGTTCACCATTTAATTTCTTACAATTTTCTTTTATTTGTTGTTGCAATAAAATACTGAACTCAAATTACGGACAAATGATATATATCGAAGGTGATAACCTCACGTGTGATGTGATCACGCAGTCTGCGTGATGCGTACTTATTTCTCACCTTATTTACATTAAATGGCTTATCGTTTATGAAGATATAAGTTTGTTTGATTTTGAACAGAACCTTGAACGAGATTACGATTTCAGCATTATATTTTATTTTCACTTTTCATTTTGTCAATTTATTTTTATTTAACAAATTATAATGCTTCATCCTACGGCGAAAGTGTGGATTTATTAAACTAAGAACGATTCGATCTCAGCGACTTGCAAAAACTGTTTTAAAAAAGTGAAATATAGTGGAATACGAATAGTCTCCAGTCGTTTTATATCCTTAGTAAAAATAAATTGTATGTTTAGACTTTTCATTATTTTCACATATTTTTAATAATATAATTTTATCTTATTCGATTTGATTTATTTGTTTCTTATGCCCACTACAATATATGATATATACCTTTCAAATTTTATTGTGTTTTGTATTATTATTATGTAGGTATATACATATATTATACAAGGTTTAAAATTAATTATAACGAAGGTCTCGATTGAATGGAAACGATTTTTATTAATATGTATCTATATAGATTTATACATTTTTTTAAACTAATTAAAACGAACTACTAGGTATACTCGATACTAATATATATCGATACTTGAGTAGTAACTATCTAAAATTTTATTCGATACTACTCGTGAGTAAAAGTATTGATACTTTGTGATATCGATTGAACCCAAGGGAAGTCTCCAACTTTATGTCTAGCGGCAACACAGAACCCTTCTGTTTCTAAACCCTCCATAATGACCTTCATGCCTTCATGATCATCTCATCAAGTCAAACTATCCTCCCATAAAACTGCTTTTGCCCAAATTTTTTTACCCATTATAAATATGCCAAATAATAAAGAATTTAAGTAAAAAAAAAAAAAAGCGGTAGCACAAAATTATGAATATATCTGTTTACAGTTTCACTAATATCGATATCGAGACAATAATACGGCTCCGTGGACGGTCTTTGACCTTTACAACTCCCATAAACTGTATTCAAACACCTCACTCAAACTAGTTTTGTATTTTTTCAGTTCACCAACACAGTTCTCACATTCTTCATAGCGATGACTTCATTTTCAAAAGACATAGCTGCCATGGTAAAAGATATGGAATCGAAAAATTGAACAACTTTATTAGATCATATAGACAATTTGTTATTATTTTTAATTATTATTCTTATAGAAAATAAGAAGTTGTGAAAAAAGTAATCAGCCTACTTTCCAACGTTACTAAAGTAGTTTATACGATAAGTATAAAAACGTGTTAAAAAAAACATATTTTATTCACAGAAGGAAATTATGTTGACATTATTTACAATATTTTACAAATATTTCTTTTTGTTAAAAATGTTCGTCATAACAAATCGACCACTTGGACACAAACTGTTGATTGTCTTTTTTCGGTTTTGGATCATCTGTTATTTTAGTAGCCAATTATCAGCTGGCAGGTTGGCAATGTTGTTTGGATATATTTGTATGTTTGTCCACTTAGCGACACCGTCGTTGTTCGGGTACAATCGCTACTGTAGTATATCGCTGCCTTGCAGGTAAAAGAGCGAATAGACCATTTTTCAGAAATTTTACTTTTTGATTCGGCATTCATCTAGTTTTACTGAGTGCATTAGTGCAAAAAATAAATGACATCGTATTAATTTTATATACAATAAACCTTTCAATGAAACTGAGAAAAAGCATAATATTGCCGAAAAGTTTGACTAATGTAACTAAATCGGTTCCTGTAAAATTTGCCAAATGGTCTATTCGCCCTTTTACCTGCGAGGTAGCGATATACCAGGCATACTCAACCTGTGCTCTTGAGTACAAGTGTGCGCAATTATTATAAAAATACATATATTATTGTTTTTATTATTATTGTTTACTGGGAATGTTGATTTAATAATAAAGAGCTCTTATCTGAAACTGTTTTATTGTCTGAAAAGTATTTTCCTATACTCCTTTAGTCTGTTATTGTTGTTTATTTAATAATTAGATTGTTATTGTGACTCATGCCCGGTTATTAATTCATTTCGCCTACTACCAGAGCGCTCTTTCCTCGCTCTGGTGGACATGAGCCCGACTCTACTATGAGACTACCAAATGTTGCCTTTCCTGGTTTATTCATCTAGAGTAGAGTTATTTACCGAGTATTTGGCATCGCACAGGCTCGTTTAAAGTACCATCCGAAGGACGGCGTGCTCAAGTTTCCATCTCCCAGATAAAAAAAAAAAATAAGCGACTCAACAGGGTTTCGAACCCGCGATTTATTTATTAATGGAGTTTAGTTGGTGGTCAGCCTCTCAACGAAACTTATATTGTAAAATACTTCATTTAATTCCAGTATTTGTCTGGGCCCACAGCTATTTGATTCTAGAGGCATCTTGCAAACAATTTACTTTGCCGGACCATTCAATAAAAGTCATCGTTACTTCCTTAAACTTAAATTACTTCCTTATCTTAAATTATTTTTAATCAATTAATTTTTCACTCTTTCCCTAAATTTTTCTTCTCCTTATTCCGATTCGATCAAAGAAAAATTAAGTGTCTTACTTACTTACCTGAACCCAGATATAAAATTTCTTATCGAAAGGAAGATTTTGGATTAAGCACTCAACTAAACTTCCACTCCTCTTTGGCCAATTTTGCTGAAAATCAGTTAAGTCTTACAGATGAACTTCTAGATCTAGATACAGGAATTTAGTGTCGATAGATTAATTTCATCCACGGACAGAGACAGGCCTTAATATTGATTAAATTTGTGTCTGAGCTGGAAAAGAAGAAATTGTTTTCATTTTGTGAAAACTCAACAATGATTTTTTGCCCGATTACAGAAACCCGGCCGAAGTCCTTAGTTTATGTTATCTGGGAGGAAAAAAACTTGAGCACGCCGTCCTTTGGATGGGAGTTTAAGCGATGGTTCCGAGTCCGTACGATGTCAGGTACTCTTACCCCTAGTAAATACTAATTTAGGGTAAGCAAAATTTAGGTCTCCCATATTAGAGTTGGACTCCACCAGAGAGATGAAAGAGCGCTCTGGTAGTAGGCGTATGACCTTGTAGTTAAAGCCCAGGTTTCAGATTTGATGAGGCAACTCAGATTTTTCATTTTATGTGTAGATAGATTTCTATGGGCTGTGCTTCCCTATTAAACGCAAGATCACTGGTTCGAAACCCGGCCGAACCCCTTAGAAAGAAGGTGACCAATCCTTGAGGACACCGTCCTTCAGATGGGAGTTTAAGCGATGGTTCCGAGCTTGTACGATATGAGATACTCGTTAAAGACCTCTCTAGGTGAATAACAATTTAGGATTCGCAAAATTTATGACTCCTACAGTAGAGTCGGGCTCATGTCCACCAGAGTGATGAAAGAGCGCTCTGGTAGTAGGCGATATGACCTCGTAGTAAAAGCCTGGATGAGTAACAATAACTTACAACTAATTTCGCCCATTCGGCCATCTTCAGAGTGTATAATTTTTAATCTATACAATAAAACATTCGAAAAATGTGTTACATAATTTATGGACGGCCCCTGGCTGATTGGATTGATTTCATTGCGACAGTACGTCATGACTGTTGATTGGGAAGGACAAACATTTCCGTACAAAGGCCCATCATCTTTTGACCCAATTAGTCATATTGTTGGTTATTATGACTCATGCCCGGGCTTTACTACAAGGTCATATCGCCTAGTATGCCCATCATTACGTCACTCTGGTGACAATAAGTCCGACTCTACATAGGAGTGCCTACCCTAAATTTTTATTTACCTAGGCTATCGGATCTTTAACGAGTACCCGACATCGTACAGGACTCGGGACCACATCTTAACGTCCCACCCGAAGGACGGTGTACATAAGTTGTTTTTTTACTTCCCAGATAAAATAAACTAAGAGGCTCGACCGGTTTTCGAACCCGTGATCTTGAGTTCAGTAAGCAAGCACGCATACCGGTGCCTTCATCATATTATATCTTTGTTGAGGTCTGTCTAATGTTACCCTTGTTATTCCAAATCTCTTTTTGACGTATAACACCATTACTTATTTTGATCTCAAAACATTTATTTACGATAATAATAATAATATTCTTTTCAACAGACATTTTTTAGTTTTTACAACGGTTCGAGAGGAATCATCATCATCAATCATCATCAGTTACTCAAATCACTAAGGGGTTATCAAAGATGTCAACATGTAAAATATGTCTCTGTAAAAATAATATAATGAACAACATAAACTATTTTTTACATAAACATTTTCAAATCAATTATTTATATTTTTTTTTATTGTACACTTAAAAGAAAGTAATAATACGTATTCACAGAAAACTTCCGCAATCTATTAACTTTTCGCTCCTTCTTCAAAACCAGTCGACCGTTTGCGCGAATATTCATTCATCAGTTGATTTGCATAGGGGCTTCTATATCCTCAAACTAAATTTTGAGTCGATAAATTCATTTTATCGTGAGTTATCGTGTTACAGAGATGGGACCTACACTTGAAAATCTATGGCATAACTGCATCGATCAGCAAATGCAAAAAGATGGGAGTCCTTTTATTAAATACAGTTCTATTACAGAGTGAGCTCACCGGTTGTTATGTTATGATTATGACTCATGCCCGGGCTTTAACTATGAGGTCATATCGCCTACTACCAGAGCGCTCTTTCGTCACTTTGGTGGACATGAGTCCGAATCTACTGTGGGAGTCCTAAATTTTTATTTACCTAGGGTAGGGGTCTTTAACGAGTGCCTGACATCATACAGGCTCGGGACCATCGCTTAACGTCCCATCCAGAAGGACGGCGTGCCTAAGTCTATTTTACCTCCCAGATAAAATAAACTAAGGGCCTCGGCCGGGTTTCGAACCCACGACCTTGAGCTCAGAAGGCAAGCACGCTGACCACTGAGCTACCGGCGCCCTCAACTCACCGGTTAAACGACGACGAATGAGACATTTGAATAATAGCACGTGAAATGAGAGCTCTACCAATTTTAAGGCACTTTCTAATACAATAGTTAGTTATTATGACTCATGCCCGGGCTTTAACTACGAGGTCATATCGCCTACTACCAGAGCGCTCTTTTGTCACTCTGGTGGACATTAGCCCGACTCTACTGTGGGAGTCCTAAATGTTGCCTTACCTAAATTTTTATTCATCTAGGGGAGGGATCTTTAACGAGTACCTGACATCGTACAGGCTCGGGACCCTCGCTTAACGTCCTATCCGAAGGACGGCGTGCTCAAGTTTATTTTTCTTCACATATAAAATAAACTAAGAGCCTCGCCCGGGTTTCGAAACCGCGATCTTGAGCTAGTAGGCATAGTATGTTATGTGATTATTTTTCTACTGAGAAACAATAGAAAAACCTTTTGTTTACATTTGGTGTGTTGTTGACACAGCTGTTAATAAATGCCGCAATTATTGCTTCCTTCTTTAGCGGAAGTTCCCTCTTCTTTTCCCCTCTCAAACATTCCTTCAGCTGCTTTGAATCTTTCAAACCTTTCTTTTTTTTTCTTTTGAGTTTAGTGCTTTATTAAATTTTACGTCGAAATGTCGCACTCAAAAATTTTGCTTGAGTTCTATAAAAATAAGGAAGACGAAATGGGATTCGCCATGGTGAACGAAATAATTATTCAACCAAAACATGTCAAAATATAAAAAAAAAAAAATACGAAAATTAACGATTTAAAAAAAATAATAAGTAATTATTAATTAGATAATAATAATACATACTTTAAGTACATAGGTATTAAAGTAAAGCCGCGTTTACACTATGTAGCAAAGCCCCGAACTATGTAGCCCCGAGCTATGTAGCCCCGAGCTATGTAGCAAAGCCCCGAACTATGTAGCCCCGAGCTATGTAGCAAAGCCCCGAACTATGTAGCCCCGAGCTATGTAGCCCCGAGCTATGTAGCCCCGAACTATGTAGCCCCGAGCTATGTAGCAAAGCCCCGAACTATGTAGCCCCGAGCTATGTAGCCCCGAGCTATGTAGCAAAGCCCCGAACTATGTAGCCCCGAGCTATGTAGCAAAGCCCCGAACTATGTAGCCCCGAGCTATGTAGCCGTGCTACAAGTTTTTGAAAACGCCACCCGAAAAGAGCTATATAGCCGGGCTGGTAGCGCGTTTTTTGTTGTAGCACAGCTATATAGCTGTAGCCCGAAACAACTACATGTTTCTTGGTTGCCATCTCGAAGTAAACTGGTTGATTTCATCAAGTACAGCTCATACAACTGCTACAGCGACACCACGAAACGTTTTTAGACATAACTATATAGACTTGAAAAAATAAAAAAAACTTGTTTATTTAAGATATTGTCTAATTTCACTAACTATATATACATGGGAGTACTTTCGGTATTTCTACCATCCTCAGCCAAAAGCATAAGAGATAAGACGTAAGTTAATATTACAGAATGTCAGCCTCTCGAGGAACCCCTTACCCTCCCTCCTGGTGTTCCCCATGACGTCAGACATTCCTAACTAAGCTAAACTGTCAAGCTGTGAGATATTTTATGACAAGGCGGTCCCCATATTTCAAATGTGTGACCCCTTCCAAGATCTAGGTAATATTGTAGACTATAATGCATTAACAATGAAAAGGCGAATAATATAACATTAACAAATCAAAAATAATTGGTTCCAGTTACTCCCATGTATATACAGTTAGTGAAATTAGACAATATCTTAAATAAACAAGTTTTTTCTATTTTTTCAAGTCCATTTGAATTATTTTACAATATCTCTGCAATAATGTCAGTTTTCAGAACTATATAGCTCAGTTACATAGCTGCTACGTAGTGTAAACCCGACTTAAGTATTTTTTTTTTACTTTTTTCCATAGTGTACCTACGTATTATATACTTACATAATAAAAGAATGTATGAAAATAATGTTTTGTTTATTTTTCTACCCCTCCTCAACTAACACCTCTCTATTATGAACAAAAATACATCCTCCTTTCGTGTCCGTTGTAAAGAGGTATCACTGTAGGTTAGATTAGGTTTTATGACTCATGCCCGAGCTTTAACTATGAAGTCATATCGCCGCCTACTACCAGAGCTCTCTTTCGTCACTCTGGTGGACATGAGCCCGACTCAATTGTGGGAGTCCTAAATTTTGCCTACCCTAAATTTTTATTCACCTTGGGCAGTCTTAGGTTAGGTTTTTATGACTCATGCCCGGGCTTTAACTACGAGGTCATATCGCCTACTACCAGAGCGCTCTTTCGTCACTCTGGTGGACATGAGCCCGACTCTACTGTGGGAGTCCTAAATTTTGCCTACCCTAAATTTTTATTCATCTAGGGTAGGGGTCTTTAACGAGTACCTGACATCGTACAGGCTCGGGACCATCGCTTAACGTCCCATCCGAAGGACGGCGTGCTTAAGTTTATTTTACCTCCCAGATAAAATAAACTAAGGGCCTCGGTCGGGCTTATTAATGGGCAGTCTTATTAATGTTGTTTGCAACTGTTGCCATGACGCAACAAACAGCTATCAAGAAGACTTTTACACTTTATATAATTTTAAAAAAAGTAAACATATGATTTGAGTGAATTTTCGTGTTAGTTGTATTGTTAACAACAGCAGAAAAATGAAGGATATTGATGAAACTTTTGTAATTAATAAATTTGAGGTAAATGAAAGAGTGTGGGGAGACGGTGGTAGGGGGTCCCCACCAGTCGGTCTAAAGACAGAGCTCTGAAGGCAGTGGTCCTAGCTCCTTCGGCAAGGTAAGTCTTCATTTGTACCACAATGTACCTGTACAGTAGACACTCTTGTCCGACCTCTGCCTTCAATTAATATATGTTTTCTTTAGGAGTATTGTAACTTCGGACCGGTAGGTCTCCAAGTCTTATTTTCAGGTGCAAAAAAAAAAAATTGAAAAATCGTACCTCTTTTTATTTTAATGGACTTTGGACATTTTGGAAGAAGAAAAAGTTAAATTTAAAATATACTGTTTATATAGAGAATGGCCGTATAACAATTCGGAACGAGACGTTTTTTAGACGTTTGTTAATGAGGAATTCCGCGCCAAAGTGAACACTTTGATAACCCGACCCCCACAGATCGGGCTGAAAATTTGCACACGTGTTCTTGACGACAAGATATGATAATCCTCCAAGTTCTAGCCCCTAATATGCTATAGAACGCCCAGGGCGATTTTTTTTAAATTTTAAAATCAATATCGAAATTTTAATGTTTTTTCAAAAAAATATTGGAAAACATGATTCTTATAGGAAATTTTTCGAGAAATCCGAATTTTTAGTCAGTTTTACCCTGTATGGCAAGGAGGTGCCGCAATTTTCATTTAAAGTAAAACTTTTTGAAAAATTCATTGCCAAAAAATCACTGCACCGATTTTTTTTGAAACTTTCCAGAAATGTTCCAAAAAGCACATACTTTCAGATGATAATATTGGTCTATAACTCAATTTAGTCATTTTTTTGGTTTTATTTTACATTTTTTCGCATTCACAGCGATATTTAAGTCCAATACGGAAATAACTATATCGTCTCAAAGAATGTACAATAAGGTGTTGTAGGAAATTTTTTAAAGTAATGTTTAAATATTTATCTGAAATTGGCAAGCATCACTATATAAGCATAGCGGGTAAGAGGTTTGCTATTTATTGAAATTTGAAGTTTTAGTACGTAGGGGCTATAACTTATATAAGGAGCTATAACTTATATAAGGAGCTATAACTTATATAAGGAGCTATAACTTATATAAGGGGCTATAACCTATATAAGGGGCTATAACCTATATAAGAGGCTATAACCTATATAAGGGGCTATAACTTATATAAGGAGCTATAACCTATATAAGGAGCTATAACTTATATAAGGGGCTATAACCTATATAAGGGGCTATAACCTATATAAGAGGCTATAACCTATATAAGGGGCTATAACTTATATAAGGAGCTATAACTTATATAAGGGGCTATAACCTATATAAGGGGCTATAACCTATATAAGAGGCTATAACCTATATAAGGGGCTATAACTTATATAAGGAGCTATAACTTATATAAGGGGCTATAACCTATATAAGGGGCTATAACCTATATAAGAGGCTATAACCTATATAAGGGGCTATAACTTATATAAGGAGCTATAACTTATATAAGGAGCTATAACTTATATAAGGGACTATAACCTATATAAGGGGCTATAACCTATATAAGAGGCTATAACCTATATAAGGGGCTATAACTTATATAAGGAGCTA
This sequence comes from Aradus depressus, assembly GCA_963662175.1. NCBI lineage: Eukaryota > Metazoa > Arthropoda > Insecta > Hemiptera > Aradidae > Aradus > Aradus depressus. The sequence goes on from OY759222.1 coordinate 5,336,667, forward strand.
TAACTTATATAAGGGGCTATAACCTATATAAGGAGCTATAACCTATATAAGAGGCTATAACCTTTACAAGGGGCTATAACTTATATAAGGAGCTATAACCTATATAAGAGGCTATAACCTTTATAAGGGGCTATAACCTATATAAGGGGCTATAACTTATATAAGGGGCTATAACCTATATAAGGGTCTATAACCTATATAAGGAGCTATAACCTATATAAGAGGCTATAACCTTTACAAGGGGCTATAACTTATATAAGGAGCTATAACCTATATAAGAGGCTATAACCTTTACAAGGGGCTATAACTTATATAAGGAGCTATAACCTATATAAGAGGCTATAACCTTTACAAGGGGCTATAACTTAAATAACCACAGATTTAAGGAAGAAAAGCGGCGGTGAACTATGAATATTTCATATTTTGTACATATTCTTTACCATTTTATAAACATATTTTTGTTTTCATTTATTTCTTTTATTTATTATTCTAATTGTTTTGTTACTTTTATTGTTTTTTTTCGTATGTTTACTAACCCTCACACATTTATAAAACTACAATATTTTATCATCCATCATTGCCATCAAATTTATTTAATGCTTTTATTTTTATATAATTTTATTATATTAAATATTCAAAAAAAAAAAAAATGAAAAATTTACATGGGTGAATGATTGGGTCGATTAATGAAAATTGTAAAATACAGTTAGAAATTTCTTGAAGAAAAATAATTTGAAAAAGTCCATTGCGGTGTTAGTGACTTCAGGACCGGTTTTCTAAAGCCGGTTTTCAAAAGAAGGTTTTTTATTTATTTTTTAATCAAAATGCATCAAGATAAAACTGTTTATATATTTATAGCTGCTCTGGTTAGTTATTATCAATCATGTCCGGGCTTTAACTACGAGGTCATATCGCCTACTACCAGAGCGCTCTTTTATCACTCTGGTGGACATGAGCCCGACTCTACTGTGGGAGTCCTAAATTTTGCCTGCCCTAAATTTTTATTCACCTAGGGTAGGAGTCTTTAACGAGTATCTGATATCGTACAGGCTCGGGACCATCGCTTAACGTCCCATCCGAAGGATTAAGTGTCCTTAAGGTTATTTTACCTTCCAGATAAAATAAACTAAGGGCCTCGGCCGGGTTACGAACCAGCTATCTTTAGTTCAGTAAGCAAGCACGCATACCACTGAGCTACCTGCGCCCCCTATAACTGTTATGTATTTACCTACCAAAAACCATGCATACAGTTGCATCCTGGTTTTGTAACAGACAGACATTATCAAAAAAATGGTCAAAACTCTTTCAGGGGATTTTTGAAATAGTGAAATTTCGTTGAAAAATTGATCTCGGTCTATCGGAAGAGTACAATATTCGTCATACTATAAATATAAGTACCAGGTATAATAACCACTCACAAAATATTGGTCATAAAGCGGCCGACATTTGTGAAACAGACAGTAAAATGCTACCCCCATCACTGCCTATTGGGAATCATCTATTTTGACCTTATAGATTATATAATATTATTCAATATTTTCTTTGTAGTATTACCTGGATATTATTATTGTCAAACCTGTAATTGTAAATAAATACAATGTTGTATAACAATAAATCCTTAAGTTTACCCAAAACACACCATTTTTTGTTGTGCCCTAGAAGAAACAAAGGTTTTTTGAACAGAAAGATATAAATTGTAAATATGTTTCAAGAAAAAACCGACAAAACTTGAGGTAATCCTGGAAAACTTAAAACTCTATGTCAGAATAATTTTCTTTTCGCAAATTCGCAGACGAAAAATATACTTTATTTTTAGTCAATATGTTTTTAAAAATAAATCATTCACAACAATAAAGGATTCAATTCATGACAGACTTCCTTACTTCTTAATCTACTTGTGACTTAATAAATAATCCACATTTCAGTGATTAACTTTTTAATCACTATTTTCAAATACATAGTACACGCTTTAATCCCTGATAGGACTAAACCAAATCCTCAAAGAGAACAGGATTTTTACTTTCCCAGATATACGAAGTATAGGGGAAGTTATGTAATCAGTTAACAATTTGATGCGGAGTTTTCAACGAAATTTCATGTTTTCCGACTTTTAGATTCCAAATGTAGAAAAAAAAATGCCTAACGGTCTGTGAACACGATAACGCCCGATCGAATGAATGTATCAACACGAGCTTTAAATGTGAATCCAGGACCCTTCAACGACTTCACATTGTTTTTTAGCCAAATCGACCAAAAGAAAGGGGGAGGCTTAATATAAGAACTCAAGAGGCAGACGGTAGCGCAGTGATGAAAGAGCGCTCTGGTAGTAGGCGATATGACCTCGTAATTTAAAGCCCGGGCATGAGTTACAACTAACTAATAATAATCACTCAAATACAAAAGAAACATTATTTGAATCAAATAAACACTGAAAGCAACTATTTACTGTTTAAAACTTGCTAAGTGGTCACTGTAGACCAACACAATCCATAAAACAGCTGACCAGCTCACTCACTCTATTCTCTCTAATCCGATATATATAGAATTTCTAAATACACATAGTTACACTACGTTTAAGTACAAAACGATCACAACAGTTAATGTTAATAAAAATAAGGAAATAAATTAGTAAACTCAATAAATCTATACCATCGTTGAAATATACGATGAAGCTGGAATAATATAGTTTCAAAATGGAACTGGTCCCAAGTCATTCCTGATCAGGAATAGGTATATGCCATAGAGCGAACGGAACGGCCGCTCCAGGCGCCAAGTCCCAGGGGGCGCCTCAGTGGTAAAGAAAAATAAAGGAAAAAAATATTTTTTTCGCTTTTCGATATTTTGATTGCGAGCGTGTGGCTAGTATGGTATCTGAATGACCTTATCTGTTGAGACGCGCACCGGTCGACTGGGGGCAACACTGGTATAGGTACTGTGAAGTGTGCAGTGCCATCGAGCATGGCTGTTTTCAATTGACAAATTAGACAGAGACTTAAGATGTCGAGGTCTTCCAAGTTCCATGCTTGCACACACAACTGGTGTATATTAGGGGCAAGCAAGGGGGGCGCCATAACTAGATCTCGCTCCATCCTAAAACTTGCCTCGGGCCGGCAGTGCAAAAAATCAATCATTAATTACCATTGGACCGATTTAAAGGTACAAAACTGGTAACTTGATCAAAAAGAAATCTCACTAAAAAATATTAAGTTTACACAACGTCTAAACACAAAATGGCAACTGGTAATTTGAATAGAAATAAATAAATGAGTAAGCTCAATAAATCGATTATGAAATGTTGGTTGATAAGTTCTAATAATATGTTTACATAATGGAAATTATCCAGACTCATTCAAGATCAATAATGAATAGGTAACATTATTTTTATCTAGAAACAAACTAATTTACAGATCAGTAGCTCAGTTTATTATCTGTTAATTGAAGACAGTTAAATAACATTATCTTCATCTTTAGGCGTGACAAATATTTTTTTTTTGAATCGTACACGAGGTATTCAAACTCCAAGGCAGAAACCCTAAAGAAAACCTGTTTCTAAAATATATCGCGTTCGGCCAAACGGCCATTGACCCACCCTTTCAGTCCGTATAAAATTCCAGTCTGGAGAAAAATAAAAATATTTTAAGGGAAAACACTTTTCTCTGAAAATAAAAATATGAATATTGCACACCGTTGGAAAGGTCATAAATTACATTCAAGTTGAAGCTTTAGAAATGTATTGTTTTATTTCACGAAATCCCATAAACAAATAGTTATTGTAATTCATGCCCGGTCTTTAACTACGAGACCATATCACCTACTACCAGAGCGCTCTTTTGTTACTGGTAGACTACATTTTGCCTACCCAACTTCAGTTACTTTCGGTCTTTAACGAGTACCTACCTAACATCATACAGGCTTGGGACCATCGCTTAACGTCCCATCAGAAGAACTGCGTGATTAAATTTATTTTAACTGCCAGAGAAAATAAACTGGTTTCGAACAGGCGATCTTGAGCTCAGTGGACGCTAAGGTGAGTGTGAGACGGCGGAGTGAACGTAAACTTCATTACAGTTAGGCAACGATATTTTAGCTTTCTAGAAGAAAGAAAATTGTTTCTCATAAAGTTTTTCGAAAATGATATTTCGACTTCAAGTAAAAATAAATAGAGAAAATAGTTCGTTTAATGAACTTTTATTGTTTGTACATACCTGTATTATAGAAAGCCATTATATAATATAGCTATTCATATTATGAATAAAAATAGAAATATATAAAAAAAATATATACAGTTTTTTGAGGAAGTAGGTACGAGTACGTATACACAGGGACTGGACAGTAGGGTGGAACGAAAATGGCCTTTTAAAATTTTTTTTAGTTATTAGTTTGGTAATAGTGGAGAAAAGTTGCCTTTTAAGTTCAAAAAGAATTTAAAAAAATATGTTGCAATACTACAACATCTTGGGGTGCCGCAAAGAGCTTAAAGTTTGTAAAAAAATTGAAAAATTTGATAAATTATTTTTTATGAATTTCTCGTACATATAATGTTACAAAAGATGGTTTTAAATACATATATAAGCATTAGAATTGGATTATTAATTATAAAATATAATAAAAATAAAAAATATTTTGTAATGTCAAACTTTGTATTTCTTACTTCTGTATCCTTAATGATTACAAATGTTACAGCTGCAAAATGTTTGTTTCTACTTCATTGCCAAATTAAACTGGTCCTTGCGGCACCTCAAGACCTACTCCAATATTTTTCATATTATTAATTTATTTTTTAAACTTTTCTGCGCTATTGCAAATTAAAAGTCATACAATCGAGACACGCAAAAATCTTTGAAAAAGTTCCAAAAAAGTGTGTTTTTATGAAACTTTAAGGTCCTTGCGGCACCTCAAGACGTACTCCAATATTTTTTATTTATCTTACCTACACTAAAAGGCAACTTTTCCGCGCTATTGCAAATTAAAAATCAAAAGGTGATTTTTTCGTTCCACCCTACTGGACAGTGTGGTCGTAAAAAGTAAAAAGTTCGATTTTTCAAAATCCCCATTCAAATTCTTGTGTAGTTTGACGGAAAAAAATTTTGTGAATTTTTTCATATTTTTTTGAATGAATTAACGTGGCCCTGTGGACGGCCAAAGTTTAACTCGTGTTTTAAACGGGGTTTTTGAATATTTACATATTTTTAAGTAGGTCTTAGTATTTTTAATATAAAAATCTAAAAATACATGGATTATGGGTTTTCGGGGTCGCTGAAAACGAATTTCATATTTAAAAAAAATTTTTGACAGTCACATTTCCCAAAAAACTTGTACAAAAATTGACGAAAATGATAAAATTTTTCGAATCGATTCATTTTAATGAATTATTAATTTTTTAATATGAAATTCGTTTTCAGCGACCCCGAAAACCCATAATCCATGTATTTTTAGATTTTTATATTAAAAATACTAAGACCTACACTTAAAAATATGTAAATATTAAAAAAAACCATTTAAAACACGTGTTAAACTTTGACCGCCCACAGGGCCAGGTTAATTCATTCAAAAAAATCTGAAAAAATTCACAAAATTTATTTTCGTCAAACTACACAAGAATTTGGATGGGGACTTTGAAAAAACCAACTATTTACTTTTTACGACCACCCTACTGGACACTTTTAATGAGTTGTAATGAAGATATTTACCTACATAATTTTATGTTCTATTTTTTAAATAACTTTTGAACAAGAAATTTGCGTAGGAACTTCTTTGTTTAGAATTAAACTTTTAATAAGACCTCAATGTTCTTGCTTCATTCTGGGACAACCAATCTATATTACGAAATTTCCTCGGCACTTCTCTTTCGTAAAGATGAAGGGAGAAGGTATATCCGAGGGCCCTTAGGTTTTTTATCTGAGAGGTGAAGAAACCTTGAGCACGCCGTCCTTTGGATGGGACATTAAGCGTCGGTCCCTTTGTGAATAAAATTTAGGGTAGGCAACATTTAGGACTCCCATAGTAGAGTCGGGCTCATGTCCACAAAAATGACGAAAGAGAGCTCTGGTAGTAGGCGATATGACCTTGTAGTTAAAGCCCGGACATGAGTCTCAATAACTAACCAAACTAAAAGCGAAGGTCAATATGGCGTCAATGGATCACATATAAGTTGATGTTTTGTACTAAGGAAAAACCGTCTCATAATTCCAACTGGAAGTCGAATGACGTAACCTCACACCCAGATCAGAGAACAAATTATATTTATTTTCGTTGTGTAAAATTAACGCTGACTCTCTCAACAGATCGCCTGTACTGATCATCTATTTGTATATAAACAGTTAGTTATTAACACTCATGCCCGGGCATTAACTACAAGGTCATATCGCCTACTACCAGAGCGCTTTTTTCACTCTGGTGGACATGAGTCCGACTCTACTATGGGAGTCCTAAATGTGGTCTTGCTGGGTAGGTTTATTCACCAAGCATAGGAGTCTTTAACGAGTACCTGACATCGTACAGGCTCCGGACCATCGCTTAAAGTCCCATCCGAAGGACGGCGTGCTTAAGTTTTTTTTTACCTCCCAGATCTAATATAGTTATATTATAGTTATAGTAATATAGTTATATAATATATCAACATACCAGAGGAAACATTTTTGAAAACATCATTTAAAAAGTAAACGATTAATTAAAAGAAAACATTATCCGTTCTCACAGTGCGTGGACGGCCTAACGAGGTCTCACATACAGATAGGGTCTCATTGTAACGATTTATAGTGCGATACACGAACATACGGCTGATACCTAAAGGTTCTAAAGTGCTGAAAATCTCTGAGTTAGATTTTCCAACTTTGTACAAGGCGAGCAAACCGGTTTTCTTTATTCCCCCACTCCATGTAAACTGAGCGAAAGAAAAGTACAAACTAATTGGGATTATTAGCCAGATGTTTAATGTAAACAATGTGATGTAGGTGAGGCCTATGTAAACAACACCCAAGGATTTAATCAAAGTCCAACTTTTGTAACAGTATTTAATGCAGCACTAGGTATATACAAAATATAAGAACTAATTTAATTTAAAGTAGCTCGGCTGCTCTCATGCAGTCCCTGCTGCTAGTTGTGACTCAGACCGGCCGAGGCCCTTAGTTTATTTTATCTGGGAGGTAAAATAAACTTAAGCACGCCGTCCTTCGGATGGGACGTTAAGCGATGGTCTCGAGCCTGTACGATGTCAGGTAGAGGACCCCTGCCTCAAGTGAATGAAATTTTATGACGTTTTAATATGACGTTGTGGTTAGAGCCCGGCTATGATAATAACTAACTAACAATTATAACATCACTTCTCCAATTTACATATTGCCTTCTTATAATATATTATCGAGGGCGCCGGTAGCTCAGTGGTATGCGTGCTTGACTTCTGAGCTCATGAATGTGGGTTCGTAACTCGACCGAGGCCCTTAGTTTATTTTATCTGGGAGGTAAAATAAACTTAAGCACGCCGTCCTTCGGATGGGACGTTAAGCGATGGTCCCGAGCCTGTACGATGTCAGGTAGAAGACCCCTGCCCTAGGTGAATGAAAGTTTAGGGTAGGCTCTGGTAGTAGGCGATATGATCTTGTTAATAGGGTATGAGTCATAATAACTAACAATTATAATATCACTTCTCCCATTTATATATTGCCTTCTTAAAAAATCATACATAATATATTATCAGAGCGTCCTTTCTCTCATTTATTTGTCCACTTAAAGTATATCTATCAATGACGTTTCAGGAAGCACTCCCAGCATCAATGTCCAGGGGCGTAGCCAGGGGGGGGGGGGGCGCCTGCCCCCCCTGGTCAGAGCAAAAAAACAAGATAACAATAAATAAACTAAAAAAATAGTTTTTATTAAAAATGGATTGCTTGCAAGTTACCAATAGGATCTTCAAATTTCCCTTGCGTCTGATTCCTAAATCAGCAATCAGCTGTTACATAAATGTACATCTAAAAAACAAGTCATATTACATTTATTTAAATATATATGAATTCGATCATTTCATTTCCTTGCACAAAATCGTCATTTATGTTATACTTTATACTCTTAAAGCTGATTTTATATGTGCAGTAAAGATGTAAAGCGTAGCAGCAGCAAATGCACGCTATTGGATGTGAGTCAATTAATTCTAAAAGCGCAGAAATCATAGTATGCATGTGCTGCTTCTGCGCTTTGCATTTTTGCTGCTCATGTAAAGTCAACTTGAGTATTACAGTCAGTGGTTACCTCAGGGGGAGTCTCCCAAACTAATAACAAAAAGTCTGCAACGCTAACCACGGAAACTGCGGGCTGTGCCCCCGGGAGTCTATACCCCCCACCCTCGTAGCCTAATTTTGCCCCCCCCCCCCCTGGCTACGCCCCTGTCAATGTCTGTAATACATGTGATGTGTTCTTTATGCTAACTATTAGTATATATGTAGCATATAGGTGATATAATAAGGGGGAAGCCAAGCGCTTCCAGGGAAGGGAGCTAAAGCACTAAAAGCACTGAGTGCTTAGGTCCCTAGGTGTAAGCACCAGCCCACCACAGATATATTATTATTATTATGCTAACTATTCCTTCAGAATCTTTCTTTTATAGAACATATTTTATGTGTTCATATTTTGAATATATTTAAGCATCTAGTCAAAACTGTGTGCTGAAATGTTCTTAATGGCAGTAGTGCTGAATATCCTCCCATTGTTTTAAAGTATTCTTTTCAGTCTTACATATACAATTGTTAGAATACAAAACCCTTGTCTCATTTTGATTATACAAGAGGAGAGATACAAAAGACATTTTTAATTTAGGACGCAACACTGAGGCCCCCCAACTCTCGAAGAACTGACGACTAAACGTTAGTCATTCTTCGAATTCAAAACAAAAGAGTTAAAAATTTAATATAATAATACTTCAATCAGTGATACCAACAACGGAATTATTACATTATTACTTCCCCAGCGGAGTTTTCAATAGAATTTTATCTTTTCCGACCTCTAAATTCCAAATTTGAAAAAAAGAATATGTCTGTCTGTGAACACAAAATTTTATATGTGAACTCAAAACCCTTTAACGACAACACCTGATGTTTTTCAGCCACATCGATCAAAGGGAAGATGGGGATTAACGGGAAGATTGAACTTAAAAACTCTAATAACTGCTGATAGAGTGAATATATCACTCTATATGAAATGTGAATATATCATCAGTTCCTCATGGAGTTGGCTGTTTCGGATAAACCATGATGCATTCAGAGACACACGAAGAATTTTGTTCTGAAATGTTTGTAGTCGTGTTGTGAGTGAAGGACTGGCGCCATGCCATATTGGACAGGCGTATGTTAACAATGGGAGAAGTAACGCTTTGTACAGGAGCAGTGTGCAAGAGTGTTTGAGGGGTGTGTTGCGGTTAATGAGTGGATAGAGATGTTTTAAACGGGTGTATGCTTGTGTAAGTTTTGTGTTGATGTGAAGTTTCCATGTGAGCCGTGTGTCTAAGAATACACCAAGGTACCGGACAGCCTGATCTTTAGGGTTCCATGGAATGGGAAGTCCGTCAACCCGCAACCTACTCTGGTCCTCTGTAAAAAATCGGCGAAGGGCAAAAATCTTTGCTTCTGTTTTACTGGCGTTCAACTGAAGCTTCCATCGAGCGAACCAGCTGGAGACGTGGTTGAGAGAAATTTGTAACATGTCAACTGCTGTCTGGAGGTCTTCATGTTGACACATAAGTAGTGTGTCGTCTGCGTATAGTGCTAGAGTGGTATTACATGGCTCGGGGATGTCGCATCAGTATAAGCTGAAGAGGAGGGGACTGAGGATAGCTCCCTGTGGCACTCCCGCCAGAATACTACGCTTGGAGCTGAGGATGTTGTTGACCCGCACTTGAAACGTCCTGTTCTCCAAAAAGGAATCAACAATCTTTTCCAAGTACTGTGGAGCCCATGTCTTCCTCAGCTTATAGCGGAGACCTTCATGCCACACCGAGTCGAACGCGGAAGCTACATCTAAAAAGACAGAGGTTGTATATGTCTTCTGTTCGAAACCATTCACAATCTTTTCCGAGACCCTCTGTAGCTGGTGCACAGATGAATGATTATGTTTGAAACCAAACTGGTGAGCTGGAACAATTCCTGCGCTTTCCAGGTGAGAACCCAGTCTTCTCAATATTAGTCGTTCGAAGATCCTCGACAACGAGTTCAGAAGGCTTATAGGCCGATAGCTGTCCGGCTGTTGCTTGGGCTTACCATGTTTATGGAAGACGATTACAACCGCGTTTTTCCAATTTCGAGGAAAATAGCTGCATCGCAGGCATGCGTTGAACAGACCGGTTAGAAAGGCTATACTCTTGGGTGGCAGCTTCTTCAGCACCATGTTCGGAATGAGATCCTCACCGGGGGCCTTGTTGTTTGCTAAGTTTGTTATTAATGTTGTGATTTCTGAGGGAGTGGTGAACTTGATGAAATTTTCAACAGTTTGTGTCGGTATGGATAGATATGTGTGTACTGTGGTGTTCATGTCTGTGTTAGCAGTGTCGTGTGTGCGGTACTTTTGTTCGAGGTGTGTTGCCAGGATTTCGCATTTGTTATCGTCGCTCGTCACTGTGTGATGTCCGTCTGTCAGTGGGGGCAAGGATGTGTTTTGTCTCAAAATTCGTCGGCTTTCTTTCCAGAGACTACTATCGCCGGGGGTCATGTAGGTCAAGTAAGCCCTGTACTTACAAATTCTGTGTTTGTCGAGCTCCCATCTCACCCGTCGGGTCAAGCGATTGAGGTCTCTTTTATCTAGGTACATCACTTCTTGTTCTTTGCCAGCGTTTGCGAGCCGTGTTTTTTTCGTGACTTAGTGCTAGGATTTGAGTGGGAATGGAGTCATGTATATGTGGTCGTCTGTCTTTGAAGTGGTGATATGTAGCATTGTGAACAGATGTGTAAACAGTTTGTGTGAATGTCTGTATTGTTCAGTCTATGTCGTCTGTGTGATTGTAGTAGATTGGAATTTCAAGAGTTTGATCCATTTCCTATTGAAAAGTTTTCCAATCAATTTTTCCTGTTATAAGTCGTGGAAGCGGTTCGGTGTAGTGTTTGTGTGCTGTGAATGTGTTAAGGACGGGGACGTGGTCTGAATCGAGTTCTGTTAGTGTCTCGTGATATATTGGGAATGTGAAATGTTGTATAAGTGTGATGTCTAGGATGTCTGGATGATATCTGTGTTGTGACGGGTAGAAGGTTGGTTCGTCTGGGGCTGAGACCTGAACACTGAGGTTGTTTGTGGCCGACAAAAGTCTGACCCCATTGTTATTGGTTCTTCTGCAGCCCCAGATTGTGTGCTTGCTATTGAGGTCCCCGAAAAGTGCAGTCGCGTCTCCTGTAAAAATGTGTTCTAGGTCTGTCTGTTTTATTCTTAAGTTTGGTCGTTGGTATCCCGAGATGATGTTGAGTCGTCTGTTGTTGGTGAGTGTCAGTTGAATCCCGACAGCCTCCAGGTGCTCCAGTTCAGAAAAAAGTAGATGGGAATGCTTTATTTTTTTCTTCACACAAACAGCTACTCCTCCAGAGGCTATTCGGGTTTGTCTGTCTCGTCTGTATGTCACGTATCCTGTCAGTCTGAATGTGTCTGTCGCTTTGAAGTGTGTTCCTGTTAGCCAAACTATGTCTATGTTGTATCGTGTTAGGAGGTTACTAAAAGACTGTTGCTTTGCTTTCAACCCATTTGCGTTCCAATTTAGGATTGTTAAATTTTGATCAACTGTGGAATTAGGGCTGACCATAATTGGAAGGAAGTATGTTATTGAGTATTGTGGAAATGAAGTATTTGATTTTGGGAATGAAGGTTTAATTAAATTTAGTAGTTTTAATTTAGTAAAGGAAAGGTTTTACGTGAAGCGTTCCATCACTTGTCAACTGCAAGGATGATGATTAGAGGGAAGTGGGGGGAGGGATAAGAAAGCAATGAATATTATTATTATTATTATTATTATAATTATTGAGTAGTGCGCAATTTCTCGTGAAGGCGGTTAGGGCGGTTCGATTTCCGACCACGGCAAAAATCTAATTAAAAAAAAATTCTTCATAAAATTAAGTTGAAAAAAATAGTACCTACTGTTAACAACCGTTCAAAAAATTACTCCTATATATTGTATATTGTAAAAATAAAAAATATGTATATTTTACAACATTATTTTAATAAAAATTCATAATATCATATACATAGATATAAACGGAAATAACTGAAAAAAAGTATTTTTTATTTTTTTTAACATTGTTGCAACACACCAAAAAATTTGAAAAAATTAGAGAATATATTGATTTAAAAAACACATATTCTGTGAAAATTTTCAAAATTCGATGAAAAATCGAATTTAAATCGGAAGATAATAAAAAAATACTATAGAGGTGTATTTGAAGCATAAGAACTTTACAAAAAATTGACAGTTGCATACTCGCAACAACCGGAAAGAAAAAAAAAAAAATTAAAATTGCCTTTTTATTTTTTTCCTCATCGAATAATGGAAGTTGGGAGCTAAAATTTTCAGGAAATTTTTTTTTTTACATGTGCAAACTGTCGGTCAATCGCCCATTCGAAAATCGTTGGGGGCAGTTTTCGCACTCTTATCCGGCTAGACCCTTTCCTACCATCCTTAAACGTTCTGCTCAAACAAGGGTACGTGACATCACCCAACACTTTTGTTGATAAATTCATTACATCGGCAGTTATTAGGATTTTTGAATTGAGCCGCCGCCTCTGAACCCCTTCTATCGTTCAATAATAACTTTTATAAATAACAATAACAATTTACAATAACTTTAATTTCAATAAGTTTAATTGGCTGTAGTTAGCTGCTGAAGCAATTAAGGGGATAAGCTCAATATTACTAATTCTTACTGTAGGGGAGGGGGGTAAAGTTAGCTTTAAAAAAGCCTTACGTAATTTATGAATGGCCCCTAAGAGCCTTGGCCGTGTTTCGAACCCGCGATTTTGAGCTCAGTAAGCAAGCACGCGTAGCACTGAGCTACTCTCGCCTGGAAATAGATGATTCTCTTTGTTAGAGCGTTACTATGTTCATTATAAATACGGAATACGGACTAAAATACGACTGCGGTGTCTATTGCAAAAATGAGTCGGTTGGGACCATCACTAACAGGAATTGAATTGTAGGTCAGTGGTAACTTGTTGGTTTTGTAAGTCGAACTTGTTTACAATTTTTTATATAAATTATAGGTTGAGGTCATCTTGTGGTTTAGTCGAAGAAAACAAAGAAACATGCGGGTTCCACTTCATAGTTCACCGCTTCTCTAAAACCTAAATCAGTGAAAGACGTATATTGATGTGTAAACAGTAAACAGTAAAAAGAAATATTGTACTGTAGTAATCTCTGACAATAGCTGAGTATCTCCGTAGAGTGATCGTAACTGCCTCTAAAGACGTCTTTACTTCATTGTCGTGCTAGTCACCGATGTCTCACGAGACTACATATGTTTGGTAAATCTATATTAATAAAGCTGAAACGGGGTTTGTGTGTTTGTTTGTGGGTTTGTTCCAGCATCAAGCCCAAACGGCTGGACAGATTTTCATGAAACTTCACATCTAGCATCCTTTTGAGCCTGATTGAATAATAGGCTATGTGGCGTCCCAAAATTTCGAACGGGAGGGGGGGTTGTAAGGGGGCTAAGCATAAAAATAGTGCTAACTCATTAACTAATGGTCGGATTGTAATGAAATTTCATATGTAGTATTCTTAGAGGTCAAATAAATCATTGGGTGTGTGACGTCTCAGAATTGTGAACGGGAGGGGGGGTTGTGGGGGTAGGCCTTAGCATAAATATAGTGTTAGCTCATTAACGGTTGGTGGGATTATCATGTGGGGTCCGCTGTTGCAAGGCATTTACTAACTGCAGTGCCCAGCGTTCCTAACTATGTACTAGCTGTGGTGCTCAGCGTTCCTAACTACGTACTAGCTGTGGGGTCCGCTGTTGCAAGGCACTTACTAGCTGTGGTGCTCAGCGTTCCTAACTACGTACTAGCTGTGGGGTCCGCTGTTGCAAGGCACCTGCTAGTTGTGATGCCCAGCGTTCCTAATTACGTACTAGCCGTGGGGTCCGCTGTTGCAAGGCACATCCTAGCTGTGATGCCCAGTGGTCCTAACTACGTACCAGCTGAAGGGTCCGCCGATGCAAGGCTCTTACTAGATGTAGTGCCTAGCGTTCCTAACTACGAACTAGCTGTGGGGTCCGCCGTTGCAAGGCTCATACTAGCTGTCATGCACAGCGTTCCTAACTACGTACTAGATGTGAACTCCGCCGTTGCAAAGCAGTCCGCCGTTGAATGACTATAAGCCATATTCCATATGAATAATTGGAAATTATAACATCATGAACGTACTGTCGAAGAATTGAATAGGATTCGAACAAAAGATATGGTTGATAAAGATAAAGTTGCGTTTTATATAAAATCAATTGGGAGTGGATTCATAGACATCTCAGCCCGCAAACCGGGCGAAGAGTGAGGGCGACCCTCCTCCCTGCTCTAAATCCTGGCTACGCCCCTGTCAATTTCACATGTATCTTTTCATATTGAACCAATTATGTACATTTATACTTCCCCAGTTATCCTCAATATTTTCACTTTCTAAGGGAACTGAACATTTTTAGCCGAGATATTTTGATACATTTAATAAACAATGAAAAAAACTTTTTTTTTTTCTTTTTTTTTAAATTGTTTATTTTACAAAATATATATAATACGGGAGTACTTTCGGTATTGCTAACATCTTCAGAGGCGATGTACTTAAAAGAGAGGACTGTTGGGTAGGTTCCAGAACAAATAATACATTATACAAACATCTCAACAGCACTAAAGAAAAAAGAAAAACAGAAGAAAAAGGTGAGGTTTACTTTCTAAAATGTAGTTTTTGTAATTTTGTTTATGTAAGTCAAACTGGGAGACAATTTAAAAACGGGGTAAAAGAAGACGTTTCAGGAATAGGTTTAAACATTGACAATACACACACCTAAGTGAAATTAAATCGTAAAACAAGATATTTTTTTACAAATTTTTAATTAAGATTTTCAGATTCTTCACAAAGAAACTAGGTTTTCCGGTATTTATAGTTTTCTTGTACGAGCAATAGTTTTCGAGATATTGGTCTTTGAAAGTTGCGTTTTACTTAAAATCAACTGGGAGTGGATTCATACAGACCTCAGCCCACAAACCGGGCGAAGAGTGGGGCGACCCCCCCCCCCCCCCCTGCTCAAAATCCTGGCATGCCCCTGTCAATTTCACACGTATTTTTCATATTACTTTTCATATAGCCGAGATATTTTGAAACACTTAATAGAAAATAAAGAAAAACGTAGGATTACAAAAAAAAAATTGTCTATTTCACAAGATGAAGATTTCACTGAAGAATTGAATAGGATTCGAATGAGAGATAGGAGAAAAGTCAAAGTTGCCCGGGCAACGCCGGGTATTAATGCTAGTCTATCTATATTAATAAAGCTGAAACAGGGTTTGTTTGTGAGTTTGTTCCAGCATCACGCCCAAACGGCTGGACGGATTTTCATGAAACTTCGGATGTAGCATCCCTCTAAGCCAGATTGAAAAATAGGCTTTGTGGCGATCCCACATTTTGAACGGGCTAAGGGGGGGCTAAGCATAAAAATAGTGCTAGCTCATTAACGGTTGGTCGGATTATCATGAAATTTGACATGTAGAATTTCTAACAGCTTAATAAAAAATAGAGTGTAAGACGTCTCTCATTTTAAACGAGAGGGGGGGTTCTAAGGAAGGGCCAAACATACAAGTAGTGCTAGCACATTAACTCATTCCTTTTTCAACGTTATTAAGTTTTCGACAACGAATTCTTAAAACTTTTATTGTTTCATAGTTCATTTTATTCATTTACCTTTATTCTTTTTTAATTATAATCTATTCAAGTGTTGTAAAGTAATTTAATATTTCCAAAATTATTCAGGATTGTTTAATTGTGATTATATACTAATTACACGACTATCGTAAGTATTGCCAAAAATTAATTGTAACAAGAATATTATAAATTATTATATCCTCGATTTTTTTAATCACAATTAGGTTAATTGAAAGTGATCAGATTTTCTTGACGAGAAAAATAATTCGATAAATAGACAAATATAAATAATAATGTAAATTAGATGGTTAACAGATGTACAAACACGTTACGAGGAATCACAATAGAACAGTTCACCTGTTATCTAAGGCTTCTTAGTGGGGTTTCACACCAAAGCCGGGCCGAGCCGAGCCGGGCGGAAAACGCTTGAGCGATAAATACGCAGGGTTTACATGGGAGTATTCAAACCAAGGCCGAGCTGAGCGGAATCTGCCTGCGTTCGCACCGAAGCCGATTCGCTCTCAGTAGGTTTTCTAGCCTTGTAGTGAGAGGTTCTTCTTTCCTATTCAGTCTCAGTTGAAACGTGGTGCAAAATAATGTCATCAACTTTGATATGATGATGTTATTGGATAGTTCATCACTTGATGATGAATGTGTGGGAGAAAGAAGGCGATACTGGACTCAAAATATAAATAAAGATCACGAGACTAATGGACAGTTCGTAACTCTATGCGAGAAACTACGAGAAGATGAAGAACGGAATGATCCCACAACGGAGGTCTTTCTTGAATCGAACTAATTAATATTTCTATGTCAACACTCATATTTACATTATTACATTATAATATTAAAAAATTTAAAAAACAAAAACCACTTGAAACAATAAAAAAACAATATATTGCGCAA
This sequence comes from Aradus depressus, assembly GCA_963662175.1. Classification (NCBI taxonomy): domain Eukaryota; kingdom Metazoa; phylum Arthropoda; class Insecta; order Hemiptera; family Aradidae; genus Aradus; species Aradus depressus. The sequence goes on from OY759222.1 coordinate 5,353,435, forward strand.
TATGATGTAACTCACTGGGCTGAAACACCGAACTAGACTGAATGACGGAAGAAACCGCTTGGCAGAAAACGCTCGAATTGGTGGTAGGTAGTACTGCTCAAAACCGCTCGGCCTCGCCCAGCATCGCCCGGCGTGGCTCGGCTTTGGTTTGAATACTTCCATGTAAACCCTGCGTATTTAGCGCTCAAGCGTTTTCCGCCCGGCTCGGCTCGGCCCGGCTTTGGTGTGAAACCCCACTAATAGGCGGTGACTTGGACTGAATAACATTAAGTGTTATATAATTATAGAGGGCGCTGGTAGCTTAAGATTGCGGGTTCGAAACCCGCCTGAGACCATTAGGTTTTTTTTATCTGGGAGGTGAAAAAACTTTAAGCATGCCGTCCTTCGGATCGTTGTTAAGCAATGATCCCAAGCTTGTACGATGTCAGCTACTCGTTAAAGACCTCTACCCTAGGTAAATAAAAATTTCGGGTACGCAAAATTAAGGATTCCCGTAGTAGAGTCGGGTTCTGGTAGTAGGCGATATGACCTTGTAGTTAAAGGCTGGCATGAGTCATAATAACTAACAATAATAATTATATAAATCAGGGACTGTCAAACATTTTTCGACTCTCCCCCCCCCCCCCCCCCCCCCCTCCCCCCTTCTGTCGCCAAGGAAATGTAACTTCGCATTTTTGACCATCAATTTTTTGGAGATTACTTCTAAAAGCCTCTCAGTTTGGCAAAACTGATTGATAAACAAGAAAAACCTTCCTGAAATCAGTTTTCATTTGACATGGCGGGCCCAACGGTCATGGAGGCAAGTTTTAGGGGCCCTCACACTGGCAAAAATTTCGCTCAAAATTTTGATCACAAATATTGAGCTTATTTTTGTACAAAATATTGAATGGTCGTGGACCCCTCACACTACACAAAAATATTGAACAAAGTTTGAGTGTCGACTAAACATTCGTGATGGAAGCACGGCGCATCGAGTTGTACTCAGCCATAGCCGCATACGTTTCTTTGCCCAGGGCAAACCCGGAGGTTGAAAGTAGCGTAGTTGTATTGTGTGAAGTGTTGAGACTCTTTAAATAATAAGAAGAAAAGAGTGTGGCTCAGGAATTATTTGAAGAAGCGACCGACCCATGGTCATGGTAACCTACTTGGCCAACTGAGCTTGGAACCTACACTTTATCAAAACTTCCTGAGAATGAATGAAGAGGTGTTTAAGCAACTGTTGAGTATGGTTTGCCCTCTCATTGAGAAACGTGATACACGAATGAGGACAGCGATTTCGCCAACTGAAAGGTTGAGTCTGACTCTGCGCTTCCTAGCATCTGGGAACAGCTTTGAGCACCTGAAATTTTCATCGTACATTGCTGTTATGGAGACATGCGAGGCGCTTTGCATATGCTTAAAGGAATGAAATATTGCGCAATATTTTGTCAGCACTCCTCACACTGCGCTCTCATGCTACAAAATATTGACAGGTTCGCAAACATTTTCTAAACTTTCAGAAAACTTTTCAACGCCCCACAAAATATTGAATACCCCTTTTTTTGCACAATATTTGTCCTCACACTAAATATTTTTGCACAAAACCGTCATCTTCAAGTTTTTGTGCAAACTTTTTGCCAGTGTTAGGGCCCCTTAAAATTTCATTTTTCATTGAATCCCTGATTTTTCCTATGACTTTGCATTATATATTACCATTTTGATAGCCCACTTTGTAGAAATCATTAGAATTATTATTAAATATGATGTCATACTAAATTACCTAAATAAGTAATTCTTGATGAAATTAATGTTGTGAACACACTTACAGTACCTACCATTTAGGGTTAAATAAAAATGATTTAAGGGTTATTTAGTCTATCACTTCCATTTTATTTCGGCCATATTTGAATTGACTCCCAATGAGGTTCAAACCCTAAAGAACCCTAATCCTAGTTTATTAGTATTACATTATTTATTCTAAGGTTAATGTTAAAACATTTTGTATTTTCAGGCAGGAGCTTCTATAAAGAATGGTTTGGCGAGTGTTGTTGGTGGCGTCTTTGACATGTGCCAAAGATCTGTCGGAAAAAGGAGCTCGAGAATTTCTGTCCAAGTACAACGAGGAAGCGGCACGTCGAGCTAACCTCGCTTCCAACGCTGCCTGGGACTATGACTCCAACATTAACGATGAGAATCTCAAAAAGAAGGTTACAAATCTTATATTCATTTTTCCATTGTTTATAATCAGAGCCCGGATTTGCAATCAAAAACTGCGAAATATGCCATATAATATGCAGTAAAAAACTGTATATAATAATGCAGCAAAAATGCTTTAAATATGCAATAAAACAGATAAAATATTCAAATATATTAATGTGCAGTAAAATAATTCCTTAAGTTCCGAACTGAAAAAGAAATTGGAGGAGGAAATTCAAAAATTATACCTTAAAAATGTTGTTATATTTTTGACACCAAAATATCATAATACAACTATTGGACGACCGAAAAACTGCAAAATATAAATGTACATATTTTAAAAAAAATTATTAAAACATAATATAGTATCTATAAAACACTTTTTTTTTTAAACCAAAAATATGAAAATATGTAAATTAAACAAAAAATGAAGAAAAGGAAAAACAACAATTATAACCTAATCGTATTTTAAAAAAAGAAAACATAACTTAGGTTAGGTTAGGTTTTATGACTCATGCCCGGGCTTTAACTACGAGGTCATATCGCCTACTACCAGAGCGCTCTTTCGTCACTCTGGTGGACATGAGCCCGACTCTATTGTGGGAGTCCTAAATTTTGCCTACCCTAAAATGTTTTATTCATCTAGGGTAGGGGTCTTTAACGAGTACCTGACATCGTACAGGCTCGGGACCATCGCTTAACGTCCCATCCGAAGGACGGCGTGCTTAAGTTTATTTTACCTCCCAGATAAAATAAACTAAGGGCCTCGGTCGGGCTACGAACCCACGACCTTGAGCTCAGAAGTCAAGCACGCATACCACTGAGCTACCGGCGCCCCTAAAACATAACTAAAACATTATATAATAAAAAAAAAACCTTTCCCCCGGTGGAGCTGCGCTGATTAAAAAGCAAGAGAAAATGACAAAAGAGCTCACCTGTATTCACATCGTTGTCAATCTGAGATTTTCTTTCACATGATGGTCAATCTGAGATTTTCTTTCATATGGAACTAGTTTTGAACAATATTTGAAAAAAAAAAAACTTTTCCATCAGTCGTAAAAACTGTTCTTTGCTATTGAATGCCTCGGTTCAATGTTTCATTTTACAGAAAATGGTGAACTAGCTTTCGGCATTTTTAAGAAAATAAAATATTTATACAAACTTTAGTACTGAAAGTGACTGTCAAACTGAAACTGAGTGTAGTGTGTAACGGCAAAAAATGGGAAATGGAAATCCGAGAAATGACATTACTCCTTATGCGAAGAAGTTAATTATTGAGAGCTAGCGTTCTTTTTTTTTTTTTTTTCGGGGAATATTATGTTTATGTACATGAGATTGTAAACTGGAATTTCATTTTCAAAGTTGTATTTTATCTAAATCAGAATATCAAAATTAGCAAATATACTTTTGCTTTTATCACTAAATATGCAAAATAAAATTAGGCTTAATTGCATCTAAGTACTCTTAATTCATAAAGATATTCGGTCAACTATTAAAAAAAAAGGACAATCAAAATATGTAATTGCATAAAAATCCGGGCTCTGTTTGTAATTCATAGAGATTATTTAGGCTTAAGGTTAAATGTCCCTGTTTTAGTTCTCAGCTCGGCCACCACGTTGTGCTCTAAATTTAATGAAAAGTATTAAGCCCCCCATACACGAGCGGGACAAACGGCCCCAGTCCATTTGGCCCGAGTCAAAAAAACGGACCCACTCACGACCGATCCATAGAGCCTGGCTCCCCAGTCCGTCATAGAACTGTTTGTTAAGTGAGTTTAGACGTCTTTATACAAAACCAATTAAATTATTATGAACGAATTAGAAATATTATATGCTATAATTGCTTGTATTTTCATTAAAAAAAGAAAACCAACAAAACAGTGGCAAAAAAAATGGCTTGCTAATAGAAGAGAATTAAGTCATGTAAATTTGGTTCAGCAACTAATGTCATCTAATGCTACGTTTCTTTTTATTTTGTTGTGATCGTCTTCATGTTTTATTTTCCATAGACATTCGTGTTCTTTATATTTCTCTATTACTTCTAACACAAAATCTCTACCACTAGCCATTTTATTAATTATTATTAATAATAAATAAAATTATCTGATTATATTAATTATTTTTATAGTAGGTATTGACACTAATTTTATAATTTATCGAGACGGTTTCGTAGAAAGAAAGAGAGAGATGTTGCCACGGCTGATGCGTTTCCAATACTAATACAAAGTTTTGGATTGAGCAGTCACACACACGATGGGTCCAATGGCTCGTCCCAGTCCATTTGGCTCTAGACTTGCCACACACAGACAGGCCAATTCATGACGCCATGGCTCGGCGTCATGAATATTTGGAGTGCTAAATATCCAACCTGTCGGCTCAAGTCCACCAGTCCATCCGAGTTCCACCATACATGGTGAGTTTTTGAATCGACGCGTGGCCAAATGGACTGATGAATCGTTCGTGTATGGGGGCCTTTAAAGTTATTTTGGCTAAACGGCTTACTCCAAATTAATGTAGAATCGATATGATACTCCGTTTTTTTTTTTTTTTAATGTTAAATTCGAAATATCATTTTTTTTTTTTTTTTTTTACATATTATCTTTTTCTTTTTTAAAAAATTACAGGTAAGGCGACGAAAGTAGACAGTCCAAAGAGTACAAATCTTTTTCAGATTCAAAATCGGATGAACAGATGAAACGGAAACAGAAAAATACGAAATATGTAGAGGTACTGGGGGTCCTGTAGTGCGGGGCGGATTAAACACAATATTTTCCCGGTATTTCAAGGTCGATGCTCCCCAACCCCACTGCATTGTGTTCACTTCAAAACTTCGAAATAATAAACAAAAGAAGACACTGACAAGTCTACCTTTCGCCTATGTGAAGTTATCACCCAACTTTTAAAAATCGAACTTTTTTTTATTTCGATAAAACATTGTTTTTACCAAAAAAAATTTCGTTTGTACCCCAACCAAAAGAAATATAAAGCGTCCCAAATAAATTGGCTAGAAATACCGTTTGGAGAGAACACCGACCTAGTCGCCATAATATTCATCAAAAATTGACCCAAACAGGATCTTAATGACATCAGACAAAAAATAAAGTTTATGAGAAAAAATAATTTTGAATGCGTACGAAATGCCGAGCCCAACGGAAGGGACAACTCTTTGTGTCCTCTTCCGGTGGCTCTCCTGCTACTCTGCTCCATTACCGTAACTTCCTTTTCAACTATATGCTGACTATTTTCACTGTTTGCAATTCACTATTTAGGTACCATACTCTTTGATGTGTAGATATTTCAAAATCCCCAATTGATCTTATCGTCAGCGCTTAAACGACCAAATAAATTATATTTTTCATAAAATGCATTTTGCATAACGAAAATGAGGTTGAAAACAAAAAATATGCTATTTTTGCTAAAAATGGAAATAATAGTCGTTATTTGAACTCACATATTATCTATACCTCTTCAAGTAATTTCAACAACTACAAGCTCACTCGACGCAGAATTTTATGTTCTTTAATTTAGGACAGAATAAAAGTTCCTGAGAAATGCGTTGTTTGTGAGTTATTCGCAAAAAACCGAAAATTTCGAGGCGCAATTTTCAAAAAACTCTTTTCTCGTATAAATGAAGAGATTAAAACCGTTTTCAGCTTTTCACGAATTTTTTCACTCTTCAGCTTTTTTTTGGTCTTACTTTCCTGGCCTATATGCTAAAGAATGTTTTTTTGTTGTGACGTCATAAATGTTCCCCTTGAAGGTATAAACGACGAAACTTCCGTTGGGCTCGGCATTTCATACGTATTCAAGAACTAGCAGTAATACCCGGCGTTGCCCGGGGAACTTTGAATTTTCTCTCAATATCTCCTGTAAGTCTATTCAATCCTTCGACACCACATTCATGATGTTATAATTTTCGATTATTCATACGGAATAAGGCTTATAGTCCTTCAACTATAGTAACGCTAGTAAGTTTTTAAGACCCCTAGGCACCACAGCTAGTATGCGCCTTTCAACGGCGGAAACCCCAGCTAGTGAATACTTGGCATCGCTGGGCACCGCAGCTAGTAAGAAGTTAGGAACGCTGGGCATTACAGCTAGTATGTGCCTTGCGACGGCGGACCCCACAGCTAGTACGATATTAGGAACGCTGTGCACCACAGCTTGTAAATGCCTTGCAACAGCGGACCCCACAGCGAATACATAGTTACTACTACATGTGAAATTCATGACAATCCGATTACCCTTTAATCAGTCAGCATTTTTTATGCTTTGCCCCCCCCCCCCCTGTTGAATTTTTGAAGATGTCACATAGTGTATTTTTCTATTTGGCCATCAAGAATACTACATAAGAAATTCCATGACAATCCGATCATCCGTAAATGATCTATCACTATCTTCAAATTTACGCCTACCCCACAACCCCCCTCCCGTTCAAAACTTTGGGACGCCACACACCTTTTTTTCCTTTTTGGCTTTTAAAAATACTACGTGTGAAATTTCATGACAATTCGACCATTAGTTAATGAGTTAGCACTATTTATATACTTAGGCCTCCCTTACTACCCCCCTTCCCGATCAAAATTTTGGGACGCGACATAGCCTATTATTCAATCGGGCTCAAAAGAATGCTACATGTGAAGTTTCATAAAAATCCGTCCAGCTGTATGGGCGTGATGCTGGAACAAACATACAAACACACAAACCCCGTTTCAGCTTTATTAATATAGACTTGAACGTTCTGCTCAACATAGGGTACGTGACATCACCCAACACTCCTGCCAACTTCCTACTACCATCTCCAAAGCCCACTTATATTCACATTTCTTCCTTGATAATTTTAGTTGGAACCAAACGGTAACTTATTTTACCATACATATGGAGTCTACCGAGCTCAGGATCGCCATTTAGAAATCTAGCCAAGTCACTTAGCTCAGATATTTTAATCGGGAAGATAAAAATAAATTTGAGCACGTCGTCCTTCGGATTGGGCTTTAAGCTATGATCGAGGGCCTTTTTGTATGTCAGGTACTGGATAATGAGTCGTATGTTATGTATCTAAACCTGGGTAGCTGAAATTTCACTTAGGTTAAAAATAAATTTGAGCACGTCGTCCTTCGGATGGGACTTCCCCGATATATCTGAATCTGTATATCAGTTTTAACAAATATTAAATCTAAAAACTGTTAAAAAGCAAGAAATTTGATGAATGGGATTTCGCCCGACTTTTTCGAAAAACATTTTTATTTCGATTTTTGTGTAGGATTCAGATAATTCGGTTGTTCATCAGTTTTAACAAATATTAAAACTAAAAACCGTTTAAAAGCGAGAAATTTGAAGAATGGAATTTACCGAGCTCAGGATCGCCATTTAGAAATCTAGCCAAGTCACTTAGGTCAGATGTTTTAATCGGGAAGATAAAAATAACTTTGAGCACGTCGTCCTTCGGATGGGACTTTCCCGATACATCTGAATCTTTCTTTGGTTGACCATCTTCGTTTCTGGATGCTGCCTATCTACTAACATAGCTGTATTAATTAGCAACAGCGGACACCACAGCTAGTACGAAGTTAGGAACCCTGGGCACCACATCTTGTATGTGCCTTGCAACAGCGGACCCCACAGCTAGTACGAAGTTCGGAACGCTGAGCACCACATCTAGTATGTGCCTTGCAACAGCGGACCCCACAGCTAGTACGAAGTTCGGAACGCTGGGCAACACAGCTAGTATGTGCCTTGCAACAGCGGACCCCACAGGTAGTACGAAGTTGGGAACGCTGAGCACCCATAACCCCCCTCCCGTTCACAATTGTTTGATGTCAAACACCCTATATTTCTATTTGGCTTTTAAGAATACTACATGTGAAATTCCATGACAATACGACCAACCGTTAATGAGCTACCACTATATTTATACTTAGCCCCCTCCCCCACAACCCCCCCTCCCGTTCAAAACTTTGGGACGCCACACACCTTATTTTTTATTTGGCCTTCAGGAATACTACATGGGAAATTTCGTGACAATACGATCAACCGTTAATGAGCCAGCTCTATATTTATACTTAGCCCCCCCCCCCCCCCCTCAACCCTCCCTCCCGTTCAAAACTTTGGGTCGCCACACACCTTTTTTTTTTATTTGGTCTTCAGGAATACTACATGTGAAACTTCGTGACAATGCGACCAACCGTTAATGAGCTAGCTCTATATTTATACTTAGCCCCCCCCTCAACCCCCCCTCCCATTTAAAATTTTGGGACGCCACACACAATATTTTTCAATTTGGCCTTTAAGAATACTACATGTGAAATTTCATGACAATCTCATCATCCGTTAAAGATCTATCACTATCTTTATATTTAGGCCTACGCCCACAACCCCCCCTCCCGATCAAAACTTTGGGACGCCACACACCTTATTTTTCTATTTGGCCTTCAGGAATACTCCATGTGAAATTTCGCTATTCAGTTCCTCGACAGTACATTCATGATGTTATAATTTTCAATTACTCATACGGAATAAGGCTTATAGTCCTTCAGCTGTTGTAACGCTAGTAAGTTTTTAGGACTCCTGGGCACCACAGCTAGTATGCGCCTTTCAACGGCGGAAGCCACACCTAGTAAATACTTAGCATCGCTGGACGTCATAGTCAGTGCGTACTTAAGAACGTTTGTGACCACAGCTAGTATGTGGCTTGCAACTCTGAGCACCACAGCTAGTACGTAGTTGGGAATGCTGGGCATCATAGCTAGTATGTGCCTTGCGACGGCGGACCCAACAGCTAGTACGTAGTTAGGAACGCTGGTCACCACAGCTAGTATGTGCCTCGCAACAGCGGACCCCACAGCTAGTACGAAGTTAGGAACGCTGGGCATCACAGCTATTAAGTGCCTTGCAACAGCGGATCCCACAGCTAGTACGTAGTTAAATACGCTGGGCATTACAGTTAGTAAGTGCTTTGCAACAGCGAACTTCACAGCTAGTACATAGTTAGGAACGCTGGGCACTACAGCTAGTAAATGCCTTGCAACAACGGACCCCACAGCTAGTACGATATTAGGAACCCTGGGCATCACAGCTAGTATGCTTTTGCAACGACGGACCCCACAGTTAGTACGTTTTTAGGAACGCTGGGCCCTACAGGTAGTAGGTGCCTTGCAACTGCGGACCCCACAGATAGTATGTAGTTAGAACCACAGGGCATCACAGCTAGTATGAGTTTTGCAACGGTGGACCCCACAGCTAGTACCTACGTAGTTAAATACGCTGGGCCACACTGCTAGCGCCTTGCAACAGCAGACCCCACAGCTAGTACGTAATTAGGAACGCTGGGCATCACAGCTAGTAAATGTCTTGTAGGTGCCTTGGAACAGCGAACCCCACAGCCAGTACATAGTTAGGAACGCTGGGGCTGAGCACTACAGCTAGTAAGTGCCTTGCAACAGCGGACCCCACAGCTAGTACGATATTAGGAACGCTGGACATCACAGCTAGTAAATGTCTTGCAACAGTGAACCCCACAGCGAATACATAGTTACTACTACTACATGTGAAATTCATGACAATCCGATTCATGACAATACGATCAACCGTTAATGAGCTAGCTCTATATTTATACTTAGTCCCCCCCCCCCCCCCTCAACCCCGCCACCCGTTCAAAACTTCGGGACGCCACACACCTTATTTTTCTATTTGGTCTTCAGGAATACTCCATGTGAAATTTCATGACAATTCGCCCCTTAGTTAATGAGTTGGCTCTATATTTATACTTAGGCCCCCCCACTACCCCCCCTCCTGTTCAAAAGTTTGGGACGCCACACACCTTTTTTTCCTATTTGGCTTTTGAAAATACTTCATGTGAAAGTAGTATAAGGCTTATAGTCCACAGCTAGTACGAAGTTAGGAACGCTGGGCATCACAGCTATTAAGTGCCTTGCAACAGCGGACCCCACAGCTAGTACGTAGTTAAATACGCTGGGCATTACAGTTAGTAAGTGCTTTGCAACAGCGAACTTCACAGCTAGTACATAGTTAGGAACGCTGGGCACTACAGCTAGTAAATGCCTTGCAACAACGGACCCCACAGCTAGTACGATATTAGGAACCCTGGGCATCACAGCTAGTATGCTTTTGCAACGACGGACCCCACAGTTAGTACGTTTTTAGGAACGCTGGGCCCTACAGGTAGTAGGTGCCTTGCAACTGCGGACCCCACAGATAGTATGTAGTTAGAACCACAGGGCATCACAGCTAATATGAGTTTTGCAACGGTGGACCCCACAGCTAGTACCTACGTAGTTAAATACGCTGGGCCACACTGCTAGCGCCTTGCAACAGCAGACCCCACAGCTAGTACGTAATTAGGAACGCTGGGCATCACAGCTAGTAAATGTCTTGTAGGTGCCTTGCAACAGCGAACCCCACAGCCAGTACATAGTTAGGAACGCTGGGGCTGAGCACTACAGCTAGTAAGTGCCTTGCAACAGCGGACCCCACAGCTAGTACGATATTAGGAACGCTGGACATCACAGCTAGTAAATGTCTTGCAACAGTGAACCCCACAGCGAATACATAGTTACTACTACTACTACATGTGAAATTCATGACAATCCGATTCATGACAATACGATCAACCGTTAATGAGCTAGCTCTATATTTATACTTAGTCCCCCCCCCCTCAACCCCGCCACCCGTTCAAAACTTTGGGACGCCACACACCTTATTTTTCTATTTGGCCTTCAGGAATAATATATGTGAAATTTCATGACGATTCGCCCATTAGTTAATGAGTTAGCTCTATATTTATACTTAGGCCCCCCTTACAACCCCCCCTCCCGTCCAAAACTTTGGGACGCCACACACCTTTTTTTCCTATTTGGCTTTTAAAAATACTACGTGAAATTTCATGACGATTCGCCGATTAGTTAATGAGTTAGCTCTATATTTATACTTAGGCCCCCCCACTACCCCCCCTCCCGATCAAAACTTTGGGACGCTACACACCTTTTTTTCCTGTTTGGATTTTAAAAAGACTACCTGTGAAATTTCATGACAATTCGCCCATTAGTTAATGAGTTAGCACTATTTATATACTTAGGCCCCCCTTACAACCCCCCCTCCCGATCAAAATTTTGGGACGCCCCATAGCCTATTATTCAATCGGGCTTAAAAGAATGCTACATGGGCAGTTTCATAAAAATCCGTCCAGCGGTTTGGGCGTGATGCTGGAACAAACATACATACATACAAACAAACAAACCCCGTTTCAGCTTTATTAATATAGCTGAAAAAGTTTCTAAAAAGTTATCTGTGGTTTAGACGATCGCTGTTTAGTTTCCAGCTTTTTTCAAATTTCATTATTTTTTATGTTTTTCACAAACCACTTGAATTCACAATTCATCACGATTTCAAAGTGTATGATGCAAGTTCGAAGACAAAATATGAATTAGTATGAACATAAAATGGGGCGGACCTACGGATGTAAACAAAGCCGCTAGACAAAAGGGATTAGTGTTGCCTTCGAATCAAAACAAAAACCAAGAACCACATTCATTTCCTATTTTTCTGTTTCCGTTTCATCTATTCATCCTATTTTGAAACTGAAAAATGATTTCAACTCATTGAACTGTCTACTTTCGGCGCCTTACCTCTAAATTTTAAAAAATTGAAAAAATAACGTGTAAACAATTAAAGAAAAATACATAAAAAATCTAAAGTTCGGAATTCACAATTAAAAAAAAAAAAAAAAAAAAAAAAAAAAAAAACGGTGTGTCATATAAATCCTACATTTATATTGAGTACAAAGGAAAAAAAAATATTTAAAAAAAGTTGAGTCGTTTAGCCAAGGTTAGGTTAGGTTTTATGACTCATGCCCGGGCTTTAACAACGAGGTCATATCGCCTACTACCAGAGCGCTCTTTCGTCACTCTGGTGGACATGAGCCCGACTCTACTGTGGGAGTCCTAAATTTTGCCTACCCTAAATTTTTATTCATCTAGGGTAGGGGTCTTTAACGAGTACCTGACCTGGCATCGTACAGGCTCGATTAATGTCCCATCCGAAGGACGGCATGCACAAGTTTATTTTACCACCCGAGTTAAATAAACTAAGAGTCTCGGCAGGGTTTCGAACCCACGATCTTCAGTAAGGAAGCATGCTGAGCTACCGGCGCCTTCAAATATATATCTCCCAGATAAAATAAACTAAGGGCCTCGGTCGGGTTAAGAGTCGTTTAGCCAAAATACCTTTAATACTTTCGCTGTTACTAGTGGTGCCATCTGTTTGAAATAAATTCATTATAAAATACGGGACATTTAACCTTAACTCACTCGCTTTAGTTTTAATGTCAATAATCTCAGTTAACATTATCAATAATTCAATTTTGGTTAGTCATAACTTTTTTTTTTCTATTCTACAATGTGTACAAAATTTACAATAGGTAGAAGTGAACAGGAAATAAATATGTGCAATTGATGGCAGAAGCCAGCCAGTGCTGACACTCCCTTAGACAGTCTCGTTATCTATTCAAAGAAGATCGCGAGGCGGCGTGGAGGGTTGACGGGATGGGACTGAGAGGACATGCGCTGAGCAAGAGGGTTGGGATGGTTATTCAACTTGGAATGGAATTTCTTGAAGCGGAGTTGGGTTAGGTCTTGGACATAAGGAATGTTGAGGTCTTTGTGTAGGACTTTGTTGGTGACAAAAGGGAGCATTGACAGTTTGTCGTAGGACTTTTGACTGAAAAGTTTGTATTCTTTTAATGTTGGAACTCTTGGCTGAGCCCCGTAGTTCTAGACCGTATGTCCATATTGGTCGTATGATAGTTTTGACTTTGATCCGAATAGTCGTCTTAAAAGACCATATCGTCTGTTGAGTTCTTGTCGTTTGAGTCTTGTGTGGGGATTCCACGTTAGTAGACATAATTTAAGCATTCTATTCACCTCTCTAGGTTCATTGTAGTGTTGAAAAAAATAAAATCTAATCAGTTTTGTTGTATTTCTCAATTTCTGTAAAATATTACGCATGGTTGTTGGTGTTCTAACTTTACCGTATTATAAAGATGAAATGTTTAATATTTAAAATATAATGTAGACAGGGACCTGAAGTCATAGTGATCAATTGGGGGATTACATACGATTGTTATTATTGGAGTACGTTAATAATTAGGCATGTATCTCCCAGAAAAATTAAATACAACTGAAAAGCATGGCCAAGTACGAAAAAATGTCTGCCTATGTAAATAATAAACATAAGTTTGACTCATGAAAAGTTGTGATATAAATCCAATACAATGGTATTGCGAACCATTAGATTATAACACAATAACAAGGAGTTTTGTATTACATACTACGTAAACAATTATTTAGCAGTTAGTAAACTGGAATTGGTTAGAAAACTGGGACAGGTTTGAACACGTAATAACAAACACTAACTTTTTCCTGAATGTATTTTATCGTTGCTGTCTTTTTTTCGTTATCGTTATAATATTGGGTTATTTTTTATTATATATATATTTTTATCTTTATCTTTGCATATAGGTATATATCACATGATATTTATTATACCTACATTTAAAAAAATTCATATATTAACATTGATGACGTCATCCGGACGCCCGGACACTGAAAAAGGAAAAAAGTTATGTTTTGCCAATTTTGACCCTTCGAAACTTGGTCAAAAATGATTCTTTTTGGCTACTTTTTATTTATTTTGTTCAGCTCTGAGTTCTCCAGACGGCTATGTCGGAAAAAACATAATTTTGTTAATGAATAATATACTTTTTTCGATGCAAAAAGTGGCATTCGGTGTCACGAGAAAAGTAACACAGAATTTTTTTTTCGGACTTGGCCAGAGGTACTGCCGTGTCTCGTGATAGTTAAAATATCGTAAACGACGTCCTAATTGTACACTATTATCAGCCAGTTGTAAGGAAGTTAAGAGAATTCTCTACATCATCTGTTAGTTGACATAGGGTATGGGGAAGATGAGTTCGTGTCAATGTTCCAATGCTGAAGTTACCACGTGGTTATACCATGAAGTACCTATGTGGTTATACACATGTTTATAATTGTTAATTTAAGTATGTTTCTTCTCAGATTAATGTGTCTATCGATCATGCCAAATGGAAGAAAGAGCAATGGAAAGAAATTATTGAGTTTCCATGGAAAACATACGAAGATCAAAATATAAAAAGGCAATTCAAAATGGCTTCAATTTTGGGAGCGTCAGCACTACCTGAAGAGAAATTCAAAAAGGTAATATACCTACCTACTACGAAAAATAATCATTTTAATTGTAACTAAATCTTTAAAATGGTAATAAATAAATATTATTGTTCTACACATGGTTTGTAGGATTTGTTAGGTTAGGTTTTATGACTCATGCCCGGGCTTTAACAACGAGGTCATATCGCCTACTACCAGAGCTCTCTTTCGTCACTCTGGTGGAAATGAACCCGACTCTACTGTGGGAGTCCTAAATTTTGCCTACCCTAAATTTTTATTCATCTAGGTTAGGGGTGTTTAACGAGTACCTGACATCGTACAGGCTCGGGACCATCGCTTAACGTCCCATCCGAAGGACGGCGTGCTTAAGTTTATTTTACCTCCCAGATAAAATAAACTAAGGGCCTCGGTCGGGTTACGAACCCACGACCTTGAGCTCAGAAGTCAAGCACGCATACCACTGAGCTACCGGCGCCCTCCATTTGGGAGGATTTGTTATATGTGTTATAAATGTGGAAAAATGTGGAATTTTTAATTTTATAATTAAAACATGTTTCTAACATAAAAAAATTTGAGAACCAACCACCCTTATTTTGTAGGGCATCAAGCTTGTTGGCAACACTGCATAGGCAGTTAGTGTTATTCCCGCTCCGTTCTTGTATTCTCATCTTTTGTTCCCAGTCACAGTTTCAACGATTGAGAACGATTATTTAACGTCAGTCACGAGAAGAATTGAGAGGTGGACCCTAATATATATAAAGTATTTTAGTCGAGTGTCATATAACTCCAGAAGTGGTTTGTTGGGTCGAAAATAAGAAAACAACATTTATAAAAACATGGGTCCCGAAATGCTTCTTAAAAAATGTATTGAATGATAAATAAAACCACGTTATCCCACAAACATTTTTGTGGCCAACTCACAAAATACTCCCAATATACATTGAAATACAATTTTGGGATCACACTAATGGTTCACAAATCAGTCCTTGCAATCTTTAAAATTAGAAAAACAAATAATGAATTAGTTCGAATCCTAATTATTGCAGGTGTACAGTAACATCTCTTTCATATGAGAGCTACCATTACTTCAAAAGATAATATTGCTTCAATCAATGTACTAAATTTATTTGTCAAATTTACTTACAGCTGGAAGAAACAATAACAGAAATGTCGAGTATATACAGTAAGGCCAAGGTTTGCGACTTCAAAGATAAAACCAAGTGCGATCTGAGTCTGGAGCCAGGTATGTCGGAGTTTACTACTATGTTGACATTTGTTATTAATCATCAATTACCGGAAAACACAAAAATTTTAAAAAATATGTAACTCGAACCTGTTGCTAGGTAACATCATGACGTTTAAAATGTTTTATAATCAGAAAATATATGATGTGGCCATAACAAGATTTTCTTATACCAACTACATTTTTACAGATCCCTTCTCAAGAGAGCTTTCCAACATATTACAATTCATTTCAAACTGGCATTACTGGATATAAAAAAGTCACTCTTAAAATTACTCTGTGCAATGAAAGAAATAAAACAGGTGATGCCAACACATTACTTTCTTATACAGTATTGCCAGTTTGAAATGAAGTAGAGGGGGAGGGAGAATGATCTGTAAAAATGTGGTTGTCATAAGAAGGTCCTGTAATGACCGTGTCACATATTTGTTTTCTTTAGTTGCTTAGTTATTGTGACCTTGGGGTCACTCTGGTGAAAATGAACCCGACTCCACTGTGGGAGTCGTAAATTTTGTCTAACTAAATTTTTATTCACCTACGATACGGATCTTCAACGGGTACTTTGAATACTGGTTCGGGACCATCGCTTAACGACCCATTCAGAGGCTGGCGTGCTCAAGATTTTTTCACCTCATAGATACAAAACCTAAGGGCCTCGGCCGGGTTTCGAACTCATGAGCTAAGTAAGCCGATCTTGAGCTAAGTAAGCAAGCACGCATACCACTGAGCTACCGGCGCCCCTCTTTGTTATTTTATATACGCATATTATCTACTCCTAATTACAGACCGTTACAATATATTTACTCCTAATGTATTTGAATGGCACAGATAAGAACAGAATTCTTAATGCAGTCTCTTTACATTAGGGATGGGTATAGATTAACCGATTAATCGAAATAATCGATGTTTTGGTAAAATAATCGGTGGTTTTTTAATCGATGTCATTTAGGTTTGAATAATCGGATAATCGATGATTATTTAACGATTATTAAATGTTTAAATAAAATTACAACTCATCTGAAAAACAAGAGAAAAAAAAGATAAATGAATTAATTATTATTCATCCGAAGTGCAACTCGTCTAAAAAAGTGGGAGGAGTCTATCGTATCGACTATCGATACAACACAGTGCCTCTGTGGTGAACTGGTGATAAGTAAAAAGTAACCTTCTAATAGTTCTACTTCTAATTCTAATTTCTAATCATTTGTGTTTTGTCATTTGTGAGTTATGATTGACTGATTGTATTACCTTTTGTTTGTCCGTTCGATTAATCGATTATTTAACAAACAATTAATAAGTGTATCGATTAACTAGTAGAAAATAATAATCTATGTCATTAATCGATGTTTTGTTGGTCGATACCCATCCCTACTTTACATATAAACTTACATTTAGTTTAACAATGTTGAAATTGTATTGATGTTGACAGAATTGACGGATATTCTCCAGAAAAGCCATGACCCGGAGGAACTGAAGCATGTTTGGGTGGAGTGGAGGAACGCTTCAGGACGACAGGTTAGGAGCCTCTTCCAGGAGTACGTCCAACTGGGTAACGAGGCCGCCCAACTCAACAGTGAGTATACAAGTTACAGAAAACAACTTTTTCCTTTTAGGGCTTCCTAGGTCTCGGATAACAACATCTAGGAGACTACTAAAGCTCTACTGGTGACTGCATTAGCTATAATAGAAGAAAAATAACTGCGAAATTCAGAAGAACTGCTGTAATAGATGTATATGTTACGCCGAATTGACGAAATTGCCTAGTGCGTGAACTAGGCAAAAAATTGCCGAATTCGTGAATTCGGCAACCGCTTTGCCGAATTCATGGATTAGGCAATTTGTTGGTTTCATTTTGCCTATTTTGCGAAATAGGCAACCCCCACTTTTTGGGTAATTCCCTAAATAGAGAATTATTGGGAACTATATATCAATTATTATAGTTCGAAAAGTGGGTTAAAAATTTATATTGATAGTAGTAAAAAGGATCACAAAGTGAAAAATTACGTATTTAAAGAAATTTTAAGCTAAAATACGGTAAATACTGTAGTTTAACCTTAAAAATTTGAATTAAAATTGATAGATACAAACAAAAAATACGTGAAATATAATCAGCGCTATGAGTATTGTTTTGGTTGATGTGGTCCGGCGGTGCCTCCGGCTGTCCCCCGGCTTGGCTGGGGCCGCTTGCTTGGGCCCTCTGTCTGGGCTCCTCCCTCCAGTATCCCGTCTTTGGCAGAATTATCTTTTATAGTGTAGTTTTAAGAATAGAAATGGCTAGTGTGGTGTCTACCGAGGCCAAAAAAGGAAAAAAAACAAAAAAAAAAAAAACTCAAATTACCTTATTGTTGTGTTTTTTTAAATTTTAATATTATGATATTGTTAATGATTGACGTTTAGATTACTCGCAAATTATAGACTATATTGGTTTATCTTTGTTTAGATTTAAAACGACTTTCAAATCAAACAACTCTGCGCACGAGCAGAAGAGCCACCAGGATGCGCTGCATGTAGTTGCCTAATTCGTGAACTAGGCAACATGATTACTGCCGATTACGTGTATTAGGCAGTAGATTTGCCTAGTACGTGAATTCGGCAATATTTTGCCTAGTTCACGAACTAGGCAATTTCATCAATTCGGCGTAACATATAGACCGGTAGTGGTATTCAAAATAAGAGTTTCCAAATAACCGGCTACAAAACCTCTGGCGGTTCTGGAGGACAAAATATTGGAGAATATATAAGGGTGAATAATAAGATTGATGAAGTTTATATATAAAGGAATGTAATGAACAGAAGAGAACCTGGGGAGATGGAGTTGGCCAACTGGAAAATAATAAGAGATAACAAAACATAAGATAAATATAAATAAAACATAACTTGGAATATAATGTTTAACTTAAAAATAAAAGTTCAAAAAATTGGTAAAATAATAATGTTCGTATCGGTTACGATGCCTTCTACGCCGCTCTGATGAGAAGGGGGGCTACTAGATGTTGAGATGATGTGGTGATGGTTGAGCAGGTAGATAGATATACGATGCGGTCTTAGTGGTTCCTGGCAGGGTACTGAGAGGCTTAAAGCCTACTTTAGTAAACATTAGAGATCGAGTAGGATTAGTGGGGAGGTGTCTGTTGGCAGATCCGACTTCAATCCAAAATAAATAATATAATAAATATTGAAATGTTGAAATTTAAAATGAATGCCGAAACATTAGAAGAAAAATAACTGCGAAATTCAAAATTTTCGACAAAACGTGCATAATCTAAAGCACTTTATAGTCTACCAACCTTATAATGTCACTCGATTGTTTGTAACGGAAACTTCGGATTTCAAATCTCATCGAATAGGTTTTAAATATAATATAAAAATGGCAGCTCTCCAGTGAATATTTTCATGTCACCCCTTTAAGTTGGCGGCGGCTTTTTGAGCCAAAAATTCCCATTTTAGCCGCTCTTCATTCAAATTAAAATTTTGTCTTTCACGAATATAATCAATCCTATTTTAGTAATGTTTTGCTTGTATTATAGATAGTTCCTCTCTTCTCTTCTTGGCGTTGTTGTTTTTGCCTCTCTATATTCGGATAAATAATTATGAAATAATATATTCAGCCCCTGAAATACCTTAATAACTGCCAATGTAATGAATATATCGACAAAACACTTAGTGTGAGGATTCAGAAACCACTATATAAATCAAACATTGAGTTTTAGGCCAAACGGTCGATAAGCTTTGAAGGGAGAGCGAAAACGTAATTGATTATTTCGTTCTGGGGAAGTACATAGCCGGTGATTCAACCTTTTCAATTTTTTTTATTGATGTTTTATTTCTATTTCAAACTAGTTATTATGACTCATGTCCTGGTTTTTAACTACAAGGTCATTATCTACTACCAGAGCGCTCTTTCGTAACTCAACGACTCTACTATGGGAGTCCTAAATTTTGCCTTTCCCTAAATTTTGCCTTTCCCTAAATTTTTATTCACCTAGAGTAGGGGTCTTTAACGAGTATCTGACATCGTACAGGCTCGGGACCTTAGCTTAACGTCCCATCCGGACGACGGCGTGCTTAAGTTTATATTATCTCCCAGATAAAATAAACTAAGGGCCTCGGCCGGGTTTCGAACCCGCGATCTTGAGCTCAGTAAGCAAGCACGCATACCACTGAGCTACAGGCGCCCTCTTCTATACTATATAAGATATTGAAACCTAGGGGAACGAAGCGAACCCAAACCGTTACGATACTATCTACATACATACTTTATGGTTAACTTACGTTACATGTATATGTACATAATTATTAAATACATTAAATGAAAAAAAACAACATGACACTATCTCAGGATATTATTTTTATAATTACTTACAGATGTGTCAAATTTGGCTGATTTGTGGAATTTTGACTTCGAATCTGACAGCTTTGAAAGCGATGTTGCAGAATTATGGACACAGGTGAGTATTCATTCTTATTATTTTTATTTATTTTTTTAAATTGTGGTTATTTACATTAAAAAGTGTGTTGAGTATTCAAAACACTTTAAATTTCTAAATTAAAAAATACAATGTTTTGAATTATAATTCTAAAGATATTACTGGACATCAATCTGAGTGCATATTACCATTACATCCTTGGTCCAAATGCCAATTCTTGTTTGTGTCTTATACGAGATCTGTCACGTATGGTCTCATATTTACCCCAAATTTTGCATAATTAGTTCACTTGACAATACCATATTGTGATCAAACTAGTGAAAGTCATTGTATTAAGTAGTTAGCCCAGCACGATTAATTCAATTATGTTTTCGCTCATTCTTCAAAGCCAATGGACCGGGCTAAAACTCAATATATGACGTATATAGTGGCTTCTCAATCCTTATACTAAATTTTGTGTCAATACATTCATTACATCAGCAGTTATTAGGGTGTTTGAGTCGAGTCCTCTTCTCTGGTCCCCCATCCTTTTCGACTGATTCGGCTGAAAATTAATAGGTGTCGTTCTTAGGTGGTTCTGCGTACACACATAAAATTTCGTATCGGGTTAGTTACTATTTACTACCAGCTTTAACTACAAGGTCATATCGCCTACTACCAAAGCGCTCTTTCGTCACTCTGGTGGACATGAGCCCGACTCTGTGTCTTCAACACCTAGGCTCGGGACCATCGCTTAATGTCCGATCCGAAGGACGGCGTGCTTAAGTTTATTTTATCTCCCAGATAAAATAAATTAAGAACCTCGGCCGGGTTTTGAATCCACGGTCTTGAGCTCAGTAAGCAAGCATGCGTGCCACTGGGCTACCGGCGTTCTCTTCGTGTCGATGCATTCATTCTGTTGGGAGTTATCGTGTTCACAGACACACAGACTTTTATTTTTTATTTCTTGGATCAGTAGGCCGGAAAACATGAAATTTCGTTGAAAACTTCGCATCGATGTTCTGACCGATTACATAACTTTTCTTCGTATATTGGGGGCATTAAAAATTATTAAGGTTGACTTGTCGGTCAGTTCTACTGACGATCAGTCAAATGTACCTTTTTTTTCTGAACGAACTGTTTCATTGAAAAGATTTTCTTAGGACGAATCGAAAGTTAAATTTCTCACAATATAACAATTACCGGCTTTTTGCATATTTAATAAACTATTCTGATATAAAAAAAAAAAAAAAAAAAAACGGACGCCAACGTGGCAACACTGGAGTTCCATACCATATATTTCTTATTATTCAAAAGGCAGTGCCATTATGAAATCATCTTGGACTGAGCACTGTAAGCCTATATGCTATTTTTTTTTTTTTTTTCATGTATATATTTGTTAAATTTATTAGTTCTGTATTCTCTTGTAGCAGATATTTAAAATATTTCTGTTGACTGTTGTTAAGCTATGAAGTTTCTATCTCTTATTTCATTATTTACTGTCAAAAAGTGTTATTTGAAAGCAATAAAGTTTCATTTCATATGCATTAGGCTTATTTTAAAAATATATGTACTTTTTTAAAACTATTTTCTGTTGCATTAACATTATTTGCATTGTATTCTTTCATTTTGTTTTCATCTTTAGTGCAAACTATACATCAATTTCTAATATTACTCTGTTTTTTTTGTGAATTGATTAAGAAAAATTTTTGTAAAGGAAATATTGGTAAATTTAGAATTATGAATGCACTATTTTTAATGATGTAATATATTAAATGTTTTGCTATATTTGCGAGATTCACCAGAACTATTAGCTTAGAATATATTTATATTTGTATATCAGGTGGAGCCACTTTATCTTCAACTTCATGCATATGTGAGACGAAAACTTTGGGAGAAGTATGGTGAGAGTGTTGTTTCCAGAAATGGCCCTATTCCGGCCCATCTACTGGGTAAGTTTAAACATCTGAATAATGAATTTTATCGACAGATAATTTAGTATGAGGATTTAGGAGCCCCTATGTAATCAACTGTTGATTATTAGCGCAAATTGTCGACTGGTTTTGGAGAAGGAGCGAAAAATTAATTGAATAATTCGTTCTGGGGAAGTACTTTGCCGGTGATTCACTGGCGACTTTTTTCTTACTATTCGTTGAAGAGAACACCGAAGCCTCGCCAACAAAATGCACTTTACCACCGGTTAATATATTACTTTTCAAGTTTTTTGTTTAATAATTCCTGAATAGTCAATTTTGGTGTTTAAAATGTATGATTCGTTTACAATAGATTTGTCTTAAAAGAATATTGGAAAATATATGGAAGAATAATGCAGCTGCTACATATATTATTATACTTTTAAAATCCCCTTACACAACCCAACAATTTAAAATTAGAATATATGACTTTTTCAGTCCAGTAGATGTATTCTAGTTTCATTTGGTATTTAGGTATGTGTAAAGGAGGGCGCCGGTAGCTCAGTGGTGGCGTGCTAGCGTACTGAGCTCAAGAGGGTTCGAAACCCACCCGAGGCCCTTAGGTTTCTATCCCGAAGGATAAAAACGTTGAGCACGCCGTCCTTCGGATGGGACTCTTTATCTTGTGATTAAACTAGGATAGGCAACATTCAGGGCTCCCACAGTAGAGTCAGTCTCATGTTCACCAGAACGACGATAGCTCTGGTAGTAGGCGATATGACTTCGTAGTTAAAGCCCGGGCATGAGTCATAATAACTATTATAATAACAAATTTCATATTTAACTATAAATATCCCTATTTACACTCTGCCACTGTTCTACTTATACACGATTAGCCTCTGGTCAACCCATATATTTCATATTTTTATTTACGTTTATAGCTAATATGTTATATTATTTTTTTTATTTTTAGGTAATATGTGGGGTCAATCTTGGATCAATCTATACGAAATCACCAAACCGTTCCCACAAAAAAAATCTATCAACGTAACTGACGAAATGAAAAAACAGGTAATCTAAGAATCTTACATTTACAAATTATTACAATGAATTTTAGACTTGCATAGTTTGAATACCCTGTACAACACCATATTATCGAGTGTTTTATGTCGGCAATTTTCTTCCCCCTTGATATCGTAGTAACTATTAAAGCTATACCATTGAAACTTTGCACTAATTTAAAAGCTTATAAGTAGACTCAATGAAAAATTTATGCGGCAAGTAGTCCAAAAAAAATATTACATTTTTAGATCTTTAGAGTGGATACCTGCTTCAAATAATATTTATATATTTACTTATAGTAGCGCCGGTATATCTTGGCCCTTCGGGGGGGTATGGCCAATTCGCTTGGAGGGGGGAAACGGGAGGGGAAAGCCAATAGGAACCCATGAAAAGATGCGGTCGCCATGGGAACGTCTCCCTGTTGCCATTTGTTTCCGAGCGGGAAAGAAGAGGGTTGTGGAATTGCCTTGGAGTTTGGCAACGCTGCCACCCACTCCTTGAACTGGCCACATCCTCCCCCGAAGAGCCAAGATATACCGGCGCTACTAGTATATTTAACAATAGATGCAATATTATTTCTAATTTCGTCTCTAAAATCTAATTTTTTTTAAGAAGTGCAGATGGGAGCTGCACTAAACTTTTCCATTCCTTAAGCTTTGGAAATGTTGACAAATGTTCCTAATTTGATAAAATGAGCTTTAATTGTACAGTATAATACCAGTTGGCTGTAGAAACCCACCAACAACGCCAGCTCTTTACGGAAGTTCTATCAATAAAAGACCTCAGTTGGTCAAAAAATAATGTTACAAACGTTTCGGGAGGCACTCTCACCATCAGTATCTATAATACATGTGTTCTTTATGTTAACTATTTCTTCTGTCAATCAGAATCTTCCTTTTATAGAACATATTTATTGAGTCGACTTCTATATTTATACATCTACCGAAACTTTTTGACTTTCACCTTTTTAATGAACATCGTGGTCGATAATGTTTTCGGTACAGAAAATCTGGAAAGGTTCAACTAGTCAAAACTATTAATATAGAAGTCGACTCAACAAATGTTCTATAAAAGAAAGACTCTGATTGGCAGAAGAACACATGAATTATAGACACTGATGATGGGAGTACTTCCCGATACGTCTTTAACAGATATTCATTAAGTGAACAAAAAAAATAAATGAGAGAAATGATGCTGTAATAACATATTATATATGAATTCAGAATTTTTTTTTTAGGGTTTTGATGTGAAAAAAATGTTTACTGAAGCAGAAAAATTTTTCACGTCCCTGAATTTGAGTGCAATGCCGCCTAAATTTTGGGAAAGATCTATACTTGTAAAGCCAAAAGACAGGGATTTGGTCTGTCATGCCTCAGCCTGGGACTTTTATGACGGAGAAGACTTCAGGTAAGCTTCAGGTGTACATGTATAATTTTGTGAACAGGGCGGGACCCTTCTAGGGCTTGCGCAGCTGCCTAAGGCGCCAATGTTTGGGTGGCGGCTAAACCGGCAGATTAGATTTATTTCTCAAAAATGTTTTTATTTTATTTATCAAAATAAATATATTTCCATGTTCTGTTCATATTTTCTAAAAATCAGTAACTATTTATTAATTAAAAAAAAAAATATATGTATATATACCTACATATTCTATACCAATCACAAATATTGATATATTCTTACTGTACTAAGAAGTAGAGTCATTTTCGGGGGTTGCTTTTAGAGACAGAAAAGCGCTTCAAAGCTTCAGCTACGAGATCATATGGTCTACTACCAAAGCGCGCTTTCATCGCTCTGATGTTCATGAACCCGGTTCCTAAACTTTGCCTATCCAGGTATAACTAGGGTAGGCAGTCTTTAACGAGTATTTGACCGACGCTTAATGTCCCTTGCGAAGGACGGCGAGCTCAACATTATTTACTACCCAAAAAACAAAAACCTTGGGCATGTGAGTTTTTATAATGATGATCTTCTTGATTGTAATCTTCTAAAACATGTTCTTAGTTAATTATATATTAAAAAACTAATCTTTTCCAGGATAAAAATGTGCACAGATGTTGAAATGAACGATTTCCTTGTAGTTCATCACGAGATGGGACACATTCAGTACTTCATACAGTATAAAGACCAACCCTTCATCTTCAGGGAGGGCGCCAACTCAGGTGAGAGTCAACCTTTATATATATTATTAAGGGGACCAGTAGCTCATAGGTAGCGTGCTAGCGAAAAAAAACATGACCACTCCGTCCTTCGGATGGAACGTTAAGCGATGGTCCGATGTCAGCTACTCAAAGACTCCTCTACCTTAGGTGAATAAACCTGGAGGGACTGCTATTCTAAACAGCATATCTCGACCTCTAATGGATCTAGAAGAAAGTTTTATAGCTCAAATTAAGGCATACAATATATATATATATATCTGTACCCTGGAGGTAAAGGCCACCAAGTCACAAAAAAAAATGTAATTTTTCAAGAAACAGGTTTTTTATTTTTTCCAGGTTTCTTCGCTAATAATAAGAATTGCTCTATGCAATTTTCGCTATTTATAGTAATAGGACTTAATGGCTTTATACCACTATATAGAGCGAAAAATCTACATCGCAAACATGGTGGCAACTATATTTTATAAGAAAATGTCCTATTGTGTCCTTTACCTCCGGAATATAACCTCGATTATCCGGGGTAATGGGGAGGGGGGGGGGAGGCACGGATAAATGAAAACCACGGTTAATCGAGAGACTTTTTATTTAACTAATTACATATTTATGTACAATTTTATATACATATGTGTGTACATATTTTTTTTTTTTTTTTTTTTTTTTTCGATTTCCATCCAGAAGTATCCCTACTGGAAGGGAATATATTTATCTGCATGCGCCATATGTATATTACATGCTTTTACACAATGTGTGTACATTGTCATGTTATAACGTTATAAGGGCTTGAAATATGAAGTAATCCTTCTTCGTTTTTTTCTGGTTTGAAATGATTTTCCTTACTTCAGTTCTAATTTTTCTCAAATTCATGACGTCATGGAAGTCAAAATTTTCCTGTTCGCAGAAGTTGAGGAGAACATGAACTGCTTCCATTGCTTGACATGTCTGAATGTTTTCTTCTTTAGCGCCAAAACTGTCATCATTGTCACTCTACTCTGTCTCTAAGTTTCTAAGAACCTATACTTACTGCTTACTCACCACGGTTAATCGCGAACTCGGATAATCCAGGTTACGATTTCAAAAAAAGTGTGTTAGAATTGGATGCTCAACGCAAACCATAATTAGGGAAGCATGTTTCATGATAATATGGAGGCAGTTTCCGTAGGTCTTTTGCGCATAAAGAGCAGCCCATTCAATTCTTCCGTTCTGTTAATGTTTATATTCACCCTTGAAGAATTTTCACCCCTTCAAGGATACTTATCTTTATTATTATTTTTTATATTAGGGTTTCACGAAGCGGTAGGGGATGTCATCTTCTTGTCAGCCGTTACCAAGAACCATCTAAAGGAGGTGGGCCTCCTCAAGTCGTCAGACGACGACCCTGAAGAGACACTCAACGACCTCTATGAGAGAGCTTTGGAAAAAGTAGCTTTCCTTCCTTTTGGTCTTCTCGTCGACCTTTACAGGTAGCTTTTACGTTTCATCATCATAGTATTGTTAGTTGTACCGTTTTGCACAAGTATGCTATTATACCGGATACAGAAAATTGGACGACGGGACCGTTCCAATTTCACTACTTTACTGTTATTTCATTCATCTTCTATTAAATTACCTATTACAGGAATTAGCTTAACTATTACAGAAAACACACTTAAAATATTCAAAATATATCTGAAACTACAAGATTTAGAAAAATAACTTTCGTACTATACTTTCTTTTAGAAATTGAAAAAAATAAAATATAAAATAAATAAAAGTATATAGTTTTATTTGAAAGAAAAAACAAAACAATGTTGTAGCATATATCGCTTCTGAGTATAAGCCGATTTCCACCAAAATTGTTTCCCCTTTTCCTATTTACGTGTCTAACATCCGACCAAATTTGGTAGTTTTCGTTTGTGTAACTAAAACCCTAAACTGTTTTCGCTTTCTTCAAGCAATCAAATGAAAATACAAAAAAAACAATGGATCATGACAAAGGTAGTTGTTTGCACTCTAAACAACAAAATATTGTTGTATAACTCTAATATGGTTATTTATTAAGAGCGCCGGTAGTTCAGTGGTATGCGTGCTGGGTTACTGAGCTCAAGATCGCGGGTTCGAGACCCGGCCGAGGCCCTTAGTTTATTTTATGTGGGGGGTAACATAAACTTAAGTCCCACTTCCTTCTGATAGGTTGTTAAGCGTTGGTTCCGAGCCTGTACGATGTCAGGTACTCATAGAAATAAAAGACGTTGTCTTTCCACTGTTTTATTTTAGGCCAGAACCGGTTTTCAACGGAACAACATCATCATCAGTGGTTCATTCTACCCGTACAGGACAGCGGTTAAAGGACAACTGGCACTAACCGATGATTACGCTGTTCTGTTGAAAACCGGTTCTGGCCAAAAATAAAACCGTGGGAAGACAACGTCTTTTATTTCTATGACAAATCTCGTCTCACAACATCTTACTATCACATATGGATGTCAGGTACTCGTTAAACACCCCTATCCCTAGATGAATAAAAATTTAGGGTAGACAAAATTTAGGACTCCCATTGTAGAGTCGGGCTCATGTCCACCAGAGTGACGACAGATCGCTGTGGTAATAGGCGATATAACCTTGTAGTTAAAGCCCGGGCATGAGTCATAATAACTAACTCAGACCAAAATTTTGTTTCCATCCCCTTTGTTGTGTTGACAGACAAACGTACAGTCGGACCGACTTTTTGCATAAATATGTTTTTTTGGGTGACCTCAAGAAGTGAAAAGTGAATTTTGACCTAATTTTGTACCATTCCCCATTTATGGAATGGTAATAAATGCATGGGCTGGTGATTTGCATGACCATTTATTTTTTTTAATACATTTTTTTCTGGCACTCATAATTAAAAATTTAAAAAAAATATAAACAACATTGCTGTATGTTCTACTAGCATTTGTTAATTACTATGACTCATGCCCGGGCTTTAAGTATGTGGGCATATCATATCACCTACAACCAGAGCGCTCTGTTGTCACTCTGCTTGATATGAGCCCGACTATACTATGGGATTCCTAAATTTTGCCTACCCTAACCTTTTATTCACCTAGGATAGGGGTCTTTAACGAGTGCCTGACATGGTAGAGGCTTGGGACCATCGCTTAACGTCCCATCCGAAGGACGGCGTGCTTAAGGTTTTTTCAAGGTTTCGAACCTGATTGAGCTTTGAAGGTAAGCACGCTACCCCCAATAATTTATTTATATGTACCTTAACCAACTCTAACATATTAGTTTTCCAATAGTTTAATCTGGGTGGTGGTCTGTTCGCAGATGGAACGTATTCAAAGGGCTCACAAAACCGGAGGACTACAACAGAGACTGGTGGACTCTCAGGTATTACCTTTTTAAATTAATATTATATAATATAATAATATAAACACTTATTAGACATACTTAGAGTTGTTAATATTAATCTCAACGCTATAAAATCCCTCTACCAATGACTTTTGCCCATCCCCAGCACCCCCGGTTGGTGCACCCGTGACTATTGTAACCTTAGATACTCCTGCATATCGCACCCGTCGTAGAATAAAGGTACAACTCAAAAATTGAATTTGTTCACAAAATGTGCGGACAAACTCGTGGTGGCGTTTAAATGAGGAGGTAGTCAAAAGTGTAGAACAAAAACTTTATTGTTGATTTCCCAACAAATTCAATTTTTGAGTTGTATCTTTATTCTACGATGGGTACGATATAGCTCTGGACTGAGGAGTATAAAATGTTGTTACCATACTATGAGGCCTATTTGTAGAGGTAGCCAGGAGTGTGCTCTCGTGGTTACCGGTATGTTATATGCTCAAGGACCTTAGAGTGTGCGCACTGTAACGTTGTATGCCCTTATAACTATCTCTATGCTCATGTGGATCTTGAGCCTAAAAATACCTCTTAGAGTGTGCGTACTGTAACGTTGTATGCCCCTATAACTATCTCAATGCTCATGTGGATCTTGAACCTAAAATTACCGCTTAGAATGTGCGCACTGTAACGTTGTATGCCCCTATAACGTATCTCTATGCTCATGTGGATCTTGAACCTACAAATACCGCTTCAAAGTCTTCTATTACACCCGTTCTTCGTGCATAAACTCATTTTTAGTCCCCCCCAGGGTCATCAGAAAAATAATTTAAGTTTTCTTTATGTTTAAGAGAAAAGTATCAAGGAATTGAGCCTCCGGTTGACAGATCGAATGAAGATTTCGACCCAGGCGCAAAATATCATGTGGTTGCCAGTGTGCCCTACATCAGGTGAGTGTTTTGCATTTATTAAATATTTATGTAATTCATGTTATTAATACAATTAATTGACTCTACATATATGCAAATTTGTGCTTTTATAACTCGAGATGAACATTTAAGACAAACTTATATCAAATAAAAATTACTAATTTTAATGACTTAAGAATAATCAATCACTAAAATATTTGATGAAAAAAAAACAATTTATCACTGCAGCCAGATCAGGAAGATGACCAACTTTTAGCATCAATCGGTACTATATGAGGCCTTCGTGATATATCTCGAAACGAAGTTAAGTTGATTAGTAAATCAGCACATTGAGTTCCGTATCCTTTAGGTTAGGTCTTAAAGGAGGGTGCGCCTTGCATTGTAGCAATATCACCCAGTCAACGTGAGAAGAGCTCGGGGATCAAGGGGTTACTGAGGGACTGGGATTGGCCATCGGCGGAACTATTGCGCCGATCGTCCCCAGCCCAACTTACAATGCCTGCTTCTGCTCCCGCCAGGAGCTCACGAATCGGTAGAACATCGGATAGTCTGTTTCCGTCACCATTTGCCGTAGATCCAGTTCCAAATACGATCTTGTCCCATGAATCAACTCCGGCCTAGCTTGGTCGTACAGCGGACATTCGAAGACCAGATGTTATGCAGTCTCGATACACATGCCCGGGCTTTAACTACATGATCATATCGCCTACTACCAGAGCGCTGTATCGTCGCTCTTGTGGACATGAGCCCGACTCTACTTTCAGAGTACTAAATTTTGCCTTCCTAGTTTTATTCACCTAGGATAGGGAGGGATCTTTACGATTACGTGATATCCTTCAGGCACGAGACCATCGCTTGACACCTCCCAGATAAAAAACGAAAGGTTTTGAAACCGCTATCTTGAGATCAGTAACCAAGCACGCGTACTACACAGCTACTGGCGCCCTCTAAGCTTTGTATATAATAAATAAACAGAGGGCGCTGATTGCTCAGAGATAGCCTGCTTACCTTCTGAGCTTAAGATCGCGGTTTCAAAACCCGACCTATGCTCTTAGGTTTTTTTATCTGAGAGGTGAAAAAGCCTTGAGGACGTTGTCCTTTGGATGGGACGTGTACAAAGTCCGATACTTGTTAAAGACCTTAGGTGAATAAACCAGGGCAGGCAAATGTAGGACTCCGACTGCAGAGTCTGGCTCATGTCCACCAGAGCGACAAAAGAGTGCTCTGGTAGTAGGCGATATGACCTCATAATTAAAGTCCGGGCGTGAGTCACAATAACTAACTAATAAATAGACTGTACTGGCATTGTTATTGGTTAGCTTATGTTTTTTTTTGGAGGGCTTTTACCACAACTCGTAAAAAAAAACTGAAAGATTTAGTTTCGTCTATCACAACTTTATAATTTTTGAACCGCTTAGCATAGAAAGCCGAAAATAATAATGGCTGAATAAATATATATATTCTTAACATGGAAAAATTGTGAGAGTAAGAACACTTATCGCGCGAAGTCCGATTCGCACATGACAGGTTTTTTATTTTGTTTAATTATAAGTAATTCTGTGATATTTGAAGGCTTGCTGTTCTCGTTTTCGCGTCTATATATGAAGAGTACAGGGAAAAAACGACGGATGTCAAAAAAATTGATTTTGAGATAATCGCAAATATACGTTTTCACATGAAGAATGAACATTTTGAAACATGTGAATGGCGTGGAAAGTACTAAGAACCTGTAACAGTTTGTATAGACGAGTTTTCCAAAATTTTGTTATTTTTTTGTTTTACTTTTGCAGGCTCCAGTCAGTGATAAATACAAAAAAATATATTTGTACAGGGAAGAAACGACGTATGTTCACTGACAACCGCTGTTCTTTAACTGTATTGTGAAAGCAGTATTCAGGTTAATTCAAATAATAAACAGTCGGTGCCTACTTAAAAGATTGTTTTTAGAATTTTTTTATTTGAAACAATACAAATCCAGGCAAAAACATAAGAATTAATAAAACTGCCTTCTCTACTTTTTGTGTTTTTCTGTTTCTGTGAACATATCAAACATTTTTGTCACATTTAGCTCCTCCGGCAGATAAGTTTTTCCAGATTTTGTGAGACTATAATGATTTTGTCTGCCTTTGAATGACTTGATAATCTCACAAATTGCGGTATAATTAGTATCACTTAGCTTTCTATGCTTTGAACTGTGCAGACCTCGTTCATCTTTTGGGGACACGCCAGTCATCTTTAAACGTTTCTGCAAGTACTTTAACTTTCCTTCAGGAAAGCATGATAAGAATCAACCACGTCGCGGCGCATTCTAGTGACAGTGGTCGTTCTTTCCCGGGTTGCCATGGACATCCGCTCTTCTTTCCTTGTACCCAAAACTAAAAAAGCCTGAAATACACTGTTAACGATTGTTTTTTCCCTGTTTCTACGTTCTAAACATTAGTACTACACTATTGCCAACAGATGGCAGTGAAATCTCGATTTTCAATTTTTTTGACATCCGTCGTTTTTTCCCTGTACTCTTCATATGAAAGAGATGTACCATTCCGAGCGATATCTCAGTCCAGTTGGAAATTATTTTCAAACTCTGTTATTGTTATTTTCAGATATTTCGTGAGTTTCATCATCCAGTTCCAGTTCCACCGATCCCTGTGTGAGGCGGCAGGTCATTACAGTGCTGCCAACCCTGCCTCTTCCAGTCCGCTCCATCAGTGCAGCATCTATGGAAGCAACTCTGCTGGGAAGATACTTGGGTAATACCACTTGGAGAGAATGTAGTTGGTCATCTGACAAGACATTTCGCTCAAACATTCAAGAGGCCATGAAAAATAAGCTCCGCGGACTTATTTTGGGAATTTGTAATCTTTATAAATACAACTGTAAGAGGGCGACTGTCTCTAAATGTTCGATAACTATTTGGGTTTTATCCGTTTTAAGGATACAAGTGGTTTTTAGATTTCGTGTCTGTTTGTTCCATCATCACCGGAAAATGGCTGAACATATTCAACCAAAGTTCATATTTTGAATCAGGTTATGTACGCTTTAAGATACATATGATTTCAAAATCCCTGATGAGTAGCGAGGTTTTACTTGGAGACAGAAACTGTTATTTCATGTAGAAAATATATTGAATCAGATTAAATAAATTTAGAAAATGACATATTCGAGTAGCGAAAAAGCCGAAAGGTAGCGGGGTGAGGAAGTAAGGGAGTTAAGTGGTAGATTTTTGTTTTTAAGCGGATATCGCACTTAATCAACTTCAGGTAAAGTAATATAATGCAAAGTTGCTCCCTGGTAATCTCCTGGTAAAAAATAATTAAAACTAACTTTTTGAAATACTGTCTATTCCACAAAATGTATATGTACATATAATGAGGGCGCCGGTAGCTCAGTGGTATGCATTTTTGCCTTCTGAGCTCAAGGTCGTGGGTTCGAAACCCGGCCGAGGCCCTTAGTTTATTTTATGTGGGAGGTAAGATAAACTCAAGCCCGCCGTCCTTCGGATCGGACGTTAAGCGATGTCAGGTACTCGCTAAAGACCCATCCTGGCCTGGTGAATAAAAATTTAGGGTTGGCAAAATTTAGGACTCCCACAGTAGAGTCGGGCACATGACCACCAGAGTGACGAAAGAGCGCTCTGGTAGTGGGCGATATGACCTCATAATTAAAGCCCAGGCATGAATCATAATAAATATTTTTTAAAGACAATATTTCTAAAATAAGTTTATTTTATTCATTAAATAAGAAAAAGTTCTTCCAACTAATTGCGTATTAAACTCTAGCTTAGAAAAAAATAAAGACTTTTTTTGTCCTACGCTTACTAGTGGACTTACGTCGCTCTGGTGGACAAGAGCCCGAATCTACTATGAGCGTCCTAAATGTTGGCTATTGAAGTTTGTTTATTCACAGGGTCTTTAAGGAGTACCTAATATGGTACAGGCTCGGTACCATCGCTTAACGTCCCATCAGAAGGACAGCGTGCTCATCTCCAAGATAATAATTTAAAAAACTTTTATGTGCCCAAAGAGCATGATAATGGGAGCAATCTCGAAAGCCGGTTACTCAAAAATAAACAATTATGAAAAGTTAGATGTATCTATTTCATTTGACATCTTTGAATTAACCACTTCTCATTGCTTCAGTCATCTTTGCGAATTAAAATGGGCCAGTTGTTATAGTTTTCAACAATAAATGCATTTAGTGTAATTTATTTGACTGAATAAGTGACTATTAGCGAGCATTAAATGTCCGTAAGTATCGAGACCTGATAAAAGTGTGATAATTAAATTGTAACTGCGAATACATAATATCAATATTACCACCGATTGATTCTCTTGGACGATGTATTTACTAATATTATTATTTATTATTTTTTTTCTAAGGGAAATGCTGAAAATGGGCTCTTCGAAGCCATGGCCGGACGCGATGGAGGCTGTCACTGGTCAAAGAAAGATGGACGGGTCTGCTCTGATCCAGTTCTTCCAGCCGCTTTATGACTGGCTCAAGGAGGAGAACAGACGTACAGGAGAACAGATCGGCTGGAATCCATCATACAGAAGTAACTAATAATATATTATTTATTTATGTTAAATCATAACTTGTGGTAATTGGATACGTCTTACAAAAAAATAATTTAGAAAATTTGCAACATCCGTAATCGGCCGACCTGTTTTGTTACCTTTAGATTCCACATGCTATTATAGACTTGTAACTTTATTTCATTTTATAAATTTTAGTTGTGGTTTTCAGCGGCTATTTAGAGGTGTGACTAACCCAGCCTCGAGCACAGGCCTTAATGTAAATCCTAAATTTTAGAATACAAACACGTTTGAGAAAAATAATAATAATTTTAAAAAATAAATATATAATATGAAATAAATTAATAGAAAATTCCTAGTATTAATAAATACAACAGATATTATTATTTAAATGTTTAATTATAAATATTTTGTATTCACATTTTCTTGAAATAAGTTTTCTTTCACGACGATATTTGGGAGCGATAACACTCCACTCCCTGAGGTCAGAAAGCGTGAAAAATAGAACGAAAGGAAAAATAAATAAGTTAACGTAAGGATATTGATGGAGGAGCTCTGCCAAGAAAATAAAAATGAAAGTAAATAATGATTTATATATGGTTATCTTTTTTCAATGAAAAAATGGGTATTCGAGTCGAGCCTCCCGTCTCTGATCCCTCTACCCTTCACCGATTTTGCAGGAATTTAATTGGTACTTTCATTACAATGTCCGTTATTAGCGATTTTGTGTGAACAAATTCCTTTGAAAACTCAGCATCGAATTTCTGACCGATTACATAACTTCCCCTATACTTTGTATAGCTGGGAAAGTAGAAATTATAGTATCATGTTCCTCTTTTTGCTTTAATTTTTAAATACATGGCATCATTTTTAATTGTGAAAATTTTGTTTTAGAAATAGGAGGGAAGCCATTACATCCGGAAGAAAAAAAGGAAAAATAAAAAGAAACTGGAAGAAAAAAAAGTACATAAACTCGATCTGCGACGCGAAGGAAGACACCTAACCGACAAGTGGTGCCTTTTTTCTCATGAGAACGTTTTCAAATATAACATTTTTTTTTATTTTTTTTTTTTTGAGAACCTGTTTTACTATACTATATATGTTATGTTTACATGTTTCAAAAAATGGAAATATTAACTGTTTGTACAACAAATGATTTCTTCTTAAATCGAAGATAGCCTTGCAGAGTGCAGCAAATCGACAGTCTAATTTTATTAGCCGGTATCTACAAAATTCAAATAAGGTTAAAGGAAAAAAAAAAAAAAAAAAAACAGGTGCTTCAGATTTAAAATACAAAGAATTTGTAAAAGTATTCATTTGTTGTATCAAAAAGAGGCGCATTCGGAATCTCATTATCATTGAGCAAAATGAGCTTTCATGAGAAACTTCATTTGAACCAGTAGACTTCGTTCCTTCAGAAAGATTGTATGGTTCTATTAGTACCCTGGCATGAGGTCTTGGGCGAGGAGTAGGCTGCCCAAGATTATAATGGGCCGCAGTTCTTGTCTGCTGTGGTAGGAATCCAAGGATCTTAGGTAGGCTGCCACTTGAGGAATTCACAATTCCTCATGGATTATGCTTTTCCGTACAAACCAAGGTGAATTCAGAGGCACTGGAAGAATTTTGTCTTAACATTTCTGTAGCGCTATCATGAATGAGGACTTTGCGTCATGCCATATTAAACAGGCGTATGTTCACAGAGGTAGAAGTAATTTTTTGTACATGAAGAGTGTTTGAGAGGTATGTTGCAGTGAATGAGTGACTAGAGATGTTCCAGACGAGTGTATGCTTGTGTTAATGTGAAGTTTCCATTTGAGCTTTATGTTTAAGAACCAAGGTACGGGACAGCTTGGTCTTTAGGGTTCCAGGGACTGGGGATCCCCTCAACCCGCGGCCTATTCTATGTAACAAAAATCTTCGCTTCAGTTTACTGGCATTGAACCGGAGCTTCAATCGAGAGAACCAGAAGAGAAGTTTGCAACATGTGTCTGGAGGTATTGAAGTTGGCGCACAAGTAGTGAAACAGCTGGGGATGTAACCTGAAAAGAAGAGGACTGAGGATATCTACTTTTCAACAACTAAAACAAAAAATTTTATGACCAACGTTTGTTTTTATTATTATTATATAGGTATATATATATATTATATATAGTTTATAATTAATTATAACGAAGTACTCGATTCAATCGAAACGAGTAGTTATCGATACTTAAGTAGTATCGAAAGTTTTATTCGATACTCGTGAGTAAAAGTATCAATACTTTGTGGTATCGATTGAACCCTAGGCCCGCTATAAGCATTGGAACAACAGTAGAAACGGAAAACTATCGATAGTATTCATCATCGAACACGGTCGATAGTAACCACATTGCTATTGTGGCACCCCTGAGCTTTAGCGCCAAGGGCCATTATTTTTGACTCACTCCCCTAAAAGGTTTTTAGTGACCAGAAGAATGGACGTGGAAGTTCCCGAAATATTGTCAAAAGAAAGCACTTCTGTAAAAAATCAACATCATCCCTCTATCACAAGGTGTCTAAAGAAGAAATACTATTAATAATGCAATACAAAGTTCAAAAGCAATAATTCAAAAAATAAAAATGCACTTTATTTTACAAATATTGTTTTTATTACAAAATTTAACAAGTGTATTTTCTATTATTAATGTTTTAATTAGTAAATCGAACACCAGTATAAGACTTATTGTAATTCTGTTTTTCCTCTAATTTTCTTTCGATGTACATATGACCGCGGGAATCTGTTATGCCGAAGCCGGTAGTATCGATAGTTTTTTAACCCACAGTGCGTCCATAACACATTTGGAATACATAATGATGTTGAACTACTAATAGGAGACCCTTTTTCAAAATACCCAGTTAATAAAATATATATTTAAAAATAAAAATTCGTAAATGGTCTGAAAATATTCACAGCAGTGTATATAACAAAATCTTGGTTTCTTTGAAAATCATTTTTGCCATAATAAAAAGGTTTTAACATATGTGAACATTTAATTACACAAGTACAGTCCAACTTAGCAGATACATACATAACCTCATTCATGGACATTTTGCACTTTTTGTTTTTTCTCACATTTTAAACAGACAAAATAGGTATAAGAAACATAAGTAAGTCTTATTAATAAAAAATACCGTTTTCAATGGTGTAATGTCTTTCATACACTTTCCAGGACTTAAATGATGAAAACTCAAAGAAAATGATTCAACAACTCAAAATACACCATGAACAGTTACACAGTATGTAATCAGTTTAATATTCCAATGAACAATGAAGGATCAGAAGTAAGTTCAGCACTATTATTATTATTTATTTTTTTTTTTTTTTGATAAAGTTATTGTCATGTACTAGGAGGTGGCCATTTTTTACTTCCCTGCATATAGGGAAGTTATTGTAATGGGTCCGAAAATCGAAATCAAAATTGTCATCATATTTTTATGTTTCAATGACATTACAGTATTTTTACACTATTTCTGGAAAGACGTATGTGTTTGTGTGTACGTACATAGTCAATTTTTCCTGCACGATATCTCGCGAATGAAAAATGAAGAGCACGGGCAAAGAATCAGATTTGTCACCAGATGTTGAAATTGAGAAAACTGAAATTTAATGTTTGAAAGTCCGTATCTATCAATTCCCCGCTCGTCATATTTTCAGCTTCCGTTTTCGTAGTGACAAACCGTCTTTTTGAAGACCGTAACGATGGTGAATCGTGAAATATGTTTAATATACTAATACTGTAATGGATTTATTCGAATTTTCCATCAGCCTCCGCCAAAATGTATTATAATAGCCTTAAAGCAGGAACAATATGAAAGGATGAAATCCGATATTCCATCTTCCAAAGTTTAGTAATTAAAGAGGACCTTTCGAGCCAAAAGGTCATCTTCAGCCCTTTCTTAATGCTGACCTTTAGTAAAAAATCAATTGAATATGAAACAGAGTTTTCGTTAAGCTTAAAGAAAACTTTTTTTTCTTATTCACTTGGATTTTAACTATGAAAGACAGCATCAAGAATGGGCTGAAAATGACCTTTTGGCTGGAAAGGTCCCCTTAATTACTAAATGAATAAATTCATCTCCATAACTTCGTTTGGGTATAAAATTGAAGAAGTTGAGACTCTCTGTTCATAGGCAATCGTCAGTGGCGATAAAAGCTTTTCATAAGCTCTAGCTTTTTAGTAAGTTAATTTTTTTTAAAAATAAACTTGCTCCATTTCACTTTTGGCAGCGGGTACATCTAATATAGGACGAACCACATGGGATATCCCTGTAAGTCGGTAAGGTGGGATTCCTGATGTGAACTAGCCTCCTGATCTACTACTAAACCCATCTAAGACCCAAGCGCATATTCATCGTGTTGCACTATACTCTCGTTATCCAAGGCCTCAAGTGCATGTAACGGTTCGAATGGTAAGACACGAAGGATCGTACGTTGATCTTTAGATAAACATTTATTCTTAAGATAATATGTATAATATTTTTTTCAAATTTAATGGTCAAATGTATTCTGGTAGTTTATTGATACGCAGTCCGTTCCCAGTTTATTTCTCTCCAGGTTGTCTGGTATGAGTTGGATGTCCTCGTCTATTATCTAGAATGGCAGTGTCTTTATTCCCAGTTTCCTGAAGTGGTCCACAAATAGTGTTCTTGTTGAAACTCTTTCTTTCGTTCGTATTGCTCTCTTCTGTATCCGGAAGATCTCTTCTGCCTGACATTCAGTCTGTACGACATCCTTATTACAACGATCTCATCTTATGCCAACATCAGCCCTTCAGTTGCCAGTCCTTAGTAAATAGATACTTTGGTTAAGAAGCTAACTGACATGGTCTCTCTAGGATAACTCAGGGTCGACAGCTATACCTAAAAACTTACCAAAGATATATGCTTCAATTGATAAAGATGGTTGATAAGCCACACTTAATTGACCTTATGGTCTCCCAAATTTATTTATTTTTTACACAACGGAAGCATGAGAAGAACTACGATACTTGGAACTCTACCTTGACAGACGACTGACTTGGAACAAACATGTTACGCAGACTCTACAAAAAATGAAACGACAATTTGAACTGTACAAAAACCTACTAGGCAAGCGATCTTAACTTGTTCTTAACCACACTGAGTGTCTACAAGACCTTTATCAGGGCTATCTGGACGTGTGGCGTTCAGCTCTGGGGTTCTGCCTGCCACTCACACACCAAAAAGAATTCAAGCTTCTCAAAATGAAATCCTTCGGAGGAAAGTCTGGTGGAGCAGCTTTTATCATTATTATAACAATGATACTTTAAGACACTATTATATCCATCATTGGTTATAACAGCCATAAAACAATACTAATTTACCCAGAAAATTACTATACTTATTATTTAGGTAAACCATACTCATCATACGTTTACCATGAAATAATACTAAACTGACTATAGAACACATGCACACCAAGGAAATACATTGACTTAAGGGGGAAGCCCAGGGCTTCCAGGGAAGGGATAAGAGCATTGAATGCTTAGGTCCCTAGATGTAAAACACCAGCCCGTATTTATATATATACATTGACTTATCTGGGGGCGCTAGTTATTTCCCTTCGGGTTATTTTGAATGATCTCTAGACAACTTCATAAGAACGAATTGTTCTAAAACAACTTTTACTAAATGACTGTTCATAACCTTACGTAATGAACAAATTTTCGAATAAGTAAATTAAAAAAAAAAAAATTGAAAATTACTTTGTATTTTTTACAGGAATATCAAATCAACTCAACACCTAAGGGTTACGTGCTCATAATAAATATTGAAAAATTCGAATGTGACAAAAGACCAGAAAGAAAAGGATCACTCCGGGATGTTGCCGAACTCAAAGAGATGTTTGAAGATTTTGGATATGGAGTGAAAGAGTACAGAGACCTCACGTTACATGTGAGTATAGCAAATGTGTACGTAATGCGTCTGTCTGTTGCCAAACTGACCACATTCATTCCTTTGAAAAAAATGTGTGTTTCTTATAATAAACTAAACATTCATACTACTAAGTAGGGACAGACTACTGTGAAGTAGCTCGATACGGATTCGAAAATGTGCATTTTTTTTGTTCAAATAGTTTATTTTAGAGAGAATAAAGAATTGGACATTCGATGTACAGAGATAGCGTTATATTTGATTATTTTATGTGTTTTTACATATATTTTACTATATAATTTAATATATAACAAACGGAAGTGAATATATAACAAACGGAGGTGAATATCGTGAGCTTACAGGCGAAAGGCACTAAATCTGAAAATATGGTTTTGAGTTATGGACAATTTTAATATTCAAACCCCTTTCTTAATTTTGCTACAAATTATTTTGGTGAAACCAATTACTTTAGATGACAAAGTATATGTTTTTTACATGATTAACTCAATCAAAATACATTTTATTTAAAAAATAAATAAAAATATCATGACTTAGAGTTTTCCGGTTGTAAGCCCACGATATATACCTAACAAACTTATTAATAGGAAAAATAAATGGAAATTACTAATTTTCTGAGGGCTTCACTTAACGATTTATTTTTTTATTAAAAAAATTAAGAGCTGAGCGTATCTATTTTTTTTTGCTGTTATATATACATAAGTGATTCACCAACTTATTTTTTTCAATATGCGGCCGATGTTTGTTTACTGCTTAGATTTGATATTTTTGGATATTTTACCAATTGTTGACATGCAATTAATGACTCGCACTTTCTGTATGATATTACAATGGCCTCATTGAGTCAGCTGCCAAAGTAAGCATT
The DNA here is from genome assembly GCA_963662175.1 of Aradus depressus. Classification (NCBI taxonomy): domain Eukaryota; kingdom Metazoa; phylum Arthropoda; class Insecta; order Hemiptera; family Aradidae; genus Aradus; species Aradus depressus. The sequence goes on from OY759222.1 coordinate 5,394,185, forward strand.
AATTTGTTCGCATATTCTTTAATGGCAATTTAGTAGACATTTAAAAATTACAATTTGGGTTAGTTTTCTTTAAATGTATTGAGAACTTAATGTATAAGAAATTTAGAGGGCGCTGGTAGCTCAGAGATAGCGTGCTTGCCTATTGAGCTCAAGATCATGGATTCAAGATCCAGCAGGGGCTCTTACGTTTTTTATCTGGGAGGCAGAAAAACCTTGAGCACGCCCTCCTTCGAATGGGACGTTAAGTGATGGTCTCGAGCCTGTACGATGTCAGGTACTCGTTAAAGACCCCTACCCTATATAACTAAACCTGGGTAGGCAACATTTAGGACTCCAATAGTAGAGTCGGGCTCATGCACTTTCGTCGCTCTGGTAGTAGGCAATATGACCTTACTTACTATAAGAAATATATATATTTATTTTTTCAGGAATTTGAGCGAGCTATACTTGAATTTGTTTCAATGTTTGAACTTAACAAAGTGGATTCGGCGATAGTGTTCATCATGAGCCATGGGAACAAAGATGAACGGAACGTCCAGGGGGTCAAAATCACCACATCCGACAATCAGTTCATCACCGCTGACTGGGTCAAAAGTCAATTTTCTTCTGCCAATTGCAAATTTCTTATCAACAAACCTAAAGTGATCTTTTTTCAGGCCTGCCGGTAAGTGTCTTCTTTTCAAATGGATTACATTGAATTTCGAAATAGTAATTTTTCTAAAAATGTAAAAAGTTCCTTCTCAATACTATTACTGACAGGGGTAATGTATGGAGACATGTTCTTTGTATGAACAGACTGTTAGATGATCGTTCGGTTAACTCTTAAAAGTTTTAGGTATTTTTTACCTGTTTGAGCCGTATTGTGTCTGAAAGGAGCTGTAACCGATTTTCAGGAACGTATTGAGCCCGCAATATTAACATCTTCCGAGGAACTGAACTGAGATTAAGTTAACATCTGTCTAAAACATCAATAGAATTGAAAAATATTAGTTTTTTTTACAACTGATTTATGCTTCAGCACCTTGTGTGAAATACGTGTTCCAAAATTTTCGGAATGTGTAACGGGTATTTCTTTGGAGCAGTCACAGATTGTTCCTGTTCCTGAGAGGGGCCAGTTTTCGTCATGGCGTCAAACTAAAGGCCTGTCCTGAAAACTCGCGTGAGCGAGTGGTCAGTAGACATTTTATTGTCCGTCAGTTTTTTGCGTTTTTCAATAGTAGGGATGATGCCAATTCACACTAGGTATTGATTGTTTTTATAGCTAGCAAATAATTTAATATGTAATTTTTATTTTTAAATTTTTCTATGAAACGCTTATTTGTTATCCGAAGGATGGCGTGCTTAAGGTTTTATTACCTCCCATTTATAAAAACCTATTTAAGATAGTTTTTCTGTCTTATTCCAGGGGTTGCAAGAAAGACGGAGGTATCACCCTGGACGACATGAACCTCAACGGAGACAACTCCGTACCCGTCGTTACTGATCTTCTTGTCGTCTACGCAACCCTTCCTGGTGAGTTGACAGTTTATGTTAGTTATACCCAGCAACTCCAGGCCCTGTCGGAGGACCGTCTCCCAAGACTCTGTTAACTTTGCCTCACTCAACTTAGCCGAAACTTTGTTTTGTCCTTCAACTGGGTCATCCAACTCAGGTGTTACCTGGCCTTGATCGGGGCTGACCACCTTCTGGACAGTCCCTCTATTTCTGATGGCCCCTTCATGGTGATTTGGTAGCAGCCATGAGGAATCTAGTCTGTCAGAATATGAACACCATATTAAATTCTAAATATAATTCCCTCTAATGATTAGTCAGTGTTTTAGGGTCTCAAGAAAACTATCTTTCAATCAACTGCCATATTGAAAAACTCCGACTTCTAGCTCAAATTCGTCTCCACAATAGCAATAGAAATTTTAGGATACTACTTGGAGGGTTTAGATATGAGTTTTGTCCTGAAAGTCCTACAGGCTCTGTACCTTAGACGAAAAGGACGACCTAGTACACTTTTGTTCCATTGTCACTCTTGGTGTATTCCCAGTTTTTTTTTAAACTTTGGTTTTTATAAAAATTTGTTCATTGGTTTTTCAGGCTACGTCTCCCAAAGAGACACCAAGAAGGGTGCTTGGTTCATCGAAGAACTGGTGGATGTGTTCAGGAATGACGCTTTCAGTATGGATCTTATCACCATGTTGTGTAAAGTAAGTACTTTAAGTCATTTTCTAACTGGAAATAAATCCTTGAAAATTATGGAAATTTTAGAATAAAATTATGCAGGAGGGAGAAAATGATCTCATATAATGGCAATTTGTGGTACTTACGTATTAACGCCACGGCAGCAAATCAATCAACATGTATTTGTAAATTAAAAATTATTAAAGCTATTTATTTATTTTTGGACTTTATATTTATTATTAGCATGTATAACTATTGGTTTTGTAATATGCGGGCGTACCGCCAGCTTTATTGATAATCTGACCCTCCCGTCGTTCAAATCATAATAGTTAGTTCTGGTTTTAAGACTTTATATATTTGCGCATTTGCAATGCGATTAATACGTTAATACGCCGATGCGATTAATGCGTTAATACGCCGCCGCGCAAATATATAAAGGTACGTAAGTGCCCAATTTGTTTTTATGAGGTAAGCAAAACTCAGCATTGACAGAAGCGGTTCATGTTGGGGTAAGACCCCACTATTCTGAGCGGATGAAAGCAAAAACTTGTTTTTTTTTTTCAAATAATTTGAGCTATTGAAGTACATTGCCAGATGATCCACTGAGAATTTTTTTTATTTTCTATTACTACGCAGGAACTAACTAACATAATGATATATCTTTTATATGAAAAGGAGCTTTTTAAAAAATATTATATGACAATAATCAGAATTTTGGGAAGTATCGAGTCATATTTTTTTTCCTAAACGAACGCTTATTCCAATTTGTTTTTTTTCAATCAGTACAAATATTGTTTTTATGAAAAAATAGCTCAAGTGGATAATTAGAGAAATCGAACCACCGGAAGCGAAATTGATGAAGGCAATTTTTTTTTTGAAATGCAATTTTGCGTTACACTCATAAATTTTTCATCAGAAACAGATTGAATTTAAACATGAAATGTCCCTTTAGAAGCCGAGATATGCCGAGGTTGCGTCGTTAGTTTGGAGGTTGTGTGCTTGCCTATAGTGCGTAATATCGCAGGTTCGAAATCCGTGAGCACTCCGTCCCCTTTCGGATGGGACGTTAAAAGATGGTCCCGAGCATGTGCGATATCAGGTACTCGTTAAAGGCTTCTACCCTTGGTAACTAAACCTGGGTAGGCAAAATTTAGTACTCTTATAGTAGACTCGGGCTCATGTCCACCAGAGTGACGAAAGAGCGCTCTGGTAGTAGGCGATATGACCTCGCAGTTAGAACCCGGGCACAAACAAATACGGCTTTCAGAATAGTAGCTGCTTATCTCTAAACGACAGCTTCTTTTAATTACTAAATGCTGAGTTTTGCATTCCCCTCTCCTTGTGTCGAGCCAATATTCCTTGTCTTAAGAGAACAATAAAAGTAAAATATATGTGAAAATACCAACCACTTTTATACACATCATTCTCTCTCCCTCCCTCTAATATCAATTTTTTCTCCACTGTAGCACTAATTCATATAATTTTGTATCTATTTATTTGTACGACATACTGATACTTTATTTCATTGTTTCATTTTCTCTTTGACTCTGAATTCGACAGGGGGATGAAGAGTGATTTGTCTAAAATTGGTTGCTATAAGAAATGATACTTAACAATTTTTTTTTTTTTTTTACAGAGATATTGTGAAACAGTTAATAAAAAATATTATGAAAAATTTATGTTTTTTAAAAGGATTGTCTATTTCACAAAATATATGGGAGTACTTTCGATAAAAAAGTATATTGTCATGGCTCAAGATGGTAGCAATACCGAAAGTATTCCCTTATATTTTGTGAAATAGACAATATTTTTAAAAAACATACGTTTTTCTTTATAAATTTTTCCTATAAGAAATCATTGTTATGGGTCACATGAAATATATTTTATTTTTTCTATATTTTTATAATTTAATTAAACAAAAAAAATGTGTGAGTGACGTGGTTCTCACGAGAACTGATGTGTAAACGTCTGCTTTAGTTTCAAAGATTTGCTATCGTGCACTTAAAATTGGTTTTATAATGTTACAATAAGAAAAGTAGCATGAGGAATTAAACTTTAAAATTTATTGTTCTTCAATTTCTTTTATACATGAAGTTACGTATAGGTTTGTGATAGCTAAAATAAGATATATACAACTTGATTGTAGTGTCTCTAAATGCCGCGAGAATACAGCGTCGATGGTAGTTTTCGAATTTGTTGTTGAAACGCTTCGATTCATATTCATTTGTAGATTAAGTTTGTCATTTAAACATGAAATAAGCTGTTCGGTATCTCCTGAAATGGGTACATTATATTATTTGTTGTGACAATAAGACAACAAATATATTATTTATTGATCAATATTTTCAGCAGTTATTATTATACATTAATAACAATTTTTTTTTTTTTTTTTTTTTTTTTTTTTTTTTTTTTTTTTTTTTTAATTATGCCGTAAGACTAATTGTAGTCCTATAAAGCCGGAGCGAGTATGTAGGAGTCCATTGATCCTATAATTCTATTTTTGATTTGGTAATAAATTTAATGAGTCTGTTAATGTTTTCTATGGTATTAATGTTAGCTATTGTTTGAAGAAATGTGTTTTCGTTGGATAGTAGTGTCTCATGTTGTCTCTGGTTGTCGTATTTTTTGCAGTTAGTGAAAATGTGGATTACGTCCTCAGTCTCATTGCAGTGTTCACAGTTGGGGGATGGTTTTATTTTGATTAGATGTAAGTATTTGTTTGTTCTGGCATGTCCGGTCCTCAGTCGTGTCAAGTATATGATTTGTTTAGTCGTCAGTGTCTTACTGTGTGGGTGGAACCATGGCTTTGTCGTTATTGTCTTCTGTACTCTGTAGTGGAATTGTCCTTTGGTTTGGGATATGTCAGTATAGTTGGTTTGCCATTCCGTGAGTGTCTGGTGTTGTAGGATGGAAAGGGTGTCTTCTAAGGTCAAGTCGATTCTGAGTGTCACTGTGTCCTTTGCCGTTCCTCGCTTGGCTAGGTGGTCAGCTCTGTCGTTGTCAGTCAAATTGATGTGTCCAGGAATCCATTGAATGTAATAGTTCTTATCTGACTGGTAAATGGATGTAGCTATTGTGGAGAGTATGTAGTTGCTGCGAGTTTTGAGGTGAAAGTTGCGTAGTAGTTGGCAGGCGGATTTAGAGTCGGTCAATATAACTATCTCTTCTGAAAATGTAATACTTTTAGAGTAGTCTATGGCCTTTTGGATAGCAATCAGTTCAGAGGTACAGACGTTATGATGTGGTGAGATTTTTTCTGTTAGGTTAGTGTCTGTTTGGGGATCGAAGATACCTATCCCCGTCCCCTCTGGTGTTTTTGAAGCATCTGTGAAGAGTTGGTGACATTTATCGTAAAGAGTGTTAATCATTTCTATTGTGTTGGCTTTTAGGATTGTGGGGTCTAAGTTGTTTTTGGATGTTTTGATTGTCCTAATGTCTGGATTGGATTTTATGATAAGGTTTGATAGTGGGATGGGCGCAATAAATGAGAACGGTTTGTCGGTCCGATGTAGTGTCTGTAATGTTGGCCTGAGTTCTGCTAGTGTATTTTGAATGTACTTGTTCAAGTGGATTTTTTGTCTATTTATTAAATCGTTGAAAGGGTGTGATTTGTCGGCGTGTATTTTTGTAAGTTTTCTTTTTAACTGTAATTTACGTCTGAGTGGAAGTGGAAGTTCTCCGGCTTCCACCAGAACGGCGTTGATAGGAGTTGTTTTAAATGTCCTCAATGAAATTTTTAAGGCCTGGTTTTGTATTACACTAAGTTTCTGAATGAGGGGTGTTCTGGTGGAGCCATAAACCTCGCAGCCATACTCCAGCAGTGGTCGAACTAAGCTCTTATATAGGTGGATCATGTTGGTGGGATGTGCCCCCCAACTCAAACCTCCTGCTATACATTTCAGGAGATTTATTGGTTTTTGTGATTTTGCTATTGTATGGGATATATGTTTCTTGAAGGAAAGTTTTGTATCTAACCAAAGACCAAGGAATTTGTGTTCCTTAGCAACGGGTATGGTGATATGACTATATTGTAATTTGATGTTGTTGTGGTTGATGTTTCTCTTCTTTGTGAAAGGTACGAGTGTCGATTTGTCAATGTTGATCCTGAGTTTCAAGTCGTCCAGTCTGTTGGAGAGAGTACTGAGTCCCGCCTCTAGTTTGGTGATGGCCTGGTCTACTGTGGGTTGTGTTGTGAAGATCACTATGTCATCGGCGTATTGCAGTAGACTGATGCCCTCATCTAGCTCTTCGTGTAGCTCTCTAGTATACATGTTAAAGAGGATTGGTGACCAAACATCTCCCTGTAACAGTCCTTTGTATGAGTCCATCTCTACGTCCCCTTCATCTGTCTTTATATATAGTGTTTTCTTAAATAAATATTTATGTAGCCATACCGTTATCTCCTGTGGGATTTTTGATTTATCGAGGACGTTTATTAGTTTCGTAATATTTACATTGTCATATGCTTTGTCTATGTCTATGAATAGGGCCATAAGTATTTGTTTTTTGAAAATGCTATCTCGATTGAAGATGTGAGTATCATAAGGGCATCAGTTGTGGATCGGCCGCTACGGAAACCCAGACACTGTGGACTGAGAAGATTGTGATATTCCACAAACCATTCGAATCTTTTCTTCATAATTATATTAAAAACTTTTGCTGGACAGGATAAGAGAGCTATGGGCCTGTATGAAGTGATTTCCTGCGGGTCTTTGTTTGGTTTTAGTATCGGTACTATTCGTATTTCGCGCCATTCTTCCGGAATTACTTTTAATCGGAAGGATTTATTGTAACACGCAATTAAGGAATGTTTTATGTTATAAGGAAGTCTTTTAATCATCTGATAACTAATTTCGTCTCTGCCAGGAGCTGTATCTTTTTTGGAGCTGATGGCGGCATCGAACTCAGAGTTGGAGATTGGAAGCCTGAATATGTCCGATTTATCTACTATTGATTGAGAATGTAAGGTTGGGTCTGGAGGAGGCTGGGGTGGGTTTTGGGAAGGATTTGTCAGTTTGAGTAGGTATTGTATGGCTGTCGATTTGCATTCGATGATTTTATTTTGAGTAAATGTTTTCACGTTTCTGAGTTGTTTCATTTTTTGCCATACGTCGCTTGAATGATTAGGGTTAATCTCTTGAATGTAGGTCGTCCAGGTGTCTTTTTTGGATTTTTTAATGAGGTTTTTTGTTTTGTTGATCCTATGTCTCATTTCTTTATAGTTCTCTATGGTCATGTTTTGTTTGAATTTTTTTATCGATTCAGTTTTTTGGACATAAGATATTTTGATTTTGTCGTTCCACCAGCATTTGGGTGTGAAGTTGTTCATGTTGTCTGTTCTGTATCTAGGTATGGTATTATCTCCGGCTTTGTTAATGAGGTTGGTCAGTTCAGTTATGTCCTCTGTCTGTAAGGGCCCCTGTTCTCTTAGGTATTGTTCGAAGTGACTGTAGTCGGTTGCTCTGAAATTTCGTCTCCCTGTTCCTAGCTGTCCTCCGCGGGCGAGTGCCCTCTCCAGGATCATCTCTATTATAAGGTGATCGCTGCCCAGACACTGGTCCGTCACCCTCCAACTCATCCTATAGCCCAAGTCTCCTGTACATAGGCTTAAGTCTACTGATGATCTGTTCTGGTTGGGGTGTGTAAGTCTAGTCGGTGTCTTCTCATTTAGTAGAACTAGTCCTGATGCTAATATTTCTTCAGATATGAGTCGGCCCCGCGGGTTTTCTACCTCACTCCCCCACAGTCCGCTTTTTCCGTTTAGGTCACCGCATAGTATTGAAAATGGCAAGTTATCTATTGTAGAAAAGAGTTTTTGAATCTGAGCTTTAGAAGTTTTGGCCCCGGGGGATATGTATGAGTTGATAATATTAAGTGGAGGTATAGTGTTAGTTGTCCGAATCCCTATTAGTTCTACGTTGGCTATATTATTTAATGTTATTTTTTCCCATTTTATTGATTTGTGAATGAGGAAAGCTACCCCTCCATACCCGTCTCTTCTGCTTATCTGATAAAAGGAGTAGGTTTTGGAATTATGTTCTACTTTTGTGTTAAGCCATGTTTCTTGTAATGCAGCAATATGTACTTGGTTTACGTTCAGCAAATTGGTTAAAATTGCCCATTTATTGTTTATACTTCTAATGTTATGTTGTATGATTTTAATGTTTGTTTGTTGTGCACTGTTCATTGTGAGCAAGTGTTATTATTATAATTACTAAATTGTTGTTAAGATTGTAGAGCATGAATACTGTAAATATTATAATGAAGAGTATCCATCCTTTATAGGAAGAATTTCTAATAATGAATGAAAAGGAGGATTATATTTGTATATTTAGGATCAATGTTATTATGCGAGTTGGTATGGTTGTTATGTCCACTGTAAACGTATTCAGTATGTTTCGCTGTCATTGTCAGCGTCTATTTTGGATGAATTTGTAATGTCAGTCTTATCTGTTTTGAGGTGTTCCTCGGTGCCAATAGTTTTGTAGTCTAATGTTGATAGTTCTTCTATTTGTATGTTGTCTACAATGTGTTTGTTTTGAGTCACAATCTCATGGAGGGTCCTCCCAACTATGGTAAGCAGGTCTCTCTCAGACTTAGTCTGACCCTGATTTATTCTGTTCAGTAGTGTCGTGAGGGCGGCTATCAGTCGCTGTTCAGTAGATGTTCTCTGTGGGTTGTTGATATATACTGGCTTGTTGGTAGGCTCTGTGTCCTCGCTAACTGTCTTGCTAGGTCGGGGAGGGGTTGAGGGTGGGGATGAGGCGGGCCTCTTCTGCCCTACGTGCTTCGTTACTGTACGACTATATGAGGGTTGTCTCAGAGGGGGCTTACTATTGAGATGGGAGCGTGATGTTTCTTGGAGGTCCGGAAAATCAGATAAAATTGAAAATTTATTATAGTAAGGTTTTGTCTTGAGTGTCATCCGGTCTGCTTCGTAGTATGCGATACCTTTCAGAGCCATGGTCTCCTTTATGGTCTTTTGTCTGGCGTACTCCTCGCATGCTGTCCTGTCCGTGGTCCTGTGGGAGGTACCGCAGTAGTGGCATTTTGGGGAGTTAGGGCATTCGTCGAGCTGGTGTTTGGGATTCTGCTCCCCACAGTTGGCGCACTGTGCCTTGCTTCTACAGTATTGCCGGGTATGATTGTACCGTAAACAGTTAAAACACTGTATCACTCTATATACATATGGTTGAACCTTGCGAGGGGCTAAATATAAATATACTTCCTCCGGCAAAGTCTGCGAATAAAACGAAATTTTTACAGACAGAGTATCTTCAAGTCTTGGCGAACCTTCCTTGTCTTTTGTCCGTCTCTTTATCCTTGACACCTCAAAAACTCTGGATTTTGACGAAATATTTGCCTTTATCTCGTCTTCATCTATGTCGGTTGGAATATTTCTGATAACGCCCACTTTTATGATATTTTGAGTTGGAATGTAGGCTTTGCAATTTATTATTTTGAGTAAGGGATGAGAAAGAAATGAATTTGCTAAATCGAATTTTGAAAATGTTACTTTTACTTTTTCCTATTTATTCTTTTAACTTCTGTGAATTTAATATTGTATTGCAATAGGGATTTGCCTATTTTGATTTCATTTATATCAGATTCTGATTCTATGATTGTAATGTATGGTCCATGATAATAAGGCAAATATTTCAAATTTCTGTTAATACCGGTATCCATGTTTTCATTGTTAGACATTTTATTTTCTTTACCTGGTTGTCCAGTGTCTTGTATGTCTGGGGGTTTGGGATCCCCCATTTTTAAAAGAAACTGATATTAATAATCAAAGTGTATACGACCTGGGCAGTAGATAAATATAAATAATAATACACCGCTAATCCGTAAAAACAAACAAAACAAAAACAGAAAAATGAGACTAATAACAGATAACTACTAGTCACGATGTTAATATCACTGTTAATAAGGTTTGTGACACTTTCTTCACTCACATAACTATAAGAAAACTTGAAAAAAGAGCTATGAAAAATATAGAGAATTGAGATAAGGTTAATTTATTTGTTCACTTCACTAGCGCGTCAGCTGTACTGAATAACAATATTATATATCATCATAAAATATACTGCTATATTATTTTGTTTTACTACAATTTTTATTTATTGTGAGAAATTTAAGCTATCGAAGCATCTTAACCTAAAAGTTTCTTAGCGAAAGATCATTTTATAGTTCGTAATATAAGGCCATTCATAAATTACGTAAGGCTTTTTTAAAGCTAATTTGTCCCCCCCCCCCCCCCCCCCCCTACCCCTTGATAAGAAATTTTGGTAAGAAATGATCGTATTGATAAAATAAAAGACAGTTTGAGCAGCTTGTACCCAAGCTTTAAATAATAGTGCATGTAAATATGCAGACATGTCAGGCATAATAAATAAATTATACTAAAATGACAATTATTTTTTCAAAATTCAAGCAATAGGGAAATCCCCCCTAGTCAGCGAGACAATAGAATAAAAAAATGTCTAGAAGTACTGAGACCATATGATTTCTGTAGGATTCAATACTGAATTTGAGAACTAAGTACAGATGGCGCTATTCAATAGCGCCATTTCTTAGCGCGAAAGTAGTAGATTTTAAATTCAATAAATTACATAAGATCAAATTCTTTACCCCCCTCCCCTATAGTAAGAATTAGTAATATTTAGCTTATCCCCCCCCTAAATGCCTTACGTAATTTATGAATGACCCCTAACAACAAAACAGCTGACATCACAGATAAAGAAATGTGTAGTGTGTGCGTTGCGCGCGCAGCCGTTCGACTCAAAAACACTTACACATTCACATCAAGGAGACTTAGGCTCTGACATAGCCCCTACAGAGAGCTAAGATGTTTACACATCAAAAGACCACTAATAAAAACTATAATAAATAATAATAAATATAAAAGAATATAGAAAATTGTTGAATAGCCTCCATATTGCTCAGTAAGTTAAATGAGTTTCTACATGCCCGGACTTTTCTTAAAATGCTGTTTCTGATTTCTGTGTGAAGGTAGATCAACAGTTAAGACAAAAGAGTGTCAAGGTTCGAGAGAGTTTCTACCAGGTGGTCTACTACGAGTCGTACGGCTTCAACAAGAAGCTCCACTTCAATCCCGCCGAGAAGACTATGCCTGACTATCCTTACCATATTTACCATCAGTTACCATGTTTGCCTATGTCTTTTTCGTGAAATAAAATGTAACTTCCTTTTTTTTTTTTTTTTTACACTAATCTGTTTTTATTTTATTTTTCTATATCTTAAGTAAATATTATTAGGAGGACACCGGTAACTCAGTAGATAGAGTAAGATCGCGGGTTCTTATCTGGGAGGTGGAAATATCTTGAGCACGCCGTCCTTCGGATGGGACGTTAAACGATGGTCCCGAACCTGTATGATGTTAAGTACTAGATAAAAAAAGACCCCTTCTGAACCGGAGAGGATCCACATTTTATTATTTAGGATATTTCCTCAAATCATGGTGTCTTGTGTAGTTCTTATGGAGGATTTAAGTGAGATAAAAACGATTAGATGGTTTTATGGAATGTATTATGTATATATATATATACCTCCTTTCAACCTATCTCGCGGAAAAATAATAGATTACATCCTTATGAAGTTTGAGCTACCTCTGTTTCCCCCCTCCCAGCTCCCTGATTTTCTTGAAAATCAATAGATATCGTCCTTATAGGGCTTTGAATTTACATATGAAATTTCATGTCAATACATTCATTACAACGGCAGTTATTAGAGTTTTTTTTGTGTTAAGCCTCTGCCTGTTCTCTTTGATCGATTTGGCTGAAAATCAAAAGGTGTCATTTTTAGAGAATTCTGAATATACATAAATTTCGTGTCGATACATTCATTCTATCGGGAGTTATCGTGTTGGCAGACACAGACAGGACGCCGGTAGCTCAGTGGTATGCTTGCTTGCCTTCTGAGCTCAAGGTCGTGCGTTCGAAACCAAGCCGGAGGCCCTTAGTTACTAACTTAAGGACGTCGCCCTTCGGATGGGACGTTAAGCGATGGTCCCGAGCCAGTACGATGTCAGGTACTTGTTAAAGACCCTTATTCTAGGTGAATAAAAATTTAGGCTAGGCAAAATTTAGGTCTCCAATAGTAGAGTCGGGCTCATGTCCACCAGAGTGATGAAAGAGCGCTCTGGTAGTAGGCGAAATGACCTCGTAGTTAAAGCCCGGGCATGAGTCGTAATAACTAAGTAACAGACTGACCTATTTTTTTTTTTTTTTCATTTTTGGAATCGAGTTTATAAAACATGAAGTTCCGTTCAAAACTCGACATCGAATTTCTGACAGATTACATAACTTCCCCAATACTTTAATACTAATATAATAGTTAGGTTAGGTTTTAAGGAAAAATATATCATAAAACAAGGCTTAAATAGAATTAAACGTGTTGCTTTTACCATATGATTGCATACAAAATGAAAAATAAAATAGTCCTTTAACCTAAACATCTTCGTTTTATTTATTTAATAATATTAAGAATGTTAATAATGTTTTTCTTCGTTCGGAGCTAGTTTATAAATAAAGTATAACAATATTTCTGAATTGTTTTAACAGAACAATGTATATTTTGAAAATGTTCTATATTTTTTTTCTCAAATTGGGGTTAAACTGGCCAGACAGAGAAGCTCTGTTTGAACCCGTCTCTCTGTTTATTATTGCCTCCCTAATCCAGAATTGAAGACAGGCCTAACTACAGTTCCTCTTAGTTACAACAAATAGGTCAATTCTATTATAACAATTTCCTTGTGTAATCAGTTTTAAACAATTAGGTACCTAAAAATGCCTGTGGCTATTATTAAAGGTAAGTTTTCTTTACTCAAGAAAGATGTTCTTTTCTTTTATAAGAAGTTATTTACAGTAAGATTTTTTAGATTATTTTAATTGTTATTAAAAATATATTACTGTTATTATTATAATTATTACATTTATTTTACAAACAACAATACTAAGTGTAGGAGAAATTATGTAATCGGTCAAAAATTCGATGCGGAGTTTTCAACGGAATTTCTTGTTCCGACCCTCAGCTTTCAAATATTTAAAAAACAAATTCTGTGTGTATTCGATAACACGTTTTTATGTGAATCCAGAACTCTCTAACGACAACACCTACTGATTTTCAGCAAAATGGAACGAAGGGAAGAGGCGAGGCTTAACAAAAAAAAAATGTAACAACTGCCGTTGTAATGAATCTGTTATGTGAATTCAAAGCCATATAAAGTCCACATTTATTAATTTTCAGCAGAATCAGTCTAAGGGGAGGGGGGCTCAACTGAAAAGTTCCAATAACACCCGTTGTAATGAATATATCAACACAAAATTAAGCATTCAGAAACCTATGTAAGTCAAATGTTGGGTTTTAACCCAAACGGTCGACTGGCTTTGGAGGGAGAGCGAAAACATAATTGATTAATTCGTGCTGGGGACGTACATAGCCGGTGATTCACCGAAGTCTTGTTTTTAGGAATTATGCGTCTTTATTTATTTTTTTTGTTGTTAGTTCAAAGTTCAACAAAGAATACGAAGGCAAAAGTCTTAACCCTTACATTACATTTTCTAATAACACGTGAATATATGAATAAATATTTTAATAACTAATTATTACTATTTGTTTTTCGTATATTCATCTAAATTATAAACTTATTATTATTTCCACTAGGCCCTGATTGTGCGAGTGCAGTAAAAACAGAGCCAATTGATGAAGACTCGTGTAAGTGTTGGCATTACTCAATTTATTTAAAAATATTTTTTATTTATAGTAAGTTATTATGACTCATGCCCGGAATTTAATTACTAGGTCGTATCGCCTACTACCAGAGCGCTCTTTTGTCACTCTGGTGGACATGAGCCCGACTCTACTATGGGAGTCCTAAATTTTGCCTACCCTAAATTTTTATTCATCTATAATAGGGGTCTTTAAACGAGTACCTGACATCGTACAGGCTCGGGACCATCGCTTAACGTCCCATCCGAAGGACGGCGTGCTTAAGTTTATTTTACCTCCCAGATAAAATAAACTAAGGGCCTTGGTTGGGTTTCGAACCCACGATCTTCAGCTCAGAAGGCAAGCACACATACCACTGAGCTACCGGCGCAATGTCAGGTAGAGAAAATTTAGGACTCTCTCACTAGGGTTCGGCTTATGTCCACCAGAGCGATTAAAGAGATTTAGGCCCTCTTTTCCCCAACGAATCCATTCCGGCAACCAAAAGAAAAAAAAAAGAGCGCTCTAGTAGTAGGCGATATGACCTTGTTGTTAAAGCCCTGGCATGAGTCACAAAAATATTATTTACAAAAAAACAAACTGAAATATAATATCTAAACAAAAACAATTATAAACTAAATACATATAAATATGTAATACATATATATTTATATAAATATAAATACATATCAGAGGGCGCCGGTAGCTCAGTGGTATGCGTGCTTGCCTTCTGAGCTCAAGATCGTGGGTTCGTAACCCGACCGAAGCCCTTAGTTTATTTTTTCTGGGAGATAAAATAAACTTAAGCACGCCGTCCTTTCGGATGGGACGTTAAGCTATGGTCCCGTGCCTGTACGTTGTCAGGAACTCGGTAAAGACCCTCACCCTAGGTCATTAAAAATTTAGGGATGGCAACATTTAAAACTCCTATAATTGAGTATGGCTCATGTCCACCATAGCGCTCTTTTGTCGCTAGCGCTCTGGTAGTAGGCGATATTTGATTTCTACCAAATTATTATTTGCCTCATTGATTTGTCGTTACGTCCCTATCATTGTTTCCCTTTAAACGTGTTTTTAATTGTTTGCAAAGTTTCATTTCATCTTCAATAGTTTCCCAGGTATCGGGAGGAATAGACAGACGGACAGACATTAAACACTCGTTATTAGGGTTTCTTCCACTCATGGTGGTCTTCCATGTAGTTGGTATTCCACTTATGGAAACTTAACAAAGTACAAGTTGCTGTACTTTCTCAGTAGGAAAAATTGAATTTTATTTTTTAAGTGAACAGAATTTGATATTGTCTGACTCAAAGCTTTTTCTTATAAAGTATAAGAAACGGTCGACAGATAGCGCAATGAGCTAATATATGCTCACATATATGCTATTAAAATAGAAAATACAATTCTTGTTTTTCTGCTATATTTTTGATTTATTAGATTGTTAAACAATTGTTTATGAATAATTTTAGTTCGATACAACAATTCTTCAAGAATAAAAGAAGAGCCTGAATTGATTATTCCTTGTGAGGACGATTATTGTTCCCATTCGTTAGGCAAGTCTATATTCAATTAGCACTGAATTTTTTATATTCGTTTAAGTATTTATTTAAATTAGTTCTTTATTTTGTATTAAATATTTTATTATATAATTTATTTTATTATATCTATTATTATATTTGCTTACTACAATATTATAAGAATTAATTTATTTTGCAGAATCAAAGCATATTAAAGCAGAACTCAACGATGACGTTATTACCACAGGTAAAATATTTTCTTCATTATATTGTATTGACAATATTAAGAGTTTGTCAGTGAATCACCTGGATTGTACTTCCCCAGTTCGGATATAGTTGTAATGAAGTTTTCTCCCTTCCTGGAAAATCGATAGATGTTAACAGTAAGAGGGTTTAATTTTCACTCAAGGTTTTAATTCTCATATTGTCATCCTTTATGTGGTGACCAGCTTCTCTCCTCTTGGTCTACCTCCACTGCTATGCAGTGCCTCTGCGGCCTCCATTAAGTTAGATGAATGGGGAAGGCAGAACACGAGATGTCTCGAACTGAAAGCTATATAGGGCATTTATTCTTAAGTATTTATTTTATTATTCTTATTTATTTATTTTAACTTATTTTCTATATATCTTTCTTTACATATTTCATTTAATGTTTTGTTCACAGTTCATTTATTTTGTTATTAATTTCATATTACTATTCTCTTTTTTCACTGACAACACATTCTTAAATAATTTTAAAAGATTTATTACTGAAATGAACAGTTTTCTGACCCTGGGCATCTTATTATAACTCCGGACAAATCAAAATATTTTAAATCTCATAACTTAGAAGAAAATTATGTAACATTTAGGGAGTATCTTGAAATTGCGTAGGTTTGATAATTCGTGAAACGCCCCATCCGAGGAGGTGCGTTATCAAACCTTTTTTTTCCTCTCCAAGAAAATAAAGCTCAGGGCCTCGACAGGGTTTCGAACCAGCGATCAGTAGACTAGCGCGTTACCTCTGAACTATCGGCGCCCGACCCGCCATCTTGATAGGCGCTACCTGTATACAACTTGGGGTACTACTAATATGTTAATATAATATTTAAGTTATACTTAAGATTTTAATATAGTCAGGATTTGTCTAATTACAGTTTTTACCTGATACGTACTTATTTTTCAGATCTGAAACCTACCAGATCAGTAAAGACAGAACTGATTGATTCTGATGACGCAGGTATAATGTTTTTTTTTTATTATTATATAATTCCATGACTTTTCCTAGGAGCATAGCCCAGCAGTTAAAATATGAAATAAAAACGTTTTTCAAAAATAGTTCATGTTCAAAATTAAAAGTATTAGGTTAGGTTTTATGACTCATGCCCGGGCTTTAACTACGAGGTCATATCGCCTACTACCAGAGGGCTCTTTCGTCACTCTGGTGGACATGAGACCGAATCTAGTGTGGGAGTCCTAAATGTTGCCTACCCTAAATTTTTATTCACCTAGGGTAGGGGTCTTTAACGAGTACCTGACATCGAACAGGCTCGGGACCATCGCGTAACGTCCCATCCGAAGGACGGCGTGCTTAAGTTTATTTTACCTCCCAGATAAAATAAACTAAGGGCCTCGATCGGGCTACGAACCCACGTTCTTGAGCTCAGAAGTCAAGCACGCTTACCACTGAGCTACCGGCGCTCTCTTAAAAGTATTAATACGAAACTATCGGTTTTTTTTAGTAAACCAAAAGTATGTTGTGATTTAGATCCCCGCCGGGATCATCAGCTTTTTTTCTACTTAAGAGGTGAAAAACACATGAGCATGCTGTCCTTCGGATTGGCCATTAATAGTCCCGGGTCTGTGCATGTCAAATACTCGTTAAAGACCATTACCCTAATTACACCTGGGCAAGACAAGTTTAGAACTCTTACAGTAGAATAAGGTTCATGTCAGAAAGAGCGCTCAGGTAGTAGGCGATATAATCTCGTAATGGAAGCCCGAGCATGAGTAAAAAAAATAGATACCTGGCCGGCACTTAAAAGATGATTATATTGCATTTTCTTATAATTAGGCAAAAGAGTATTTTGTCCATATGTTAACTGTGTATAATATATATTGAAAAATATAAATAAAATGTACCCCAATAACCATAATCGTTATTATTCCAGGTTCTACTGCGGCTAACACTGAGAGCTTATACTACTGCTTCCACTGTAAATTTTTTTCCGAAGGATTGCACCCTTTAAAAATGCATATTTCTTTGACCCACAACAGAAACAAGAATAAAGTGAAGCGAAAAAAACGTTTCTTCTGTTCTTTTTGCGATTTTAAAACAGCCTATTCGATGTATTTGAAAACACACAAATTGTTACACACTGACAGTTCACCAATTGATAGGAAGAAACCGATCAATCCAGAAGCTAGACGATTTTCTTGTTCCCAATGTTCATACCGAGCCACACAAATGACACATCTAAAGAGTCACATCAGGTCTAAACATACTGGAGAGAAACCACACCGATGTTTGCACTGTGACTATAGCGCCGTCCAGAGTGCACACCTTAAGTATCATGTGAACAGTAAACATGCTACCGTCAAAAGGAGAAACTACCCTTGTCCACACTGCGACTACAGAGCCACAGAGTCACATCATCTTTGGTCACATGTTAGACACAAACACACTAAGGAGAAACCGTATGTGTGTTCTTTGTGCGAACACAAAAGTTTCCAAGCCCACTCTTTAAAAAGTCACATAAGAATAAAACATTCCGAGGAGAAACCATTAACGTGTCACTACTGTGACTATAAAACCTCGGAAAATGCCTATCTGAAGTATCATATAATGATAAAACATGAAGGGAGGAAATGGCGCAAGTGCCCTCGCTGTTCTTATAAAACTTTGGTAGAGAAAAACTACAATAGACACCAGAAAGATAATAAACATGGCAGTAAACAATAGCTATATTACTCAGGAAGTCCCGGAGCTAGAGGGCTGAGTAGAGGTGCCAAAAATTAAGGAAAACTTCCCAAACTAAAGTTTTCCGCGAAAGCATCAATTTGAAGTTAATTAGGATCTAAACATTTCTCTAAAACAAATCAGCTTTTTTTGATTCAAGTTTGATAGGTTATTTTTCAAAAATAAAAAAAATGTAATTAACAAACCGGGGAATAAAAACAAAGATTTTAGGTTTTTTTTTGTATATAAAAAGGTTTTTCACTGTTTTCCAAAGTGTTAGTCTTACTAATTTGAGAGCAATTGACGACCGTTCCATTTAAGTAATTATTATTATAAATTTTTCTTTCAAATTCCATGCTCTTTTTAATTTTTATTTAGTTTTTAATTTTTTCCACTAAGCAAAGATGTATTTTTTTTTAAAGAGCATGGAAGAATAGTTGCCCTCCTGTTTATAGTCAACTCCAATCTCAGTTTTTTAGCAGTGCTAAAAAAATATACTATATACCAGTAGATAGTAATATTGTCATTAGATTGTTGTATAAAATTCCTTATTCATTCATTGATTATTTTTTATATTGTCTAGCAGACTTTTGCCGAAATTCCTCCTTTTTTTTTTACTCTTGAGACATTATTAGTTTATTTTATTTATATATGTTTATTGGATTTTTTAAAAATAGGAGAGATTATTTTTAACTTTTTCATTACGATATAGATATTTTCTTTTTTAATTTGTATCTGTGGTATCAGGAAAAGTACTTTATTTATTTATTTGTTTCCCAATAAAAAGCTGTAATTGTAAATAAATAAAAGTTGATATCTCAATAAATGTGTAAGTTTGTTGCTTCGTGTTACACGATGTGGAGTGCAATGCATCATTTTCCGTTCTGTTCTATAAGAAACGAAGATGTTTTGAACGAAAGTAAAGAAAAAAACCGGCAACCCTTCAGATTTAATCCTGGAAACACTACCAATATTCGTCAGAGTAATTTTATTTTTGCAAAATTTCCTCCAATACATTTGTTTTAGAACACACATTCTGCAAAATTTACCTAGCAAAACTTGTTTTTGTCAATAAACATCAGAAATTTGACAAAAATTAATGATTCAGTTTGACTTCCTACTCCTGAGTCTACTAGTGTTAACCGAGAACATACACAATTTTACAAGATACCAAGAAACCCACATCTTTATAATTCCGAAAGTATTAGAGTCCTGAGCTCCCAACTTCTCCACAGTGCGCAGATGGCTTGAGAGATGATCACATTACACTTAACTCATTTTGGCCATTTTACGATTTAAAAATTTATTCTCTGTGACCATAGAAATATTTCGACAAATCCCTTCATCAATGTCTTTTCAAATTTCAATTTCTGGCTTCTCTAGTTGTAGGCGGTTCAACTTCTGCCTCATCTCATAATAACTTCCGTCAGTGGGTTCTACTTGCAGCTGTTCTTTGAATGCGGCGCAACGACTGATTAACGACGGTACAATAGGTAATGAAGTGAAAGTAAAGTAAACATTCAAACAAAAACATTAAAAACGTAAAGATACATTTAACGTAGTTCGACTCAGCGGTGGAAGTCTTCTCATAGGCCCACTTTTCTCAGTTCGACTTATTTACACATTGTTCCTCGTATTTGGCCCGAATTGTACATTGAGGTAATATTTACGTTACATTGGACTAGAGAATTTGTTCGTCTTAACTACGAATTTGACTTATCGAGTTGACTGTAATACTCTAGGTAAATGAGGAAAATACTTTAAACAAATATATACTATTGCAAGCTCTTTATTATTCAGATTCATAGATGCATTGATTTATTATCATGTAATATATATCTATATATTTGATTTATTGTCACATACATTTTGCTCTCTGCTCATTTAACTCTAATCACTCTACCATTAATATATCTCTTTTTTTCAATTCTACAGTATTAAATTTTAAGAAATATACATAAATGTTTTTTTTATAAAAAGGGAAGAAACTATATTTTTCTAAGGGATATGTTTTATATTATAAATCTGAAATTTGATACGATTCTTATTCATATTGTTTTGACAAATACCGTCAGTTAACCATAGAATTTGGTTCTTTTACTTCCCCAGACATAACCAAGTAATGTAATCGGCCAAAAATTCGATGCGAAGTTTTCAACGAAATTTTAGCTATTTAGCTCAAGATTCCAAATATGAAAAAAAAAATATGTGTCTGAACATGATAACTCCTGATAGAATGAATATATCAACTCGAAATTTTGTATATGAATCCAGAACCCTCTAACTATGAAACCTATTGTTTTACAGCCAAATCGAAAAAAGGGGAGGGGACATTAGGGGAGAAATTTAACTCAAAAAACTCTAATAACTGCCGTTTTAATGAGTGTATCGACACAAAATGTCATATGTAAATTCGAAATCCCATAAAGATGACACTTATTAATTTTGAGCAGAATCGGCACAAAAGAAGAGGGATCAGAGGGGGGGGGGGGGGGGGGGGCTCAATACAAAAACCCCAATAACTGCAGCTGTAAAGAATGTATCGACATGAAATTTCAAGCGATATTGCCTGAAGGGAAGGGGGGTTCAGGGAAGGGGGCTCAATTCAAAAACCCAAAAAACTGCCGATGTAATGAAGTTATCGACACAAAATTTAATATCAGAATTTAGGAGCCCCTTTGTAAGTCAACTGTTGAATATTAACGCAAACGGTCGATTGGTTTTGGAGGAGCGGAAAGTTAATTGATTAATTAGTTCTGGGGAAGTACATTGTCGGTGATTCTCCGACGACTTTTTCTTTTATAAAGGGAGAAGAATATAGAGCATTAAATGTTTTCAAAGAACACAAGTAAAATAAATAAGCAAATTACTTCCCCAAGTCAATAAGATTACAAAATAAGTTCTCCTAAGAACAACATACTAGAAAATACTAGCTAACTTTTACATTTTTTCAAGTTTAGTTCTACATTTTTTTAATTTTAGAATCACTTTTCCAAACGTAACAATATTGTCTTTTGTGTTTGCTTCAAGGATACAATTCTGATTGTTTATACGTATAAGATTACATGATAAATATATATGGTAAGACAGAAAAAAATTATCAATTTTTAAAGTTATTTAACTAATAATTTCTCTTCATAGTTGAATAACATTTTTTTCTAAATTAATTTTTTCTAAATTTTATTTAAATAAATTATTGCTAAGTAGTCGAATAAATAAATGCTTAATAATTAAAATAAGTAAAGCAATTCAGCGAGAAAAAACAAAAGTTTCAACAAAATTGAAAGCCTTTTTTTTTTATTTTTGTGTCTTTATGCTTAACGTCCTTACGTTCTCCAAGTAGGGGGAAGAAGGACGGGATATACGGTAGCCACCCGGCTATCTACAGGTTGCCACCCTTCTCTAATTTACAATAATAGTCATTTTAATTATAATTTGAACAATTCAACCATAATAAAAACAAACCTGATGTCCCTAAATTCGAAACAGGGACCTCAACATGAAGAGAAAAAGTAATTTAATTCATTGTAATAATTTACCAATTATTAGAAAGTAGTAACTTTCCGAACCCAAAATTTGCGTTTTCCAAATCAGAAAAAAAAAAAATATATATATATATATATATATTTTAATAAGTCGAAAAAAGTCTAAATTCTAATTTCTCCTAAAAAAAAATGCACTTTCAAAACATATAAATTTAACAAATAGTATTAAAAAACTTACACAACCTTTTTTTTACCCGCTCTGAGGTAAAATGTTACTAAGAAAAACAATAAATAAAATGTACCATTAAAAAAAACTATCATTAACAATTTAACTGGGATATGTTAAGGAATGTCTTTTGTAAAGGTTGTTATTATAATGTACTTTATTATAAAGGAGGAGAGATGAGGCTTGTGGTCGAAGAAAACAAACTTATGGAATTTCAGCCAAGCTTTCGGCACTGAATGCCCCTTCTTCAGGGCATATATTGACATGTATACATAATTAATGAGTTGATGAATATATGAACATTAAAACTAAATCTGACTAAACCAATAATTAACATTTAAATTGTTTACAACAAAACAAACTGAAATATTATATCTAAACAAAAACAATTATAAACTAAATACATATAAATATGTAATACATATATATTTATATAAATATAAATACATATCAGAGGGCGCCGGTAGCTCAGTGGTATGCGTGCTTGCCTTCTGAGCTCAAGATCGTGGGTTCGTAACCCGACCGAGGCCCTTAGTTTATTTTATCTGGGAGGTAAAATAAACTTAAGCACGCCGTCCTTTCGGACGTTAAGCAATGGTCCCGAGCCTGTACGATGTCAGTTACTCGTTAAAGACCCCTACCCTAGGTGAATAAAAATTTAGGGTAGGCAAAATTTAGGACTCCCACAGTAGAGTCGGGCTCATGTCCACCAGAGTGACGAAAGGGCGCTCTGGTAGTAGGCGATATGACCTCGTAGTTAAAGCCCGGGCATAAGTCATAAAACCTAATTCATAACTGTTTTTGTGAAGACATAATATTTCAGTTTGTTTTAGTATAAATAATTTAAATTTTAACTATTGGTTTAGTCACATTTAGTTTTAATGTCATTATTAATATTTTCTAATTAATATATTAATATTTAGTTTTAATGTCATATCTGTTACTCAAATCTAGCATACATCAGCTCATTAATAATGTATATATTTCAATACAGGCCCTGAAGAAGGTACACTCAGTGCCGAAAGCATGGCAGAAATTCCACAAGTTTGTATTCTTCGACCACAAGCCTCATCTCTCCTCATTATTACATCGTTGGGTCAAATCCTCCCTAATTGATTATATATTATATAAAATTACAAAAAAAATAAATAAATAATACACTATAAACATATCAAATAAAAATAAGTTAGAGGAATTATATGGGGTTGGCCAAATGAACAAACCTAATAATAATAAAATAGAAATTTGGCAACCATTTGACTTTAAACAAAAATATATTATTGTCCCAACATTTTATAGATACATTTTACAAAATAAATAAACATAGTATAAATACATAAACAATTTTCATATATTTACTAAAGCAAAAATAAATAATGTAAATGCTTTAGAAAAAAAATTTTTTTGCTAACAAACCTAATGCTTACAACCTAAAAACAAAATATAGTCAATTACTTTGAATTGATTTTTTCGAAAACAATTTTACAATTTGAATAAAAAAAAAAAAAAAAAACTAAAATAAAAGATCAAAAATTGAAACCTCAATTAAGAATCTTTACTTAGATTTTTGTCAAAACATATCTTTTTAAATATATCTATATGTATTTTATAAATTTTAATATTAAAAGACCACGAGAAAGTTGTTAGTATCACAGGAAGACGTGGTTCTGTCTTTGGCACAATATGAAATTATTTATTATTTTTATATTATATTATTATTAATTTTTGAAAAATTTTCTCAAGTTAAAAATGTATATCCGAAGACGATATCGCAAGAAATGAGCTTCTTCCACGATAATTATCTGAGGAAATTATTAAAATCTGACTTTAGAATTATATCTTGTAGATTTGATGATATAGGGAGTGGTATTTTACAAAAATTTTTAAAATTATTATTATTATTTTACAACCAATTAATTTCATTAATTTATATAATTTTTTTTAAATTTGAATCAATTTTTATATATAATAAACATGATAAATGCTTTTTTAATATCGATATGGTAGTCTAATGGTAAGGAATACTTAAAATTATCCACAAATAGGGCATACAAGTTGTCGAAATATACAAAAAGTTATGTGAACAAAAGAAAATTGTTAAGCGATATTATTTATTAATTAATGATGCCTAAATTGAATACAAAAAATAAAATAATAAGGAAATGGAACGAGAAAAAAAATATTGATAATTTACTATTAACTGAAAATGTTAGCTTAGAATTTCGGAACAACCAAAAATTGATATAAATAAATTAATATATACTATAGATATTATTATAATTTTTGAAAAGTTATTCAGGTACAAAACTAGTAATTTTATTAATTTTGGACCCTTTGAAAAAGATATGATATAAGATAACTTTCATGGTTAAAATATGAAATGTATATTACCAAAAACCCTGATAGTATACCTATTTAATTGAATTTTGCGAAAACTGTATACCCTGAATGTGGTCAAAATAATAATAAAAATATAAATTACAAAAAAAACCTAATGTTAGGAACCTGACGACTTGATCATTCATTCACAGATACTCGTACGATACTTGACAGACGTATAGAAGCTGTTATACACTGGCTGAAGTCTGCTTGCCGAGAACAAGCAATACTTTTTGTAGAATCCGGGTGGCACTCACTGAAAAAGAGAAAATATATATATAAATAAATAAACAAATATATAAAATAAAAGAGAGGGCGCCGGTAGCTCAGTGGTATGCGTGCTTGCCTTCTGAGCTCAAGCTCGTGGGTTCGAAACCCGACCGAGGCCCTTAGTTTATTTTATCTGGGAAGTAAAATAAACTTAAGCACGCCGTCCTTCGGATGGGACGTTAAGCGATGGTCCCGAGCCTGTATTATGTCAGGTACTCTTTAAAGACCCCTGCTCTAAATGAATAAAAATTTAGGGTAGGCAAAATTTAGGATTTCCACAATAGAGTCGGGCTCATGTCCACCAGAGTGACGAAAGAGCGCTCTGGTAGTAGGCGATATGACCTCGTAGTTAAAGCCCGGGCATGAGTCATAAAATCTAACCTATAAAATAAAAGATATGTGATATCCCCATGATTTTATTTATTTATTTTTACAAAAAGATATTTAAGTATATGTCGTATTACGTGTGTATAAAAAATATATACAACAAACAAATGTGCTAAAGTAAAAAAAAATGTCATAAGAGGAGAAATCACTGTCACTGCCTGACCTGAGAAGGTCTCTAGGCCATTGGCGCTTAAGACGTCGTTCTGTGAGTGTGTCAGAAAGGAGGGCTCGAATAGTAGATAAATGTGGGTACTAAAGGAGGAAAATAATAGTTTGTACCTGAATTTAGATAATTTGGTGACGTAGGGAATATTGAAATCAGTTTGAAAGGTTTTGTTGCGAGATGTAATCAGGAGCATTGGCTATTCTACAAAGGATTTTCGATTGCAAGGATTGAATGTGCTGAACATTGGACACTTTGGCAGAACCCCATCAGTTCTCAAGTCCACATCAGTGTTAATTTTGATATTTTGTCCAGTAGTCCTAGTAACAGTTTGTATCGTCTGTTCATTTCCTGTTTTTTTTTTATTTATTATTATTTTTTTTTAATGGGCATGTACCACGTATCCGAATGGAAAAATTCACAAAAAAAAAAATAAAAATACCTTTTACTAATAAATAACTCAATTTTTATGAATGAATATTTAAAATTAAAAAAAGTATATAATAATAATAAAATAAAAAAACATTTAGTAGTAAATAAAAGAAAAGGAAACATAAAGAAATTAATTATAAAGTAATTAATAATTACCTTTCTGAACCTTCGAGTTGGTCTCACTGAGAGAGTCACTTTTTGTAATAAACGTGTTGCTTTCCCTTCAAAATAATAAATAATATAACATACAAAACAAAAATGCTAAATATAAAATAAAATAAAGAAAAAAAATGAATTAAATAATAATCAAATAAATAACTGAAAAAAAAAATTATTCTAATAATTAAAAAAATAAAGATAGAATGAAACGAAAAAATGTTTTAAAAAAAAGAGAAAGTTTGTTTGTTTTGGTTTAACGTCCTTGTCTACTCCCAACTGGGGCACCTCTAATACAAAGGCAGTTTTTGGAGCAGTTTTTTTTCGGAAAGGTGATAATATTATAATAATGTGGAGACTTACCGACAGCGCTGTTGAAGAAGCGTGGTTTGTTCTTCCATTTGATGAAAATACAATAGACAGGAACACTGGTGAGGATCATCAGACAGCCAATACCTGAGAATCATTTTAATATTATATTATATGTATATTATTATTATATATATTGTATATTATATTTAAACTCATATCAAATAATAAGAGGTGTGCAATACATTATGCTGTTTGCAAAAACTGAGCTGAGTCAGGCATATCTGTATAAAAAACTCAGTTAATGTTTTAATAATTATCACTTCTCATCTTGTATGTTCTTTATGAATATATTAATACTTTAAATAGATTTCAATTGAATTCAATGGATTTTTTCTAGCCTTTTTGTAGACAACAGCTGTGAATATTTTTATCGAAAAAAAAGTCGAAGTTTGTACGTTAGAACTCTGAAAAAAAACGGCTCAAAAAAAAGTGGTGTCCGATGGTAAACCGAAAAGGGCTTCGCCCGGATTTTTACATTTGAAATAGAAAAATTATATTTTGCGCGAGAATTTTGTCTCTCAATTGATTTCAATGGGGATTTCGTTTTTCGGTGATTATTCCTCCGTGGTATGTTCGATTTCAGATTTTTTTTTTTAGTAGTAAACCATCGTCACAGTGTCCACTACCATCGTGGCAAATTTCAATGTAAAAATAAAGAACACGTATGTACGAGTACAACGAAATACATGAGTCGCCTAAGAAAGAGTAAGCTCACTTCGTAAACTCAGTTCAATTATAGCAGGTTGTAGTCAGATCACTCCACAAGTCTTGTAGCCTTGGGTGTGACAAGAATAATTGAAAAGTCCACAGAAATTGAAGATCTTTTTTGTGAAATGAAATCTCACTTTAAAAAAAAAAGAATTACCAAAAACATTAACCCCCAAAACAAATCGGTGAATCACCGGAAATGTATTTTCCCGTTTTAGCTCTCTTTCCAAAACCTTTTTTGGGCTAAAAATCATCAATAGTTGACTTACGTAGAGGCTTCTGAATACTCTTACTAAAGTTTGTGTCGACGCATTCATTATATCGGCAGTTATTAGGGATTTGGAGACGAGTCGCCCTTTTCTCTTCGACCGATTTCGTGGGAAATTAATAGTTGTCCTTATGGGGTTTTGAATATACATATGAAATTTTAGCAGTTATGGCTAATTTGGCTGATAGTCAAAAGGTGTTCTCCTTATGGGGTCCTATATACACTAGGGTGGTCCTTAAAGTGAAAAAGTTGAAATTTTAAAACGTGCTCCCCCTAGGTCGAAAGTAGTTCCCAAAAAAAAAATTGTTGGCGCCGAAAAAACGAGAAAACATATTAAATAACCCGTCCCCCATTGAGGTTGAATTTTAAATGGGATTTAACATGGGTTTCAAAGTTTTCTTCAGTCGATCGATTACTGAGCCGTTGATTTCCATCGCATTAAGGTAGAGAATGGTACTCAGGAGTTTTCGGGGTCGCTGAAGCAGAATATGATGTTAAAAACTCATTTTAATACATGCCAGTTGTCAAAAAACCTGTCATTATCATTTACTTTTTTCATAATCATGGTTTTTTCAATATTATCATTGTCGACAGCTGTCAAGTGTGAAAATTATTT
Organism: Aradus depressus; assembly: GCA_963662175.1. Classification (NCBI taxonomy): domain Eukaryota; kingdom Metazoa; phylum Arthropoda; class Insecta; order Hemiptera; family Aradidae; genus Aradus; species Aradus depressus. Next base: position 5,422,001 of record OY759222.1, read on the forward strand.
TTAGAAATTGATTAAATATCGAAAAATGTTTTCCTTACATTTTTTTTAATCGAAACTAGTGGACATTTTTGTTTAGAAACTGATAATACTCAAAAAACCGTGATTATGAAAAAAGTAAATGATAATGACAGGTTTTTTGACAGCTGGCATGTATTAAAATGAGTTTTTAACATCATATTCTGCTTCAGCGACCCCGAAAACCCCTGAGTACCATTTTCTACCTTAAAGCGATGGAAATCAACGGCTCAGTAATCGATCGACTGAAGAAAACTTTGAAACCCATGTTAAATCCCATTTAAAATTCAACCTCGATGGGGGACGGGATATTGAATATGTTTTCTCGTTTTTTCGGCGCCAAACATTTTTTTGGGGGAACTTCTTCCGACCTAGGGGGAGCACGTTTTAAAATTTCAACTTTTTCACTTTAAGGACCACCCTAATATACACGTATACAATTTCGTGTCAATGCGTTCATTTTATAGAAAGTTGTCGAGTTCATAGACACATACACACACACACAACAGACTGACATTGTATTAAGACCGACTATATACTACTTTGGGCATTTGGCTGAAAGCAACTTAAATTAGACTGTAATGGAAGTATATCGTCACGGTTAGTGCAACATTTCGTTATGTTAAATTTTGTGATCTTTTCATATCTGCGAAAGGTCTCTTTCAAAGGTCTTCAACTAGTGTTTAAATGTAGTGTGTCTACTGCTGATTAAAAATAAAGAAATAATAAAATGTCAAAAAATTGTTTTGCCTGGCTTCATGTGTATATAAATATAAATACGTTATAGTTAATATATTATATGTTATTTACAAAAATCAGTATGTTGTAATAAACCTGTTGTCCTTTTGGTTGATGTTTTTGTCATGTTAAATACGCTCACATAAGCAAACAGTCAACATTAGAACTCAATAGACCTAACCCAAATGAAATAAAAACGTTTTCTCTCTCTCTCTCTCTCTGGAAAAGTTGCGTTTTTGTCATATGACGTGTTGCACTCGTATTGACAATACATGGGGTATTATTTTGACTGGATTTTGTCCGCACTTGAGCTACGGCCATTGAAACAATCTCGCACTCCATGACACAGCTCCAAAACAGAACTACTTGAGTATTGACCCCAACAACATTATTGTGTTCAAACAAACCAAGTTCTCTTTTTCATTCAAGATCTCAAAATTGATGGTAATTTTTTTTTTTGTCTCAAACAAAAAATTAAATTTTACAAAAGGTAGTATGTTGCAATTTTACAAATAATAGTCTGCGAAGTATCCTATGTTGTAATAAACCTGTTGTCCTTTCTGTTGATTCCTTGGTTCATGTTTCCTATCATCAATTCTCCTTAAAAGCATTTCTCTCCCTTGATTTTTTTTTTTTTTTTTCATGAACAGAGGACGGATCAGATTCCATCTCTGAAAGTCGAGGAACTAGCTAGTGAAGGTTTGGATGAGACATGTTGGGGTTTCTTGTTAATTTAGTTTCAGTAAATGAGTTGATTTCAGACTTTGTTGGTCATTCCTGATCTAATCAAAAGACAGACTCACCAGTTTCAACAGGAGTGGCCAACATTGGTACGATGGTGACAAACAGAGTACAGAGGATGTAGAGGATAGGGAAGAAGAGATGGACCCTGATGGGCCGAGGCAGAGAAGGCTGGGTCCACCGCAGCACCGGTAGACACAGCACAGACACTCCTATACTCAACTGAAATCAGATTAGATTTAGAAATAGAAATCGATTCGGAGTTAACCTGGCGAGATCACATCATAACTAGGGACGAGAGTAGTCTATAGTCTAAATAAGTCTGTAAATCTTCGAATGGAGGATGTCATAATGAAGAACAGTCTGCTGCGGATCCTCGAACGCAGATGAAATCTTCCTAATTCAAAAGTGAGTCATTAGACTGAAAATAACGCTCTTCACGAACAGAGTATAATGGGAAAAGCCTTATTTGTTCGTATAATAAATGAACAAAGTTTAGTCAGAGGACAGAGTTTCCCGAAGCCTAGAAAAGCGGGGTTGGAGTTGGATCCATCTGAACAAATCCCTTCTCCAGTTGATAGTTTTGGCCAAGGTCTGTTCGTGTAATGTTCTCGTCGTGGGTTGTTTGACCTGACTGATGGGTTGATGTACTTTTTTCCCTCTCTCTATTGTAAGGAACCTAAATTTACGAAACGTTTTCCCACCTAGTACAGAAGATAACCTTACTGATGACACGACAGATTACAACAATTGGAAAATGAAAGAAAAAAATAATAAAATATAGTTGAAAAAAAAAAAAAAAAAAATTATGTAACGGAACTCGAAGGTCAGGTCTTGTACGTCTTTTGTTGACAGTCAAAAAAAAAGTTGTCGGTGAATCATTCCCCCCCCCCCTCCCTAATGTACTTCCCCACCTTGACAAATGTTTGTATTTTTTGAAAGGTGATCAACCTTCTTTCTTTTTAGTGTGATTAATAAAAATCAACAAGTGTCCTACTTGCACGACCTCCAGATCCCCATATAAAATTTCGGGTCGGTAAATAACATTTGTAATACATTAAAAAAAATAAAAAATATATATATATAACTTACCCAGGTAGCGAATCCAACATAGTTGATAAGAGCCAATATATCCGATACGGTCAGATACAGCATAGATAACAGAGCCTGGAACATAAAAATTGTTATGTAAATACAAACGTAAGGGATTTTTGTCTATCTGTTTAGAATGTGCAATTCATATTCTGTATTAAGGCGTTTCAAATCATTTAGAATCTATTTTAAAACTGACTGCCTGCATGTTCATCCACGAACTCCTCAAAATGGCTAAATATATTCGAATGAAAATTAATATTTATTTAAAGTACAGTCCAACATGAACAATAGTGGCGGCCAAAAAAAATTGATTTGAGGATGGTAAGCCCCACATTTGTTTTACAACCACAATGTGTGGCATATCATTTCAAAGGATGAGCTAAGACGGGTTCGAGATATTTTTTATCCGTAGATCACTGGAGTTGTTCATTTTCATATTCACGTAACGAAGAGGATATTTCAAATATGGCAGAACTTAGGCTATGAGACATCCAAAAGATAGGTAGATTTGATTGGTGGGCCTTGTTGGGAAGAGGGCTTCACATTTTCTTTAAAAACCATAATGGGTGAGATATCAATTCTAAGGATTCGACGAGTTCGAAAATATATATTTCGGTAGAATAAAGAACATTGCATTTTTGTTCATGCATCACACGGAATTGACTGAAATTATAATCATGAAATTTACAGGTTATTTCAAGGATAGTCAAACTTCTGATAAAGACTTATGTCATATCAAATAATAAGAGGTGTGCAATGCATTCTGCTGTTTGCAAAAACCGAGCTGAGTCAGGCATATCGGTATAAAAAACTTTTGTTTTAATAATTATCAGTAACTTCTCACCTTGTATGTTCTTTATGAATATATTAATACTTTAAATAGATTTCAATGGATTTTTTCTAGCCTTTTTGTAGACAACAACAGAGATCAATATTTTTATCGAAAAAAAGTCGAAGTTTGTACCTTAAAACACTGAAAAAAAAAACGGCTCAAAAAAAGTGGTGTCCGATGGTAAACCGAAAAGGGCTTCGCCCGGATTTTTACATTTGAAATAGAAAAATTCTATTTTGCGCTAGAATTTTGTCTCTCAATTGATTTCAATGGGGATTTCGTTTTTCGGTGATTATTCCTCCGTGGTATGTTCAATTTCAGATTTTTTTTAGTAGTAAACCATCGTCACCGTGTCCACTACCATCGTGGCAAATTTCAATGTGATCGGTAAAGGGGTTTAGAAGGAGTACGAGTACAACGAAATACATGAGTCGCCTAAGAAAGAGCTTCGTAAACTCAGCTCAATTAATTCGGGTGGCGCAGCTGGATAATAGATTGGCTCCAATTGTTATAGTTTATTTTTTACAACACTAAGTGTCATATTATTTATTACAAGTTGAAGAAACATGTTCAATATTATACTTTTCTTTTTTTTTTTTTTGAATGGGGCACAAAAGTTTCTCCTTTGTCCGGGTTCACGCGATGGAAACAATTGTACTTATAACCACGACTCGGAAGATCCAACTTAGACTATAAGCCAACGAGAGTCTATCGACCGTTTGCTCTAAAATACAATATTTGACTTACGTAGTGGTTTCTGAATCCTCAATACTAAATTTTGTTTCGAAACATTATTTAATAAATAATTAAAATTCATACGTGCTATACTTATGGGGGTTATAATTTAAATATAAAATTTCAGGTCGATAGATTCATTACATCGAAAGTTATTGGGGTTTTGAATATACAGATCAAATTTCGTGTCAATATATTCATTATATCGGCAGTTATTAGAGTCTCCCCCCCCCCCACTCCTCTCTTCCCTTTGGCCGATTTGGCTGAAAATCAATAGGTGTCATCCTTAGAAGATTCTGGATACAGGAAATTTTTTATTCATACATTCATTCTATCGGGTGTTCACTGACACACATACAGACAATTTTTCTTTTAATTTTTGATATTATTGGAGGTTAGAAAATATAAAATTCTGTTGAAAACTCCGCAACAAAGTTCTATCAAAGTAAGATTTGCACATGGCTGGGAATCAAAGCGGAGAGATAGGACATTTTGATGTTAAGCCCTTGACTTTTCACAGGATTGCCTTCAACGTGATATCATGTGCCCATGTCCTCAACAGCCGAATCTACATATTTCAGATCGGGATTACCTTGTTTCATAACCTGATATCTACGATCTGATCTAGACGACTTTTAATTACATGAACATTATCTAAATAGCTTCAAAGATTATTTTTTACAGCATTAATAATTATTATAACTTATGTAAGGTTATAATATTTAAAAAAGCCATATTTCATATATAAATTCATATTTTGCTTTCATTTTTATTTTCTTGGCGAGATCCTCCACCAATATCCTATAGGTTCTATGGTAATTATTTTAGTTTAATATATTTATAGTAAGTTATTATGACTCATGCCCGGGCCATAACTACAAGGTCATATATATCGCCTTCTACCAGAGCTCTCTGTCGTCACTCTGGTGGACATGAGGCTGACTCCACTGTGGGGGTCCTAAATTTTGCCTAACCAAAATTTTTATTCACTCTAAAGTGTAACTGACATTCACTTAGTTCATAACTGACCTGACGATGGTGTGAGGCCGAAACCGGTAGTTTTATTTTTATAAATATCTTTAGTGGAATAGACAATATTTCAAAAAATAAGTTTGTTTTATTCATTTAAAAGCAAAAACATAGGCACAATCTATAAGGAGAAAGTTGATCCTTAAGAAAGGTATGTGGGGTTTGGAGAGGTAAGCATCTCACAGTCTGTTCCAAAAATATTTGCCACTTTCTCATTATAAGGAAAACAAACAAACCCGGCCATTTATTGCTTAGTGATTAATGTTTTGAGAGTGGTTATTCAATGGCCAACCTTCAACTCTCAAGTTGTGTGTGCGTTCTCTCAACTAAGATTTTTAACCATTATGTACTTGATAAATAATACTTAATTAAGTACTTACAATACAGAGGACCGCTGGTGTTGGAGTTAGCCGACGTATTTGGATCATTGTCAAAATTTCAGGCATTTGGCCCTCACAAGCACCTGCATAAAACAACCTGCAACAAATATACTATTTTCAGTAATAATTATTGGAGTCATAGAAACTAATATTTTTATTTATGAGCTAACAACTAATTTCCATGCATTTCCTTCCCATCAAAATAAATCTTCTATTTCTTATATAAAAATTACATTTTTATCATCAGAAAAATAACCTTAAATATAATTTAACTTAACTCAGGATATAAAAAATGAAATGATTTTTTTTTTTTATAGAATGAAGTTGAAGAGTACACTTCAAACACATACATATACATGAGGACCTAGATATACCATTCTTACACTCACACAACAGCTATATACAAATCTGCACAACAATGGGTCCCTGCAGGGCAACCCTCGGTCGACGGAATCGACGTTGGCCGCATGACCTGTCCGAAGACGCAGTGGTGCGGACCTGCCGCTTCATCAGGTGGCTTTTATTTGCAGCTTGTCCATATTTTCTTATTATATGTTCTTAGTCGAAATTTTTTTAATAAATATGAAAAAAAAAAATTAAAAAATGATCTAACATTATTTCCCCATGACTTTTTAATCATTTTTAAAAGTAAAATCACACTACAATGGAAGAAGAAAAAAAAAGAAACCTGGAAGAGGTGAGAAGAATGCCGTTGACAGCTCCGAAGGTGGACAACGCTACGAACACAGGTATGGTCCAAGCGAATGGTCCGAACAGCCGGTTGGCGAAAGTCTGCGAACATACAATAATAAGGATAAAGCAATATCAGTAAGGGTAAACCTGTCTAGAGAAGTAACATGGTTGGTCCTAAGGAAAACATGCAGAGAACTTGATTGACAAAATCAGATAATTATAACGCTCTCTCTCAGGATAGTACTCACGAGGGAACCTTAAAGTGAGTCGGGGAACCTTAAAAAATATTCCACATGGAGTTTCTTGGTTCGCAGAAACCAAATATAACAATACCTTTTTTTTTTTACATTCAAATCATTATCGTTCGGAAATCACATTTAAGGAAAACGCCATTTTTGGAAACAAGCGAGCAAATTGCTTTATTGAAATCTGAAATAATCGATAATATTCGAGGTGAGAAATGAAAGTTTGGAAACCATTTATCGATTAATACATCCTGTAGTTGATTTTTAGCCCTCCATAGTGGCAGAGTTAAGCCTCATTGAATATTTTTATTCTGGACATCCTGGGGTTAATTGGGACAAACCCCTATATACGCATCTAATATTTTTTGATGTACAATCGTCCCTGAAAATTGCATTGAAATTGATCAAGAGAGCTAGGAGCAGTGGCAGCTTTGTGAACGCAATTTTTGGCCATTTTCGCGCCTAATTTTTTTTTTTTTTTATTTGCTCAGAAAGCCCATTGGCACGAACGCTCGGACACGTAACTACTATTTCTCGTGTTTCTACATCGAAAAATAGTAGTTACGTGTCCGAGCGTTCTTGTCAGTCATTTTAACCAGCAGACACAAATTGGTAGCTATCAACTATGAATGCTTCCTCTGAGAATTGTGGCCAGTAACTCTAGCCCTTGAACCATCAAATATATATTTAATGAATAAGATTGTAAAAAATACAAACACAATCTTCCTAAATGCTTCTTATCATTTTGTTTCACTTCCTGTCTTTCCTTAATTTTCTTCGAATTATCCCTTTAAATAAATGTTGTATGCTTGGCTATCTACAATCGTTTTATTTTATATTTTATAGTTTAATTATGTAATTTATAGAAATATGCAATATTCAAAAGACTAATTTATAATTTTGTCTCACAATATTGTAAATCTAAACTTATGTCAATAAAGACCTATTATTGTTAATAACGAAACAGATACAATAACTGGTAGATTGGAATATATAATATTAGAAAATGATGTAACATTTAATCGTGTTTGTGGTTTTTAAGATTTTTAATAAATTTGTATTCTTTATAGCCTTTTTATCCCGTATTATTTAAAAGTATTATTTTCAGGCTGCAAGCTCATCTTCGGTATATATACAATTTAACCAACAGTGATACAATACAGTAATTATTTTGACGTAACTTAATTAATTAATTAAATAATGATAATGTATTATATTTATGCTAGCCAATCTGTTATTCAACCAAAATATGAAAAAATCAAACCACAGGTTGTTATTCAAGACTGTAATAACATAAATGCTTCCCAAGTCCACCCCCATGTCCTTCGGAAGGGACGTTAAGGGATGGTCCCGAACCTGTGCAATATCAGGTACTCTTTAAAGACCCCTTAAGTGAATAAAAATTTAGTGTAGGCAAAATTTAGAACTCCCATTAATAGCGTCGGGCTCATGTCCACCAGAGTGACAAAAAGGCGCTCGGGTAGAAGGCGATATAACCTCGATGTTAAAGCTCGGACATGAGTCACAATAACTAATTGCAAAAAACGTTTAATGCTTGTCTGAATTTTTTGATTAAGAAGAGAATTGAGACGTCAAAGAACAATTTGATCTAAGTTGAGGCACACAACGGTCTAAAAGACAGATTATGTGGTGCCCTCGGCTAAGATCAGTTTTGCAAAAACGATTAATTAATTTTTTTTTTCAAACCTAAGCAATGAAAACAATAAGTAAACCGTATAACAGAATAGATTTAAAAGAATAGCTACTGAAGCCTGGAACGTTTTTAAAGAGTGTTTTATATTGGGAAAGACCTCAGTGTGCCTCTGAAGAGTTAAGATATAAGTATGGTATGGTTGTTACTCACAACAGCGACAGCTTCAGATCCGAGTACGTCAGCAGGTGAGAGTGCTGTGTAGAAGGCAGCGTTCGTCATCACATAGACTAGAGTGACCAGGGTGCAGGAGATGCCAATAGCGCGAGGAAGATTCCTGCAACGGGAATACATCAATGAAATGAATAAAGAAATTTTATCCTGGGACCGAGGTCCCCTAAGAATAAATACATAGAGTCAAAAATAAAAGGAAACAATAAAAGAAATAATTACAAAAATAAATAAATTAATGCTACAGTGGAGAAAAACTAAATAATAAATATAGATAAATAAAAAATTAACATGAACCGCTTAATTATGAAGAAACAAAAGTATCTATATAAATAGAAGAATGTAAATAATAGAGAATAGATAAAATATGAAGTAAATGAAATAAAATAATAAAAATCGACGGAGCTTAATACAATGATGGTTAACTAAAAAAAGAAAGAAGGATGCCCAGACTAGGATTTAAATAAAATTAATTTTAGTAAGATGGTGCTAAACCGAAAAAATGTGAAGAGAAAAAATACTAATAATAAAATAAATAAATAAATAATAAAAATATTTAGATATGTAAAATAGGTATAATATTTATTATGATAGAATTTAGAAAACATGGGGAAAAATTAAATAAAAATGGGATAATGAAATAACTTAAATAATTAGAGATAATTGATATTGACGAATGGGAAAATAAAGAGATGAAGAACTAATCAAAGGGGAGTGGATTGTTTAGCGAAGAGGATTTGAAGGAGGCCACGGAAGGAGAAAGACGGATTGGGGGAGGCAGGGGGGTTTCAGAGAGAGGAGGCCTGGACAAGGAGCGAATTGTGGAAGGGCGCGGAGCGATGGGAGGGGATGAAGAGGTCCAAAGGACGGGGATCTCGTGTTTCTGGAGGACGGAGGACTGGAATTGAAACATTTGGTAGAGGTAGTAGGGTTCTTTGGATTTAAAGATTTGGAAAAGGAAAGAAGAAGCCAAGGAGGTAGTTTCGGAGGTAGGGGGGTTTGAGCCATAACATAAAACTTGGGAAAACACAGCACACAAAGTATGATTATAACCGAAGATGTATGCACTGAACTTCAGGAAAATACTTCGGAAATAACTTAATGAAATTAATAAAATATTCCCATAAAAACTAATCTGGAGTGATACGAAAATTACAATTAATTAATTATTGAAAAATTACAACTAATTAATTATTGGACATTTGAAGTGTTAACAGAGCACAGTTAGAATATAAAACGTTTCCGCCTTCTTGAAGGGTTATGGGGAAGTGTTATGAAGATAATGAACCTATGAGTGTTCATTTTCTACAAAACCGTATCTAAATATAGGTACTATAATATTTGGGGACACTGAGATCGAATTAAAACATCCAACATAAAACGAAATCAGACGTTTAAATAAAAAAAAAAACACTCATAACATAGCGAATAATTGTTAAACTAGAAAATAATAAATATGTAAGCAACTCACCTAATTGGATCCTTCAGTTCTTCAATAATAAAGTTTAAGTAATTCCTGAAAAAATAAATATAAATATAAGTATATTTTATTTATTTATTTTTTTAATGATTTATTTACAATGGTTGGTAATATTTAAGATTTGAGAAGACATGAAAAATGAATGAAATATTTATTATTTACCAATAAAAAATGGCAAAATAGAGAAAATAGTTATTGAAGAAAGATAATGTTTGAAGAGAATACCAGTACACAAATAAGTTAAGGTTATAAATAAGTAAACTGATGATGGTCAGATGACGTTGAGAACATCACCATGTCAACGTAGGAACCTTATGTTGAACCTTGCCAGAAAATTTTTAGTACTTTTAGTACGAAATATAGGGGAAGTTATGTAATCGGTAAAAAATTCGATGGGGAGTTTTCAATGGAATTTTATGTTTTCCGACCTCTAGATTTCAAATATGAAAAAAAAAAACTGTCTGATCACGGTAACTCCCGATAGAATGAATTTATCGAGACAAAATGTTATGTGTGAATCCAGAACCCTCTATCGACGACACCTATTGTTTTTCAGCCAAATCGACCGAAGGGATGATGGGGAGGCTTAACTCATAAACTCTAATAACTGCCAATGTAATGTGTGTATCGATCTTTTTCAGAGGTTCTGAACTTTTTTTTCTATAAAATTGGTCATTTTATCGAATGGGTCATTCGACAAAACCAGAAACGTTCTAGACAAACAACTTTTTTTTTTTTTAATTTTTCAAAAGAAAGATCTTTCTACTTGTCCAACCCGCTAAAGAATAAAATATGATCTACAGTCTTGGGAAGACTGAAAACAAATAACGAGTTATCATTTAGAATAATAATAAAATTAAAATAAAATAAAGTAAGAAAAGTACTCACCAACCATTGTAAGCAAATAGACCAGAGTAGAAGGAAAGTGCCAAAGAAGTGACCTCAGTTTTGGAGTTGTCGAAGGTGAAGTGTTGAGTCTGACCTGGGAACAGAAACAAGAAGATAATGTTTGAACTCTACATTAATACATTTTTTGTGGCCGTAAGACCACAGGAATGCGGGTTCAAATATCCGGACGAGGCCCTTTTACAGAGCACGTTCTTCTGACGTTAAACAATGGTCCCGAGCCTACCCTAAGTGAATAAACCTAAATAGGCAAAATGTAGGACTCCCATAGTAGAGTCGGGCTCATGTCCACCAGTAACAAAAGAGAGCTCTGGTAGTAGGCGATATGACCTTGAAGTTAAAGCCCTGGTATGAGTTAGACCCCCTCCGTCCTCTCCACCTCGCCCTCCCCCCTACTCCAAAAATTTTATTTATCTTTACTCTTATTTTCCTTCCCCTAATATGAACTCTTCTCCCTGAGAAAAAATTCCAATAGATTATATAATATGTATACGTAAATAAATATTTATTTAATCAGAATACAACAATGTAAGTGCTGCTATCTATCGTACTAAACATTCGACATATTGATAAATTATACTCGTACAAGGCGATAGCCTAAAACCGGTGGCCTCAATCATATAAAAAGGACAATTACTCTTCTTGGAGGCCAATATAAAAAATTAAAAATTCATTGTCATTAAATAATAGACGCATACCATTTTCTCGCTATTTGCTCAAGACTCAGTGATATTAGGTTGAAATGGTTTGCAAGAGAACAACTAACCGGGGATGAAATGATGAGGTACTTGAATGGAAAATGTTGGACCTCTCTTGCTAACTATTGTAGACGAGCCAAAAATATCATAGTTTAACCAGAATACAATTTAAATCATTATTCTGATCTAATGCTATTCTATTTTCCCTAATATTATTTATAATATTACTTATTACTATTTATTAATGTTTTTAAGTCGTATATATTTTGCGAAGATCCCTCATGTGTATATATATTATGTTATCCGCACCATGTATAACATACTTCTTGTTGATCTGGTGAAATCTATATTAATAAAGCTGAAACGGGGTTTGTTTGTTTGTTTGTTTGTATGTATGTTTGTTCCAGCATCACGCCCAAACGGCTGGACGGATCTTCATGAAACTTCTCATGTAGCATTCTTTTGAGCCCGATTGAATAATAGGCTATGTGGCGTCCCAAAATTTTGATCGGGAGGGGGGGTTGTAAGGGGGGCCTAAGTATATAAATAGTGCTAACTCATTAACTAATGGGCGAATTGTCATGAACTTTCACAGGTAGTCTTTTTAAAATCCAAACAGGAAAAAAAGGTGTGTGGCGTCCCAAAGTTTTGATCGGGAGGGGGGGTTGTAAGGGGGGCCTAAGTATATAAATAGTGCTAACACATTAACTAATGGTCGAATTGTCATGAAATTTCACACGTAGTCTTTTTAAAAGCCAAACAAGAAAAAAAGGTGTGTGGCGTCCCAAAGTTTTGAACGGGAGGGGGGGTTGTGGGGGGGCCTAAGTAGAAATATAGAGCTAACTCATTAACTAATGGTCGAATTGTCATGAAATTTCACACGTAGTATTTTTAAAAGCCAAATAGGAAAAAAAGGTGTGTGTATAAGTATAGAGTATAAATATAGGGCTAACTCATTAACTAATGGGCGAATCGTCATGAAATTTCACGTAGTATTTTTAAAAGCCAAATAAGAAAAAAAGGTGTGTGGCGTCCCAAAGTTTTGAACGGGAGGGGGGGTTGTGGGGGGGCCTAAGTATAAATATAGAGCTAGCTCATTAACGGTTGATCGAATTGTCACAAAGTTTCACATGGAGTATTCCTGAAGGCCAAATAGAAAAATAGTATAAATATACAGCTAACTCATTAACTAATGGGCGAATCGTCATGAAATTTCACATGTAGTATTTTTAAAAGCCAAATAGGAAAAAAAGGTGTGTGGCGTCCCAAAGTTTTGAACGGGAGGGGGGGTTGTGGGGGGGCCTAAGTATAAATATAGAGCTTATATTAATAAAGCTGAAACGGGGTTTGTTTGTTTGTTTGTTTGTTTGTTTGTTTGTATGTAAGTATGTTTGTTCCAGCATCACGCCCAAACCGCTGGACGGATTTTTATGAAACTGCCCATGTAGCATTCTTTTGAGCCCGATTGAATAATAGGCTATGTGGCGTCCCAAAATTTTGATCGGGAGGGGGGGTTGTAAGGGGGGCCTAAGTATAAAAATAGTGCTAACTCATTAACTAATGGTCAAATTGTCATGAAATTTCACACGTAGTCTTTTTAAAAGCCAAACAGGAAAATAGGTGTGTGGCGTCCCAAAGTTTAGAACGGGAGGGGGGGTTGTGGGGGGGCCTAAGTATAAATATAGAGCTAACTCATTAACTAATGGGCGAATCGTCATGAAATTTCACATGTAGTATTTTTAAAAGCCAAATAGCAAAAAAAGGTGTGTGGCGTCCCAAAGTTTTGAACGGGAGGGGGGTTGTGGGGGGCCTAAGTATAAATATAGAGCTAACTCTTTGACGGTTGGTCGGATTGTCACGAAATTTCACATGGAGTATTCCTGAAGGCCAAATAGAAAAATAAGGTGTGTGGCGTTCCAAAGTTTTGATCGGGAGGGGGGGTTGTAAGGGGGGCCTACGTATATAAATAGTGCTAACTCATTAACTAATGGTCGAATTGTCATGAAATTTCACATGTAGTATTCCTAAAGGTCAAATAGAGATATTAGGTGTGTGACGGCCCAAAATTTAGAACAGGAAGGAGGGTTGTGGGGGGGGGGGGGGCTAAATATACATATAGAGTTAGCTCATTAACAGTTGGTCGTATTGTCACGAAATTTCGCATATATTATTCCTGAAGGCCAAATAGAAAAATAAGGAGTGTGGCGTCCCGAAGTTTTGAACGGGTGGCGGGGTTGAGGGGGGGGGGACTAAGTATAAATATAGAGCTAGCTCATTAAAGGTTGGTCGTATTGTCATGAATCGGATTGTCATGAATTTCACATGTAGTAGTAGTAACTATGTATTCGCTGTGGGGTTCACTGTTGCAAGACATTTACTAGCTGTGATGTCCAGCGTTCCTAATATCGTACTAGCTGTGGGGTCCGCTGTTGCAAGGTACTTACTAGCTGTAGTGCTCAGCCCCAGCGTTCCTAACTATGTACTGGCTGTGGGGTTCGCTGTTGCAAGGCACCTATAAGACATTTACTAGCTTTAATGCCCAGCGTTTCTAATTACGTACTAGCTGTGGGGTCTGCTGTTGCAATGCGCTAGCAGTGTGGCCCAGCGTATTTCACTCGTAGGTACTAGCTGTGGGGTCCGCCGTTGCAAAACTCATACTAGCTGTGATGCCCTGTGGTTCTAACTACATACTATCTGTGGGGTTCGCAGTTGCAAGGCACCTACTACCTGTAGGGCCCAGCGTTCCTAAAAACGTACTAGCTGTGGGGTCCGTCGTTGTAAAAGCATACTAGCTGTGATGCCCAGGGTTCCTAATATCGTACTAGCTGTGGGGTCCGTTGTTGCAAGGCATTTACTAGCTGTAGTGCCCAGCGTTCCTAACTTCGTACTAGCTGTGGGGTCCGTTGTTGCAAGGCATTTACTAGCTGTAGTGCCCAGCGTTCCTAACTATGTACTAGCTGTGAAGTTCGCTGTTGCGAAGCACTTACTAACTGTAATGCCCAGCGTATTTAACTACATACTAGCTGTGGGGTCCGCTGTTGCAAGGCACTTAATAGCTGTGATGCCCAGCGTTCCTAACTTCGTACTAGCTGTGGGGTCCGCTGTTGCGAGGCACATACTAGCTGTGGTGACCAGCGTTCCTAACTACGTACTAGCTGTTGGGTCCGCCGTCGCAAGGCACATACTAGCTATGATGCCCAGCATTCCCAACTACGTACTAGCTGTGGTGCTCAGCGTTGCAAGCCACATACTAGCTGTGGTCACAAACGTTCTTAAGTACGCACTGACTAGGACGTCCAGCGATGCTAAGTATTCACTAGGTGTGGCTTCCGCCGTTGAAAGGCGCATACTAGCTGTGGTGCCCAGGGGTCCTAAAAACTTACTAGCGTTAGAACAGCTGAAGGACTATAAGCCTTATTCCGTATGAATAATTGAAAATTATAACATCATGAATGTACTGTCGAGGAACTGAATAGCGTTATAGAAGATATTGGGAGAAAAATCAAAGTTCCCCGGGCAACGCCGGGTATAACTGCTATAGATTTAATATTTGTTAAAACTGATAGAAAACGACCGGATTATCTGAATCCTACACAAAAATCAAAATACAAATGTTTTTCAAAAAATTTGCGCTATTTAACGGTTTATAGGCTTAATAATTGTTAAAACTGATACGACAGATTCAGATTTATCCGGAAAGTCCCATCCGAAGGACGACGTGCTCAAGGCTATTTTCAACCTAAGTGATATTTCACCTACCCAGGTTTATTTACATAACATACGTCTCATTATCGAGTACCTCACATTCGAAAAAGCCCTGGATCATCGCTTAAAGTCCCATCCGAAGGACGACGTGCTCAAAGTGTTTTTTAACTTCCCGATTGAAACATCTGACCTAAGTGCCTCAACTAGATTTCTAAATGGCGATCCTGAGCTCGGTAGACTCCATTCTTGAAATTTCTCGCTTTTTAACGGTTTATAGATTTAATATTTGTTAAAACTGATAGAGAACGACCGGATTATCTGAATCCTACACAAAAATCAAAATAAAAATGTTTTTCAAAAAATTTGCGCTATTTAACGGTTTATAGGCTTAATAATTGTTAAAACTGGTACGACAGATTCAGATTTATCCGGAAAGTCCCATCCGAAGGACGACGTGCTCAAGGCTATTTTCAACCTAAGTGAAATTTCACCTACCCAGGTTTATTTACATAACATACGTCTCATTATCGAGTACCTCACATTCGAAAAAGCCCTGGATCATTGCTTAATGTCCCATCCGAAGGACGACGTGCTCAAAGTTATTTTTAGCTTCCCGATTAAAACATCTGACCTAAGTGCCTCAACTAGATTTCTAAGTGGCGATCCTGAGCTCGGTAGACTCCATTCTTGAAATTTCTCGCTTTTTAACGGTTTATAGATTTAATATTTGTTAAAACTGATAGAGAATGACCGGATTATCTGAATCCTACACAAAAATCAAAATAAAAATGTTTTTCAAAAAATTCACGCTATTTAACGGTTTATAGGCTTAATAATTGTTAAAACTGATACGACAGAATCAGATATATCCGAAAAGTCCCATCCGACGGACGACGTGCTCAAGGCTATTTTCAACCTAAGTGAAATTTCACCTACCCAGGTTTATTTACATAACATACGTCTCATTATCGAGTACCTCACATTCGAAAAAGCCCTGGATCATCGCTTAAAGTCCCATCCGAAGGACGACGTGCTCAAAGTGTTTTTTAACTTCCCGATTGAAACATCTGACCTAAGTGCCACAACTAGATTTCTAAGTGGCGATCCTGAGCTCGGTAGACTCCATTCTTGTAATTTCTCGCTTTTTAACGGTTTATAGATTTAATATTTGTTAAAACTGATAGAGAACGACCGGATTATCTGAATCCTACACAAAACTCAAAATAAAAATGTTTTTCAAAAAATTTGCGCTATTTAACGGTTTATAGGCTTAATAATTGTTAAAACTGATACGACAGATTCAGATTTATCCGGAAAGTCCCATCCGAAGGACGACGTGCTCAAGGCTATTTTCAACCTAAGTGAAATTTCACCTACCCAGGTTTATTTACATAACATACGTCTCATTATCGAGTACCTCACATTCGAAAAAGTCCTGGAACATCGCTTAAAGTCCCATCCGAAGGACGACGTGCTCATAGTTATTTTTCACTTCCCGATTAAAACATCTGACCTAAGTGCCTCAGCTAGATTTTTAAGTGGCGATCCTGAGCTCGGTAGACTCCATTCTTCTAATTTCTCGCTTTTTAACGGTTTATAGATTAAATATTTGTTAAAACTGATAGAGAACGACCGGATTATCTGAACCCCACACAAAAATCAAAATGAAAACGTTTTTCAAAAGATTCGCGCTATTTAACGGTTTATAGGTTTAATAATTGTTAAAACTGATACTACAGATACAGATATATCCGGAAAGTCCCATCCGAAGGACGACGTGCTCAAGGCTTTCAACCTAAGTGGAAATTGACCTACCCAGGTTTATTTACATAACATACGTCTCATTATCGAGTACCTCACATTCGAAAAAGCCCTGGATCATCGCTTAATGTCCCATCCGAAGGACGAAGTGCTCAAAGTTATTTTTAACTTCCCGATTAAAACATCTGACCTAAGTGCCTCAGCTAGATTTCTAAGTGGCGATCCTGAGCTCGGTAGACTCCATTCTTCAAATTTCTTGCTTTTTAACGGTTTATAGATTTAATATTTGTTAACTGATAGAGCCATAGAGTGTGCTGGTTTCGGATTATGCCAACGTCAGCACAACGTTCAGACTGACTTTAAATATGGTGACACCGATCCACTATGGAAGAAAAATGCCAAAAAAAAAAAGATGTATGTATAGATATGAACACAAATTAAAACTTGTGTACATTGTGATATAATCTATATAAATAAAGCTGAAACGGGGCATTCATTTGTGCCCGATTGAATAATAGGCTATGTGGCGTCCCAGAATTTTGAACGATAGGGAGGGTTGTAAGGGGGGCCTAAGTATATAAATAGTGCTAACTCATTAACTAATGGTCAAATTGTCATGAAATTTCACACGTAGTCTTTTTAAAAGCCAAACAGGAAAAAAAGGTGTGTGGCGTCCCAAAGTTTTGAACGGGAGGGGGGGTTGTGGGGGGCCTAAGTATAAATATAGAGCTAACTCATTAACTAATAGTCGAATTGTCATGAAATTTCACATGTAGTATTTTTAAAAGCCAAATAGGAAAAAAAGGTGTGTGGCGTCCCAAAGTTTTGAACGGGAGGGGGGGTTGTGGGGGGCCTAAGTATAAATATAGAGCTAACTCATTAACTAATAGTCGAATTGTCATGAAATTTCACATGTAGTATTTTTAAAAGCCAAATAGGAAAAAAAGGTGTGTGGCGTCCCAAAGTTTTGAACGGGAGGGGGGGTTGTGGGGGGGCCTAAGTATAAATATAGAGCTAATTCTTTAATGGTTGGTCGGATTGTAACGAAATTTCACATGGAGTATTCCTGAAGGCCAAATAGAAAAATAAGGTGTGTGGCGTCCCAAAGTTTTGAACGGGAGGGGGGGTTGTGGGGGGGCCTAAGTATAAATATAGAGCTAATTCTTTAATGGTTGGTCGGATTGTAACGAAATTTCCCATGTAGTATTCCTGAAGGCCAAATAGAAAAAAAAGGTGTGTGGCGTCCCAAAGTTTTGAACGGGAGGGGGGGTTGTGGGGGGCCTAAGTATAAATATAGAGCTAACTCATTAACTAATAGTCGAATTGTCATGAAATTTCACATGTAGTATTTTTAAAAGCCAAATAGGAAAAAAAGGTGTGTGGCGTCCCAAAAGTTTTGAACGGGAGGGGGGGTTGTGGGGGGGCCTAAGTATAAATATAGAGCTTATATTAATAAAGCTGAAACGGGGTTTGTTTGTTTGTTTGTTTGTTTGTTTGTTTGTATGTAAGTATGTTTGTTCCAGCATCACGCCCAAACCGCTGGACGGATTTTTATGAAACTGCCCATGTAGCATTCTTTTGAGCCCGATTGAATAATAGGCTATGTGGCGTCCCAAAATTTTGATCGGGAGGGGGGGTTGTAAGGGGGGCCTAAGTATAAAAATAGTGCTAACTCATTAACTAATGGTCAAATTGTCATGAAATTTCACACGTAGTCTTTTTAAAAGCCAAACAGGAAAATAGGTGTGTGGCGTCCCAAAGTTTAGAACGGGAGGGGGGGTTGTGGGGGGGCCTAAGTATAAATATAGAGCTAACTCATTAACTAATGGGCGAATCGTCATGAAATTTCACATGTAGTATTTTTAAAAGCCAAATAGCAAAAAAAGGTGTGTGGCGTCCCAAAGTTTTGAACGGGAGGGGGGTTGTGGGGGGCCTAAGTATAAATATAGAGCTAACTCTTTGACGGTTGGTCGGATTGTCACGAAATTTCACATGGAGTATTCCTGAAGGCCAAATAGAAAAATAAGGTGTGTGGCGTTCCAAAGTTTTGATCGGGAGGGGGGGTTGTAAGGGGGGCCTACGTATATAAATAGTGCTAACTCATTAACAAATGGTCGAATTGTCATGAAATTTCACATGTAGTATTCCTAAAGGTCAAATAGAGATATTAGGTGTGTGACGGCCCAAAATTTAGAACAGGAAGGAGGGTTGTGGGGGGGGGGGAGCTAAATATACATATAGAGTTAGCTCATTAACGGTTGGTCGTATTGTCACGAAATTTCGCATATATTATTCCTGAAGGCCAAATAGAAAAATAAGGAGTGTGGCGTCCCGAAGTTTTGAACGGGTGGCGGGGTTGAGGGGGGGGGGACTAAGTATAAATATAGAGCTAGCTCATTAAAGGTTGGTCGTATTGTCATGAATCGGATTGTCATGAATTTCACATGTAGTAGTAGTAACTATGTATTCGCTGTGGGGTTCACTGTTGCAAGACATTTACTAGCTGTGATGTCCAGCGTTCCTAATATCGTACTAGCTGTGGGGTCCGCTGTTGCAAGGTACTTACTAGCTGTAGTGCTCAGCCCCAGCGTTCCTAACTATGTACTGGCTGTGGGGTTCGCTGTTGCAAGGCACCTATAAGACATTTACTAGCTTTAATGCCCAGCGTTTCTAATTACGTACTAGCTGTGGGGTCTGCTGTTGCAAGGCGCTAGCAGTGTGGCCCAGCGTATTTCACTCGTAGGTACTAGCTGTGGGGTCCGCCGTTGCAAAACTCATACTAGCTGTGATGCCCTGTGGTTCTAACTACATACTATCTGTGGGGTTCGCAGTTGCAAGGCACCTACTACCTGTAGGGCCCAGCGTTCCTAAAAACGTACTAGCTGTGGGGTCCGTCGTTGTAAAAGCATACTAGCTGTGATGCCCAGGGTTCCTAATATCGTACTAGCTGTGGGGTCCGTTGTTGCAAGGCATTTACTAGCTGTAGTGCCCAGCGTTCCTAACTTCGTACTAGCTGTGGGGTCCGTTGTTGCAAGGCATTTACTAGCTGTAGTGCCCAGCGTTCCTAACTATGTACTAGCTGTGAAGTTCGCTGTTGCGAAGCACTTACTAACTGTAATGCCCAGCGTATTTAACTACATACTAGCTGTGGGGTCCGCTGTTGCAAGGCACTTAATAGCTGTGATGCCCAGCGTTCCTAACTTCGTACTAGCTGTGGGGTCCGCTGTTGCGAGGCACATACTAGCTGTGGTGACCAGCGTTCCTAACTACGTACTAGCTGTTGGGTCCGCCGTCGCAAGGCACATACTAGCTATGATGCCCAGCATTCCCAACTACGTACTAGCTGTGGTGCTCAGCGTTGCAAGCCACATACTAGCTGTGGTCACAAACGTTCTTAAGTACGCACTGACTAGGACGTCCAGCGATGCTAAGTATTCACTAGGTGTGGCTTCCGCCGTTGAAAGGCGCATACTAGCTGTGGTGCCCAGGGGTCCTAAAAACTTACTAGCGTTAGAACAGCTGAAGGACTATAAGCCTTATTCCGTATGAATAATTGAAAATTATAACATCATGAATGTACTGTCGAGGAACTGAATAGCGTTATAGAAGATATTGGGAGAAAAATCAAAGTTCCCCGGGCAACGCCGGGTATAACTGCTATAGATTTAATATTTGTTAAAACTGATAGAGAACGACCGGATTATCTGAATCCTACACAAAAATCAAAATACAAATGTTTTTCAAAAAATTTGCGCTATTTAACGGTTTATAGGCTTAATAATTGTTAAAACTGATACGACAGATTCAGATTTATCCGGAAAGTCCCATCCGAAGGACGACGTGCTCAAGGCTATTTTCAACCTAAGTGATATTTCACCTACCCAGGTTTATTTACATAACATACGTCTCATTATCGAGTACCTCACATTCGAAAAAGCCCTGGATCATCGCTTAAAGTCCCATCCGAAGGACGACGTGCTCAAAGTGTTTTTTAACTTCCCGATTGAAACATCTGACCTAAGTGCCTCAACTAGATTTCTAAATGGCGATCCTGAGCTCGGTAGACTCCATTCTTGAAATTTCTCGCTTTTTAACGGTTTATAGATTTAATATTTGTTAAAACTGATAGAGAACGACCGGATTATCTGAATCCTACACAAAAATCAAAATAAAAATGTTTTTCAAAAAATTTGCGCTATTTAACGGTTTATAGGCTTAATAATTGTTAAAACTGGTACGACAGATTCAGATTTATCCGGAAAGTCCCATCCGAAGGACGACGTGCTCAAGGCTATTTTCAACCTAAGTGAAATTTCACCTACCCAGGTTTATTTACATAACATACGTCTCATTATCGAGTACCTCACATTCGAAAAAGCCCTGGATCATTGCTTAATGTCCCATCCGAAGGACGACGTGCTCAAAGTTATTTTTAGCTTCCCGATTAAAACATCTGACCTAAGTGCCTCAACTAGATTTCTAAGTGGCGATCCTGAGCTCGGTAGACTCCATTCTTGAAATTTCTCGCTTTTTAACGGTTTATAGATTTAATATTTGTTAAAACTGATAGAGAATGACCGGATTATCTGAATCCTACACAAAAATCAAAATAAAAATGTTTTTCAAAAAATTCACGCTATTTAACGGTTTATAGGCTTAATAATTGTTAAAACTGATACGACAGAATCAGATATATCCGAAAAGTCCCATCCGACGGACGACGTGCTCAAGGCTATTTTCAACCTAAGTGAAATTTCACCTACCCAGGTTTATTTACATAACATACGTCTCATTATCGAGTACCTCACATTCGAAAAAGCCCTGGATCATCGCTTAAAGTCCCATCCGAAGGACGACGTGCTCAAAGTGTTTTTTAACTTCCCGATTGAAACATCTGACCTAAGTGCCACAACTAGATTTCTAAGTGGCGATCCTGAGCTCGGTAGACTCCATTCTTGTAATTTCTCGCTTTTTAACGGTTTATAGATTTAATATTTGTTAAAACTGATAGAGAACGACCGGATTATCTGAATCCTACACAAAACTCAAAATAAAAATGTTTTTCAAAAAATTTGCGCTATTTAACGGTTTATAGGCTTAATAATTGTTAAAACTGATACGACAGATTCAGATTTATCCGGAAAGTCCCATCCGAAGGACGACGTGCTCAAGGCTATTTTCAACCTAAGTGAAATTTCACCTACCCAGGTTTATTTACATAACATACGTCTCATTATCGAGTACCTCACATTCGAAAAAGTCCTGGAACATCGCTTAAAGTCCCATCCGAAGGACGACGTGCTCATAGTTATTTTTCACTTCCCGATTAAAACATCTGACCTAAGTGCCTCAGCTAGATTTTTAAGTGGCGATCCTGAGCTCGGTAGACTCCATTCTTCTAATTTCTCGCTTTTTAACGGTTTATAGATTAAATATTTGTTAAAACTGATAGAGAACGACCGGATTATCTGAACCCCACACAAAAATCAAAATGAAAACGTTTTTCAAAAGATTCGCGCTATTTAACGGTTTATAGGTTTAATAATTGTTAAAACTGATACTACAGATACAGATATATCCGGAAAGTCCCATCCGAAGGACGACGTGCTCAAGGCTTTCAACCTAAGTGGAAATTGACCTACCCAGGTTTATTTACATAACATACGTCTCATTATCGAGTACCTCACATTCGAAAAAGCCCTGGATCATCGCTTAATGTCCCATCCGAAGGACGAAGTGCTCAAAGTTATTTTTAACTTCCCGATTAAAACATCTGACCTAAGTGCCTCAGCTAGATTTCTAAGTGGCGATCCTGAGCTCGGTAGACTCCATTCTTCAAATTTCTTGCTTTTTAACGGTTTATAGATTTAATATTTGTTAACTGATAGAGCCATAGAGTGTGCTGGTTTCGGATTATGCCAACGTCAGCACAACGTTCAGACTGACTTTAAATATGGTGACACCGATCCACTATGGAAGAAAAATGCCAAAAAAAAAAAGATGTATGTATAGATATGAACACAAATTAAAACTTGTGTACATTGTGATATAATCTATATAAATAAAGCTGAAACGGGGCATTCATTTGTGCCCGATTGAATAATAGGCTATGTGGCGTCCCAGAATTTTGAACGATAGGGAGGGTTGTAAGGGGGGCCTAAGTATATAAATAGTGCTAACTCATTAACTAATGGTCAAATTGTCATGAAATTTCACACGTAGTCTTTTTAAAAGCCAAACAGGAAAAAAAGGTGTGTGGCGTCCCAAAGTTTTGAACGGGAGGGGGGGTTGTGGGGGGCCTAAGTATAAATATAGAGCTAACTCATTAACTAATAGTCGAATTGTCATGAAATTTCACATGTAGTATTTTTAAAAGCCAAATAGGAAAAAAAGGTGTGTGGCGTCCCAAAGTTTTGAACGGGAGGGGGGGTTGTGGGGGGCCTAAGTATAAATATAGAGCTAACTCATTAACTAATAGTCGAATTGTCATGAAATTTCACATGTAGTATTTTTAAAAGCCAAATAGGAAAAAAAGGTGTGTGGCGTCCCAAAGTTTTGAACGGGAGGGGGGGTTGTGGGGGGGCCTAAGTATAAATATAGAGCTAATTCTTTAATGGTTGGTCGGATTGTAACGAAATTTCACATGGAGTATTCCTGAAGGCCAAATAGAAAAATAAGGTGTGTGGCGTCCCAAAGTTTTGAACGGGAGGGGGGGTTGTGGGGGGGCCTAAGTATAAATATAGAGCTAATTCTTTAATGGTTGGTCGGATTGTAACGAAATTTCCCATGTAGTATTCCTGAAGGCCAAATAGAAAAAAAAGGTGTGTGGCGTCCCAAAGTTTTGAACGGGAGGGGGGGTTGTGGGGGGCCTAAGTATAAATATAGAGCTAACTCATTAACTAATAGTCGAATTGTCATGAAATTTCACATGTAGTATTTTTAAAAGCCAAATAGGAAAAAAAGGTGTGTGGCGTCCCAAAGTTTTGAACGGGAGGGGGGGTTGTGGGGGGGCCTAAGTATAAATATAGAGCTAATTCTTTAATGGTTGGTCGGATTGTAACGAAATTTCACATGGAGTATTCCTGAAGGCCAAATAGAAAAATAAGGTGTGTGGCGTCCCAAAGTTTTGAACGGGAGGGGGGGTTGTGGGGGGGCCTAAGTATAAATATAGAGCTAATTCTTTAATGGTTGGTCGGATTGTAACGAAATTTCACATGGAGTATTCCTGAAGGCCAAATAGAAAAATAAGGTGTGTGGCGTCCCAAAGTTTTGAACGGGAGGGGGGGTTGTGGGGGGGCCTAAGTATAAATATAGAGCTAACTCATTAACTAATGAGCGAATCGTCATGAAATTTCACATGTAGTATTTTTAAAAGCCAAATAGCAAAAAAAAGTGCGTGGCGTCCCAAAGTTTTGAACGGGAGGGGGGGTTGTAAGGGGGGCCTAAGTATAAATATAGCGTGTAGAACAATCTACACGGGGGTGTTCGAGGCTGTGGCTCGATACGCTGCTGCAGGATGGTGGTTACGTCCCACCAAGCAGCAGAGAACGAGACTACTGCAGGCCCAAAGAGCTGCCCTCCTGAGAGTCACAAAGGCCTATCGTACTGTCTCCACTGCAGCGCTACAGGTGCTGGCAGGAGCTCCGCCCATAGACTTGGTCTTGGACGGGGCGGTCGCCTCGTACTACTGTAGACGCAATCTGCCCCTGAGAACAGATATAGATGAGCCCTTGCGCCTCGTCCTGGAGGGCGAGCTACGTGGACAGAACAGACCAGAGCGTTGCAAGGACATAGTCCAAGACTGGATAATGGACAGGTGGCAACAACGATGGTCGCACTCCTCCGACGGGCGAACGACATTCACGTATTTACCTGACGTCCGGGTCCGCCTGCGCTCCACTTGGGTACAACCCGATCACTGGACTTCTCAGGTACTTTCAGGTCACGGTGACTTCAACTCCAAACTCTTCTTCTTCAAGAGGAAGGATAGCCCGAACTGTTCGTGTGGCGGCATAGAGACTGCAGAACATGTGGTCCTCGATTGTCCCCTGTACGACAGGTCTAGGGTGGAGTTGATCCGCGCGACAGGATCGTACCTGGGATTGACCCTGCCGGAGTTGATAACGGAGTCGAACTATCCGGCGTTCGGCCGGTTTATCACCTCCTGGCGGGAACAGAAAAAGGCCCTTTGACCCGGCGCCGGGGGCGATTGACGGGCCGGGCCCGAGTCCTACCCCCGGCGACCGCGATGTAGAAGCAGCCCCACTCCACCGATCTCGAGCTCTCTCGGCGCCACCAGGCAGCCGCATCTTAAGGGGGCCCGGGAGCGCCAGTCTGTCCCGTAAGGGACCAAAGGCTGTCGCCCCCGGACACCCACAGCAACAGTTAATAAAACTATACTATATATATATATGTACTTCCTCCTTCCCCGACGATAAGCGGGCCGGGTGATTTACCGGAGCACCCGAAAAAAAAAAAAAAAAAAAAAAAAAAAAAAAAAAAAAAAAAAAAAAAAAAAAGTATAAATATAGAGCTAATTCTTTAACGGTTGTCGGATTGTCACGAAATTTCACATGGAGTATTCCTGAAGGCCAAATAGAAAAATAAGGTGTGTGGCGTCCCAAAGTTTTGAACGGGAGGGGGGGATTTGGGGGGGCCTAAGTATAAATATAGAGCTAACTCATTAACTAATGGGCGAATCGTCATGAAATTTCACATGTAGTATTTTTAAAAGCCAAATAGCAAAAAAAGGTGTGTGGCGTCCCAAAGTTTTGAACGGGAGGGGGGTTGTGGGGGGGCCTAAGTATAAATATAGAGCTAACTCTTTAACAGTTGGTCGGATTGTCATGAAGTCTCACATGTAGTATTTCTGAAGACCAAATAAAAAAATAGGCGGTGTGACGGCTCAAAAGTTTTTACGGGAGGGGGGGTAGTGGGGGGGCCTAAGTATAAATATAGAGCTAACTCATTAACTAATGGACGAATCGTCATGAAATTTCACATGTAATATTCCTAAAGGTCAAATAGAAATATTAGGTGTGTGGCGTCCCAAAGTTTTGAACAGGAAGGAGGGTTGTGGGGGGGGGCTAAATATACATATAGAGTTAGCTCATTAACGGTTGGTCGTATTGTCACGAAATTTCGCATATATTATTCCTGAAGGCCAAATAGAAAAATAAGGTGTGTGGCGTCCCGAAGTTTTGAACGGGTGGCGGGGTTGAGGGGGGGGGGGTATAAATATAGAGCTAGCTCATTAACGGTTGATCGTATTGTCATGAATCGGATTGTCATGAATTTCACATGTAGTAGTAGTAGTAACTATATATTCGCTGTGGGGTTCACTGTTGCAAGACATTTACTAGCTGTGATGTCCAGCGTTCCTAATATCATACTAGCTGTGGGGTCCGCTGTTGCAAGGCACTTACTAGCTGTAGTGCTCAGCCCCAGCGTTCCTAACTATGTACTGGCTGTGGGGTTCGCTGTTGCAAGGCACCTACAAGACATTTACTAGCTGCGATGCCCAGCGTTCCTAATTACGTACTAGCTGTGGGGTCTGCTGTTGCAAGGCGCTAGCAGTGTGGCCCAGCGTATTTAACTACGTAGGTACTAGCTGTGGGGTCCACCGTTGCAAAACTCATACTAGCTGTGATGCCCTGTGGTTCTAACTACATACTATCTGTGGGGTCCACAGTTGCAAGGCACCTACTACCTGTAGGGCCCAGCGTTCCTAAAAACGTACTAACTGTGGGGTCCGTCGTTGCAAAAGCATACTAGCTGTGATGCCCAGGGTTCCTAATATCGTACTAGCTGTGGGGTCCGTTGTTGCAAGGCATTTACTAGCTGTAGTGCCCAGCGTTCCTAACTATGTACTAGCTGTGAAGTTCGCTGTTGCAAAGCACTTACTAACTGTAATGCCCAGCGTATTTAACTACGTACTAGCTGTGGGGTCCGCTGTTGCAAGGCAATAGCTGTGATGCCCAGCGTTCCTAACTTCGTACTAGCTGTGGGGTCCGCTGTTGCGAGGCACATACTAGCTGTGGTGACCAGCGTTCCTAACTACGTACTAGCTGTGGGGTCCGTTGTTGCAAGGCATTTACTAGCTGTAGTGCCCAGCGTTCCTAACTATGTACTAGCTGTGAAGTTCGCTGTTGCAAAGCACTTACTAACTGTAATGCCCAGCGTATTTAACGACATACTAGCTGTGGGGTCCGCTGTTGCAAGGCGCTAGCAGTGTGGCCCAGCGTATTTAACTACGTAGGTACTAGCTGTGGGGTCCACCGTTGCAAAACTCATACTAGCTGTGATGCCCTGTGGTTCTAACTACATACTATCTGTGGGGTCCGCAGTTGCAATGCACCTACTACCTGTAGGGCCCAGCGTTCCTAAAAACGTACTAACTGTGGGGTCCGTCGCTGCAAAAGCATACTAGCTGTGATGCCCAGGGTTCCTAATATCGTACTAGCTGTGGGGTCCGTTGTTGCAAGGCAATAGCTGTGATGCCCAGCGTTCCTAACTTCGTACTAGCTGTGGGGTCCGCTGTTGCGAGGCACATACTAGCTGTGGTGACCAGCGTTCCTAACTACGTACTAGCTGTGGGGTCCGTTGTTGCAAGGCATTTACTAGCTGTAGTGCCCAGCGTTCCTAACTTCGTACTAGCTGTGGGGTCCGCTGTTGCGAGGCACATACTAGCTGTGGTGACCAGCGTTCCTAACTACGTACTAGCTGTGGGGTCCGTTGTTGCAAGGCATTTACTAGCTGTAGTGCCCAGCGTTCCTAACTATGTACTAGCTGTGAAGTTCGCTGTTGCAAAGCACTTACTAACTGTAATGCCCAGCGTATTTAACGACATACTAGCTGTGGGGTCCGCTGTTGCAAGGCGCTAGCAGTGTGGCCCAGCGTATTTAACTACGTAGGTACTAGCTGTGGGGTCCACCGTTGCAAAACTCATACTAGCTGTGATGCCCTGTGGTTCTAACTACATACTATCTGTGGGGTCCGTAGTTGCAATGCACCTACTACCTGTAGGGCCCAGCGTTCCTAAAAACGTACTAGCTGTGGGGTCCGTCGTTGCAAAAGCATACTAGCTGTGATGCCCAGGGTTCCTAATATCGTACTAGCTGTGGGGTCCGTTGTTGCAAGGCATTTACTAGCTGTAGTGCCCAGCGTTCCTAACTATGTACTAGCTGTGAAGTTCGCTGTTGCAAAGCATTTACTAACTGTAATGCCCAGCGTATTTAACTACGTACTAGCTGTGGGGTCCGCTGTAGCAAGGCACTTAATAGCTGTGATGCCCAGCGTTCCTAACTTCGTACTAGCTGTGGGGTCCGCTGTTGCGAGGCACATACTAGCTGTGGTGACCAGCGTTCCTAACTACGTACTAGCTGTGGGGTCCGTTGTTGCAAGGCATTTACTAGCTGTAGTGCCCAGCGTTCCTAACTATGTACTAGCTGTGAAGTTCGCTGTTGCAAAGCACTTACTAACTGTAATGCCCAGCGTATTTAACTACATACTAGCTGTGGGGTCCGCTGTTGCAAGGCACTTAATAGCTGTGGTGACCAGCGTTCCTAACTACATACTAGCTGTTGGGTCCGCCGTCGCAAGGCACATACTAGCTATGATGCCCAGCATTCCCAACTACGTACTAGCTGTGGTCACAAACGTTCTTAAGTACGCACTGACTATGACGTCCAGCGATGCTAAGTATTTACTAGGTGTGGCTTCCGCCGTTGAAAGGCGCATACTAGCTGTGGTGCCCAGGAGTCCTAAAAACTTACTAGCGTTACAACAGCTGAAGGACTATAAGCCTTATTCCGTATGAATAATTGAAAATTATAACATCATGAATGTACTGTCGAGGAACTGAATAGCGTTATAGAAGATATTGGGCAAAAATCAAAGTTCCCCGGGCAACGCCGGGTATTACTGCTAGTAATAAATAATAGCCAAAATCAGAACTACCTAAAAAAAGTTAATTGTTACTTCCCCAGACAAAAGACTGAATCATATTGCAAATTAAGTAATGCAGCACGTGGCAGAACTGGCTTTACACATGAAAGGGATCTTTTCAGTAGAGAGCCATCTGCACTGGTTGTAGCAGCAAACAAAGAGCAACAAAGGGTTGCAGAGAGTTGCGAAACTAAACTGGAAAGGACCCCTTAGGGAGTGGCATACGTCCCTCAGAGCTTTACTGGAGCGAAAATTGCAAAATTATGTATAGGAGTGATTTTTGAAAATGTGAGAGCCAATAATTTCTAAACTTCACACAAATATAGTGTGCTAAAAAAGAGAAGTTTAAGTGTTAATCTTAAATAAATGATAAATAAATAAAAATATAAATAATTAATAAAAATGAAATAATAATTAAATAAACAAACAATTTATCAAAAATGTTGCCATCTTGTTTTCTAAATTTTGTAAAAATATAAATCTAATCCAAATGTTTTCAAATTATCCTATTTGGCCAACAGGGAACGGGGCCAAAATGAATAGAATAGAATTTACGAAAACAAATAGTTTGGGTTTATTGTTTTTAAATCATCTACATTATAAAATAAAAAAACTTTACTAAATACAAACAAAAATCAAAAGAAAAATCTTAAAAACTGAATTTTTAACACTAATTCAATTTTTTTTTGTTTTATATTTTTGGCCATTCTTTAAATTTAAGTTATATATTTCTGGGCATATATCCTGTACATATAAACAAACAACAGTACCTTCTTTTTGGATCAATTTCACCGTCAATTCACTTTTATTTAGTTCATTACAACTTAAGCCTAAACACCACTGTCCATCTTCACTCAGCCCGTCTTCATTGAACCCAGGCCTCGACTCGTCTCTCCACACATAAAAAACAGCTGATGGCTGTGTATTTTTTACTCATTTGTTTTAAAAGAAATTTGCTTTTTATAGAAAAATAAATATAATTAATTTTTTTTATATTAGTAATTTAATCATTTTAATGTGTGTATTTTTTTTTTTATACATCACAATACAGCCTCTACTTCCCAAACTATATGGGATATGAGGGAATTTATGTAGTTGGTCAGAAATTCGATGCCGAGTTTTCAACGGAATTTCATATTTTCCAACCTCCTAATTTAAAAAATTAAATAAAAACATGTCTGTCTATCTGTCTGCTTGTTTGTCTGTGAACACGAAAAGGGGAAACCAGAGAGGAAGCTTAACACAGGAAGTATCAGAACTAACTTCTTATAACTGCCGTTGTAAAGAATGTATTGATATGAAACTCTATCAACTTTTTGGGAAATCGGTTGACGGAAACGGCGGATCAGAAGGGGGCTGATCTCAAAAACCCCGATGACTGCAGATATAATGAATGTATAGACACAAAATTTAATATGAGTATGCAAAATCCACTATATAAATAGTCAAATATTGAGTGTTAGCTCAAACGCCCGATTAAAAAAGCGCAAACAGAATTGATTAATTCGTACTGGGGAAGTACATAGCCGGTGAATCACCGACGACTTTTAGCCCCCTAATCTGATTAGATTGACTCACAGTTGAGCTATCATGGAAGGAATAAGAGCATTGGATGCTCAGGTCCCTAGGTGTATACAATAGCCATCCCAACACATCTACATCTATCTATGGTTGAATTATTATCGTTTCTGCTAGAAGCCAATTTACCAACGTTGCTGACTTTAAGTCTTCTTAGGAAAATATATGGAATTGGTGTATAAAACCCACCTATATTCTGTATTTCTACCTCGTCCATTTTAGTTAGAACTAACCAAAATATTTTTTTTATCATTAGTTATAGTTGATTATCATCGTATTATATGGGGGTAACAACAAACTTCGAGCACGCCGTCCTTCGAGGGGTTCTCAATTGAATGTCTATTCTGAGCGTGTGCACTTTAAAGACCACTTCCCTAATTAAACCTGGTTAGACAAAATTTAGGACACTCATAGTTAAGAAGAGAAGGGATAACAGCATTGGTTGGTCAGGTTCCCCAGTGTAACACCTGCCACCCTCTATCTGCTATATTACTAGGTTACTAACTAACGCCAAGTAACTAACGCAGTAACTGCGGGTAACCCCAGTGTAAACACTTGCTCCCTCTATCTGCTATATCAAGTACTATAAGTTACTAACTAATGCGAAGTAACTAACCCAGTAACTGCGAGTAACCATCTACTCAGAAGTGGTGTAACTACATATGGAAATTTCCGAATGCCATTTGTTTACCATTTAAATAAGTAGAGTTAGTTATTATGACTCATGCCCGGGCTTTAGCGACGTCATATTGCCTACTACCAGAGCGCTCTTTCGTCACTCTGGTGGACATGAGCCCGACTTTACAATGGGAGTCCTAAATTTTGCTTACCCTAAATTTTTATTCACCTGAGATAGGTGTCTTTAATACCTGACATTGTACAGGCTCGGGACCATCGCTTAACATCCTGAGGATGGCGTGCTTACGTTTATTTTACCTCCTAGATAAAATAAACTAAGGGCCTCGGTCGGGTTTCGAACTTGCGATCTTGAGCTCAGTAAGCAAACACGAATACCACTGAGCTACCAGCGCCTCTTAAATAAGTAGATTTTATAATTTCATATAAAAATTAAATAAATTTGAGGATTTAAAATTCGTGTCATTTACCCAGCCTCCTCACCAGAAATGTTTATTTCAGGTGCCACACGACCTAGATTATGAGGGTACCGAGTTCTGAGTTTCGTATCGTGCTACTGAGGTCATGACCGCGGTTTCTGAAACCCGGCTAAGGAGCACGCCTTCCTTGGGATGGGACATTAAGGGATGGACCCGAGCCTGTGCAATGTCAGCAACTCGTTATAGACTAGTTGACTAAATAAGTACGCAACATTGACTACCTTTTTCATCATTGCGATATCTCAAGCTAGTTCAAAATAAAAGAGCCCAAATCGAAATGTTCACTTCGAAAATAAACAACTAATGAATGTTCAAATACTCACCGTTTAGCAGTTGATATATGCCGGCAGCAATGATCACAAAAAGTGCCAACAATTTTGCAAAAGTAAAAATATCTTGAACTTTTGTCGCCCATCCGACGTCCCAACAGTTGACGAACGTCAGCACCACTGAAAATATAAATCATCAATTGATTGTTATCTATTGTTATCTATTGTTATCTTGAACTTTTGTCGCCCATCCGACGTCCCAACAGTTGACGAACGTCAGCACCACTGAAAATATAAATCATCAATTGATTGTTATCTATTGTTATCTATTGTTATCTTGAACTTTTGTCGCCCATCCGACGTCCCAACAGTTGACGAACGTCAGCACCACTGAAAATATAAATCATCAATTAATTGTTATCTATTCATAGCTCACAACTGCACTTTCATTGTCCGAAAGTTTTGGGAAAATATAACAAATATACAAACAAGGTAATACGTATATAAAATGGTCCATAATGGTCCATGAACTTCTGGTGGGGCTACGTTTCATCTACGAAACCCTTCAATGTGTGATCAGATCAGACTTCTCTACAAAAATGTATTAGGAAGTTATGTAATCAGTTAAAAATGCGATGCGAAGTTTTCAACGGAATTCATGTTTTCCGTCCACCTGGATTCGAAAATTTTTAAAAAAAGTCTCTGTGTATGTGTGCGGGTCTATGAGCACGATAACTCCCGATAAAATGTATGAACACGAAATTTCATTTGTGTATCCAGAATCGTGTAAGGAAGACACCTATTGATTTTCAGCCAAATCGCCTGAAAGTAAGAGGGGAGGCTTAACACAAAATCTGTTATAACTGCCGATGTAAAGAGTGTGTTGACATGAAATTTCAATTGACACAAAAATAAATAAATGAGCAATAGTAAACATTTATTATATATACATATACACGATATACACATTATCGATTTTTTAGATTAAAATGTTTTTAAATTTATTTTATTGGGAATATTTCCAATCGGTAGGTAATAAAACCTTATGAAAACCTGACCTTTACTTATCAGTTCCCAAATTGTAGAAAAAATGTATGTATCTCATTGATAATGATTACCATAAAAAAAAAAATATTAAAAAAAAATAAAAATAAAATATTAAGAATTAAATTCTCGAATTCGAAATCGAATTATTCATAATCAAATAAGTTTTCGCTCTTCCCCTAAACTCTGTTCCTCGTCGGCCGAATTTGGCTGAAATTCAATAATAACTACGTTGAGAATTACTACGTTGCTTTGTTCGACATAACTCATTCATTTCATTGAGTACAGTGCGGGGAGAGAAACAGAGAGTGGGGAGGGGTCGATGAAAACTGACGTCATCACATCATTCAACCTCTCCCAGACCTTATGGCTCAGTGGCCGGCGCTCGCTCTAGAACCGCCTTTCCCAAAGTGGGCGATAACGCCCCCTTGTGGGCGCTGCAGCCCTAAAGGGGGGCGGTAAGAGACCCAGAAAAAAAATGTTGGCGTTGTTGTGTAGAGGCTTAGGGGGCGATTTGTAATTTCATCTAGGTCCTTAGGTTAGGAGCCATCTAGTGGCTTATTTCGAACCTATCGATACGTGAATCGTGACAGGGAAAAATGTAGGTAATCATCCTACACATTAGTTTTTATATTAGAATCTATTATGTTTGTTTTATTTTGAATAAAAGATACTCGGTCTGAATACTATAAAGTTGGGTTTCAATAATCATTCTCATTGGCAGGTGTAGCCCGTAAGAGTTAACTTGAGACCTGAGCGCCGTTGAGTACTACCTACTGCGCTCAGGTCTCAAGTTAACTCTTGCGGGTTATAGTAAAAGTCTCGTTTAGAATGAATGTTTAATCTCCGCTAATATAGCTCACAATAATTAATTTAATTTGAAGTTATAGTGGTTTTTAAGTAGGTGAAAAATGGGGGGGCGCTAAAAAATAATTTATTCTCAAAGTGGGCAGTAGACAAAATAAGTTTGGGAACCTATGCTCTAGAACATGAAAGTACCAGTTAGAAAGCCCATTCCTATATTGTCAAGGACACGAATTAGCAAAAATCCTAACCGAATTTCATTTCAGTTACAGATTCATTGCCAGCGGATTGCAATACTCCTTGAATTCGCCTAATCTAGTCACTGTCAATGATTTTTTTTTTGAAACCTTCAAATTTAACGAGCAATCATTAATGACATTTTTTTATTTTATTTTTTTTTTTCGAAAGGATAATATTAAAGAACCTTGACTTGATTTGAGGGAAAAAATGAAATAGTTAACTAATATGAGTAGTAATCTGTTATTTACAGTTAAATACTGGAGAGTTATTTCTACTTCTCCGGCCAGCATTTCTGGACATTTCAGAAAACCAGTCCTCGTAGAACCTGGGCCTCCATGACTGTCCTCCGCCATTCTTCTCTATTTTCAGTCAGCCGTCTTTAACTTCTCACACCGATCGACCTGAGGTCGTCCTCCTGCCAACGAAAGCGGCGTCTCCCTCTTCTGTATTCTCAGTCTGCCGTCTTTATCTTCTCACACCCATCCTCCTGAGGTCGTCCACCTGCCAATGAAAGCGGGGTCTCTCTCTTCTGTATTCTCAGTCTGCCGTCTTCATCCTCCTGAGGTCGTCCACCTGCCAATGAAAGCGGGGTCTCTCCCTTCTGTATTCTCAGTCTGCCGTCTTTATCTTCTCACACCCATCGACCTGAGGTCGTCCTTCTGCCAACGAAAGCGGCGTCTCTCTCTTCTGTATTCTCAGTCTGCCGTCTCCACCTTCTCACACCCATCCTCCTGAGGTCGTCCTCCTGCCAACGAAAGCGGCGTCTCCCTCTTCTGTATTCTCAGTCTGCCGTCTTTATCTTCTCACACCCATCCTCCTGAGGTCGTCCACCTGCCAATGAAAGCGGGGTCTCTCTCTTCTGTATTCTCAGTCTGCCGTCTTCATCCTCCTGAGGTCGTCCACCTGCCAATGAAAGCGGGGTCTCTCCCTTCTGTATTCTCAGTCTGCCGTCTTTATCTTCTCACACCCATCGACCTGAGGTCGTCCTCCTGCCAATGAAAGCGGGGTCTCTCCCTTCTGTATTCTCAGTCTGCCGTCTTTATCTTCTCACACCCATCGACCTGAGGTCGTCCTCCTGCCAACGAAAGCGGCGTCTCCCTCTTCTGTATTCTCAGTCTGCCGTCTTTATCTTCTCACACCCATCGACCTGAGGTCGTCCTCCTGCCAATGAAAGCGGGATCTCCCTCTTCTTCTCTGATCACCCGGATGTCCCTCCAGTATTCTTCTCTGTCTGGCTCCATCCTCTGTGAATGTCCCAGCCTAGCAGGAACCCACGCTTCAAGAAGGCCACTAGGTCCGGGCTCTTGTACAGGTCCCTCAGCTCTCTATTGGGCCTTAGCCTTATCCTCCATTATCCTCAGATGACATGAACATTTCAGAAAAAAACAAAAAAAAACGCAATTTTTTAGCTCCAATGGTTCGTTTAGGTACTCTAAACACAGACAGACTGACAGCTTCATATAAGGATTCCGTTTTTCTATTTTTTAACATACGGAACCCTAATAAATAATTATTCATTATGCCATAAAAATATTTTTACTCTAGTAATCTAATGCAACAGTGACGAAAATGCAAACGGGTATACTTCATGCGCAGCAAAGCCAGTGCGCACCCGAGCTAAGCTAAGTTGTGAAGGGGATAGGTGAGTTTCTCCGTAGAGGGATTGTAACTGGCTCTAGCACTGATGGCGCCTTTACTTCATTGTCGTGGTATGTTACTTATGCCACCAGAGGTTATAAGCTGTTCTAGCTTTATTGTGACAATTCATTCCGAATTATTGTCAATATTTTTTAACCAATAAGTGAGCCGTAAAACAATTTAATATTTACAAAATTACTCTAGATTTTCTAATTGTGTTTATACTGTAATTAAACGACTATCGTAAGTATTGACAAAAAATTAATTGTATCAAATTAATTATAAATTAATAAATCTTCGATTTCGAGAAATATTCGTATTTAACAGAACACAAAATTATACAACGTGATTCAGGATATAAATATCTGAATATACAGGGTGTATATGACATAGGTTAATTAAATTTATTTATATATATATATATAATTTTTAAGTTACCAAGCCGATTGTATCAATTTTACCAAAAAAATAATTGATCAAACAAAATATAGATAGAATGAATGTTTCGATATGAAATTGTATATGTGTGACCTGAACTCTATGAGGACAACATGTATCAATTTTCAGTCAAATCGGCCGAAGGAAAGAAGGGGTTTAGAGGACAGGTGTAACTCAAAAACTTTTATTGTAATGAATGTATCGACACAAAATTTCATATGTATTTGAAGTCAAAACCCAATGAGGACATAACCTGTCAAATTTCAGCGATATCGGCTGAGATGAAGAGGGGGTTTACGGGAGGGGACTCAATTCAGAAAGTCTAATAAGTGCTGATGTAATGAATGTATCGATACAACATTTAGTATGATTTAGGAGCCCTTTGTAAGATCGACTGGGTTTGGAGATAACAAGAGCAAAACATTAATTAATTATTTCGTTCTGGGGAAGTACACTCCCAGTGATTCACCGACGAAGTTTTTTATTTGAGTTAACTAAATGACCAGTGAAATAATTGAACTTATATATGAGGAGTTTGGAGCCAGAGCGGACCAACCCACAATTTTTCGGAAAATTGAGTTATTACCATCCTGATGTTGGCATAGGTTCCCTTTTTCAAAACCAGTGTGGATCACTTAGTTTCTTCCCTTCAGTGATAGATAGCAGCACTTTAAGTTTAGTCCACAAGTATTTTGTGCATATATTTTCAAAGTCACAATGGATCATACGGCCTTCAAAAACTTTATAGAACACAAAAAGGGATCACTCATCAAATACTATTCTAAAATTTCAAATATAAATAAATATTTGGGGCCCATTTATGGAGATAAACAAAACGTACTCAATTTTCAATATCCATTTTCTACCTGTTCAGTTTCAACCAGTTGGTCCGCTCTGGCTCCAAACTCCTCATATAATAATAATAATAATAATTTTTATTGTTTAAAGGAATCACCCCTACACAATGGAGTCAGTGACCATTAGTTTTACAATATTAACATAATATCGGTCAGGAGACAACCCAACCGACAAAGCCAGACGGACAGCCTACCCCTAACAGACAGACCAAGATCCCTCCAATCTTTCTTTGTGAGGCTGATAATTATCAGCTGGTCATTACCGAGTTAAAAAGTTTAATTTGTTCGCCGTTTGAAACAAAACAGTGCAACAAAAAAATAAAGATCAGCCTCACAACGACTGATGACTATCGCAAAATGACGAAATTTTATGACGACAATAAGGTGAAATACTACACCTTTGTCAATCCCGAAGACAGGAAACTCTCCGTAATTATACGGGGAGTTCCTTACTCACTGACCGACACAGAAATAACAGACGAACTGACCCCGACATACCCTGT
Organism: Aradus depressus; assembly: GCA_963662175.1. Classification (NCBI taxonomy): domain Eukaryota; kingdom Metazoa; phylum Arthropoda; class Insecta; order Hemiptera; family Aradidae; genus Aradus; species Aradus depressus. The sequence goes on from OY759222.1 coordinate 5,459,368, forward strand.
TATAAAAGTCACCCGGATCCTGAACCACGACAGACGCCCCATACCCCTCTGTGCAGTTGAGCTGGAGAACATCCCATCTGGAGAGGCCATATTTCAACTGACGCGGCTCTACTATACAGTTGTTAAAGTGGAGCCACGCCGACGTTCCAGCCGAGTTGTACAGTGCACAAACTGCCAATCTTTTGGTCATACCAAAAACTTTTGCCGACTGGACCCCAAATGTGTGAAGTGCGGGGAGGACCACCACTTCACAGCATGCCCCTCCAGACAGAAGAAGGTAGACTCTCCCAAGTGTGCCAACTGCCAGGGCAACCATCCAGCCAGCTACAGAGGGTGTGCTTCCTACAAGACATACGTAGACAGGACTACCAGACAGGCCCAACCTAAACGACAAGATCCTCCCAATGCACCACCCAAAGGACAACCCCCAAGACAGACCCCGGATCGACCGAACAGCTGGTTCGACCAAAGTAGACCCCGACCCTTCCAACCTCGACCTCAACCTAACTTACCCAGCAGCCAAGACAACCAACCAGTTAACGACATGACTGACCTCACCAACACAATAATCACCTTTCTCAAACCATTTATCCCTATCATAAAATCATTTTTATCTAATCTCCTCACCCAAGTATTTTCATTTAACAATGGTGGACCCTAATTTAAATATTTTTCATAATTTATCCATCCTTAACTGGAACGCTGACGGAATAAAAAACAGACGAACTATACTCTCGGACTTTTTAACTCGCTACAACATCGACATCATTTGTATCACAGAAACTCACCTCCATAATACCGACAAATTCAAGCTAAAAGGGTACACCATATACAGACAGGACAGACAAACCAGATTTGGAGGCGTCGCTGTTTGTATAAAAAAGAACCTCGCACACTCTCAGCTTCTCTTACCCACACTTCAACAGCTGGAAGCCGTTGGAGCCACACTCACACTCAACAACAACAGAACACTTAACATAATCTCAGCATACCACCGACCAGGCATCAGAATTCACCAGACGGATTTTGAACACATTTTCACTGGGGGGCCGACTATATTACTAGGTGACCTAAATAGTAAAAACACAATTTGGGGATGTAGACGGACAAACAACAACGGGACAAGACTCTTAAACATAATTAACAATTTAGGCGTACAGATATCAGCACCGGACGAACCGACATTTTATCCTACACAACAGAGATATCTCCCTGACATCCTGGACATTGGACTAGTACAAAATTTTACTTTGCCCCTTTATCACGAACCACTGACAGAACTCGACTCAGACCATCTTCCAGTCGTGTGTACCTTCAAAGTGAACCCGAAACAGGCAGAACATCTGCCTAGACTGATACAGGGGAAAATAGATTGGGACGCGTTTAGATGGGAGATGGACAAAAACATAGACATCCCTTTGCATTACGACAATACCGAAGACATAGACGACTCACTGAAATATTTCACTCAAGCTATTTACACCTCGATACACAACTCAACATACAATCACAACAAGGACCAACGCAACATGCGACAAAATAAGACCCCTACACGCATACTTAACATGATACACGACAAAAATACACTCCGCAAACACTGGCAACGAACACGCGATCCACAAGAGAAGCGAGAGCTGAACCGACTGACAAGACTTATACGATGGGAATTGGACAATGACAGAATCAACAGATACCGACAATACACCAGCGACTTTACGCCTGGAGACAGCAACCTTTGGAAGGAAACACGACGCCTCCTCAGACAAGACCCTGGCCTCCCGCCCCTGACAAACGGACAGAATACTGTAACAACGGACAAGGACAAGAGTGAGCTAGTGGCCCAGCACCTTGAACAGAAATTCAGAACTCATGACACACAAGATCACGAAACACTCCACACAGTCCACGAATTTCTTTCCACCCCACTCCACACCGCAGAACCACATATACAGTACACAAACCCGTCAGAAATTACACTATACATCCGGAGACTCCCCAACAAGAAGGCCCCCGGTGAAGACCTCATCCCCAACATCGTCCTCAAGAACCTGCCTCCAAGAAGCATCGCTTATCTTACAGGGCTGTTCAATGGCTGTTTAAGGAGAGGATACTTTCCTGACACGTGGAAGAATGCTATCGTTGTTGTCTTTCATAAGCATGGCAAGCCAAAACAAGACCCCAACAGCTACAGGCCGATAAGCCTTCTAAATTCATTTTCTAAGATTTTTGAAAAGATTATATCGAAAAGGCTTACTGAATATCTAGAAGACACCATACCGTCCCACCAGTTTGGCTTCAAAGCCAAACACTCTGCAGTCCAGCAGCTACAACGGGTGACCGAAACGATTGTCCACGGCTTCGAGGCGAAGAATTACACCACCGCCGTATTCTTGGATGTAGCCGCAGCCTTTGACACCGTTTGGCATCAGGGGCTGTTGTACAAACTAAAGAAAAGCTTGTTACCCAAATACATCGTTGGTCTTATATCCTCTTTTCTCCATGGCAGGACGTTCCAGGTGAGAGTCAGTAACGCACTGAGCACCAAGAGAAGGATTACAGCTGGGGTCCCTCAAGGTGCTATTCTGAGCCCCCTCCTTTTTAGTTTGTACACCCACGACATCCCCGAAACTCCCATGGCAACATTAGCCACCTATGCCGATGACACAATGATCGCCTGTCAGCATAGTGTCCTCTCCGTCGCCATTGAACAGCTCCAGGAAGCCCTGACAGAAGTTTCTCTCTGGTTCTCAAAATGGAGACTAACACTGAACATAGGGAAAACTGAAGCTAAAATATTCACTCTCCGCAGATTCTCCATAGAAGAACAACGTCAGCTGCAAATTGATGACCTCCCCATTCTCTGGAATCCTAAGGACCAGGGTGTGCGCTATCTTGGAGTACTTTTAGATACACGACTCACATGGAAACTACACATTAACAGAAAACTACAGCTAGCATATTCACGACTTAACACCCTCTACCCTCTCATAAACAGAAACACGCCACTTAAACATACGTGTACTATTCTCTTATACAAGACACTCCTACTTCCACTTCTAACATACGCCTGTCCAGTCTGGATCGGTACCAGCAGCACTAACATTAAACGACTACAAACATTTCAGAATAAAGTACTCCGAATAGCAACAAACGCACCCTGGTTTGTGAGGAATCACAAAATCCACGAAGAATTGGGTGTTCCTCTTTTTGCAGCTCACATCGAGAAACTAGTGAAGAATCACCACGAAGCCCTTGTGTATTGTTCCGGGGCTGTACATTACAGTCTAGGAGCGCCTACTCCTGGGAGGCGACTCAAACAAAGACTGTACCAAGACTTTCTATTTTAAATCCTTTATTTTATATATTTGTGTATAGCACCTTGTTTTGCTGGTCCAAATAAATGTTATTATTATTATTATTATTAACATAATAATGACACATATAAAACAGTAATGACATATATAAAGGAACCTTTAACAAACTAAATAAATAACATAAATAAATAATAAATAAAATAAGTACTTAATTACAAATTAATAATAATAATAATAATATAACATAGACAGTAAATATGGAGTGGGGATGTAGGTATTGAATATCAATATAATATGGAAGTTGAAATACGTTATTCATTAACAATGAATGATCTAAGTTTCAAAGCGCTGATCAAATAATAGAAAATATTTGAGATCTCATTTTTATTATGGGCCAGGAGTAATGTGTGAAAGTTGGATCGGTCTATACTGATACTCTGAGGCAGGAAGTGGCTTCTAGTGGGGGAGTATATCGGACAGGATATTAACAGGTGGTATACGTCATCCAATTCGTTTTTGTTGCAGATCGTACAAAGTTCCTGGGGACTAGGGGTGTAGACTTTATTTTTTAACTTATTTTAAGATAGTACTTGCCAGATAGACGGAGTTGAGACAGTGCTTTGATGTGTGAGAAAGGAGCATTCAGGTTTAGGTCTGGTTGGAGTTGATCTGGGTTGTAAATATTGGGATAAATGGTGTTGTATCGGCATTCTAAAAGGTAATATTGATCTTTATTCTTCAGATGATTCAAGTGCGTCCGAGACCCTGGGCAGAGAGTTTTTTAGCACCGGATCCAATGTATTTAATAATTCTCCCTCCCCAATTAATTGAACTTATAGCTTTATTGTGTTACGTAACATTTTCCAACTCCCCCCCCCCCCCCCCCCCCCCCTTGTCACAACCTGTCAAAATTGGACCCCCGCCCACAAATGTATTATGTAATTTATCTTATGATCACAAATATGTAGGTAAAACTAGGCCAGACACCGCCGTCGGCAAAGTCCTTGTTACGCCAATAGTTTACTTACATTTTTCTACTCCTACTAGTATATATTTATACGTATTTATACGTTGCATATTTATTTAATCTATTTTCTATTATTTATGTATAATAAATAAGGATATTATTTTCTTCACATTATGTTATTATTTAATATCCCCTCTCTCCTAATGTAATATTTCAATTATTTATAAATATTAGTTAAAGGGGTTAGAAGGTTGAAGACCCCTATCCTAAGTGAATAAACCAATCTAGGTCCAAATTTAGGACTCCCACAGTTGAGTCAGGCTCATGTCCCAGAGCGCTCTGGTAGTAGGCGATATGACCTCATAGTTAAAGCCCAAGCATGAGCCATAATGACGAACTAATACTTATTCTAATTTCCATTATTTTTATACTTTTGTCAACATGGTTCTTTACGAAGGCATATTGATTTCGAACATGTGTCTGTGAAAAGGATAATGTATCATAAAATTAGATTTAGACCTGGCAGAATAAGACCACCTATTGATTTTCAGCTAAATCAGCAAAGGGGAAGGATGGGAAAAGAAACGTAACTGGAAATCTTCTCTTAACGCGGATATAAAAGAGGGCCTAGGAAATAGGCAGGCAAATCGGCCCCTTTTGTAGTCCAATCTGTCCACTTGAGAAGACTTCCTAATAGTCAGTTGGCCCAGCAATAGTCACTATCATAAGTCAGCTATTGTGGGTCAGCACCTTGCATTTGCTTTGTAAAAAATCCGTTCATTATACCAGACGATATCTCATGAGACTGGAACCGCTCTGGTGAACATGAGGCCGACTCAACTCAGGGAGTCCGAAATTTTGCCTATCTAGGTTTATTCACCTAGAGTAGGGGGACATTAACGAGTACCTTGGGCGTCGTACAGGCTCGGGACCATCGCTTAACGTCTCAAATGTAACGTCCCATACTGAGATCAAAATTGCGGGTTCAAAACGCGGCCAAGGCCTTTAGGTTTCTTATCTAGGAGGTGAAAAAACCTAGAGCATACCGTCCTTCGGATAGGCTGTTAAGCAATGGTCCCGAGCCTATGTGATATCAAGTACTCGTAAAGACCCCTACCCTAGGTGAATAAACCTGTGTAGGCAGAATTTAGACTCCCACAGTAGAGTCAGGCTCATGAGCGACGAAAAAGCGCATTGGTAGTAGGCGATATGACCTGGTAGTTAGAGCCAGGACACGAGTCACAATAACTATTTCCCCTGGTCCTAAGTTACCCCCACAAGTCCAAGGTCAAAAGTGTTTATGTTTACGTCCAGACAATTTTGACAACCCAACAAAAAAGCAGCAATTATCAATAATATGAGACCACTTGACTGTTTACAGATGTTTTTCCATCTATACATTGTGGTTATCTATATTAATAAAGGTGAAACGGGGTTTGTGGGTTTGTGTGTTTGTATGTTTGTTCCAGCATCACGCCCATACGGCTGGACGGATTTTTATGAAACTTCACATGTAGCATTCTTTTGAGCCCGATTGAATAATAGGCTATGTCGCGTCCCAAAATTTTGATCGGGAGGGGGGGTTGTAAGGGGGGCCTAAGTATATAAATAGTGCTAACTCATTAACTAATGGTCGCATTGTCATGAAATTTCACATGTAGTATTTTTAAAAGCCAAAAAGGAAAAAAAGGTGTGTGGCGTCCCAATGTTTTGAACGGGAGGGGGGTTGTGGGGTAGGCGTAAATTTGAAGATAGTGATAGATCATTTACGGATGATCGGATTGTCATGGAATTTCTTATGTAGTATTCTTGATAGCCAAATAGAAAAATACACTATGTGACATCTTCAAAAATTGAACAGGGGGGGGGGGGGCAAAGCATAAAAAAATGCTGACTGATTAAAGGGTAATCGGATTGTCATGAATTTCACATGTAGTAGTAACTATGTATTCGCTGTGGGGTCCGCTGTTGCAAGGCATTTACTAGCTGTGGTGCCTAGCGTTCCTAATATCGTACTAGCTGTGGGGTCCGCCGTCGCAAGGCACATACTAAGATGCCCAGCGTTCCTAACACTAGCTGTGGGGTCCGCCGTTACAAGACACTTACTAGCTGTGGTGCCCAGCGTTCCTAACTACGTAATAGCTGTAGGGTCCGCAGTCGCAAGGAACATACTAGCCGTGGTGCCCAGCGTTCCTAACTACGTATTAAATGTGGGGTCCGCCGTCGCAAGGCACATACTAGCTGTGGTGCCCAGCGTTCCTAACTACGTACTATTTGTGGGGTCCGCCGTCGCAAGGCACATACTAGCTGTAATGCTCAGCGTTCCTAACTTCTTACTAGCTGTGGTGACCAGCGATGCCAAGTATTCACTAGCTGGGGTTTCCGCTGTTGAAAGGCGCATACTAGCTGTGGTGCCCAGGGGTCTTAAAAACTTACTAGCGTTACTATAGTTGAAGGACTATAAGCCTTATTCCGTATGAATAATCGAAAATTATAACATCATGAATGTGGTGTCGAAGGATTGAATAGACTTATAGGAGATATTGAGAGAAAATTCAAAGTTCCCCGGGCAACGCCGGGTATTACTGCTAGTGTGGAATATAAGTGGGCTTTGAGGTAGCGTTTTGACATATTTTCTGAAAAACAAATTAATACAGCTATGTTGGTAGATAGGCAGCATCCAGAAACGAAGATGGTCAACCAAAGAAAGATTCAGATGTATCGGGAGAGTTCCATCCGAAGGACGACGTACTCAAAGTTATTTTTATCTTCCCGATTAAAACATCTAATCTAATTGACTTGGCTAGATTTCGAAATGGCGATCCTGAGCTCGGTAAACTCCTTACTTCAAATTTCTCGCATTTAAACGATTTTTAGATTTAATATTTGTTAAAACTGATGAACAACCGGGATATCTGGATCGTACACAAAAATTGAAGTACAAATGTTTTTCGAAAAAAGTCGGACTAAATACCATTCTTCAAATTTCCTGCTTTTTAACGGTTTATAGATTTAATATTTGTTAAAACTGATAGACAGATTTAGATATATCGGGAAAGTCCCATCCGAAAGACGACGTGCTCAAGGTTATTCTTAACCTATGTGAAATTTCAGCTACCCAGGTTTAGATACATAACATACGACTCATTATCCAGTACCTGACATACAAAAAGGCCCTCGATCATAGCTTAAAGTCCAAACCGAAGGACGACGTGCTCAAATTTATTTTTATCTTCCCGATTAAAACATCTGACCTAATTGACTTGGCTAGATTTCGAAATGGCGATCCTGAGCTCGGTAAACTCCATTCTTCAAATTTCTCGCTTTTAAACGGTTTTTAGATTTAATATTTGTTAAAACTGATGAACAACCGGGATATCTGAATCGTACACAAAAATTGAAATAAAAATGTTTTTCGAAAAAGTCGGGCTAAATACCATTCTTCAAACGTCCTGCCTATTAACGGTTTATAGATTTAATATTTGTTAAAACTGATAGACAGATTTAGATATATCGGGAAAGTCCTATCCGAAGGACGACGTGCTCAAGGTTTTTTGAACCTAAGTGAAATTGTAGCTACCTAGGTTTAGTTACATAACATAGGACTCATTATCGAGCACCTGACATACAAAAAAGCCCTCGATCATAGCCTAAAGTCCAATCCGAAGGACGACGTGCTCAAATTTATTTTTATCTTCCCGATTAAAATATCTGACCTAAGTGCCTTGGCTAGATTTCTAATTGGCGATCCTGAGCTCGATAGACTCCATATGTATCAAAAAATAAGTTACCGTTTGGTTCCAACTAAAATTATCAAGGAAGAAATGTGGAATATAAGTGGGCTTTGGAGATGGTAGTAGGAAGTTGGCAGGAGTGTTGGGTGATGTCACGTACCCTGTGTTGAGCAGAACGTTCAAGTCTATATTAATAAAGCTGAAACGGGGTTTGTGGGTTTGTGTGTTTGTATGTTTGTTCCAGCATCACGCCCATACGGCTGGGCGGATTTTTATGAAACTTCACATGTAGCATTCTTTTGAGCCCGATTGAATAATAGGCTATGTCGCGTCCCAAAATTTTGATCGAGAGGGGGGTTGTGGGGTAGGCGTAAATTTGAAGATAGTGATAGATCATTTACGGATGATCGAATTGTCATGGAATTTCTTATGTAGTATCCTTAATGGCCAAATAGGAAAATACACTATGTGACATCTTCAAAAATTGAACAGGGGGGGGGGGGGGGGGGGGCAAAGGATAAAAAAATGCTGACTGATTAAAGGGTAATCGGATTGTCATGAATTTCACATGTAGTAGTAACTATGTATTCGCTGTGGGATCCGCTGTTGCAAGGCATCTACTAGCTGTGGTGCCCAGCGTTCCTAATATCGTACTAGCTGTGGGGTCCGCCGTCGCAAGGCACATACTAACTGAGATGCCCAGCGTTCCTAACACTAGCTGTGGGGTCCGCCGTTACAAGACACTTACTAGCTGTGGTGCCCAGCGTTCCTAACTACGTAATAGCTGTGAGGTCCGCCGTCGCAAGGAACATACTAGCCGTGGTGCCAAGCGTTCCTAACTACGTACTAAATGTGGGGTCCGCCGTCGCAAGGCACATACTACCTGTGGTGCGCAGCGTTCCTAACTACGTACTAGTTGTGGGGTCCGCCGTCGCAAGGCACATACTAGCTGTAATGCCCAGCGTTCCTAACTTCTTACTAGCTGTGGTGCCCAGCGATGCCAAGTATTCACTAGCTGGGGTTTCCGCCGTTGAAAGGCGCATACTAGCTGTGGTGTCCAGGGGTCTTAAAAACTTACTAGCGTTACTATAGTTGAAGGACTATAAGCCTTATTCCGTATGAATAATCGAAAATTATAACATCATGAATGTGGTGTCGAAGGATTGAATAGACTTATTGGAGATATTGAGAGAAAATTCAAAGTTCCCCGGGCAACGCCGTGTATTACTGCTAGTGTGGAATATAAGTGGGCTTTGAGGTACCGTTTTGACATATTTTCTGAAAAACAAATTAATACAGCTATGTTGGTAGATAGGCAGCATCCAGAAACGAAGATGGTCAACCAACGAAAGATTCAGATGTATCAGGAAAGTCCCATCCGAAGGACGACGTGCTCAAAGTTATTTTTATCTTCCCGATTAAAACATCTGACCTAATTGACTTGGCTAGATTTCGAAATGGCGATCCTGAGCTCGGTAAACTCCATTCTTCAAATTTCTGGCTTTTAAACGGTTTTTAGTTTTAATATTTTTTAAAACTGATGAACAATCGAATTATCTGAATCCTATACAAAAATCGAAATAAAAATGTTTTTCGAAAAAGTCGGGCGAAATCCCATTCATCAAATTTCTCGCTTTTAAACAGTTTTTAGATTTAATATTTGTTAAAACTGATAGACAGATTCAGATATATCGGGGAAGTCCCATCCGAAGGACGACGTGCTCAAATTTATTTTTAACCTAAGTGAAATTTCAGCTACCCAGGTTTAGATACATAACATACGACTCATTATCTAGTACCTGACATACAAAAAGGCCCTCGATCATAGCTTAAAGTCCAAACCGAAGGACGACGTGCTCAAATGTATTTTTATCTTCCCGATTAAAACATCTGACCTAATTGACTTGGCTAGATTTCGAAATGGCGATCCTGAGCTCGGTAAACTCCATTCTTCAAATTTCTCGCTTTTAAACGGTTTTTAGATTTAATATTTGTTAAAACTGATGAACAACCGGGATATCTGAATCGTACACAAAAATTGAAATAAAAATGTTTTTCGAAAAAGTCGGGCTAAATGCCATTCTTCAAACGTCCTGCCTATTAACGGTTTATAGATTTAATATTTGTTAAAACTGATAGACAGATTTAGATATATCGGGAGAGTCCTATCCGAAGGACGACGTGCTCAAGGTTTTTTGAACCTAAGTGAAATTGTAGCTACCTAGGTTTAGTTACATAACATAGGACTCATTATCGAGCACCTGACATACAAAAAAACCCTCGATCATAGCCTAAAGTCCAGTCCGAAGGACGACGTGCTCAAATTTATTTTTATCTTCCCGATTAAAATATCTGACCTAAGTGCCTTGGCTAGATTTCTAAGTGGCGATCCTGAGCTCGATAGACTCCATATGTATCAAAAAATAAGTTACCGTTTGGTTCCAACTAAAATTATCAAGGAAGAAATGTGGAATATAAGTGGGCTTTGGAGATGGTAGTAGGAAGTTGGCAGGAGTGTTGGGTGATGTCACGTACCCTTTGTTGAGCAGAACGTTCAAGACTATATTAATAAAGCTGAAACGGAGTTTGTGGGTTTGTGTGTTTGTATGTTTGTTCCAGCATCACGCCCATACGGCTGGGCGGATTTTTATGAAACTTCACATGTAGCATTCTTTTGAGCCCGATTGAATAATAGGCTATGTCGCGTCCCAAAATTTTTATCGGGAGGGGGGGTTGTAACGGGGGCCTAAGTATATAAATAGTGCTAACTCATTAACTAATGGTCGCATTGTCATGAAATTTCACATGTAGTATTTTTAAAAGCCAAAAAGGAAAAAAAGGTGTGTGGCGTCCCAAAGTTTTGAACGGGAGGGGGGTTGTGGGGTAGGCGTAAATTTGAAGATAGTGATAGATCATTTACGGATGATCGGATTGTCATGGAATTTCTTATGTAGTATCCTTAATGGCCAAATAGGAAAATACACTATGTGACATCTTCAAAAATTGAACAGGGGGGGGGGGGGGGGCAAAGGATAAAAAAATGCTGACTGATTAAAGGGTAATCGGATTGTCATGAATTTCACATGTAGTAGTAACTATGTATTCGCTGTGGGATCCGCTGTTGCAAGGCATCTACTAGCTGTGGTGCCCAGCGTTCCTAATATCGTACTAGCTGTGGGGTCCGCCGTCGCAAGGCACATACTAACTGAGATGCCCAGCGTTCCTAACACTAGCTGTGGGGTCCGCCGTTACAAGACACTTACTAGGTGTGGTGCCCAGCGTTCCTAACTACGTAATAGCTGTGGGGTCCGCCGTCGCAAGGAACATACTAGCCGTGGTGCCCAGCGTTCCTAACTACGTACTAAATGTGGGGTCCGCCGTCGCAAGGCACATACTAGCTGTGGTGCCCAGCGTTCCTAACTACGTACTAGTTGTGGGGTCCGCCGTTACAAGACACTTACTAGCTGTGGTGCCCAGCGTTCCTAACTACGTAATAGCTGTGGGGTCCGCCGTCGCAAGGAACATACTAGCCGTGGTGCCCAGCGTTCCTAACTACGTACTAAATGTAGGGTCCGCCGTCGCAAGGCACATACTAGCTGTGGTGCCCAGCGTTCCTAACTACGTACTAGTTGTGGGGTCCGCCGTCGCAAGGCACATACTAGCTGTAATGCCCAGCGTTCCTAAGTTCTTACTAGCTGTGGTGCCCAGCGATGCCAAGTATTCACTAGCTGGGGTTTCCGCCGTTGAAAGGCGCATACTAGCTGTGGTGTCCAGGGGTCTTAAAAACTTACTAGCGTTACTATAGTTGAAGGACTATAAGCCTTATTCCGTATGAATAATCGAAAATTATAACATCATGAATGTGGTGTCGAAGGATTGAATAGACTTATAGGAGATATTGAGAGAAAATTCAAAGTTCCCCGGGCAACACCGGGTATTACTGCTAGTGAGGAATATAAGTGGGCTTTGAGGTACCGTTTTGACATATTTTCTGAAAAACAAATTAATACAGCTATGTTGGTAGATAGGCAGCATCCAGAAACGAAGATGGTCAACCAAAGAAAGATTCAGATGTATCGGGAAAGTCCCATCCGAAGGACGACGTGCTCAAATTTATTTTTATCTTCCCGATTTAAACATCTGACCTAATTGACTTGGCTAGATTTCGAAATGGCGATCCTGAGCTCGGTAAACTCCATTCTTCAAATTTCTGGCTTTTAAACGGTTTTAAGTTTTAATATTTTAGTTTTAATATTTTTTAAAACTGATGAACAACCGAATTATCTGAATCCTACACAAAAATCGAAATAAAAATGTTTTTCGAAAAAGTCGGGCGAAATCCCATTCATCAAATTTCTCGCTTTTAAACAGTTTTTAGATTTAATATTTGTTAAAACTGATAGACAGATTCAGATATATCGAGGAAGTCCCATCCGAAGGACGACGTGCTCAAATTTATTTTTAACCTATGTGGAATTTCAGCTACCCAGGTTTAGATACATAACATACGACTCATTATCCAGTACCTGACATACAAAAAGGCCCTCGATCATAGCTTAAAGTCCAAACCGAAGGACGACGTGCTCAAATTTATTTTTATCTTCCCGATTAAAACATCTGACCTAATTGACTTGGCTAGATTTCGAAATGGCGATCCTGAGCTCGGTAAACTCCATTCTTCAAATTTCTCGCTTTTAAACGGTTTTTAGATTTAATATTTGTTAAAACTGATGAACAACCGGGATATCTGAATCCTACACAAAAATTGAAATAAAAATGTTTTTCGAAAAAAGTCGGGCTAAAGACCATTCTTCAATCTTCCTGCTTACTAACGGTTTATAGATTTAATATTTGTTAAAACTGATAGACAGATTTAGATATATCGGGAAAGTCCTATCCGAAGGACGACGTGCTCAAGGTTTTCTGAACCTAAGTGAAATTGTAGCTACCTAGGTTTAGTTACATAACATAGGACTCATTATCGAGCATCTGACATACAAAAAAGCCCTCGATCATAGCCTAAAGTCCAATCCGAAGGACGACGTGCTCAAATTTATTTTTATCTTCCCGATTAAAACATCTGACCTAATTGACTTGGCTAGATTTCGAAATGGCGATCCTGAGCTCGGTAAAATCCATTCTTCAAATTTCTCGCTTTTAAACGGTTTTTAGATTTAATATTTGTTAAAACTGATGAACAACCGGGATATCTGAATCGTACACAAAAATTGAAATAAAAATGTTTTTCGAAAAAGTCGGGCTAAATACCATTCTTCAAACGTCCTGCCTATTAACGGTTTATAGATTTAATATTTGTTAAAACTGATAGACAGATTTAGATATATCGGGAAAGTCCTATCCGAAGGACGACGTGCTCAAGGTTTTTTGAACCTAAGTGAAATTGTAGCTACCTAGGTTTAGGTACATAACATAGGACTCATTATCGAGCACCTGACATACAAAAAAACCCTCGATCATAGCCTAAAGTCCAGTCCGAAGGACGACGTGCTCAAATTTATTTTTATCTTCCCGATTAAAATATCTGACCTAAGTGCCTTGGCTAGATTTCTAAGTGGCGATCCTGAGCTCGATAGACTCCATATGTATCAAAAAATAAGTTACCGTTTGGTTCCAAATAAAATTATCAAGGAAGAAATGTGGAATATAAGTGGGCTTTGGAGATGGTAGTAGGAAGTTGGCAGGAGTGTTGGGTGATGTCACGTACCCTGTGTTGAGCAGAACGTTCAAGTCTATATTAATAAAGCTGAAACGGGGTTTGTGGGTTTGTGTGTTTGTATGTTTGTTCCAGCATCACGCCCATACGGCTGGGCGGATTTTTATGAAACTTCACATGTAGCATTCTTTTGAGCCCGATTGAATAATAGGCTATGTCGCGTCCCAAAATGTTTATCGGGAGGGGGGGGTTGTAACGGGGGCCTAAGTATATAAATAGTGCTAACTCATTAACTAATGGTCGCATTGTCATGAAATTTCACATGTAGTATTTTTAAAAGCCAAAAAGGAAAAAAAGGTGTGTGGCGTCCCAAAGTTTTGAACGGGAGGGGGGTTGTGGGGTAGGCGTAAATTTGAAGATAGTGATAGATCATTTACGGATGATCGGATTGTCATGGAATTTCTTATGTAGTATCCTTAATGGCCAAATAGGAAAATACACTATGTGACATCTTCAAAAATTGAACAGGGGGGGGGGGGGGGCAAAGGATAAAAAAATGCTGACTGATTAAAGGGTAATCGGATTGTCATGAATTTCACATGTAGTAGTAACTATGTATTCGCTGTGGGATCCGCTGTTGCAAGGCATCTACTAGCTGTGGTGCCCAGCGTTCCTAATATCGTACTAGCTGTGGGGTCCGCCGTCGCAAGGCACATACTAACTGAGATGCCCAGCGTTCCTAACACTAGCTGTGGGGTCCGCCGTTACAAGACACTTACTAGCTGTGGTGCCCAGCGTTCCTAACTACGTAATTGCTGTGGGGTCCGCCGTCGCAAGGAACATACTAGCCGTGGTGCCCAGCGTTCCTAACTACGTACTAAATGTGGGGTCCGCCGTCGCAAGGCACATACTAGCTGTGGTGCCCAGCGTTCCTAACTACGTACTAGTTGTGGGGTCCGCCGTTACAAGACACTTACTAGCTGTGGTGCCCAGCGTTCCTAACTACGTAATAGCTGTGGGGTCCGCCGTCGCAAGGAACATACTAGCCGTGGTGCCCAGCGTTCCTAACTACGTACTAAATGTGGGGTCCGCCGTCGCAAGGCACATACTACCTGTGGTGCCCAGCGTTCCTAACTACGTAATAGCTGTGGGGTCCGCCGTCGCAAGGAACATACTAGCCGTGGTGCCCAGCGTTCCTAACTACGTACTAAATGTGGGGTCCGCCGTCGCAAGGCACATACTACCTGTGCTGCCCAGCGTTCCTAACTACGTACTAGTTGTGGGGTCCGCCGTCGCAAGGCACATACTAGCTGTAATGCCCAGCGTTCCTAACTTCTTACTAGCTGTGGTGCCCAGCGATGCCAAGTATTCACTAGCTGGGGTTTCCGCCGTTGAAAGGCGCATACTAGCTGTGGTGTCCAGGGGTCTTAAAAACTTACTAGCGTTACTATAGTTGAAGAACTATAAGCCTTATTCCGTATGAATAATCGAAAATTATAACATCATGAATGTGGTGTCGAAGGATTGAATAGACTTATTGGAGATATTGAGAGAAAATTCAAAGTTCCCCGGGCAACGCCGTGTATTACTGCTAGTGTGGAATATAAGTGGGCTTTGAGGTACCGTTTTGACATATTTTCTGAACAACAAATTAATACAGCTATGTTGGTACATAGGCAGCATCCAGAAACGAAGATGGTCAACCAAAGAAAGATTCAGATGTATCGGGAAAGTCCCATCCGAAGGACGACGTGCTCAAATTTATTTTTATCTTCCCGATTAAAACATCTGACCTAATTGACTTGGCTAGATTTCGAAATGGCGATCCTGAGCTCGGTAAACTCCATTCTTCAAATTTCTGGCTTTTAAACGGTTTTTAGATTTAATATTTTTTAAAACTGATGAACAACCGAATTATCTGAATCCTACACAAAAATCGAAATAAAAATGTTTTTCGAAAAAGTCGGGCGAAATCCCATTCATCAAATTTCTCGCTTTTAAACAGTTTTTAGATTTAATATTTGTTAAAACTGATAGACAGATTCAGATATATCGAGGAAGTCCCATCCGAAGGACGACGTGCTCAAATTTATTTTTAACCTATGTGAAATTTCAGCTACCCAGGTTTAGATACATAACATACGACTCATTATCCAGTACCTGACATACAAAAAGGCCCTCGATCATAGCTTAAAGTCCAAACCGAAGGACGACGTGCTCAAATTTCTCGCTTTTAAACAGTTTTTAGATTTAATATTTGTTAAAACTGATAGACAGATTCAGATATATCGAGGAAGTCCCATCCGAAGGACGACGTGCTCAAATTTATTTTTAACCTATGTGAAATTTCAGCTACCCAGGTTTAGATACATAACATACGACTCATTATCCAGTACCTGACATACAAAAAGGCCCTCGATCATAGCTTAAAGTCCAAACCGAAGGACGACGTGCTCAATTTTATTTTTATCTTCCCGATTAAAACATCTGACCTAATTGACTTGGCTAGATTTCGAAATGGCGATCCTGAGCTCGGTAAACTCCATTCTTCAAATTTCTCGCTTTTAAACGGTTTTTAGATTTAATATTTGTTAAAACTGATGAACAACCGGGATATCTGAATCCTACACAAAAATTGAAATAAAAATGTTTTTCGAAAAAAGTCGGGCTAAATACCATTCTTCAATCTTCCTGCTTACTAACGGTTTATAGATTTAATATTTGTTAAAACTGATAGACAGATTTAGATATATCGGGAAAGTCCTATCCGAAGGACGACGTGCTCAAGGTTTTTTGAACCTAAGTGAAATTGTAGCTACCTAGGTTTAGTTACATAACATAGGACTCATTATCGAGCATCTGACATACAAAAAAGCCCTCGATCATAGCCTAAAGTCCAATCCGAAGGACGACGTGCTCAAATTTATTTTTATCTTCCCGATTAAAATATCTGACCTAAGTGCCTTGGCTAGATTTCTAAGTGGCGATCGTGAGCTCGATAGACTCCATATGTATGATAAACTAAAATTATCAAGAAAGAAATGTGGAATATAAGTGGGCTTTGGAGATGGTAGTAGGAAGTTGGCAGGAGTGTTGGGTGATGTCACGTACCCTATGTTGAGCAGAACGTTCAAGTCTATATTAATAAAGCTGAAACGGGGTTTGTAGGTTTGTGTGTTTGTATGTTTGTTCCAGCATCACGCCCATACGGCTGGGCGGATTTTTATGAAACTTCACATGTAGCATTCTTTTGAGCCCGATTGAATAATAGGCTATGTCGCGTCCCAAAATTTTTATCAGGAGGGGGGGGGTTGTAATATGGCCTAAGTATATAAATAGTGTCAACTCATTAACTAATGGTCGCATTGTCATGAAATTTCACATGTAGTATTTTTAAAAGCCAAAAAGGAAAAAAAGGTGTGTGGCGTCCCAAAGTTTTGAACGGGAGGGGGGTTGTGGGGTAGGCGTAAATTTGAAGATAGTGATAGATCATTTACGGATGATCGGATTGTCATGGAATTTCTTATGTAGTATTCTTGATGGCCAAATAGAAAAATACACTATGTGACATCTTCAAAAATTGAACAGGGGGGGGGGGGGGGGGGGGGAAAGCATAAAAAATGCTGACTGATTAAAGGGTAATCGGATTGTCATGAATTTCACATGTAGTAGTAACTATGTATTCGCTGTGGGGTCCGCTGTTGCAAGGCATTTACTAGCTGTGGTGCCCAGCGCTCCTAACTACGTAATAGCTGTAGGGTCCGCCGTCGCAAGGAACATACTAGCCGTGGTGCCCAGCGTTCCTAACTATGTACTAGATGTGGGGTCTGCCATCGCAAGGAACATACTAGCTGTGGTGCCCAGCGTTCCTAACTACGTAATAGCTGTAGGGTCCGCCGTCGCAAGGAACATACTAGCCGTGGTGCCCAGCGTTCCTAACTATGTACTAGATGTGGGGTCTGCCATCGCAAGGAACTTACTAGCTGTGGTGCCCAGCGCTCCTAACTACGTAATAGCTGTGGGGTCCGCCGTTACAAGACACTTACTAGCTGTGGTGCCCAGCGTTCCTAACTACGTAATAGCTGTAGGGTCCGCAGTCGCAAGGAACATACTAGCCGTGGTGCCCAGCGTTCCTAACTACGTACTAAATGTGGGGTCCGCCGTCGCAAGGCACATACTAGCTGTGGTGCCCAGCGCTCCTAATTACGTACTAGTTGTGGGGTCTGCCATCGCAAGGCACATACTAGCTGCAATGCCCACCGTTCCTAACTTCTTACCAGCTGTGGTGCCCAGCGATGCCAAGTATTCACTAGCTAGGGTTTCCGCCGTTGAAAGCTGTGGTGCCCAGGGGTCTTAAAAACTTACTAGCGTTACTATAGTTGAAGGACTATAAGCCTTATTCCGTATGAATAATCGAAAATTATAACATCATGAATGTGGTGTCGAAGGATTGAATAGACTTATAGGAGATATTAAGAGAAAATTCAAAGTTCCCCGGGCAACGCCGGGTATTACTGCTAGTTAAATAATATAACTAAGTAATTTAACTTAATATGTTATTTAACTACGTCTGTATGTATGCTGAGTATACTGGGCCCAAGTTATCATACAAAAAATGAACATATGGAGCTGTCTGCCATCTATGAGAATATACTTTTTTTTTTTTTTTTTTTTTTATTACCGGGAGTGAGTTTTATTTCGTAGATAGAACTCCCTCCCGGGGCGATGGATGTCGTAAATAACTAGATAATACAGTGACATGGCTAATATGCATCGTACATAAAGCAAAAAAAAAATATATATATATATATAAGTATATATATTCTTATAGATGGCAGACAGCTCCATATGTTCATTTTTTGTATGATAACTTGGGCCTAGTATACTCAGCATACATACAGACGTAGTTAAATAACATATTAAGTTAAATTACGCAGTATGAGAATATTCAATATTAAAAATCCTCCACCTTAAAGTGGCACCCAGTAGATAGCACTAGCACCAAGCTCAATCTTTACGGATGTTGAAAAAGCCAATGAAAAAAAGTGAATCTACACATTTTCATCAAATTTCAAAATTTGGAAGAGTTCTAGAATCCTTTTTAATACAGTAATGTCAGTAGACAAATGAGATAGTGGAAAAAGAAATATAGAAAATAGGTGGATCTGTCGGTAGGTCGGTAGGTCGACAACAACCAAGAATAGAGGGCGCCGGTAGCTCAGTGGTATGCGTGCTTGCCTTCTGAGGTCAAGAACGTGGGTTCGAAACCCGACCGAGGTCCTTAGTTTATATTATCTGGGAGGTAAAATAAACTTAAGCACGCCGTCCTTCGGATGGGACGTTAAGCGATGGTCCCGAGCCTGTACGATGTCAGGTACTCGTTAAAGACCCCTGCCCTAGGTGAATAAAAATTTAGGGTAGGCAAAATTTAGGACTACCACAGTAGAGTCGGGCTCATGTCCACCAGAGTGATGAAAGAGCGCTCTGGTAGTAGGCGATATGACCTCGTAGTTAAAGCCCGGACATGAGTCATAAAACCTAACCTAACAACCACGAACGACTTAACTCGTAATAATAATAATTGATTATTTCGTGCCGGGGAAGTGCATTGTCGTTGATACACCGACAACCCTCTTTTTATAATGTATTTAATTACCTACCATGTTATGGATTAAAGAGAATAAATATTATTACTATTATTACTTACTAATGCAAGTGACAGCAAGCATTCGGAGTGCAGTATCTGGAGGCTCGCAGTCTGGATAGAAGGGCTTGAGCACGTAGATGCTGAAAGTGAGGGCTACGATGGCCTGAGAGCAGGGCCGGACAATCATACACTCGACCCAGAGGCGGATGAAGGCGATGAAGGGGCCGAAAGTCTCCATGATGTAGGCATAGTCGGCCCCTGACTTGGAGATCATGCAGCCCAGCTCTGCATAGCAGTAGGCACCTACCTTAAACAACATTTCACACAATCAATGTTTTATATTCACAAAATTAATAAATGTTGTCCACACATAAAGTTTCGTTAGTTATTATGACTCATGCCCGGGCTTTAACTATTAAAGTCATATCGCCTACTATCAGAGCCCTCTTTCGTCACTCTGGTGAACATGAGTCCGACTCTACTGTAGGAATTCTAAATTTTGCCAACCCTACATTTTTATTCACCTAGAGTAGGGGTCTTTAACGAGTACCTGGCATCGTACAGGCTCGATTAATGTCCCATCCGAAGGACGGCATGCACAAGTTTATTTAACCTCCCAGATTAAATAAACTAAGAGCCTCGGCAGGGTTTCGAACCCACGATCTTCAGTAAGGAAGCACGCTGAGCTACCGGCGCGCTCAAATATATAAAATTTTGTTTCGATACATTTATTCTATCAGGAGGTATCGTGTTCACAGACAGACAGAATTTTTTTTTATATATATTTGGAATCTAGATATCGGAAAATAAAAACACCGCTGAGAACTCGATCTCGGTTTGGAAGATTACAATATAAGTATATTGTAATCGTTCAAAAAAACGAGATTGAGTTCTCAGCGACTATATAGGCGGGTTCATGTTGACCAGAGCGATGAAAGGGCGCACACATATATACCTATGAGGTCATATCGCCTACTACTTGTTACATTCTTTAGTATAAGAACTTTCCCATATACAGGTTGGCCCAGTTAAGCGGGCCACAAGCGAAATAACTTCTAAACGGTTAGAGATATCAAAATTGTGCATAGGACTAAAGTTGTAGCACTCGCTGAGAGCTATAGTCTGGCGTCCACGAAAAGACAAAAATGAGCCTTTTAATTGCTCAAACAGCCCTTCGAAGGGCGGTGTTCCCTTTTGACCCTTAAGTTTCATTACATTTTATAAAAGTACTAAAGAAACAAGGAAGAACTGTGCAAACAGATTTTTGATACGTCAAGTAGTTCTCGGAAAAATACGTTAAAAGTTGTCAGTTTTCCTTATTCTGAAGTTAGTTGGAATTAAATAACTTCAGAATAAGAGAAACGTACAACTTAAACGTTTTTTTCCGTGAACTACTTGACGTATCAAAAATCTGTTTGCACAGTTCTTCCTTGTTTCTTTAGTACTTTAATAAAATGTAATGAAACTTAAGGGTCAAAAGGGAACCCCGCCCTTCGAAGGGCTGTTTGAGCCATTAAAAGGCTCATTTATGTCTTTTAGAGGACGTCATACAACAGCTCTCGGCAAGTGCTACAACTTTAGTCCTATGCACAATTTTGATATCTCTAACCGTTTAGGAGTTATTTCACTTGTGGCCCGCTTATCTGGGCCACCCTGTATATAAAATATATATGTAATTGATTAATTCGGGCTGAGGAAGTACATAACCGGCGATTCACTGACGAATTTGTTTCTTGTATGGCAGAAATGGTTTTTGTATTTTCAGGATGAACATGCGCGCAGTTGAGTAGGTAGCGGGTGGCGCTACTTGAGGAGGGCGCCACTGTCTTACTTAACGTAACCTGATTCGTTTTCTTAGGTAGTGCTGCTACCTCAGTTAACTGCGTCAAACTATATACTATATAGTCGGGTACATGTTCACCAGAAGAGCGCACACATTTATAACTACGAGGTCATATCGCCTACTACCAGAGCGCTCGTTCATCGCTCTGATGGATAAGAAACCCAACTCTATTATGGGAGTCCCTTTTGCCTACCGAGGTTAATTCAACTAGAGTAGCAATTTTTAGCGAGTACAGGCTCGGGGGATCTTCGCTTAACTTTAAAGAGGATATGCTCAAGGTTTTTTCCTCCTAGATAAAAAGATCTAAAAGTCTTGGCTGGGTTTCGAACTCGTGATCTTGAGCTCAATACGCTAGAACGCTACCTCTCAGAAAGTGTTTTCTTTAAGTTATGGAAAAGGAATTGATTATCTTTACAGTGGGACGGAGTTTGTGAATGAATTCGCATAACAATAAGCTACGTTAGTTGCCGAAAATCTAGAATATATGATATTTCTTACGGCATCCCAATTATTTGAGGCTAGGATGTTCTAAAAAAGGCATCGCTCAATCACCGGAATTGTGATGAATGTCAGGTACAGGTGAATAAACCTACTTAGGTTAGCAACATTTAGGACTGATATCCACCAGAGTGATGAAAGAGCCCTCTCGTAGTAGGCGATTTAACCTCGCAGTTAAAACCCAGTATAAGTCACAATAGCTAATTATTTCGACAGTTATTTGAAATTTTGGGTTAAGCCCCCTCTAATCCCTCTTTTTTTTTGGCCGATTAGGCTCAAAACCATGGTATGGTATAATATGTACGAAAAAATCGAAAACAAGCGAAATACATAAAAATATGTGAAAATGGTTTAAATTATTCAGAATGTCATAAAATATGTATGGTAAATGCTCGAGAAATATTATGTAAATATATGTATATATATAAATTCGTCTCCTAGTTAAGAGAAATAGAGGGATTAACACAAAATTTTATAGAGGACTGATCGATCTGTCAAAGGATCACATGAATCTGATTTTAAGAGAGTGTGACCTCAAGATAACATGACAGCTGACATAATATCAGTTAGTCACAGCCTTACAATTATTCAAAATTCAAGGGCATCAATTTATAATAAAAATAAATATTTTTATAAAAAAAAAAAAAAAAAAAACACTTTATTTCTGTTTCCAGTGCACAAAGCACTCTACACAGCAAAAAATAAATAAATAGTTGAGTACAAGGTGTGCTGGTAAAGGCGAGGTTTTAGCCTTCTGTTTTGGGTTGGTTGGCCCAATCGATAAAATTGAGCTCCTGAGACCAATGACAGCCCTTCGTGGTGAGACGTGGTAATTCTTTTCAGGAATTCCGCGATATCTGGAAGGCCGGTTTCTCGACGAATTTGGGTGTTCCGGACGAACCAGGGTGCGTTTACTGCCAAACGGAGAACCTTGTTTTCAAATCTTCGAAGTTTTTGAATGTTTGTTTTGTTTGTTGTTAGCCAGATGGGTGCTGCATATGTGAATAGTAGTCTGAGTAGAGATGTGTAGAGAAGAATGCTGCAAGTGTACTTGAGTGGCGATCTTCTGTTGATGAGGGGGTAGAGTTGCGATAGTCTGGTATATGCTTGCGTGAGTTTGTTGTTTATATGGTGATTCCATGTTAATTTTGTGTCCAAATGAATTCCAAGATATTTAATTGTTTCGTGGTTAGGAATATAGTCTATGAAAACGTTGTTCATGTGTAGTTTTGTCAATGTGGTAGTGTCTATTCTTCGAAGAGAGAAAATTTTGGCCCCCGTTTTGGCAGCATTAAGCCTAAGTTTCCACCTGTTGAACCAATACGCCAAGACTTCCACACATGGTTGAAGGATATCCACGGCTGAAGACAGTTCTCGGTGTTGTGATATTAGCAAGGTGTCATCAGCGTAGGTAGCCAACAGCACTGTGGGGGGATTAGGCATATCATGGCAGTAGAGGTTAAACAGAATGGGGCTAAGGATAGCACCCTGGGGAACACCCGCTTGAATCAGCTTCTTCTCACTGAAACTGGAGTTTATTCGTATCTGAAAAGTTCTGCACTTGAGGAAGTCCGAAACTATTTCATAGATGTACGAAGGAACTCCAGTCCTCCTGAGCTTATACCGCAGTCCGTCGTGCCACACGCTGTCGAAGGCTGCAGCTACATCGAGAAACAGCCCTATTGAATATTGTTTCTTCTCAAAACCAGAAGTGATTTTCTCGACTACTCTCTGAACTTGATGGGTTGTGGAATGGTTTGCCCGGAACCCAAATTGATGACGAGGAAGGATGTTATTCGTTTCGAGAAACCCTTGAAGCCTAATGTAGATTACTCTTTCAAATAATTTCGCCAGGCTATTAAGCAAACTGATGGGCCTGTAGCTTCCTGGGTCATGCTTTGGCTTTCCCGGTTTGGGTATTAGTATGACCACAGCATTTTTCCACTGATGCGGAAAGTAGCCATACCGGAGGCAGCTATTAAGGACACTAGTGAGATAAGCAACAGCTTTGGTCGACAGATTCCTCAAAACGATGTTGGGTATAAGGTCATCTCCCGGTGCCTTTCGTAGAGGCAGTTTGGTAATGTGGTCAGTAAGTTCACCGGGAGTTGTGAATTTCATTGGGAGTTCTACTGAGAAGATGGGTTGTGAAATGTCATGAGTGATGTCTTGTGAGTCTCTGGTAGTGTTGTCAGGTGATTTGAAGAGGGTTTCCAGATGGGAGGCGACTGCTGTGCATTTTTCGTCGTCAGTCAGTGCTGTTTGTCCGGAGTAGGTTAGTGAGGATATGGAATGAGTTTGTTTTAAAATACGTCTCGTCTGTTTGTACAGGTTGGAATCTCCTGGAGTCATATCTCCCAGATATTTGCGGTAATTGTCAATCCGGAGAGAGTCCAATTCCCATTTTACTTGTCGAGTTAGTCTGTTAAAATGCCGTTTAACTTCTGGGTCACGGGTTCGCTGCCATAAATGACGTATATGGTTTTTTTCTTGAATGAGGTTTAGAATGTATGAAGGTGTTGTGTAGGATGTACGTTGTCTAGGGTCCTTGTTTATTCTGTAGGTGGCTTTATCAACTGACGTATAAATGGCTGTGGTAAAGTGTGTTACTGATGTTTCTATGTCTTCTGTAGTTGTGTAATGAAGTGGTATGTTTAGCGAGTTGTCAAGTTCAAAGCGAAACGTGTCCCAGTTAATTTTGCCAGTAAGAAGTTTAGGAGGGGGAGAAGTCGTCTGTATGTCGTCTTGGAATGTGACGATAACGGGGACATGATCGGAGTCAAGTTCTGGAATTGGAGTCTGAAAAATTGTGTAGTTCAGATTATGGAGGATGGCGATGTCTAAAATGTCAGGTGAGTAGCGTTGTTGTGTGGGATAGAATGTGGGTTGGTCCGGGGCAGACACCAGGAGACCGAGCCTATCGCCAATGTCGAGGAGCCGTCGACCACCGCCGTTACTCACCCTGCATCCCCAGTACTGGTGCTTGCAGTTGAGGTCACCGAGCATGAGGGTAGGAACTCCAGTAAAGGCGTTTTCCAAATCGGACTGGGCCAGCTGATGCTGAGGAAGTTTATACGCCGCCAGAACGTTAAATCTGAAATGGGAAACAGTGGTTATACATATCCCAGCTACCTCTAAATTAAGCATACCTCCCAGGTCGAGCTCATGATGCTTGAGACTTCGTTTCACGCAGATTGCCACCCCACCGCTTCGAGTGTTCTTATCTTTCCGATAAATTTTGTACCCTGGAAGTCTGAAGCCTTCTTCCGGATCTAGGTGTGTTTCCGATATGCAGGCAATGTCGATGTCGTGGCGACGGAGGAAGTCGAGAACAGCAAGACGCTGCCGCTTTATTCCGTCTGCATTCCAGTTAAGGAGAGTAATTTTAAATGGAAACAAATTAGGGGAATACATTGTTGGCCGAAAATAATTTTTCTATTAACGAAGATAAAAAGTTTTGAATTTTGGGAATTAATGGGTTGATAATTTTGACAAATATTTGGTTGAGAACACTGTGCAATGAGAACGGTTCTTCAAAGGTTTCAGTAGAGTTTCGGTTGGCAGTGGGTGGGTGAAAGAGTTTGTTCCAAGCCGATTGACGATTCGCAGGATGTTGAGGGGTTGAAGAGTTGGGATGGTTCTCTGGTTGATCTGGTAGAGGGGGGAAATGGGATGTCGATGAAAGGTTTGTAGGTTTACTTGAAGGCGGAATGTTCTTAATTATTGGAACACCATGTATATTCCGCTTCCGGTTGCTCAGGATTTCTTTGTGAACAGGACAGCCTCGATAACTGGCAGGATGGTCACCTTGGCAGTTTGCGCAACGAGCTTTGGGGGCGGTTGTATTTTGGCCATCTTGTAAGCGCAGCGGACAATCTTTATATTGATGATTTTCCCCGCAACGCACACACTTAGGATCCAAATGACAAAAATTTTTCGTATGCCCAAATTGCTGACAATTAGTGCATTGCGGTATTAGCCTAGACTTTTTGCGTGGCTCCACCCTGACGATGGTGTAGTAGAGGTGGGTGAGGCCGAAGATGGCCCTTCCTGCCTCGCTGTCCTCCAGATCTACCGCCACCAGGGGACTGGGTAGCCGCTCCCTGTTCAGCAGCCTCGTCACCTTTAGGATGGGATATTGCGGAGACAGCTCCTCTTGAATCTCTGAATCCGATAAAACATAGGGGACCCCTTTAATAATTACTGATAATTTTTTATCTTCCGGGTTCAAAAATGTGTAATATTGAATTTTGATCTCATCGTAATAAGTAGTGAGATTTCGGAAATCGGAGCTAGTTGATAAATTAATTTTGATTTTGTCTTTCAATTGTTTTATTTCAAATTTTGAGGAAACTTTGGACTTGATATCTTCGATAATTTTACGAATATCGTTGGCCTCGCACAAAAAGATAGGGGGAATTTTGATTTTTATCGGTGACTGACTGTTAGATTTTTCTTCATTTTCTAACTTTTGCAGGGGTTGAAACTTGTTGAAAACTTCAGTGGGGGCTAATGTGATTTTGTAAATATTTCGACTTACGTGTGACTGAGGGTCGATCTGCATGGTTGATCCTGAGGTTTCAGCGACATTGCTAGCACACAGTTTCTTGTTTCTTGACCCTCGAGTCCTGTCTTCGTCTGCACTGGATGCTTGGTCAGCCCATGACTGATTTTTGTTGATCTGGGTGTTCGAGGTTGTCATCCTCCGTGACAGTGATGAACACTGAGTAGGTTTTCCTCGGTATTTATTTAAAGTTCGACCTATTATCTATAATATTTACAATAATACCAATATTTTTATATTTTTATAATAAAAATGATATCAATATTCAAATTAATTTACATTTTTTTTTTTTTTTTTAATAAAAAAAGAATATGACTGAATTGAGTATAATTTTGTATTTGACTTGCAGAGACAGCTCTATAGGAGCTCGTTAAAGATATTCAGAGGGGGGTGTGAAATCATATGAGAGGAATATATTTAAACAGCAAATAGAACAGGACAGCAATGGCGGTAGATAGACTTCAACTAGCTGCGACGATAGTCTAGATAAAAAAAATATTTTGGTTGGTCCTAACTAATATAGCATAGGAATAAATATAGAATAGAATATTATCACTCATTTGCTGCAACACATACTGGTCCTTTTTTGAAAAATTCTGGTCAAAATTAATTTTATCGATTACGAGTTCTTTGAGCAATTATTTAAAAATGGGGGGAGTTATTTAAAAATGAGGAACCATATAAGCAAACAAAGAATTATTTCACAATTACGGGTCTCAGGATAATATACAACTCATTTGAATTATACAAATTATCCAGCTAAATTTCAGCTTGACTCTGTCCACTTTGTAACAGTGATAATGATGATAATGAAAAAGTGGGGTTTACTATCTAAAATGTAGTTTTTGTAATTTTGTTTATGTAAGTCAAACTGGGAGACAATTTAAAAATAGGGTAAAAGAACACGTTTCAGAAATAGGCTTAAACATTGACACAACACACACCTAAGTGAAATTAAATCGTAAAAAAAATATTTTTTTACAAATTTTTAATTAGGATTTTCAGATTCATCACAAAGAGACTAGGTTTTCCGGTATTTATAGTTTTCTTGTACGAGCAATAGTTTTCGAGATATTGGTCTTAGAAAGTTGCGTTTTACTTAAAATCAATCGGGAGTGGATTCATACAGACCTCAGTCCGCAAACCGGGCGAAGAGTGGGGACGACCCTCCCCCCTGCTCTAAATCCTGGCTACGCCCATGTCAATTTCACATGTATCTTTTCATATTGAACCAATTATGTACATTTATACTTCCCCAGTTATACTCAATACTTTCACTTTCTAAGGGAACTTAACATTTTTAGCCGAGATGTTTTGAAACACTTAATAGAAATGAAGAAAAACGTATGTTTAGAAAAAAAAAAATATATTGTCTATTTACAAGATGAAAATTTCACAGAAGAATTGAATAGGATTCGAACGAGAGATGTTAGGAGAATAGTCAATGTTGCGCGGGCAACGCCGGGTATTACCGCTAGTCTATATAAATAAAGCTGAAACGGGGTGTGTTTGTTTGTTTGTTCCAGCATCACGCCCAAACCGCTGGACGGATCTTCATGAAACTTCACATGTAGCATCATTAGAAGGCAAGTTAAAAAATGGGGTGTGTGGCATCCCAAAATTTTGACTGGGGGGGGGGGGGGGGGGGTTGTGGGGTAAGACCTAAATATAAAGATACCGGTAGCTTATTAACTAATGGTCGGATTATCATGAAATTTCACATGTAGTATCTATCTATCGTGGCGCTACAACTAGTTGACGGGTCCTGACCTCCTCCACCAACAGCCGCCAATTGTCTCGATCCTGTTCGGCTGCCATCCAGTTCCTGGTGCGAAATATGTTTCGACAGTACATGTAGTATTCTTAAAGGCCAAATTGAAAAATACAATATGTGACATTACAAAAGGTTGTGCTAGGTCTTTACCGGATGATCGGATTGTCATGGAATTTCACTTATAGTATTCTTAGAAGCCATTTGAAAAATAGGGTCTGTGGCGTCCCAAAATTATGAATGGGAGGAGGATTGTGGGGGGTAGCGAGGCAGACGATGAGAGATGAGTTGACAGAGCTAGTGTATATAAGAACTCCTGTGGGGGACACGAAGATACCCGACCCTATGATGAAGACCCAAAGAGGTGACTTACCATGGAGAAGAGACCAGAAGCGAGCCAGACGATGAGAGATGAGTTGACAGAGCCGGTGTATATGAGAACTCCGGTGGGGGACACGAAGATACCCGACCCTATGATGGACCCTACAATGACAGTGATTCCGTTGAGAAGGGACATCTTCGCCTTCAGTTTCACCTCTCCGCCATCATGGCTCATCGGACTACCGTTCATTTCCGCCGTCATCTGCAACAAAACAACAAGAAAATCAGAGTTTGTGATTTTGTGATGTTTAAACAAAGTTTATGGGAAGTTATGTAATCGGTCACAAATTAACACAAAAACTCTAATAACTGCCGATGTAATGAATGTATCTACAGGGGCCGTTCACAAACTACGTCACGCAATTTTGAGGTGTTTTTAACCCCCTCCTTCCCCCTTGTCACCATTGGTCACATTTAATTGAACCCTTCCTAAACGTGAAGTCATTTTTTCATGACCCCCCTCCCCCCCCCCCCCCCCCTCCCAATTTAAACTGAATTTTCATATTATATACACCAACAAAAATTGTTGTAACTTAACTTACATTCAACGTATTTTGAACGATTTTTTAGCTAACCTCAATTGGTTTATTCCTTTAAAAATTATGTACACCTATTGTTGCAGTAAAAATCACAAAATATTTAATATTGTACAAACTATTCATATAAGCAATGGAAATAAAACAAGTTTCGTATCAGTTAGGTTCACTTATCTTCCACGTTCAAGCAATCGTTTTCTTTCTTTAACTTGATTGTTGGAGTACAACGAAACAAGGAAAGTTGAGAACGAAATCGCATGCGCGCGAAGTAATATATAGGTTACCTTCTGTCGCTATAAAAAATTACTGTTTTTTTGACGCACATCGAAATATAACGTATGTAGAATACGTATGTGGAATATATGTACAATATTTTATACATAAAATGTATTTTATTTAAATATATTATTTTACTTTAATAACATGAATTTATTAAAATACTAACGTTAAAGAAATTTGCATGAAATTAATTTTTAGAAAATTCTCTACGCCCTTATTTTAAAGTGTAATAATAAACGTGACGTAATTTTTTTGTTTAGTCCCCCCCCTCCCCCCCCCCCCCCTATGCGTGTGACGTAGTTTGTGACTTTACGGACACCCCTCTCCTATGGACACCTCTTCTTACGGACAATTTTGCGATATCCCGGCCCGAAGTATAGGAAAACAATGTATTTTTACCCCCCTCGCAACGGATGCCAACCGCAACGGACAACCAATTTTTCGTCATTAAGAGATAAATTTACCTCTCCTAAGCGGACACATACAAGACAATTCATTTGAAAAATGTAATTTTGAATGCTTTTTATTATATATATCCCATAATCACAAGATTATGGGATATATATGAAGAGGAATGAAGAGGAAAGTGTAAACCTTTAAAATAAGAATTAGTAAAGATGTGTGTGGAAGGAGTGTGTTGAAGGTCAGCATCAATACGTGAACGTACTAATCTAGGATTGGTATTATCTGGTATACTGAACTTTATGGCCGGCTGTCACAGTCTTCCGGGGTTGGAGAGATGTCAACAACGTGATCCATGCTTGTGCTCTTCAAATCATAGCTACAGTCCTAGAGGTCAAACTATAAACCTCTTCTAAAAACTCAGAGCGCGTTGCCGAGCTGGTCATATGTATTATTGTTCGTCTCAAAAACATTGGTTTCTTACGACTCTCAATAATAGAGATTGTTTCGAAAGTTAGTAAATTATATTATACGTAATTTTTATTTACTTTTACCCTATAACTATTTAAAAGGTCGTCGGTGAATCACCGGCAATGTACTTCCCCACAACGAATTAATCAATTAACTTTTCGCTCCCTCTTCAAAATATGTCGACCGTTTGCTCTAATTTTCAATATTGAACTTACATAGGGGCTCCTAAATCCCCATTTTGTTTCGATGTATTCATTACATCGGCAGTTATTGAGGTTTTTGAGTTGAGCCCCACTCTGATCCCCCTTCCCTTATGCCCTGTTTGTGCTAAAAATTAATAAGTGTCGTCCTTATGAGATTTTGAATTCACATATGAAATTACGTGCCAATACACTCATTACAAGTTATTAGAGTTTTTTTGAGTTAAGCCTCCCCCCTAATCCCTCTCTTCTTTCGTCGATTTAGCTGAAAAACAATAGTTGTCGTCGTTAGAGGGTTCTGGGTTCACATATAAATATTCTATCGAGAGGTATCCTGTTCAAAGACAGACAGAATTTTTTTTCTTCATATTTTGAATCTAAACATATAATTCCGTTGAAAACTCGGCATCGAATTTTTATCGATTATATAACTTCCCCTATACTTAGGGAAGTAAACAGCTGTTGAACTTTGTACTTACGATGACGTAACCTTAAACCAGGGTACTTCATGTATATATTTGTGTGAACTTAAGACAATATACAAAACTGTTTGTTTTTATTTACTTCCAAGAAGACATCTGGGACCTCGCCTTATCATTTCCTCGTTCTATTTTACCGACCGACTGTTCTAGAAACATACTAGACGTCTTATCCGGAGAACTTCGGGATTTCCGCCTCGACTTGGTACGTCACACATTCCAAGGATTAATAAGACAGATACAATAGTTGAATGATTTTATTAGGAAATAGATTGGCTTATTGTGAAGGCGGAAAAAAGTTTCAAGGTCGAAACTTAAAGAAAATATTGAATTTGAAGTAATTGGTTAGTTATTGTGTTGCAATCCCGGGTAACGACGTCATATCGCCTACTACCAGAGCGCTCTTTCGTCGCTCTAGTGAACATGAGCCTGAATCTACACTGGGAGTCTTATTATTTTGCCTACCTCGGGTTTATTCACCCAGGGTAGGAGTCTTTAATGAGTACCTGACATGGTACATTCGAAGGACGGCATGCTCACGTTTTTTAAATATAAAATTTCGTGAACATTCATTACATCGGTAGATATTGAAGTTTTTGAGTTGTGCCCCTCAGAACTCCCTTTTCCTTTTTCCTTTCGAAGTCCTCTATAAATATAAATAATATTCTATATTATAAATAATATTGTTTCTATAATAAATTATCAAATTATTAACAATCTCAATAATATCGCATATATAAAAATTTAGAGAGATTTATATTAGTCTAAATATCAGTAGTGTCCTTGGCTTTGTTGACTTTGTGAACCCGAATCTGAATTTAAATTGGTTAATTTATACTAAATTTTAATCCCTACCCGACCTAGATTGATGAAATGTAGAAAAATACTTTAAAATTATACACAAAAGCTGAAAATTAATAATTATATTGTTTAGAGCGCTTCTCTGCCATACTATTCTTGTCGCAATTTTATAGTGATAATTAATATGTAATTCTATATTGACGGACTAATTGATTCTAGGTTAGGTTTTATGACTCATGTCCGGGCTTTAACTACGAGGTCATATCGCCTACTACCAGAGCGCTCTTTCATCACTCTGGTGAACATGAGACCGACTCTATTGTGGGAGTCCTAAATGTTTCCTACCCTAAATTTTTATTCACCTAGGGCGGGGGTCTTTATCGAGTACCTGACATCGTACAGGCTCGGGACTATCGCTTAACGTCCCATCTGAAGGACGGCGTGCTTAAGTTTATTTAACCTCCCAGATAAAATAAACTAAGGGCCTCGGTCGGGTTACGAACCCACGTTCTTCAGCTCAGAAGTCAAGCACGCATACCACTGAGCTACCGGCGCCCTTTAATTGATTCTATATTGAAGCCAAGAATTTAAAGAAAGCAATAAAAAAATGTCGAAGCCAATGTACTTCCCCAGAATGAATTAATCAATTAACTTTTCGCCCCCCTCCAAAACCAGTCGTCAGTTTGCGCTAATATTCAACAGTTGACTTACGTAGGTGCTCCTAAATCCTCATAATAAATTTTGTGTCGATAAATTCATTACATCGCATGTTATTGGGATTTGCCCTCTCCCCTAAACCCCTCCTTCTCTTGACCTGATATCGCTGAAAATTAATAAGTGTCGTCATTATACGGTTTTGAATTAACATATGATTTTTTGCGCCGATACATTCATTACAAGACCACGCATGCGCTATATAGAAGACAACTTACCTCGCCCGCAGTTCTAACGATACTCTTTCCTTAGCTTCTTGTGTTTGCTTTAGGAAGACATCTTGAAACTGAAACAAAATTGAAATATAAATAATTAATTGTCCAATTTTAACGAGATTCAGATAAATTTAATGAATACCCATTTACAATTTCAAAGTGAAATAATATTTGTCAAGTCGGTATTCATGAGCAGCTGTGTCAATAACTATTCGGGAATATCAGCCATGAAACAAGCCCAGTTTTGTTCATCGCCAAAGGTCATGTAAGAAGATAATGAAGATAAACAGAAAAACTGAAGTTTCGTTTTAATTCTTTCTGATAAGCTTTTTTGGAAAACATTAAAAAAAATTGTAGTGCACGTAAAAAGAAAAAGTTTGGATAATTGATTAGGATATTAAATGAAATACCAATAAAAATATATTATACAAAATACAACGTTGTATAACATAAAACATACAATGTTCCTCAATTGCCATAAAAATAATAAATAAATTAAATAATGGGTCGTAAAATGGAAGGTTATTAGAGCGAAAAGGGACATCTGCAATGATTTTTACGAAAAAAGAAACTAATATTTCTTCTACATAGTCAAGTGGGGTACGGGGTACCAATTTAAAGGAATTATTGAGACACTCAAGGCAGTTGCCATGGGCAGCATGAATTAGGGGAGGCAAAATTTCAATTATTTTTTTTATATTAAAATTACATAAATAATATAAATAAATATTAAATTAGAAAATAAAATAGTATATTTATTATATGTATGTAATATGTGTAATGTATTTTTTATTATTATAATAAAAAAAAAAAAAAAAGTGCATGTAATAGGACTTATTTATAAGATGTTCTTAATGATAGTTTAACTGGACGTTCAGAAGGCTGTACACAAGATACCTGATGTGGGGGCCTGGGATGATAGCACTTCTGTCTACCAACCGTGAGTTCCAGTTCGCTCGGTATCAATGTAAGTTTTTTA
Organism: Aradus depressus; assembly: GCA_963662175.1. Taxonomy (NCBI): domain Eukaryota; kingdom Metazoa; phylum Arthropoda; class Insecta; order Hemiptera; family Aradidae; genus Aradus; species Aradus depressus. The sequence goes on from OY759222.1 coordinate 5,492,837, forward strand.
ATACTTCTACCGTCCCTATTAACCACAGCATTACAAAAACTCAAAATTGGTCTACAAAAGTACACATATTTCTTTTTTACTATTGAAGTTTCGAATATGAATATATTTTGGCTTCACTGAGTTCCGTTCCTCGTAAGACAAAATGAAAAGGTTTATAAACTTTTGTATATATATATATATATATATATATATAGATATTTTGTGCCAATATATTAATTATAATATTAGAGATTTTGTGTTCTAAATACATATAGGTATATAATTTCGTGTCGTTGCGTCACGTTCATTCTTTCGGTAGTTATCACGTTCACAGATACACACATTTTTCCTTTCATTTTTGGGATCAGGGGGGTCAAAAAATATGAAATTCCGATGGAAATTCAACACCAAATATTCAACCAATTACATAACGTCCCCTACACCGTATATGTTACAAATCCTAATTACCAATTAATATTACATACTCATATATGCATTTCCTTGCATAACCGTAAAATACTTATCAGTATTACACATAACTGAATTCTTTGACCCCTAAAATACATATATTTAGTTAAGAGACTGATGATGTATTGTTTAATGCTCCAACTAAGTATATTTGGAAAATAAGCCTAGTGTATATGAAATGACACTTTATCGCTTTTAAATAGAAATATCTTACAGCAAATAATGGAATAAAAAGCAAATACTTGATAGTTCGTGAAGTATAGACCAACAGAAAGATTTTAAATATTTACTACAAAAAAAATATAATAATACATGAAAAAAATAAAAAAGAACAAAGAAATAGATCAATGCAAAATGTACCTTGTAGATGAAAATATCTAATGAATAAATAATAAAATATCTTAGGCTTATTATAAAATAACAACCAACATCGTATTTTATTCAGTTAAGCATTAATGATAACTGATAATGATTATCATGATGATGATGATTAATGATAATAAGGTTTATATACATAGTGGGAATTACTCTTTGAACTCGGAAGTGCTATTGGCAGTGCTTAAGCAGTGTTGTCACGCTAACATTTCTGATTTAGTTTCCAAATAGTTTTTTGATAATAAAAAAGTGTGTAATTTGCACAAAATTCCATCAAAAAATATTGCTTAAGTATAGTACAGATTTAACTCATCTGGAAATAATTACAGGTATGTCTCATATTCATCTTATCAAAGGATCAGAGTTTCACAAACTGTGATATGTATATTTGAAATTTTTCTAATCCTGAATATTTTTTCTTTACATTGAACAAAAATAATTTAAGAATTATATTTAAGAAATCCTAATCATGTTAATGAATTATTTTTACTTTAATAAAAATTTTGTTTTAAAATGTACTACTTCGATTTATTATTTATTTTCACAATCCAAGTAGGTTGAATATCACCTGATGATTTGATAAACCTATTCATAAATCAAGAAATGCGCCCTTTCTTCGTTGGACGTGATCAATTCCTTAATTAGTTCTAAGGTTTGTAATGTCTTTTTTTTTTTTTTGGCTTACTTAACTTTTCTGTGGGATTAGTGTTAACTTTATATATTTGAACGTTATTAGGCAAATGTGAAAATTTTGTGAATGTTGAACTAAATTGTTATATTCTTGAGTAGAGATGTGTAAGAAAACTAGTTTCGAACTAAACTGTAAAGGTAACACAAATTAATAATAGGAATAAGTATTATAACATCTCGATAGAATGTAAAAAATTCTAAGTAAGCCTTCATTTTTTTTTTTTCTAACAAAGGACAATTGCATTAGGTAAATAATTTATGTCTTCGAAAGAAGTCCATCTCATATTTCTGGAAGTAATTTGTTCTTTCCTTAAATATTCTTGTTCGCCTGATTGATGTAAACTTATGAAAAACAATTTAAAAAACTTTAATATTATCTAAACTTACTAAAAAATTGTTAAAATCGCATCCACGTTAAAAATACACACGAAACAAGCTGTCACTTAGTTAACAGTGATATTGATGAAAAGTTTTAGAGATATCCCTTAAAATTAAATGTCATTTAATACTTACATATTGATGCATATATTCTTGTGACGGGACTAAACCAAATGTATATTTTAAGCCTCCCCCCTAATCCTCCCCTTCCCTTTGGTCGATTTGGCTGAAAATCAAAAGGTGTCACCCTTTGAGGAATATGAATTCATATTTAAAATTTCGTGTCGATGTAGATTCATTCTATCGGGAGTTATCACGTTCACAGACATAAAGCATTTTTGTTTTCAATTTTGGAATCAGGAAGCTGGAAACGTCTCGTCGAATTTCTGACCAATTACATAACTTCCCCTATACTTCTGGGGGAGTAAAATAGCAAGAAACAGAATAAACAAGTCTTTGGGCCTCGATAACAATACATCAGATAGCAGTTCGGTGAATAACAGGTGTAGGTTCTGTTATTAATACCTGTTATAATTTAAGTAACAGTCTATTACTCTTGAAAGAAACTAACAGATCGCGAAATAACAGTCCCCACCAATTCCTTGACACATTAAACATCAATTTAGACACCAGAATGACGTCTGTTAGTAAGAATTTTTTTTCAAAATGGTGTCTAAAAAACTTGTAAATAAATCAGAACGGAAATTTTCGTGGTACTTAATATTGGGGGACAAGACTAAGGAAGTGAAAGGCGTCTCTAACATTGACTTTCACTTGACTATTTCATTGCATGTCCTAATGTTCCGGTTGCCGAAATATCGTTACAAAAAGTAACCTTCAAAGATGGCCGCTAATATAGGTTAATTAGATAGATAAAGGCTATCTCAGATTTAGCATTCAAATAACTTGCTTAGGAAAATATAGAAAATATATACGGCCATTACAGGACCCACCACGTTTGTACACATCACTTTCCCCCACTCAAATTCATTTCATACTAGTAGGTTAGGAATATAATAGGTTAGGTTAGGTTTTATGACTCATGCCAGAGCTTTAACTACTAGGTCATATCGCCTACTACCAGAGCGCTCTTTCGTCACTCTCATGGACATGGCTCTACTGTGGGAGTCCTAAATTTTGCCTACCCTAAATTTTTATTCACCTAGGGCAGGGGTCTTTAACGAGTACCTGACATCGTACAGGCTCGGGTCCATCGCTTAACATCTCATCCGAAGTACGGCGGGCTTCAGTTTATTTTACCTCCCAGATAAAATAAACTGAGGGCCTCGGTCGGGTTTCAAACCCACGATCTTGAGGTCAGAAGGTAAGCACGCATACCAGTATATACGTTAAATTAAACCCTCATAAGAGTGGCACTTAATAATAAGGCACTTTACCGCGAAATCGGTCGAAGGGAAGTGGAAAACCAGATTCAGCGACAATTTTTCATTTTACTGAAGGGCACTACGGAGACACTTTTGTTCTGAATTAATTTGTTTTTCAGAAAATATGTCAAAACGGTCCCTCAAAGCCCACTTATATTCCACATTTCTTCCTTGATAATTTAAGTTGGAACCAAACGGTAACTTATTTTATGAAACATATGGAGTCTATCGAGCTCAGGATCGCCACCTAGAAATCTATCCAAGGCACTTAGGTCAGATGTTTTAATCGAGAGGATAAAAATAAATTTGAGCACGTCGTCCTTTGGATTGGACTTTAGGCTATGATCGAGAGCCTTTTTGTATGTCAGGTGCTCGATAATGAGTCGTATGTTATGTAACTAAACTTGGGTAGCTAAAATTTCACTTAGATTCATTGAACCTTGAGCATGTCGTCCTTCGGATGGGACTTTCCCGATATATCTGAATCTGTCTATCAGTTTTAACAAATATTAAATCTATAATCCGTTAGAAAGCATAAAATTTGAAGAATGGTATTTAGCCCGACTTTTTTTGAAAAACATTTTTATTTCGATTTTTGTGTAGGATTCAGATATCACGGTTGTTCATCAGTTTTAACAAATATTAAATCTAAAAACTTTTAAAAAGGGAGAAATTTGAAGAATGGAGTTCACCGCGCTCAGGATCGCCATTTAGAAATCTAGCCAAGGCACTTAGGTCAGATGTTTTAATCGGGAAGACAAAAATAAATTTGAGCACGTCGTCCTTCGGATTGGACTTTAGGCTATGATCGAGGGCCTTTTTGTATGTCAGGTGCTCGATAATGAGTCGTATGTTATGTAACTAAACCTGGGTAGCTAAAATGTCACTTAGGTTCATTACACCTTGAGCACGTCGTCCTTCGGATGGGACTTCCCCGATATATCTGAATCTGTCTATCAGTTTTAACAAATATTAAATCTAAAAACTGTTAAAAAGCGAGAAATTTGATGAATGGGATTTCGTCCGACTTTGTCGAAAAAGATTTTTATTTCGATTTTTGTGTAGGATTCAGATAACCCGATTGTTCATCAGTTTTAACAAATATTAAAACTAAAAACCGTTTAAAAGCGAGAACTTTGAAGAATGGAGTTTGCCGAGCTCAGGATCGCCATTTAGAAATCTAGCCAAGTCACTTAAGTCAGATGTTTTAATCGGTAAGATAAAAATAAATCCTTCGGATTGGACTTTAAGCTATGATCGAGGGCCTTTTCGTATGTCAGGTACTCGATAATGAGTCGTATGTTATGTATCTAAACCTGGGTAGGTGACATTTCATTTAGGTTGATAATTACTTGAGCACGTCGTCTTTCGGATGGGACTTTCCCGATACATCTGGATCTTTCTTTGATTGACCATCCTCGTTTCTGGATGCTGCCTATCTACCAACATAGCTGTATTAATATACAGACAAGCGGGCAATGGTATTAATTTTAAGATGAAAACAAAAACAAATAATATATATAGAAATATTAGCTTCTTCAACTCAATGTTTTTGTTGAAAAGTTATTTTCCTTGCAATTATTTTTCCGTTGGTCTAACTTTACGAAGTGATGGCGAGAACAATGGCTACTTTTTCAGAAAGCGAACCATGACAAAACTTTCTTATAAAGTCTATAATAATATAAGATTATAAGAAGAAAATGAATAAAAGATTGTTGATAAAAAAAAAGGCTTCAGGTAGACAACAAAAATACAATAGAATCAAGAGATCACCAACTTGTAAAAAATAAAATGAAAGACAGGAAAATCGGAGCTGACGCGTTTTGTTTTTACAGGACTGTCAACGTAGGTAGTTTTTTCGAGTTGTTTCGTTCCCTTTCCACTTCCCAAAGTATAGGGGAAGTTATATAATCGGTCAGAAAAGTTGAGTTTTTACCGGATTTCATGTTTTCCGTCCCTGATCCGAAAAACGAAAAAAAAAAAAATGTCCTGTCTTTTTGGGTGTCTGTAAACATGAAAGCTGCCGATAGAAATAATATATCGACATAAACTTTCATGTGTATCCAGAACCAAATAAGGACGAGAAATAATAATGAATTAATTTTCAGCGGAATCAACCGAAGTGAAGGGGACAACTCAAATCCCAATGTCTGCCCATGTAATGAATGTATCGACAGTAAATTTTAAATTTAAATTCAAAACCCGATAAGGACAGCACCTTTTACTTTTCAGCCAAATCGACAAAAAGGAAGACGGAAATAAGAGTGAAAGAGTTAAGAGTGACTTTATGTTTCGATAATTTTTTTTTATCGAATAAAGGCCGAGGACCTTAGGTTTTTTATCCGGGAAGTGAAAATACCTTGAGCACGCCGTCCTTTGGATGAGACATTACGAGATGATCTCGAGCCTGTACGATTTAGATACTCGTTAAGGACACCTGTCCTATGTGAATAAAAATTTAGAGCTGGCAAAATTTAAGACTCTCAAAGTAGAGTCGGGCTCATGCCCATCAAAGCGACGAATGAGCGTTCTGGTAGTAGGCGCTATGACCTCGTAGTTGATAGACCTATCGAAAAATAAATTGTTACCAAAATTGTTCCTTATAAAATTTCCAATCGCTTAATGTCCTCAGATTTGAGAAAGGATCAATATGACAAAAGTTATAGCCCCCGAAGAATATAAACTAAATGTCTATAAGCTATATATCTAAGTAATTTTTAAATCGTAACTCAGAGCAACGAACTTTAAAATATTGTTAATGTAGTGGCAGTTTTTTAGTGAGGCCATTACAGGATTTTCTTACACAAACAACGCTTACAGATCACTCTCTCACTCCCCCTCCCCTTCTCAAAATCATGTCATTTTGTCTCTTTGTACAGCGTCATCTTGAGAGTAGACATTCTTATACCCAGTAAGCGTGGTTAGTATAAGAAAGTCCTATATTGGCCACATTAAAATATTTTTTTTTAATGGTTCAAAATTTAGTGAGAAAAGTTAACAAATTAAAATTATATAAATCATCTACCTTTATATTTATTTATTATGTACACATATATTTTAGGGTTATGATGTGATAAAAATATTCACTGAAAAATTGTTTACGTTCATCAATTTGAGTGGAATGCGGCCTAAATTTTGGGAAAGATCCATACATGAAAAGCCAAAAGACTTTGATTTGGTCTGCCATGTGCAGCCTTGGACTTTTATTTTTAACTATTATTTATTTTTAGTTTTATTAATTTCTTTTTTCTTTTTTTACTCGGTCAATATTTATATTATAGAAAGTATTTTCGAAAATTATGGATGCAGAATGTAAACATTTGGAGGGAGAGAGAAAACAATTGAATTGGGGAAGTACATTGAGTGTTGAGTGTTGACTTTATGACGGACCTGTCTCTATCATATAAACAGAAGGGTTATTGGCCGCCGTTATCACTAACTCTAATACATTGTCTTAGAGCGTCCATCACTGTTTGCATCGTGTTAGTGACATGGACAGGAAGTTAAAAAAAAAAAAATATTCTTCAATTTCTTGAAACTAATGTCATTTCTGCGAAAATAAAAAGACAAACATTAAAATTGTTTCCTTTATAAATGAAACAAACGTAGTTTTTTTAAAATATTGTCTATTTCATGAGAAGTTTAAACATAAACTTTCGGTTTAGGCATTGGACCATCGTAAGGTTTAGTTATATATGTAGTTTATATATCTCTGGTCACAGGGAATAAATTGGTAAGTTTAAATTCGTAACTTTTCAGGGCAGCACTTTTTTACTTTTGCATTAATCGTGTAAATCCAGGTTTTGGAATAAATAAATTATGTTTGCATCATTATTAATCATATACCTTCTAAATCTATAGGAGTGAATGAAAATGAATATTGTTAATTCTTTCTTGGATTTTCCCTTAGTTACCTAATCATTCCCCATCACTTACCTAATTATTAACCGTACTTTTTGACATACTCATGAATGATGCCTCTCTAAAAATTGATTTAACCGAAAACGCCCTCTTCACTTGGAATAGTCTACAGTAGTGAATAAATGGTTAAATGCAGTTATCTTGTGAATGATTCCTCAAGAAAGTAGATTAAGTTGATTTAATCGAGAAATACAACAATTTTACGAGATACCAAGAAACCGACATCTTTATAATTCCGAAAGTATTAGAGTTCTGAGCTCCCAACTTCTTCACAGTGCTCAGATGACTTGGGAGATGATCACAGTAAACTCATTTTGGCCATTTTACGACAACTTATTCCCTTTGATATTTACTCTTAGTTTTACAACTAAACCTGACGATTATGTGATTTCGAAACATTTTTTTCAAATTTCTAGTGGAATAAACTTTATTACAAAAACGAAGTTTTTTTTTTTATTTATAACTTTTAAAGTTTCGATAATATGTCCGCGTGTCTCAACTTAGCTTCGTTGTTGTTTAATGTCCTCGTGTACTTCCAAGTTGGGCAGAAAGATTGAGCTATTTGCAAGGTGCTGCTCTGACTAGCTTTAAAACCTAGTCTAGAAGGGGGGGCTCTTGAGCTCAAAAAGCAAGCACGCTGTGCTTGCTTTTTGTGCTGAAGGTCGAAACCTCAAGGGCCAAAGTCCTTAAGGTTTTTATCTGGGAGGATGGGATGTTAAGCGATGCCTCAAGTATTTGTTAAAGAGACCCTTAGTTAACTAAACTCGCATAATAGTCGGGCTCATGTCCACCAGAGCGACCTAAGAACGCTCTGGTAGTACGCGATATGACCCCTTAGTTGAAGCCCGGGCATGAGTCACAAAAACAAACATCTACATTTTTTTCAGATATAAAATTTTGTGTCGATACATTCATTCTATCGGGAGTTATTGTGTTCACAGACAGACTTTTTTTGTCATATTTCGAATGAAGAACATATAATTCCGTTGACAGATTACACAACTTCCCCTAAACATGCTAGAGCTGGGGAAGTACAAAATGGGCCAGACCCCCCCGGCCCTGACTTTAGGATCATCGCACGGCCAAACGGATACTAAAAACATATGTCCTTGTCAAAGCATATATTTTAGTGTCAAATTATCAATGTTAATTATGTGAAAATGATCCTTCTTGGAATCATACATGATGCAACATTCTCATTTAGTTTCTAGTGTTAACATTTCTTTTTTTCTCACTGCAATGCAGCCACATAATTGTATGTTTGTTCCTCATTTTTTTAAATAAAAACATAAAATTACATTACAATTTTTCTTACATTTTTTGAGCGTGATTTTACATCATTTCTAGGATTTTTTTTTTTAGTTCAGAGGTAGCAAAAACTCGTAAGTACTGCTGACGTTTATTATTGTAACTCATGCCCGTGTTATTAACTTTGAGGACATTATCGCCTACTACCAGAGCGCTCTTTCGTCGCTCTGGTGGACATGAGTCTGACTCTACTATGGGCATCCTAAATTTTGCCTGCCTACACTAAATATTTTCACCTAGGTGTAGGGTAACATCGCACAGTTTCGGGACCTTCGTTTAACGTCCCATCCGAAAGTCGGCATGCTCAATTCACCTCCCAGATAAAAAAACTTATACCCCTTGTTCGCAAAGTTTTAATATATATTTTTACTTCTCCAGTTATACGAAGTATAAAGGAAGTTATTCCGAGGTTCTGTCGCGTAAATGAAAATTCAATATTTGGCCAACGTTTCGGAAACTATTTATTTCCTTTTCCAGGGCCTTATAAGGCCCATTATAATTAAGAAGGAAATAAATAGTTTCCGAAAAGTTGGCCAAATATTGCCTTTTCATTCACACGACAGAACATCGAATTTCTTCTACATTGAAAAGATACTGTCGACTCTATTAATCATAATCACAAGGTAAGTTATGTAATCGGTCAGAAGTTCGATGCTGAGTTTTCAACGGAATTTAGGTACCTACCTAACACATAAAATTCCTTATTTTCAACCATAAATATTAGATGTTATAGTAAGATGTTGTGGGACGAGATTTCTAATAGAAATAAAAGACGTTGTCTTCCCACTGTTTTATTTTACACCAGAACCGGTTTTCGACGCAACAGCGTCATCATCAGTGGTTCATCCCACCCACACAGCTTGAAAGATGTCCGACGAGACATGATGTTCATATGTGATAGTAAGATGTTGTGGGACGAGATTTCTAATAGAAATAAAAGACGTTGTATTCCCACTGTTTTATTTATACCAGAACCGGTTTTCGACGCAACAGCGTCATCATCAGTGGTGTGGAAGACAATGTCTTTTATTTCTATTATAAATATTAGAGGTTACTTGACATGTATGGTTCCACTATTTTGATATAACCAGATGCAACACCCTTCATCAATATTTAAGATATAAAATTATAATTCCTTTAAAAAAATTGTGTTTTTGTTTTTGCAGTTCAGCAGAGATGAAAAGTGTGGACTTGCAAATTTTGAAAATGAAGTTTTGAACAACTAACATACTGAAATGGAAAATCCTTATTTTCCCCGATACACTTCTTATGCAAAAAGCTGCGAGATTGTTCCAGGCTGCTCTTATCCAGGAAAAATGTTTTCAGGCAAGAAATTTAATTATTTTTTTTTTCTGGGTGGGGTGAATAAAAATACCGATAGGACTAACCATTTTCGCATAGCTTGTCATATATATAAAGCTGGAAATGTCTGTGCGTTGTACCGCTATAACTCACGAACGGCTTGATGGATTTGATTAATTTTTTTTTTAATTTGTTCGTCATCGTCTGTGGAAGGTTATAGGCGTATTAGTACCTCAATATCTGGTCCATCCCAGCATCCACTCACGCAATCTTTGTAACTCAAAAACCACTGCAATGATTAGTGAGGAATCTTTTTGAATAGATAAGTTTTATCTACCGGAAGGTTAAGGTCTATTTTTTAATCAACCCCTGGTCCATCCCAGCATCCACTCACGCAATCTTTGTAACTCGAAAACCATTGCAACGATTAATGAGACATCTTTTTGAATAAATTAGTTTTAGCTCCAAAGCTAGCGTTACTACAGTTGAAGGACTATAAGCCTTATTCCGTATGAATAATTGAAAATTATAACATCATGAATGTACTGTCGAGGAACTGAATAGCCTTATAAGAGATATTGGGAGAAAAGTCAAAGTTCCCCGGGCAACGCCGGGTATTACTGCTAGTAATCAATAGTTTCAAAAATATATATTTGATGTGGACATTATAAGGCTTTCTTATACCAACCACTTCTGTACAGATCACACTCTCTCTCTCTCTCTCTACCACCTCCCCCTCAAGTTAGTTTCTGGAATTAGTGGGTATATGAAAGTAATGTGTTAGCGTCAGCGGTTTTCTTTGTTCTATTAAACAGAGTACTTCTAGTTTTTTGTTAGAAAAATTCCTAGATTTTCTTATGTTAAAAAAATATATATACTACCAGTCAAAAGTATTTGCCCACCTTTATTTTCTTAAAAAATACATATTTTAAGAGTTAGAACAACATTTTTTAAAACAAAAAATAAATATTTATAATAATAAGATGTTAATATAATATAATTTAAACAGAAATAAAAAAAATAATAATAATAATTTAAAAGTTAAACAGCTAATTTGTTGATATGGCAGCCTTTGGCAGCTATTACAGCTCTACATATTCTAGGCATTGGTGGCCAAACCATTATGTTTATTTTTTCTGTTGAACATCCGGTTCAAGGAAGCTCTTGCATAGTTTAGAAGAATGTTTTGGATCATTGTCCTGCATGAACACAAACATTTCTCCAATTATTCTTTCACCAGAAGGATTTGCATTCTCCCCCAGAATTTTTTTATATTGTTTTTTTTTTTTTTTTTTCATGATTTCTTCAATTTTGACTAAGTCGTCCAGGCTCCCCACATTATTCCCTGGGCCCCGTTCCTAAAAGTCATGATGGGCCTCCCTCTTATTACCAAAAAAATAAATGTTGGCCTTTTTTTTACAATATACATTTTTTAACCTTTATTACAATTATTTTTCATCAAACACACATTTAAACTAGTTTTAAGAGTTTAGACAGTGTTTAGATTGTCATCGTAAATTTATTTTAAATACTGGTAAATACATAATTGAACAAATTAATTCTTAAATATTTTTGTTTGCTTAATTTTAATATTCACACAGATAAAATAATAACTGTCGTAGGAAATTGGTGGTTACATTATAAACCATATGAATGAAAGCTACATTTTTCTGGCTTTGATCATTGAGAATTTTACAATTACATCACTGAAGTCAAGGCTTGATGCAAGACGGTATTGCTAACACTCCAAGTGAATTAAGACGTTCTTGAGTCATTGATGAACGTTGCCATGTTTTCAATACGTTGCCCAGCTGACTAAATGCTCTTTCTGCAGATGCAACAGAAACTGGTATCGTACAAAAGATTCTTAATGCAAAACATACATTTATGAATATTGGTTCTAACTGTTTAGCATGGATTGCATTCAACATCTCTAACTGGTTACTTGAAATGTTTTTTTGGTCAATTTGAAACTCAGAGCTGAATATACATATGTTTCAGGTGTATAATTTCATCTGAAAGGTTTACTGATAGATCATTCTTATAAGTTTTAACTAAGTTTTCAACCTTATCCCTTAAATCACTGACTTCCATTGAGCTGAATTGAAGAACTGGGCTGAAGAGTCTCAGAGGGCGGGCCCGACGGGCAGTGTTCTGCTTCTGCACACGCACTGTCAACAAGGTGTCACGTGTTGTCCTGTTCACGTCAGCTGGTCGTGGTTTTGTTACTCACAGCTGTTGTAGATTCAGACACGTTTTGTACGCAACGCACTGCATATCCAATGAACCAATTTATATTACTCTGATGTAATATTTCATTGATACACATAAATCTAGTCCTAGTGATTTAATTATTGTTTTCTTTCTATGATTTATTAAAAATGTTCTACTTTTTAATTTTTTTCCCCGTCCTTGCGGGCCCCGTTGCCGTAGCAACGGTAGCACCGGGCATGTGGGGGCCCTGAAGTCGCCAGACTTGTTCCCACCAAAACACCCCCAAACCGTTACAGAGCCTCCACCAAACCTAATTGTAAGCACGATACAATAATTTTTGGGTCGCTTACCTGATGTTCTTCGAACAAAAATGTTCTCCATCAAGAACCAAAAATCTAGAATTTGGACTCGTCAGTCCATAAGACTTCTCGACTCCAATTTTGCTGTTCTCTTGCCCCTATTAGACTTTTTTTTTTTTTTATATGACTGGAAGATAAAGGTGGGCAAATACTTTTGACTGGTCTTGTATATAATATGTTTAGATAAACAGTTGAATAAAAAGTCGTAAAATAAATTTAGGGGGGGGGGGGGCTAAAAAAACTTTAATTTTACTTTAAACAAAGCAGGAAGTTTATCTGAGGAATGTACCATCGCCAAAAAAAGTATTCATACACTCAGATTTTTTTATTTTACTCTTGCATTTTTATTTCAACAAAGTTCATAAGTTATATACATATTCTACATTTAACAACAACTATATAGATGCAGTTAAAAAATTTTTAAAAATAAGTACAATTAAGAAAATGTATAAAAACTAATTTTTCAAGGCAAAAAAAGTATTGGTAGAGAAGTAATTGTGATAATATTTTGTTTTATTAAGCATTAAAAGGGATTATTGAGATGATTGAATATGAGGTTGAGGATTAAGAACATTGTTGCTATAAAAATATGGTGATGTCATCAGTTTAGTTCATCTAGTAGTGAGAGATGGGTCGGAAATCACAAGAATTAGATTCTTCTACAAAAGATCGTATAGTAGAATTGTTTAAGCAAGGTATGAGTTATCGTGATATAGGTACAGTGATAAATCGTCCTCACTCGACAGTGCAGTATATGTATTGTGAAAAAGTTTAAAATGGATACTACGGACAATAACAAGCATTCAGGAAGACCGAAGGCCCTCTCCACCCGACAGACACGGCATCTTGTTAGAAAGATAAGGAAAAACCCATCTATTAGCGCTCCAGCACTAGCCGCAGACATCGCTTCATCCTCAGGGACAGTGGTTACAGCCCAGACAGTGAGGAACCGCCTCCATGAAGTCGGCTTTAGGAGCAAAGCAGCCAGGAAGAAACCTCTTATCTCCGAGAGAAATATAATACTTTTTTATAAATAATATAAATACTTTTTTTGGCGACGTATTTCGATCTATACAAAATATTTTAGAGAACATTCATTATCCTCCATCCCTCTTTCTCCAATTCGAACCAACAGCTCTTCAGATGATGTCGGGGTGTAATCAGATATTTATTTCACATAGATCTAAACAATGGGTAAATCTACAAACTTGAAATTTTTAATAAAGGAATCAAAAATGCTAACTCAGTCGGTTTGAGAGTGAGAGAGAGGACCAGTTATCTAGAAGGCGGTCGTCTGGAAGGTTACGTAACAATGTCAGGGTCGGACTCTGCCGTGTCTGCGCTAACAACACAACCAGGTTCTTCCGTCTTACTTTATGAATGGAATCAGGTTCAATTGACGGAGTTTTAGGAACACACCTCATCCTGTAGATAGAACATGCAGATAGTTTTGGAAAGCTCCTTTCATGGTCTCCATGTTCCGTTATATAAGAGATACACCGACGACTTTTTATTTGATACTAGCAGTATTACCCGGCGTTGCCCGGGCAATTTTGAATTTTTTCCATAATATCTCATCCAATTCTCAGATATTTCTTTCACAGTACATTCACGTTGCAATTTTCTATTATTCACATGGAATTAAGCAAATAGTCAAATCCCGAAAAAAGGCAACAATAAACATTGTTTTGGTATGAAAACAAATTTGGGGGCCGAGCAACGGTGGTCATCGTAGCTGATAATTGCGAAGCAACAGCGGACCCCACCTAGTATGTGCTGAGCAACTGCGGACAACCAAGTCAAAGTGGTTAGCAACGCTGGTAACCATAGCAAGTATTTTCTTGCAAAATTGGTCACCCAGGTTCTATGTGCCGAACAACGGTGATCACCCAGGTAGTAAGTGTTCAAGACCACAAGGCACCACTGATAGTACGTCCTCACGAACGCCACACCACAGCTAGTATGTGCCTTGCAACGGCGGAGACCCCAGTAAACAATTTTGAGACGTCACACACCATATTTTTTAATTGGCTTTTAAGAATACTACATGAGAAATTTCATGATAATCCTACCATCCGTTAATGAGCAAGAACAATTTCTATTCCTTAGCCCCCCTTACAACCCCCCTCCCGTTCAAAATTTTCAGACGCCATACGGCCTATTTTTCAATCTGACTCAAAAGGATGCTGCTACATGTGAAGTTTCATAGAATTTCGTTCAGCTGTTTAGGCGTGATGTTGGAACTAACAAACAAACCCCGTTTCAGCTTTATTATTATAGATAATTGAAAAAGTTTTATATTTTATCTAAAATACAGATTGACAGCAATTTTGGGAAATATTGACAATGTAAATACAGTCCCCCGCACCACCCCCTCTCTGCTAAATATAACTAAATAACTTATATAATTCATAGCCATCATCATGCGGCTCTCCTACCGTGAATAGGGACAAATAGTCCAATACGCAATTATAGCAGAGAAATAGAAGAATGTTAACAAAAACATTGCAATAGTTAGTAATTATAATGAACAACGCTTTGTGCGGAAGCGGATTTGTTTACAAACAAATACCTGAATATATTTACAAACGGACAATGTTAAATAACAGCAAAATATAAACAGATTAATCTAACATAATATTTTCTTCAGAACATCTTTTTCTAGATAAATTGCGACCAAATTCCCAACTTCTGCAGCATAATATATACCAAAAAAAAAAAAAAAACGCCGTTCTTCGGATGAGACATTAAGCAATGGTCCTGAACCTGTAAGATCTCAGGTACTCGTTAAAGACCCCCCTCCTACTCTAGGTGAATAACAATTTAGGGTAGGCAAAATTTAGGACTTGATAGTAGAGTCGGGCTCATGTCTACCAGTGACGAAAGAGCGTTCTGGTAGTAGGCGATATGACCTCGTAGTTAAAGCCTAGGCATGAGTCATAAAACCATTTATAGACGAAATCTGATAAAAATTCAATACGTAATTCATTATCTATAATAATAATAATAGTTCCGTTAAACCATAACAGGTAATAAAAGTGTATTCACCAACATTAATTTTTAGAGGGAGGTGAAAAAAGCGTGAGCATGCCGTCCTTCGACAGTAATAAAAATAAAGATGCAAGAGAAAATGCTTTGGGTTCTATTGTCAAAGAAATGGAAATTGCTGGTCTTACTATTGTACTTTTTTTTCACAAAACTGTTACTATCTGTACAACTGATTCCGACGCCATTTTAAAACCGAAACTGTTGGTCAGTTTCTATTGAAATGTGTGAACAAAAACTGATTCAAATCATATTCCACTTTTGTTATAATCGATTTAATTTAAAATTAATTGTTCATATTAATAACAATACATACTTAATAATACATACTTCCTTCCAATAAATCAGTATTGAATTTGGTGAATTATGGAAACAAAACAGACAGATAAATTTCTCATCTTTTTAATCAGTTCTTTATGTAATCCCAATAAAGCAAAACAATAAAAATAAATTTAAAAACTGATTTAAATAATTTTAAAAAAAACAACTAACAAATGTCGAGATAAGAAGTGAACACGCTAGACTGTAGGAAGAGTTATCTGAAGACTAAATGAAGAAAAAAGTAAAAACAATAACAGAAATATGTCTACTAATGGACAATAATATTTCTTCTAACAGCTGACATCCGATGGCCTCATTACTCCTTCTTCCTCCTTCATTATAATATAATCTTAATTTAAAAAAAAATAATAACTTTTTTAGTGAAAAATAAAAGAAAAGTTGTCGGTGAATCACCGGCTATATACTTCCCCAGAACGAATTAATCAATTAACCTTTTGCTATCGATAATTTAGTGTCTCTAAATTCATTACATCGGGAGTTATTAGGATTTTTGAATTTAGCCCCCTTCCCTGAACCTCCTCTTCTCTTCAGAAGATATCGCTGAAATTTCACAGGTTAAGTTCTCATTGGGATTTGACTTTAAATATGAAATTTCATGTCGATACATTCATTATATCGGCGGTTATTAGGATTTTTGAATTTAGCCCCCTTCCCTGAACCTCCCTTTCTCTTCAGAAGATATCGCTGAAATTTCACAGGTTAGGTTCTCATTGGGATTTGACTTTAAATATGAAATTTCATGTCGATATATTCATTACATCGGCAGTTATTAGGATTTTTGAATTTAGACCCCTTCCCTGAACCTCCTCTTCTCTTCAGAAGATATCGGTGAAATTTCACAAGTTAGGTTCTCATTGGGATTTGACTTTAAATATGAAATTTCATGTCGATACATTCATTATATCGGCGGTTATTAGGATTTTTGAATTTAGCCCCCTTCCCTGAACCTCCTCTTCTCTTCAGAAGATATCGCTGAAATTTGACAGGTTAGGCCCTCATTGGGATTTGACTTTAAATATGAAATTTCATGTCGATACATTCATTACATCGGCAGTTATTAGGATTTTTGAATTTAGCCCCCCTCCCGGAACCTCCCCTTCTCTTCAGAAGATATCGCTCAAATTTGACAGGTTAGGCCCTCATTGAGATTTGACTTTAAATATTAAATTTCATGTCGATAAATTCATTCCATCGGCGGTTATTGGGATTTTTGAGATTCCCCCGATCCCCCTTTCCCTTCTGCTGAAAATTAATAAGTGTCATTCTTATGAGATTTTAAATTCATATTATGAAATTACGTGTCGATACATTCATTACAATGACAGTTATTACAGTTTTCTTGTAAAGCCTCTCCCCTAATCCTCCCCTCTCCTTTGGTCGATTTAGCTGAAATTCGATGGGTGGGGATTTTGGTCAGGATGCGGACAATTATTATCAGCACTCCCTCCGCAGATCAGTCTATCACCCCCAAGATGTGAGTCCAACTTTTAATTTTAACGGGAATGCCCTTGAGTAAAAGTCGTCGGTGAATCACCGGCAGTGTACATCCCCAGCGCGAATTAATTAACTAAGTTTTCGCGCACCCTCTGAAACCAATTTATCGATTTGATGTATACATGACATCGACAGTTATTAGGGGATCTGAGATGAATTTAACTAATCCCTTCCTTCTGACCGATTACATAATCTCCCGTATACTTCGTACAGCTTCGGGAGCACAAAAAATACCTAAACATGGCAACACTGATCATTGCAAGGAACAACTGGGCTTATAGAGCGAGTCTTGAATTTGAAGTTCTTTGTATAAGTGTTGTTAAATAAACGTTTTTTACTTCTCTAACTATACAAAGTATAGGAGAAGTTATGTAATCGGTCAAAACTTCGATGCTGAGTTTTCAACGGAATATCATGTTTTCCGAACTCCAGATTCCAATATGAAAAAAAAAAATGTGTCTATATGTGTGTGTGTATGTTTGAAAACGAAAACCCCCGATAGAATAAAAACACAGAAAATTCACGAAATTGTATATATGAATCCAGAACCTTCTAACGACGACAATATTGCTGTATGAGATATAATGTCGTTAGACCCCGAAATAAAGTGGCCTACATTTTCGTCTGTTTTTGCTCAAAACCAAATCAGATCTAACTTAGTACATGAACTCACAAAGTTCCAATTATATACATCATCGCGAAAATTATCCACCATGAAAATTCCGTTGAAATCTCGAATTTTTGTACAATTTCAATACGGCCTTATACCATAATATGGTATAATGTACAAGAGGGTAAAATTATCATTTAACTACCAGAAATACACTAACTTGGAATTTGTGACTTAAAATTTTTTAATAAATTTCAAACTGACAGTTCGGATTGTCACATCTGGGGGAATATTCATGGTTGAAAATTAAGGTACATTTTTTGTAAGTACCAATTTTTTGATAGGAAGTTTTCGCATAAATCGAGCAAACGTCTAAAAAAAATGGTCTCAATATCTCATTTTAGTAGCTGTACCATGGACCCATGCGATTTTAGTAGGGAAAGGTGCTGTACCATGGGTCTATTGTACCTTGGACCCATGCGATTTTAATAGAAGAAGGTGCTGTACCATGGACCCATGCGATTTTAGCGCTGCCTAGTGGTTTTTCTGCTTTGCTAATGTCATTACTCATTGTATTTCCCACCCTGCTTCTTAACTGTGGAGGTAATAGCCAACTGTTTTGGCTAAGTGTCACAGTGAAACCGTTTTTTTTGTTGAAGCTACCCAAACAGTAAGTAGCTTAAACAGTAAGTACCTACCAAGTAGCTTAACTGGATCTTCCAGACAACGCCAACAATTAATTTTCTGAGTTGACTTACTTAAGTAGTTATCGTGTGGAATGAACTTTCTTTTGAAAAACTCTTTATTTATTCTTTTTGCTTCGAAGATAAAAAATTTCTCAAAAACAGAATATTCCGAGGTACAAATAGACATGAACCAACGTACAAACACTCTAGGGCCAAGGTACATACAACACCATGCTGTACCTTGGCCCCAAGAAACTTTTATCATTCAATCACAAAAAAAATATTGTAAACTTTAAAATAAAATTTGTTAAAAAATTGCATTTGATACATGAGATAAAAAATAATTAAAATTCACCTTCAGCATTACCGGGCGAAACAAAATGACTAAACTAAAAATCAAAATGTCATATTAGGTTCGAGGTACAGACCTTCCCCTAAAGTTTTCGGCATGTACCTCGCGAACCTGATGGCCTTCCAAGGAATATTTACCATTAAATGTAACACTTAATTTCCTCTATAACTTTTGTTTATAGAAATTCTTAATTAAGCCATAAATATAAGCGATATCTTGTAAATTATACTTAGGCCCTGAAGTAAAGTGATCTCAATTTTCATCCGATTTCGACCAAAATTAGCAAATGTGACATCTTCATCTCAAATTTCTAGTAAATTATTACAATTGTTTCAGAGTTCGATCTTATTAACTAAAGTTAATAATTTAATAATAAATAATAAAGAAATAAAGAATAAAAACAATATTTGAACTTTGCTGCTCTTTAGTGGGAGCCACTCTGCGGCTTTTCGAGAGTTGAACTAGACGCACAAGTTTGAGTTGACACAACAATTTTAATAAAATTTTGAACTTTATTTAGACTTGTTTCTAACGGAAGAAAGATGATTTTGAAGAATCATTTGATGTTAACGCAGATTCATTTAAAAGTGTTTCTCAAATATTGTAATATTGTGACTTCTCACCTCAAAAAAAGTAATAACCACTTTTTAAGTAATATGTAACCCCTTATTTTCATTAATTTTATAATATTAGGGCTTAAGGCAGTATCTATATAGACATATATTATATCGGCCTACCGGCGAAATAAAGGAATAAGGAATTCCATCCTCAAAAGCTCTATATAATGAATAATCTCTAAGGAAAAAAAAAAAAAGTTTAAACATATATTCATTGAAATAGATAGTAGAGATTTTTACCTATTTTTGAATGGGATGGTAAAATGTGTGGCGAAGCGATGGAGCGGCGAAAATGTCAAAGAAAGGTTGCGGAGGGGTATATGGGTTAGTGAGGTGAGAGAGCGAAACACAGACTGAGAGAGAGGAGGCGGTTACCATGACAACTGGGAGGGCCCCCTCCTGATCCATATTCTCCAAGAGTGGGTGGGGTGGAGGGGTGGGGTGCAAGAGGACATTTTGTTAAGGGGACCACACCCCCTCCCAATTTTTGGAAATTTAAATTTTAAAAAACTTTTTTTTTGAAAAAGTATTGATTTTCGCTCATTTATAACCTAATTTTCTATAGACTAATAGTTGATTATTGTGACTCATGCCCGGGCTTTGACTACGAGGTCATATCGCCTACTAACAGAACTTTTGTCGCTGTGGTGGACATGAGCCTGACTGTACTATGGGAGTCCTAAATTTTGCCTACCTAAGTTAATTCACCTCTTTAACGAGTACCTAACACAAACTCGGAACCATCGCATCCGAAGGACGGCGTGCTCAATGTTTTTTTGACCTCTCAGAAAAGAAAAACCTAAGGTCCACGGCCGGGTTTGGAATTCGCGATCTTTGAGCTCAGTAAGTAAGCATGCAAACCACTGAGCTACCGGCGTCCCTTAGAGGTCCTAGCAGTTAGCCATAGCCAGAGGAACTGTTGTGGCTATCTACAAGTTGCCAACTTTTCTGAACACACAAGGATAGTCGCCACAGAGAAGGGTGGCAACCTGTAGAAAGCCGGATGGTTCCCAAACTGCCCTCCTCCCTAAATCTCCAAAGATTAAATTTCCCAGCTATAGCTTTATATAGAAAGTATTAGGGAAGTTATGTAATCGGACAGAGATTCGATGTTTAGTTTCACCAGAATTTCGTGTTTTCCGGCTCCCTCATTCCAAAAATAAAATATCATGGGTGGTCACCGATTCTGTTCTTCTCCAGCACGAGCTAATCAATTAATTATATTCTGGATAAAAATATATTCTGGTTCGTTCTAAGAAAAGAAGCCGAGAAAGAAATATAGAATATTGGTGGATCTTGCGACACGATATGCATATATTTTCTGGAGAACACTTCAATACAGCAATGTCGGTAGATAGGCATCAACCAGAAACGATAGAAGTCAAACATTCTGTGCTCAAGATCGGGGGTTTGTAGCCTGGCCGAGGCCCTTAGATTTTATATCTAGGAGATTAAAAAACCTTGAGCACGCCATCCTTCAGAAAGGATGTTAAGCTGTGATCCCGTGCCTGTACGATGTCCGGTGCTCAAGACACAATTTAGGACTCCCATAGTAGAGTCGGGCTCATGTCTATCAGAGCGACAAAAGAGCGATTTGGTAGTAGGCAATATGACCTTGTAGTAACAGCCCGGGCATGAGTCACAATAACTAACATTACTGATAGTGAAAGCTGACTTATTTGATTAGATCCTTACACAATATTTATCTAAATGAGACATTTATCGCTATGGAGTAGTTCCACATCTGAAATACAGCTATAAGAAACTGAATGGTCTGTACTTCTCAACCTCCTCATGTAAAACGAATACTCTCTTGTCAAATACCATAATATGACTTTCTTATACCCACCACCTTTTTACAGATCACTTCCTTCCTCCTCCCTCATTTCAAACATTACTGTGTACAAGACAGACTCTCCAAGAATTGCACTGTACTTATGTATAATGAAAAAAAGAAACATATCCAGCTGTGTCACTTTGAAATGAGAAAGTAACGAATTCGATGGGTAGTGTGATGTGTAAAAACGTGGTGGGTATAAGGAATTCATATCAGTCAGAAAACATATTTTAGTATTTTATACTACCTTTGGAAGAAACCTTACCTCGGCAGTAATTTGTGCGGTTTGTGAAATTATTTGATATGAGGGACTACAGCTGTCGTAGGGGCCTCTTTAGGCCGCAGACTACCGAAGAGCGCGTATGTAGTTTGCAAGAGAGCACAATAATTGTACGGAAGCAGACTGGAGCAACACCCTCTTCTCAGATGAGTCCCGTTTTGCTCTCCAGAGACCTATGTATACAGGAGGCCTAGAGAATGGTACGTTTCATGCACCATGACCAGAAAAGTGCAATTTGGAGGCGGATCTGTTTTGGTATGGGGAGCGATATCTTTACAAGCAAGGACGGACCTCCACATCGTCAACCAGGCATCAATGAACGCTGAATTGTACATCGTACAACATTATGTGGTGCCCTAGGTTCCGTTCATTAGTGAACATTTTATGCTAATGCATGATAACGCAAGGCCCCATGTCGCTGCGTCTGTTATGCAGTACCTACAAGAAGTCGGTATTCGAACCCTCAGGTGGCCAGTTCTAAGCCCAGACTTAAAGCCGATCGAGCACCTTCGGGACGAGCTTTGAGGAGACGTCATGACCCTCCCAGCAACTTAGCAGAGCTAGGAACTGCTCTGGTAGACACCTAGGAAGAATTTATCCCAGGACACCCTCAAAAACCTCATAAGGAGTATGCCAAGGAGGCTTGAAGAAGTTCTTCAGGCAAGAGGTCGTACAATAAAGTACTCAAAACAAATGTGCTACGAAAATGTAAAGACATAAGCATTTTTTTAAATGTTTGATTATGTGTTTTTTTTTTCATTAATTTTATTAAAAAATAAATTTCTTTAGTTTTTCTTTCCTAAACCCATCTGAAATTTGCTGCACTCTAAACTATATTTGATCCAAAAAAAAAAAAAAAACTGAAGTACAACAAAAAATAAAATTTTCAGAGTGCGCAGGTTTTTTTGGCGAACATTTAGTTTCTTTCATTGTCATTGAAACCCAAAAACTAAAAACAAATACAAAATAAATGAATTTACTAAATTAAAGATCTAATTCTCTGGTCACAGGGAATAAAATGTTAAGTCGTAAAATGGCCAAAATGAGTTAAGTGTATTGTGATCATCTCCCAAGCCTCTGTGAAGAAGTTGGGAGCTCAGGACTCTAATACTTTCGGAATTATAAAGATGTGGGTTTCTTGGTATCTCGCAAAATTGTGTATGTTCTCGATTAAATCAACTTAATCTACTTCTTTTAGGAATCATTCACGAGATAACTGCATTTAACCATTTATTCACTACGGCAGACTATTCCAAGTGAAGAGAGCGTTTTCGGTTAAATCACCTTGCTCAACTTTAGAGAGGCATCATTCACGAGTATTTCAGAAAGTATGGTTAAAAAAATTAGGTAAGTGATGAGGAATGATTAGGTAACTACGGGAAAATCCAAGAAAGGATTAACAATATTCATTTTCATTCGCTCCTATAGATTTAGAAGGTATATGATTAATAATGATGCAAAATAATTTATTTATTCCAAAACTGGATTTACACGATTAATGTAAAAGTAAAAAAGTGCAGCCTTGAAAAGTTACGAATTTAGACTTACCAATTTATTCCCTGTGACCACAGAATTAAAAATACGAGGGGGGGGGGGGATTAAGGGTTGCTCAACAATAAACAAAACTACAACTGTTGTAAAAAATAAAAAATATATATTTATAAAATAAATAATACACATGTTTAATAACAGTTTTTTTTTTTTGGTTTGTGGCCTTATGGTCTAAGCATATCAGCCATTTATTTACAATGATATGTTATACAACAATATGGTTGACAAAAATGTATCTGAACAATGTATCAAGAATTTCTCGGTTTTTGGTTCGCGACACTATTAACTGGACTGTAGTGGGGAGCACCATCTTGTTTTGAATAAGGACACTACATATTTTCACGTTCTGAGTTGGTAAGTGGACAAGCCAAGAAGAGATGGTTCGCATCCGCTTCTTCTTGCTGTTGGTAGGTACAGTATGGTGATGGAAGAATATGAATCTTGCGAAGGTGAAATGGGAGCCGATTGTGATTAAGACGAAGGCGAATGATAGTTGTGAAAAGTGATCTGGGCTTGTCGTACGTCTTGAACCATGGTTGGGTGGGAATCTTGGGCTGAATAAGGCTGTAGTATCTATCCTTGTTCTAACTCTGGGAGGAAAAATTCTCTTGCCATCTACGTACAGCATAGTTCTTGAGGTGAGCTCTGACATCACTGGCGGATACCCTCCCATTGTCTGATGCCAGAGTCAACAGCTGTCTTAGCCAGCTTGTCCACCGCCTCGTTGTATCTGTTGGAGCTGTGGCCTTTGACCCAAACCAGGTAGACTGTCGTGTTTCCTTGCAGTAGATTTACTCATAAATTCAATATATCGAAAATAATTTGATCCGAGCATTTATGAATGTTTCTTAGCGTTGTCAAAACACTCCGGCTGTCCGTAAAAATGAAAGCCCTCCTTTTCTGAGCCCTCTGTATATATTTGAGAGCCTCTAAAATAGCGAAGCTCTCTGCTGAGTAGATGGATGCTATATTAGGCAGTTTGAACAGGGAGCTGAAGTTGTTGGAGGGGTCGAGGAACGCCGCCCCAACTCCTTTGTCAGTTTTAGATCCGTCTGTATATAGAGAAAATATACTATCTGAATAGCCACTTCGAATCCCCTGAAGAACATCTGGAGGTAACTTAGACTTATCAGACATGGAGGTTGGGTCACAGATTATGTTATCCATCCTTGTGACCAGGTTGAACCAGGATGACTGCATGTATCTGGGATGGTTGGCTCGTTTAGCTACCCCTAGCGTTAGTTCCGATACCGCCATGTACAGTTGGAGTAAGAGTGGCTCCCTTTTCTTTCTCCAATATTGCGAAGTGTGGAAGGCAGGAGCAAGCCGCTCCAGACTACCAACCAGTGGACAATCTTTGAGGCCAATTCGTGAGGACAATAATCTTCCAGTTAGCAAATTTCTACGGAATCTGAGCGGCATCTCCCTGGCTTCCACTTGTAGTGCATTGCTGAATTTTCAAATCCAAAGGGCAGGAGGAGATTAGAGGACTCGGACGCTGGAACTATCGATTGGTAGGTAGTGACACCGAGGTTACCACGTCACGTATAAAGTGTGTATATTTCTGAACGTAAAGTGTAAAATAAATAAAAATTAAGAACTTATTTAACTTATACAATGCCTAATTAAACAAAAATATATATAGCAAAAAGTTCAGAAGTGACATTTACGTTTGCAAGCTTGTCATATTTATACAACACCAGTTTACTTGAGATTACCTAAGGCTGTGACACACTGTCTCCTCGGGAAGCCCCTGAATGAGGGGGATTCATATCTTATCTCCTGTGACAAGTCAAAAACTAACGTTTTGAGAAAATCGCGATCAGTGAGGGAAGCTTCAAAACATGAAGAGCGACACAAGTGCTCTCTGGCGGGCGGGATTTGAAGCTAAGTTGGTACACTTTTGATATTTGATAAAGGACGTTTACCCAATTCTGTTTTATGGGAAAACATAGTTGTGATATAACTTTTAAACAATGAGAAATCTAATTTGCGAGATATGGCGGAGTCGGTGAAGCGATTCGTAAACATTTTACCAAAATAATATCTTCAAGCATTAGCGAATTGCATTATAATTGTTGCTCTAAATTAAAATGTCCAAATATTTGGAGATGAGATATCACTGGCCCACTCAAGATTTATCATTTGTTATAATTTTAAATTGTGAATCTTCATTCACATAGTTATGTCAATTATGTATAATGGTGGGAGATTTACTTTATACATCAGATTGAATTATTTAGTTGCTGTATGTATCAGATCAGATGATCAACAGCGAATACTGTTCTTCCGAAAAATTTATATTCATTTTTTTTTCTTGTGCATTGGTGGGTGTCGACTACATGGCTCCCAAGCAGATTCGTAAAGCTTTGTACTGGAGTCCATCAAGTTTTTTGAGGTGGCTCTTAGCTGCATCTCCAAACAACATGCAGCCATAATCGATTCTTGATAATATCAAAGCCCTATAGCATAAGAGAGAAATTGAGGGATGTGATCCGTAGCTTAGTCTATTGATGCACCGCAGCAGGTTTATACTTGCTTCGCAAGTGTCGATCACGTGCTGTATGTGGGTTTTCCACAGAAGTTTTCTATCTAAATACAGGCCTAGAAGTGTATACCCACTAACCACTCTCGAGATTGTACGGA
Source organism: Aradus depressus (assembly GCA_963662175.1). Lineage (NCBI taxonomy): Eukaryota > Metazoa > Arthropoda > Insecta > Hemiptera > Aradidae > Aradus > Aradus depressus. The sequence goes on from OY759222.1 coordinate 5,518,676, forward strand.
CCTACTTGTAGGAAGTCAGCAGAATAAATCCTTCTCTTTCGTGAAAAAATCATAACTGCCGTTTTCGACTCTGATACGCTGAATCCATGTTTGTCATTCCAGTCCCGAAATGCAGTCATGGCAGCCGATAATGCATTCTGTGCCTCGTGTTCAGAGGGTTTGCTGATGTAGACCATGATATCATCGGCGAACTGAGAAATCCGTACTCCCTCCGGTATTATTCTGCTGAGAGATGCAGTGTAAATGGAGAATAGTAAAGGGCTGAGTACGGCTCCTTGGGGAAGACCGTCAAAAACCATTCGAGGGCCCCAACTTTCATTTTTGTGCTCCACCAAAATCTTCCTCTTTTTCAAAAGGACAGTTCCTGTACATTCTATATCTGCCTTGTTTCTGTTCCCAAGCTAGCTTGCATTCGTCATCCCACCAACATTTAGGGATACGTCTATTTTGCCTCCTGTTGTTGTTTGTCGAGCCGGGGGTAGCTGGAATGGACTCCGCTGCCGCCGACTGAATGACCCCACATAATTCTTCATAGCTACTTCGGGCAGCATCTAAAAGCCTATCAACAATAACTGATCTATATTGCTCCCAATCCGCTTTAGAGACATTCCAGCATACTTTAGCACTTGGGGCAGCGCCGCGAGATACATACGTGAAGTGGTACTTTATCAGGATCGTGAGATAATCGGAACCAAGGGCCTCGCCCATGACGGCCCATTGACAGGAGGGAGCTAGCTGACGGGAAGTGATGGTGAGGTCCGGAGCGGAGGGCTAACTGTGTGGGGCAGGGACCATAGTGGGGGAGCCGTCGTTCAGGTAACACAACTGGTGTCCATCTATAGCATCCATGACTATCCTGGCTGGGAGATCGGTATAGTGGCTCCCAAGTGCTGTGTGATGGTGAGGTCCGGAGCGGAGGGCTGACTGTGTGGGGCAGGGACCATAGTGGGGGAGCCGTCGTTCAGGTAACATAACTGGTTTCCATCTATAGCATCCATGACTATCCTGGCTGGGAGATCGGTATAGTGGCTCCCAAGTGCTGTGCGATGGTGAGGTCCGGAGCGGAGGGCTGACTGTGTGGGACAGGGACCATAGGGGGGGAGCCGTCGTTCAGGTAACACAACTGGTGTCCATCTATAGCATCCATGACTATCCTGGCTGAGAGATCGGTATAGTGGCTCCCAAGGGCTGCGTGATGCACGTTGAAGTCCCCACCGATGATGACAGGTTGAGGAAGCTGATCAAACAGCTGATCCCAGCCCGCCTTGTCCAGGCCGTGGCCCGGCTTGGCGTACACCGAGACCAGTGTCAATAGGACTTTATTCAATTCAATCCTAATAGCAACGATCTGTAACACTTCTTCCAAGTGACGTCTAGGTTGGATCTGAGTGAAAAGCAAACCTTTCTTAATCAAAATACCGCAGCCACCATACCCGTCATTTCGATTGTCTAAAATACAGTTGTATCCGGGTACAGCTATGGGACGACTTTGGGACGTCCAAGTTTCAGAAAGAAGAGCAACGTTAACATTTTCTCTGGCTAATATTACTTCAAGTGAGCTTTTATTTGCATGGAGAGATCGAATATTCTACTGTAATAAATGGAAAGTTGCCATCCTTGTATTATGCATCATTGGTATTGATATGTGGTGTTACTTTGATAATATGATGGCTCCACAAAGGATAAATACTTATGTGGACGGAAAAGGCAACAAACAAAATATAAACAAATAAATAATTTATATTATGAGAATGATCCATAATATTGAAAATGTCAGTATTTCTAATTAAGTCATAAAATATCATTAGCTGTGGACTGGTGCACCCACATTTGTTGTTAAACCACTAAATATTTTCTTATCTTGTACCAGCCTGCATAAGGTTACATTAATTTCTTCAATAATCTGGTCAAAAAATGAAGAAATTAACAATATTCAGAAAGAACAATACAAAAATTAAGATTATAGTTATTTCATTTATCAATTTAAATTCTGCGGTAGAAAAATAGAAGTTTGCACAAGAAATAAGACAAAACAATTATACTGAGTAAAATCGTTGTGAGCAAATTTGAACAAAATTCATATTCACTTTGTCAAATATATCAACAAATAATACAGAAATATATAAACTTAACACACAAAGAAAAGCAGCGAATATGTTATAAATACATTTATTTGCAGTAATATAGTTCACAATACCGCCGACAGAGTGCAAAGTAACCCCTTAGCTTACATCTCCCACATTTCCTCTTTCTTTTTTTTTTTAACATTATTGTCATATTTGATTAAAAATAAGATGTAGGTAAATGTAATTTGAATTTATTTATATATATTCTTACAAAATAATTAAACAAATTATTTCTTTATATATCTACTTGAAATTTCTTTTCACAAATAGTTATAGAATGGATATAATCATATATATAAAGCTGAAAATGTCTGTGCGTTGTACCGCTATAACTCACGAACGGCTTGATGGATTTGATTAATTTTTTTTTAAATTTGTTCGTCATCGTCTGTGGAAGGTTATAGGCGTATTAGTACCTCAATATCTGGTCCATCCCAGCATCCACCCACGCAATCTTTGTAACTCAAAAACCACTGCAATGATTAATGAGGAATCTTTTTGAATAGATAAGTTTTATCTACCGGAAGGTTAAGGTCTATTTTTTAATCAACCCCTGGTCCATCCCAGCATCCACTCACGCAATCTTTGTAACTCGAAAACCATTGCAACGATTAATGAGAAATCTTTTTGAATAAATTAGTTTTAGCTCCAAAGCTAGCGTTACTACAGTTGAAGGACTATAAGCCTTATTCCGTATGAATAATTGAAAATTATAACATCATGAATGTACTGTCGAGGAACTGAATAGCCTTATAGGAGATATTGGGAGAAAAGTCAAAGTTTCCCGGGCAACGCCGGGTATTACTGCTAGTCTTATATATGTATAAGTATATGTATGTGCGGATATTAAAGTATAGGATGACTGGTTATAAATGTAACTTGAAATAGCAGCGAGAAGAGTTAATTTACAACAAATTATTCACTATAAACCATGGTCCGATTTATAATTACAACTGGTTTAACCAGAAAAAAATGGTTGTAGTGGTGAAACGCTCAAAGAGTTATGCAGTTTTTGAACAAAACAAACAGCGACTGATCGCGTTGGCTTAAAATCAATAGATGTCGCCCTATTAGGGTTATAACATATAAAATGTCTAGACGAATTCCAGTGAAAACGGAACATTTCTGACATCACATGGGTAGTTTCTGAAAGCTCACTTTCCAATCAGGTACACCCGTATTCTGTGGTCCTTGAAATTAAATTTGAATACTCGATCTCGGATTTTTGCGCGATTACAAAACTTTAAAAAGATTTTCAATATCAGTTGATGTATATAATTTACTAGCTATTTTGATGAACAAAGTTAAATGACATATCAAATTACTTTAACTATGAGGTCATATCGCCTGATAGCGCTATAGACGTGATAGAGCGCTCTTTCGTCGCTTCCAGATTACGTCCAGACATTTCAAGACGTAGGCAAAATTTAAGGCTCCCATAGTAGAGTGGGGCAAAATAACTTCCTAGATAAAGCCCGGGCATGAGTATTTTTCAAGGTTTTGTTTTGCCATTTTTGCTTAAATTACATAATATCTAATAGGTTTTGATATCAAAAATTTCTAATAGAAGAGGTTCAATGTGGGTTGGATCCACGTTGAGGTAGACTCTGACATGATCCTCGTTGAGTCTCCTCAGTTCTTCCATCTGGTCGAGAAGATGGCCGTAGATGTGACAGGCGTCTTCTCCAAGGAACAGAGACTCCAGATACTTGACCAGCACCTCGTAGTATCGGCCCTATAAACAAACAACATAGCTGTTAGTATCTTACTAGCTTTGTTACCCGGCGTTGCCCGGTAGTCTTACTGCTTACTTGATAATATGTGTTATCCATCAACGAGGAGAGATACTGATTACGTGAAATCAGATCAAATATTAATTGATTACAAGTAAATATAATTGGATTAACAGTATACAGTGAAAGCTGATCAGGTGAGGAATCCCCTCCTTCCCAATCTCGCTACTAGAAAACGTCCTTTATCTCAGTTATTTCTACTAGGTACTTAATTAAAAACATTCATAGAGCAAAAAATGTTTTCAATTAAAATGTATTAATATTGATTCAGTAATGTTTTCTCTTAGGTGTGCATCACACTAGAGAAAACAGTTTCATGAAACGTGTTTCTAGAAACTAGTATCATGTGGACATGCTCATAGAGGAAACGGTTTTTCATCAGTTTCGTTATGTCGTCCGATGTAGATGTCCATTGTAGATGATGCGTTTGTTTTGTGTTGGTGGCTGCGGAAGGAGGAAAAAAAATCGGAAGTATTGGGTTCACCCTTTGATGAGAGATTGGCAACACAGCACTTACGTTGTAGCCCGTGAACTAAGTTCTGTCAAATTTAAAGATTTTTTCAGAATGTCAAAGCCTCCTTTTAACAGTTTGGTGGAGTTAGTTGGCCCTTAAATAAGGAGGAAGGACACCAACTGGAGGCTGAATTTTGAATTTTTGAATCGAACCTGTACTTTCCACTTGTTGTGCCACTGTTTCCCATGTCCTTTGAACTTTGTCCCTGTTGCTATATTTTTATTCAATGAAAATGACAAGTCTCAAAACGTGAAACTGAAGTCACAAGTTGCATGAAACTGGGTTTCAAGAAACTGATGAAACTTGAGTTTCATGAAACGATATGTGCACGGCCCTGTACGATTTACCTTATTTTACGATCATTTTGAAACAAATGGTTGCATGCAACTTCAGTTTCATGAAACTGGTTTCTCCAGTGTGCACCGCGCCTTATTAGGATCAATAATTGAGGAAACACGAAATAACTGTTTCTGCCTCCAAGTAAATCCCCTCTAGTCCGTAATTTTGAACTCATATCCATCCTAAAACCCATTCCTGAATAGAATAGATTCATATGACGTTTAAATAAAATATATTAGACTTTTTCTCATGACGATGGAACAAACAAACATTAAAAAGGTATATAATTTGAAAGAGGCAGGAAGAGTTAACATAAATATTCAACCACCGCTCGCAGTTTTATTTATATAGGATACATTCTTATAAGGGTTGGGTAAGGAGACTGACACATTCGGTACAGAATCTCCCCTCTAAGAAAAAAAAATTTTTTTTTAGGGGTAGCATAAGGATGAATCAGACATGACATTTCATATTAGCCGGTAGATCAGTGGTATGCGTGCTTGCCTTCTGAGCTGAAGATCGTGGGTTTGAAACCCGACCGAGGCCCTTAGTTTATTTTATCTGGCGTATAAAATAAACTTAAGCACGCCGTCCTTCGAGTTGAGACGTTGAGACAATGGTCCCGAGCCTGTACGATGTCAGGTACTCGTTAAAGACTCCTGCCCTAGGTGAATAAAAATTTAGGACTCCCACAGTAGAATCTGGCTCATGTCCACCAGAGTGACGAAAGAGCGCTATGGTAGTAGGCGATATGACCTCGCAGTTAAAGCCCGGGCATGAGTCATAATAACTAACTTAAATATTATAAATATTATAAATAACAAAAATTAAGAAAATACCTGAATAGAAAAAATGAAAGGAGCTGATGTGAGATTATTGCGAGATGGATCAAAAAGTGCGATGACAGTGAGTAGGGAGATAACACGAAGATCTCGGGAAATTCGGGAATCGAACCTACGAAGCCAGGCCTCGTGGACCTCGTAAAGGTTCCCTTTGACCTCCTTCAACACCCCCACCTTGATACGGGAGAGGTTGTCCTTCGAATGAGGAATCTGCAAAAATATTCATTAATAAATCAATTTTACGTAAATATTTACGTATTCAAATTAGATTTTATTTATTATAAGTTATAAAAAAACATGAAAATACAAAAAAAACAATTTGGAATTACTCCACCATATTTGGCCGTAGCCAGGACGTGGGGAGCACTTCAAATACAAGTATTGTATAGTCCTTACATCATGTTTCAACCTTTTCGTTTTGCCAGCTTCTTCGTTCCTTACTTTTTATTAAGATAATTTATAATTTATTTTATTTGTATTTCGATACAGTAGTTCAGAAGTATATATCTCAGTTGATTTTTAAGAAAAAGCATTTGAAAGTTTCGTTCGCTTCTAACTTCTTGTTGTTTTCGTTTCATATTATTGGAATGCAACTACATTTATGAAACAACATCAAATTCATAGATCATTTCAAATTGTCATGTTTCTGAAATTAAACATTTGGGAAAAAATTTAAATTCTATAGCAGGTTATGTACATTTTTTAAGCCCTCAATTTTGTATTTTCAGTTATCCGAGTTCAAAATATGAAAGAGGGTGAAAACTTGTATAAGAAAATGATGACAACTCAAATATGAGTTTTTTTGAGTTGTGTCACTTCTGAACTACTGTATCGATTTATCAGTGCACAGGGTGTCCGCTAATTTTTAAAAGTTCGTTTTTTTGAGGTTCCTGCTCAAAATCGTGTGCAGTTTGGGAAAAAAAAATTGTGTGAATTTTTTCAGAATTTTTCAATTGAATTAAAAGGTTCCTGTAAGAGGTTAAAGTTTAACATGGGGTTTAAATGGGGATTTGAAGTTGTTTTAATCTTTTCAGCGTAGTTCCCGGTATTTAAATAGAAAAAATCTGAAAATATGTGCATTTGGGTTTTGAAGGTTGCTGATTTCGAATTTCATGTCAAAAATGCATTTTCTTAAGTTGTAGTTGTCAAAAAACGTATATAAAAAGATGTAAATGATCACTTTTATGAAATAATCAAATATATCAATTAATAGGTTTTTAAGGTCTGTAAACTCAAATTCGATGTCAACTTCAACATTCAACAATTACAGCTGTGTGACACTGTTATGAATTTGTCCAAATTACAGATGTAAAAAACTAATTATCATTAATTATTATTTATTAATAATTAAGTGTGTCCTGCCTTTCCCGAAAAGTATTGTTGTTTTTTTTATCCGGATAAGTGATACGTTCCTATCGTCAGTCAGTGGGGGGGGGGGGGGGGGGGGGGGGTGGAGAAAGAGAGAGAGATTATCTAGTATTAGCTACAGATTAAGAACAGTATATTACCCTCCATGAGTCACGGTCAGGATCATAGTTGGCAACACTGCGGAGGAGCATCATCTGAGTGCAACCCTGCTTGAGGAGACTCAGCTGGTCTGACTGAGGTAGAGCCCGGAACCCGGAGATCTTCTTACACATCTGGATCAGACGACGGATTACAATGGCCGTCAGATTGATCACGTCCAGGAGGCACTCTGAACCGCAGCTCTAGCACAGACAACATTCCTTTGAAGAGATTGATTAAAATTCAACACACCAACAAGACGTTTTTCTTAAATTAGTAAAATTAATCCAGTTAAAATGAATATTAAGGATTTCAAGGGGTCAAGATAGCGACTAAAGTTCTTTCTAGATAGAGTTAAATATTTATTTATTAATGTAGTGTAGACAAGTGTTTGTTTATTCATTTAATTTCATTTTTTAATAGTATTATTTTTACTAATCACATATGTATCAGACTCAGTATCATATCTGAGGGCGCCGGTAGCTCAGTGGTATGCGTGCTTGACTTCTGAGCTCAAGGTCGTGGGTTCGTAGCCCGACCGAGGCCCTTAGTTTATTTTATCTGGGAGGTAAAATAAACTTAAGCACGCCGTCCTTCGGATGGGATGTTAAGCGATGGTCCCGAGCCTGTACGATGTCAGGTACTCGTTAAAGACCCCTACCCTAGATGAATAAAAATTTAGGGTAGGCAAAATTTAGGACTCCCACAGTAGAGTCGGGCTCATGTCCACCAGAGTGACGAAAGAGCGCTCTGGTAGTAGGCGATATGACCTCGTTGTTAAAGCCCGGGCATGAGTCATAAAACCTAACCTAACCTGTATCAGACTCTAATGGTGGGTTGCACCAACCAGGATCAACTTGCGAGATTACTTAATCTTGGATCAGTTTGATCTTGGATCAAATATTTTATTTCGTTTCACCAACCATTATAGACGAGTGTTAATCCCGGATCAACTGATCTAGGATAGTGATCCGAAACGCATAGAGGTAGGAAGAAATAATCGATACTTCGATGGAAAGGTTAGGAAATCATAACATCAAGTAACCTTTGTCTTGCATTTTACGTTAGTTTCTTTTAACGTTAGTTTCTTTTAACAATGACGAAAAGGTCAGCAAATTTTTCCCTGCGGGAAAAAGATTTCCTTCTGGAGCTTTGTACTGAGGAATTATCTCAACAAATAATTGAATGCAAGGAAACGGATAAGGTTTTCTTAAAACAAAAAAACCAAGAATGGGAAAAGGTTCGGGAGAAATTCAATCATGAATTTCCCCTGTCCGCGAAGAGAAGTGTGGAACAGCTGAAGCTATTATATAAAAATACAAAAGCTCGAGCTAAGAAAAGGATAGCTGAAAGTAAGGTAAGTCAAACTTAATTTATTTTCAGTTGCTTTATTTATTCTTGAACTAATTTGAATGAAAATTATCCATGTTAAAGAAGAGAGTACAAATATCTGCAAAATTTCCAAAAAAAAACTTATTTCTGCTATTACAATTTTAATTTTGTTACTATTGCTTGTACAAGAAAACTAAAAATACCGGAAAACCTAGTTTTTTGTAAAGAATCTGAAAATCCTAATTAAAAATTTGTAAAAATTAAATTTTTTTACGATTTAATTTTACTGAGGTGTGTGTTGTGTCAATGTTTAAGCCTAATTCTGAAACGTTCTTTTACCCTATTTTTAAATTTTCTCCCAGTTTGACATACATAAACAAAATTACAAAAACTACATTTTAGATAGTAAACCCCACTTTTTTCTTTAGTGCTCTTGAGATGGTTTTAAAATGTATTATTTGTTCTGGAACCTACCCAACAGTCCTCTTTTTTAAGTACATCGTCTCTGATTGTTAGCAGTACCGAAAGTACTCCCATATTATATACAGCCAGTAACAAAAATGTTCGGACGGTTTGATTTTTCAATAAAAAATTATAATAATTAAATGCAAAAGTAATAAAAAATAATCACACCATCACTGAGCCACCCCCATGTTTTACTATTGGTTTTAAATTTTTTGGATTTAGCTCCTCATTACGCTTTCTCCAAATTTTGTCGCGACTGTCGGGACTAAATATATTAAACTTACATTCAAAAGTATTTGCTTGCAATAGAACAAACCGCAATAATAAAATATTCTTGTATCTTGTAACTCTTCACAACATAAAAAGAAATCTCAGGTCATGTAATGTCAGAAAACTAGATTTTTGTGATATGACGTTGGAAGAGAGCGACAGCAGCGCTGACCCTCGGCAGAAACCGTCCCTTCCCCCTACTCTATCCCCTCCACCTTCCCTCTAAAGAAACTAAGTACCTAATTTTTCTAATTTAAACGTTTTTTCTCCGATATTTCGACAAATAAATGTTTCCAGATCATGTCCGTTTACTTCCGTATAATATATGTATACATATACTATTACTTTACTTTTGTTTACTTCCCTATACATATAATATATGTATACATAATAATATGTACTAAAAATTTTGTAATCGTGTAAACATCAGAGATCAATTGCATGTGTGTGTTTATGTGAGAGCTCAAACGCTTTGACCTGACATCGTACAGGCTCATGACCATCGCTTAACATCCCATCCGAAGGACGGAGTGCTTAAGTTTATTTTACCTCGCAGATGAATGACATTACTCCAAAAAATTTCTGAATGATTCTGGAACTCTTTTGCGAAGCTCAATCTTTTTTTTATATTTTTTTCACTCACAAACGGTTTTTGGTACTCTCCCATTATATCCTGCTTCTTTTAGAATTCTTCGAACATTTTGTGGGTGAACTTTCTTTCCCGTTTCTCTGTATACCTCGGCGACGATCTGAGGTGCACTCCTCGAGGGCTTGTTTTTAATTTTCCGGACAACGCTACACCTTTCTCGGTCGTTTAATACTCTTGGACGGCCAGAGGAAGATTTCAAATCTATCCGATCCTCGTGCTTATACCTTCGAATTACATCGGCTACGGTGCTTTTACTTCGGCCTACCATACCACCGATTTTGCGGACACTTAATCCTTTTTCATAATTAAAAATTATTATCTGTTGAACTTCAAAAGATGTTCGACCCATCTTGACAGGAGGAAATACAAATAACTACTGAATGCAGTAATAGAAGTATATAAACACATTTCATTTGTTCGGTATTAGCGGTTGGTTGAGAAGGGATTAAAGATCATGATCAGAGTCGCATTTGTTTACAAAACAAACAACAGGTGTCCAGAAAATTTTGTTACGTGAATTTCTTGTCTTCAATTATTAATGCAAAATTTCCTATTAGCTGTAAATGTTTAATTAATTGTTTTACGGCGTTTTGAAATGATTGATGATCTCGAAATTTAAAACTTTGCTTGAATTAAATATTTTGCCATATAACTATGTGTAACTGCAAAAGAAAAACAAAATTATAAATTGTCCGAAAATTTTTGTTACTGATTGTAGATATATTTTGTGAAATAGACAAGATTTTTTTTGAAAAAAAAAACACGTTTTTCTTTATTTTTTATTAAGTGTTCCAAAATATCTCGGCTAAAGAGTATAACTGGGGAAGTCTTCTTTAATGCACTGCAAAAATATTTTTTCAATTTGATTTTCGGTTCCATTTTAGGTTTTATTCCTATTAATTGACTTTTGTAGTATCACCTTTTTTTAACATAATAATGTGTTTCTCAGGTGCAGAGACATAAAACAGGTGGTGGACCGCCAGATGTCTCCGAATTGACGGAGAGTGAAGAAAAATTGGTGCTGTCTCTGAAAGACCAATTTCAGCCTTTGCCGTCCTTTTATGATGATGACTTTGGTCATCACAACATGGATGGAGACTTCATGGAAAGTAAGTTACTTTTTTATTAGAACATATTTAAACGTCAACTAATTGTAAGCTGTGAAGAAAGCCAATTGTTTAATTATTATTATTTATTTTTTTTTTTCAGTACAAATAGTGGATAACGAGGGATTTTTATTAGAGGGAGAAGAAGCTGTAGACATTGGAAACACCCAACCCACTCAATCAAAGGCTGACAAGGAGTCAATTTCATTGACTCCTTGTGCTTCGACCTCTTCGTATGCAGCTCCACCAGACCAGCAGGATTCCAGAGGAGCGAAGAAAAAGAAACCTAGAGAACCAGGCGCTAATGACCTTTATAATCTGAAGAGTAAATTATTGTTAGAGGAGCAAGAATTAAAAAAAAAATATTGGGAAAAAATTTTGAAAAAAAAATTGGAGGTGGAGGAAGCAAAGCTTCAAAACATTTTAGAAGAGCGGGAGCACAACAAACTGTTGTTTGAAGCTCAAATGTCGAAGAAGTTTGAACATTGAAATTATTTTTGTATAAAATAATAGAAGCTATACTATTTTTTTTAAACTTTTACATGTAATGTAAAAGTTTACAAAAATTAGTATAGCTTCTAAAGATTAATAAATTGTCAAGATTTCAAATGTATATTATTTTTTCATATTCCATACATTCTCATAATAATATAATTAAATTTTTATAAATTCTTTAACTACAAAGTTTTGTTTTTATAAAGGTCCACTTTTTGAGTTAAATGATTTTTGCCAAATTTTTGTTTCTTGCAACTGCCACTATTACCTTTGGAACACATTCAGTATGAGAGATCTTCGTAAGGCTCGAGATGCTTGAGCTTGGCTTCCTTCAAAAACAGCAACTGGCTGCTCATAATAATGTGGAGTTTCATCATCTTGTTGCGGAGGCGAAGTGTCTCCTGCTTCACAGCAGATATTGTGGAGAACTGATGTAGCGACTATTACAGCCAATGTTGTTTTTAGATTGAGGCGAATAGGACTAGCAAGACAAGGAAAGCGTTTTTTCCAAACACCGAAACATCTTTCAATCGTGTTCCTTGTTTTGGTGTGTGCATTATTATATGCTTGCTCTGCAGCAGTACTAGGATTAGAAACTGGTGTCAGAGTATGTCGAGTACATTCATATCCTGCATCTGCCAATAAGTAACCATCATACACATTATTTTCGAACCGTGCACGTATAGCAGAGTGGTTAAATATAGTGCTATCGTGGGTTGAGCCAGGCCAGCGTGCCACAATGTTCATAAATTTCAATTGTGAGTCACAAATACACTGTACATTCAACGAAAAATAACCCTTACGATTGCGGTAAAGTTCAGCATTTCGCCCTGGAGGCCTTAAAATGGGGATATGGGTGCAATCAAGAGCCCCAATCACACCTGGTAACCTGGAGATGAGAAAAAACTTTTGTTTTATTTCTCTCAATTCCTGTTGATTTTCAGGCATGGTCACAAAAGTCCTTCTTAAACAAGCTATTAGGTGTGTAACATGCTTAATTATCCTACTCACTGTGGATTTATGAATCCAAGCTATGTCAGATATTGTCATCTGAAAGCTTCCCGTAGCATAGTATCTCAGCGTAATTAGTAGCCTGTTCATGGGAGAAATAGGCTTATTTCTTGCATCTGTCCCCCTTGTATAGATGTAAACAATGTTAAAACATGTGTCCTGGACAGTCTATACCTCTGTCTAAATTTTCCGTCATCAAATTCAGAAAATAAATCTCGCCTCTCTCGAATCACACGAGGAACGAAATGTGATGTATCCTCGTCAATTTCTTCAACACTATTTAACCATTCCTCAAGATTCTCTATTGACTCAACATCAGACATAATTGAAAACTTGAAAAATTTTTTAAAATTGGAATGACTTTAGCAACAACTAATTAATCCTGGTATTTGATCTTACCTAACTGGGGTATCAAATTTGATCCGGGATCACAGACCCTTTTCTTCGGATTAATTGCTTGATCTAGGATGGTGCAACAAAAATTGTTGGTTAATCCAGGAAGATCAAGATCCAGGATCAAAGTCTGATGTTGATCCTGGATCAGTAATGGTGAGACAGAAAAGGTGGATCAAAGCAGTTGATCCAGGATCAAACCTTCGTTTGATCCTGGATCAGAATTGATCCTGGTTGGTGCAACCCACCATAAGAGTTACTAATAATAATATTTATTTCCGTTATGGTAATAGTCATAAGAATGTATACAATAAGATAGCTTATAAATTAAATACATAAACAGATATTTAGCTGAGACGGACTATAGTACCCTAAAGTCTTCTCCAGGCAGTTCGCTGATCTCTTTGTCGATAGGGGCGTCTAAGGTCTTCATGGCGGAGAGAAGGTCGTTCAGGAGCACCTTGTCGGCCGAACTGAGCGGAGTACCATCGCTATCACAGCTGATAAAACAAACAAGAAGTGAAGTCATATCACCTACTACCAGATCGCTCTTTCGTCACTCTGGTGGACATGAGCCTGACTCTACTATGAGAGTCCTAAATTTTTATTCATCTAGGGTAAGGGGTATTTAACGAGTACCTAACATCGTACAGGCTCGGGACCATCGCTTACCGACCCATCCAAAGAACGGCGTGCGTAAATTGTTTTTTTGACTCCCAGATAAAATAAACTAAGGACCTCGGCCGGGTTTCGAACCCTCGAACTTGATATATTTCGTTTCTGAGGTAAGAAAACAAAAAACTTGAGCACGCCGTCCTTCGGATGGAATGTTAAACAATAGTCCCGAAAGTGTGCGATGTAGGTACTCTCGGACACACTCAGATACTCTCGGAGACACACACTCATGACCACCAGAGGGCAAAAAGTAAGAAAAAAAATTTCAAATTACCTCTATAATTTATTGGACAAATAAAATATTTATTCGAACAAAAACAATGATTTTAATCAAAAAAATGTATTCAAATAGAAAATGTAGTCCAATATACTATATACATTGTATATAATACACGCGAATCAACAAAAATTTGGTTTATTGGTTTAGGTTTTCTCTTCGATATAGCTAATAATAAATAATTAATAACAATATTTTACTCTTATTATATATTGAATCACATCCCACTACCCTCATGAACCGTTTTCCACAATATTTACACTTTCCAAATATGTAGTTATAATACTCGAAATCAAATCAAGTGAGCATATTTCATTTCGAATGATGAATAAAATATATTCGTGACGGATTACGACAATTTTGAATAACGAATAAAAGAAAGTATTCACTCTAATAACATTATGATGTGAATAACATCATTTGACCAATTATTACCACGGTTTATTCAGGAGTGAAGTGTAAATATTGCATTACTTCTTCTTCTTTGTTCTGCATTTAAATTAAGTGCTTGCACTCTTTATTCCATGGAAATTTCTGATCATCCTACTATTAGAGGAAAGATAAATGAATACCCAAAGTTGAGTCTGGGGGAAGATGCTGGAGTGGGCGAGAGTATGGTACTGAACATCTCATCAGTCTGTACCCCTGCGTCCTGAAACAGGAGAGTCTGTCCATCTCCAGAGAATGGAGCTCTCTTAGAGATCAAGCCAACAGCCACCTCCTCAGCCTCGTGCCGCTTCCGTCGTTTCCTCTCCTTGTCCTCTTCGGACATGATCAGCTCTCTCTTCATGCCCACCCTCAGACACTTGTCCAGTCGGCAACTTTGGCAGAATCGCCGCGTGACACAGGTGATCTCACAGCAGCCCCGAAACGGACAGCGTAACGTCTGAAAAAAAAAAGTTCATAAATTATCATTAACATAGTTTTAGTCGCAGATTACACATGAAGCTATCCTAGTCAAAAATTAACGTTTTGAGAAAATCGCAGAAAAACTGTTAATGAGCTTAACGAAAAAACAATTACACAACCAATAATTTTTCCAAAATGTATAGACACAGTTTCAACAAGTTTATATTACTCATACACTACAAGATTCGATACTCAACCGAGTTCTCTCTGGCGGCGGGATTTGAAGCTAAGTTGGTACACTTGATATTTGATAGAGGACGTTTTCCCAATTATTACCATGGTTATAACTCAATGATTACAGATTTTTTACTTGTGTCACTTTAGAAATACGTGTGCGATGTAAATATATATATAATATACATACAGTGGTGGATTAACCAATAGGCAAACCTAGGCAGGTGCCTAGGGCCCCCGATGCTGAAGGCCCCAATGTCTAAGAAAAAAAAAAAAAAAAAAAAAAACTTGTTACTTTTAAAATGATTTTACACGCTTTTGGGGAAAAATAATTCAGGTCAAATTTGACAAGGAATTTGACCCGAGTTATTTTTCCCAATAAAAGGTACGAGGGGACCTCCTATTAAGCATGATTTTTTTTTTTAAATAAAAAAAACAAATCGGCTTTTTCATTTTTCACAATGTTATTTCAGTTTTCCTAGTTCTCCATAAAAAAAATTGCTGAAAAGTTTTCGTTTTTTATGGGGGAGGGGGGGGGGGGGGGGGGGGGGGGGGGGTTAAAAATAGGGGGGCCCCACATTTGCAGTCACCTAGGGCCCCGCAGAAGCTTAATCCGCCACTGTATACATATATATTACTTATCAGTATCGTTTAAACGTTTGTCACTAGATGGTTAATGAACATTTTAAGCTCAGGGAACAAATAAATTAGTTTCTTGTTAATTTGATGTAAGATTTACGTTGTATTTCATGGCATCCCTCCTAAATAATTGTTTAGAAATCAATTTAAAATCTTACAAAAGTTTTGTCACTAGTTGGTTTTATGAACATTTTAAGCTCAGGGGATAATATTTAACAAATAAATTAGTTTCATGTTAATTTTATGTAAGATTTACCTTCTCTTTCATGCATTCCTCCTAAAAAATGCCTTACAGGATTCACAAGTGATGGCGTTAAAGTTATATCCCAAAGCTTGGTCTCCACAAACTGAACATATTTTGTTTTCTCTCTTCTCTTCAGGCATATTTATTTACAAGAAAACTAATAAACAATAAGTAGAATAAGGAACTATAATATATAGAAATGATGACTAATAATTCTTATTAAATGATTTATAATTGACTTTTTATTTTTTTTTTCTATTTCGATGATAACAAATTCTTGATAATTTTTTATCAGTAATGAATGTACACTCCATCTTATCATCTACAATAAATGGGTATTATTTGGTTCTCAATCAAAAAATGTAATGGGGATAATATTAAAAAAATTTTAAGACATTTTTTAAATATTGTTTGAAACCCCTTGTGTACTCCTGTGATTGGAAAGTTGTGAGCGATGTAACTCAGAAACTTTTGTAGCGACGAACTTGAAATGAAAATGTGCTAACTTAGATCTGATTAGATTTTGGGCGAAATCTGACGAAAATTTAGACTAATTTTACTTCGGTACTTAAGTACATTTTACATAACACACCGCAGTTTAGAACCGAATCAAAAATCTTCAAGTAAATGTTATGGAGAAAACTAAAAGACACATCTTATATAAGATAGGATTTTACGCAGATCGCCCAATTTTCCAGCCGAAAACCGTCCTGAAATGTAGTTTCGAAGCTCAGATTTTTAGACGTTTCTTTGATTTACCCGAAAACAGTTAGTAGTATCGAAAAATTGATTCTTACCCAAAATTTTCGTTATTAAATTTCCAACACACATGTTTAGGGTTCAGTCGAAGACAGTAAACGAAATCTTTACAATACGGATCTGGCATTTGGAATAAGAAAATAATGCCCGGACGAATTTGAGCATCATTTGACCAAAATTGCGATTCCATTAGAAATATGTATAAAAATGGTTATAACTATTCGTCATCAACATTATTTTATTGAATTCTTAAGGTTTTAGAGAAAATAATAATTAATATCCATTAAAAATAAATAAAAAATATACATATATTCATTCATTACACTCAAGAAGCTTATGAATTTGAATTTTCAGTAAAAGCTATGACGATGCAACAAAGTTCAACCAAAAAATAATAAGATACTATACATGTTTATACTTACGAAAAGTCTGGCATACTCAAAGATCATAATTCCAAAAAATTCAGAACTTAACCTTCTCGAAAAAGTTAACAAAGTACTTCATCAGAATCAGTACAGACATGAATCAATTGAAGAGAAAAAATAAGAAAACAATTTAAAGAATTAACAATATAATCAAGTATTTTTGGATAAAAATATCCACTGGTGTTAATCTAGCGCTAAGGTCGCATCATGACACCTAAATGACATAGCAAGGTTGACAATAAGATTAAGTTACATGTAAGATATGTGAGTCCAACTTTTGGAAAAGTAACTCACTGCTGCTGTCAAAGACACGCATGATTGTATTCCTGTCAACGTTATCAAAGAGTAATAATTAAGATAAATCTACGTCAGCTGTTCATTTTGGCGGCTATTTCAAAAATTACTTACATAATAATGCTCTTACAATGGACTTTTCTACTAAGGAATTCCTGAAATTCTTTATTTACGGAATTGAACTCTGGGGTTCTGCCAAGGCTTCCAATCTCCAGCGCATTCAATCCAAAATCCTTCGTACAATAGCCAATGCTCCTTACTACGTCTACTAACGTACCTTTCATCACTGAAGTCGCTTAATCCAAATATAAAAAATGGTTTTCCCTTCTTAGTTGCCACAATAATCCTCTAGTCCGTGCCCTCCATTCCGCCATACTTCCCCAACGACGGCTTAAGCGTCAATGGCCTAGAGACCTCCTGAGCAGAAGCAGTGACAGTGATTAGTTATAAACGAGAGAAAAACAGTGACTGTTAGGGAGTGTCACCACTGGGTGATTTCTCCCCTCATGACATTTTGCCATTATCTCTTTATTAGCACATTTGCTTGTTGTATTTATTTGTATACAGTTGTAAATAGCTATTTGTAAAAAAAAAAAAGTGTATTTTAGTATTACCATTGAACAACTAACAAAAACATCTAAACACACAGTGAATCATGTCACAATATATATATATATCTGCTGAGAGAGGGCGCCGGTAGCTCAGTGGTATGCGTGCTTGACTTCTGAGCCCCGACCGACGCCCTTAGTTTATTTTATCTGGGAGGTAAAATAAACTTAAGCACGCCGTCCTTGGGATGGGACGTTAAGCGATGGTCCCGAGCCTGTACGATGTCAGGTACTCGATAAAGACCCCTACCCTAGGTGAATAAAAATTTAGGCTAGGCAAAATTTAGGACTCCCACAGTGGAGTTGGGCTCATGTCCACCAGAGTGACGAAAGAGCGCTCTGGTAGTAGGCGATATGACCTCGTAGTTAAAGAGCCCGGGCATGAGTCATAAAACCTAACCTAACCTATATCTGCTGAGAGTTGAACCATATGTTCGATCCCAACAACAATAATTTTTAATTTTCTTTTTTTAAAAACAATAATTATCAGAATGATACCCACACCCTCTTCACAGAGATGTTTACCGCCTGTGTCAATCTTTTATATTAATTATTAATTTAGACAAACTATTGTCTAATTTTTTTTTCTCCAATTTGTCCTTGAATTGTTTTATTTGACCTTCCTTAAAAAGAAAGAAATGAAATAACAACAACAAACATTTCAACTATTGAAATGTTGAATAAGCAATACAGAGGCAACATTCCTCGAATAGTCAACCGTCCCCCCCCCCCCCCCCCCCTCCCCACCACTCAATAATACCATTCATTGAATCACCGGAAATCTACTTCCCCAGAAAGAATATTCAATAATTCACTTACATAAGGGGCTTCTAAGTACTCATACTAAATTTAATATCGAGATTGGCAGTGTAAGGGTTTTTGAAATGAACCCCCAACCACTGTACCCCCTCTTCTATTCTGCCGATTCCGCTGGAAATTGTATCGTCCCTATGGGGTTTTGAATTCACACATGAAATTTTGAGGGCGCCGGTAGCTCAGGGGTATGCATGCTTGACTTCTGAGCTCAAGAACGTGGGTTCGTAACCCGACCGAGGCCCTTAGTTTATTTTTTCTGGGAAGTAAAATAAACTTAAGTACGCCGTCCTTCGGATGGGACGTTAAACGATGATCCCGAGCCTGTACGATGTCAGATACTCGTTAAAGACCCCTACACTAGGTCAATAAAAATTTAGGTTAGTTACAATTTAGGACTCCCACAGTAGAGTCGGGCTCATGTCCACTAGAGTGACGAAAAGAGCGCTCTGGTAGTAGGCGATATGGCCTCGTAGTTATAGCCCGGGCACGAGCCTCCATCCTAACCCCCCTCCCCCTTTCCTTTCGCTGATTTGGCTAAGAGTCAATAGGTTTTGTCCTTATGAGGTTCTAATCACACATATAAAATTTCGTGTCGATACATTCATTCTATCGGGATGTTCACAAACACATACACGGACAGACAGAGTTTTTTTTCATATTTAGAATCTCTAGAGGTCGAAAACATGAAATTCCGTTGAAAACTTAGCATCGAATTTTTGACCGATTACATAACTTCCCCTATACTTCGTATAGTGGGGATGTAAATACATGTAATTTTAACACAAATGGTTCATTCACAAATGTTTTCCAACAGAATTTATTTATCTTAGTAGTACTAATGTTATGTTATCCTGGGGGTACCAAAACCTTGAGCACGCCGTCCTTCGGAGAGGACTTAAAAGATCTAAAAAAAACCTGCCCTAATTATAGCTGGATGGGCAAAATTTAGGACTCCCATAGTAAAGCTTCTAGGGAAGGGATAAGGGCATTGAAAACAGATTTTAAAAAATATAAGAATTTGTTACCTCAACAAAGACCTGAAATATGCAAAAGATATTTTTCACCTGCACTTATGGCTGAATGTCATCGAATATCGTTGAGGTCCTCTACTGACATTGCTGTATTAATGTGAATCGGTGTCTGAAGGACAACCTAGAATCTACATATATTTCTCGTTGACTTTCAACATATCAGGTAGATGTCCAAAATCATATTTTTGATACTTCAACTTCTCTGAGGTTATATATTGAATTTTAGTTAAAACTTAATGATAACGTCTGGTCTATCTGAATGCGATAATTCATGCATCTGGTTTTCGAAATGTCTACTTTCTCCAAGTTTATCGACTGAACTCTTGTTAAAATTTGAAGAGAACGCCTGAAGTAGCTGAATGCTTCTCAAATCTCGAATAAAAAATTTCACGCATTTGATTATTAAGTGTTTTTCAAAAAATATAAGGATTCGGTGCCATAAGAACATAAAATCTATATTTCCGGTCGACTTATATCTAACTGGTTCAATTCTACTTACCGACATTGTTGCTCTTCAAAAAATGTACGGAAATGGTGCCTCAAGAACGACCTGTATTCTGTATTTCTTGCTTGATCATTTTAGTTAGATCCAACCATAAGATATTTTTAATCTTTACTTATGGCTGAATGTCATCGAATCTCGTTCAAGTCCTCTACTGACATTGCTGTATTAACGATATCCTATTACAATTTCTTGTAGTTAGTTATGGTGACTCATGCGCCGATGTCACATCGCCTACTACCAGAGCTCTCTTTCGTCACTCTGGTGGACATGAGCCCGACTCTACTCTAGTAGTCCTAAATTTTGCCCACCCTAAATTTTTATTCATCTAGGGCAGGGATCTTTAACGAGTACCTGACATCGTACAGGCTCAGGTCCATCGCTTAACGTCCCATGCGAAGGACGGCGTGCTTAAGTTTACCTCCCAGATAAAATAAACTAAGGGCATCGGCCGGGTTTCGAACCCTCGACCTTGAGCTCAGAAGGCAAGCACGCATACCACTGAGCTACCGGCGCCCTTCAATTTCTTATATATTTCTTTAAATGTTGACAGGCTATTGAGACGAGGCTGGAGGCGGTACCGGGAGACAAGAAGCCGAGTTGACGAGCAACGCAACCTGGGGACGAAGCCCTCGATCATCACGATAAAATACGATAAAATGTAAGTTATTTTTCAGTTGAAACATTCAAAATTTGTCTCCTTAATTCATCATTCATTGTCCTCTGTTTTGGTCATAGTTTTCTCTTTAAGAAGCCCATTAAAGAGATATTTTGAGAATTAAATCATTTTTATTTTGTGTTGCAAAAAACTTATTTCTGGTTTTTGAGTTTTGTCTCTTTAAGAAGAGAAAGAAAACGCTTGGACTGTCAAAATGCTTCTCACAACTTGTTTATTATTATATTTTTTTTTTTTTCAAAAAAAGGGGCGCTAACTTTAAGCAACTCTTTCATGAAATTTATGCCTTTTTCCGCATTTTTCGACTGAACTTTGTAATTCATCATTCATTGTCCTCTGTTTTGGTCATTGTTTTCTCTTTAAGAAGCTCATTAAAGAGATATTTTAAAAATTAAATCATTTTTATTTTTTGTTGCAAAAGCTTTAAGAATGAAAAATTTACTTGTTTTCTATTTGGAAGGAATTGTGAACGTCACAGAATGCCAAATAAGGACGATTTTGTTCTATGAAAATTTAAAACAAACAGATTAGTTGATGGGCTTTGTTAATTTTCTACTTGCTACGGTAACTGGCGTTCAACGAGAAATTCACTAACTTCTGGTAATTTCCTGAGTTTCGCCAGCGAAAAGTGCTATTAATATTTAAAATGATCTCACTCCGAGTTGAATCTGATGCGTAAGTTTTCCGTATCCTTGAACCAAACTAGACCTGGAGATATTCCCTATCTAAGTGTCAGATTGTTTCTTGTCTTGATCAGTTTGCGTCAATCTGACGACCAAGAATATAGGGAAAGAGAAAATTGCCGTTGTCCTTTATTGGTTAAGGTGCGCCGGTAGCTCAGAAAACGTGCTAGCCTACTGCGCTCAAGATCGTGGGTTCAAAACCCGTCCGAGGCCCCTAGGTTTTTTTTATCTAGGTGATAAAAGGTGAATAAAAAAAATGTAGGGTAGGCAAAATTTAGAACTCCCACAGCAGAGTCGAAGTCGTGTCCACCTGAGCGAGGAAAGAGCGCTCTGGTAGTAGGCGATATGACCTCATGTAAATGCCCTCAGTCATAAAACTAACTTTATTGATTAGAAACTATTTAGAATTCCTTGACAGTTAATTGGTGCCATTTGTTTTTTATTCAAAAATTATATTTGTATGATAACAGTAATTCAATTAATTTGTCTTTCTCGTCAGATGTTAAGATCTCCTCTTTTCCTTTTTTATGCTATGATGGTTGGTTATTGTAATTCATGCCCGGGCATTGGTTTTGTGACTCATCCCGGGCTTTAACTACGAAATCACATCGCCTACTACCAGAGCGCTCTTTGGTCACTCTGGTGGACATGGGACCTACACTACAATGGGAGTCCTAGCTAGGTTTAATCAACAAGGTTAGGGGTCTTTAAAGTGTACCTGTCATCGTACAGGCTCGGAACCATAGCATAATGTCCCAACAGAAGGACGGCGTGCTCAAGGTTCACCTCTTAGATAAAAAAACCTAAGGGACTCCGAACACGCGATCTTGAGCTCAGTAACGAAGCATGCATACCACCGGCGCCCTCTTTACTTATTACCATTTTCACAGCAGTTGGTTCTACTGTCAATATTGTTGTCACATGTGTATACTGTTTTCTATACTCATTTGGATTCCATTGAAAAGTTCTTTTTTAGAAAGAATATAAATTAATAATAAATAATTAAAAAATTTTTAAACTAAGAAAATCATTTTAAAGTAAAAAAATAATTTTTAGAATTAAATTCACAGCAAATCCCACAGTTTTTAGACATTAAAAAACTATTATCATACTAAAATAAATAATGAATAATTTAAATTTTTTTAAACTAATAAAATTATTTTAAAATATAAAAATAATTTTTAGAATGAAATTCACAGCAAATCACACGGTTTTTAGACATAAAAAAAACTATTATCATACTAATATGTTCACATTAACGTGGC
This sequence comes from Aradus depressus, assembly GCA_963662175.1. Classification (NCBI taxonomy): domain Eukaryota; kingdom Metazoa; phylum Arthropoda; class Insecta; order Hemiptera; family Aradidae; genus Aradus; species Aradus depressus. Next base: position 5,541,494 of record OY759222.1, read on the forward strand.
AACACTGGAGTCCGTTGACTCAACTTTATCGGAATTAATAGTATAATCCCACATCATAGTGTGTTGAATCCTCGGTTGGTGGTAAAAGTGTATAATTGTTCTTACTGATATAAATAAACATTGTTTACTCATGGCAGAAGCTATAATATGTTTATAAACCTTAGTTAATTTATTTAAAACAATTTTTATTTGTGAGAGTTTGACATTTTGTCTTGACCAAGTCTCATTTAAAAATGTTCTCTCAAATTTGGCTGAATAGACTTGGTCACTTTTACCTCCAACCAGAAGATATATAATCGTACCTTTTTTTTTTTGTTTATCCTTAATATCTGTCTGATAAAATACATTTTTGTAAGTTTGTACTTATTTTTGTATCCTTCTTTTTAGGTAAGGCTTAAGTTTTTTTTATATTTTATTTATTCGTTAGTTATTCACTATTTTCCTCTAAGAGGTAGGTACATTTTACTATTATTTTTTCCCTTTTCTTTTTTTTATGTATGTATTAGTTACATTTTACTTTCTCACCTATACGAAGTATAGGGGAAGTAACGTAATAAAGGTCACCATACATATACATGGTGAGCTGGTGTTTTACACCTAGGGACCTAAGTATCCAATGCTCTTATCACTTCCCTGGAAGCCCTGGGCTTCCACCTTATTTTGTTATCTGTAGTTTATACTACCTAAACCATATGAAATACTCAGTCTCCCAGTTTCCTTAATGAACCTGAGAATGCTCCCGTGGTCCAATCTCGTAAAATCCTCCTCTGTGATTACATCTTTACCAAAAATGTGTAATCTCGTTCGCGCTTATCCCGAGCATATACAAAGGAAGTGTGTCGCCGCCTCGCCTTCTTCTCCACATCTATCGCAGGTCCTTGACTCCTACAGTGTGTGTGTGTCTATTGAACTCCAGTTAGTTGCCGAAGCTCGTTCCTTTTGAGGTTCAGGATCCCATCCTTCAGTACCTTGGACTCCCCTCCCAGGAACATCTTCGACTGTCTGCATATGGTTTTTTTTCTCCATGAATGCTCCAAAAGATCTTTAGTCCACTTTTAACAACTCTTTCAGCCGGTCGGTCAAGTTTTTCTCAAGCTTCTCAGAACTGCTTCTTCTGATCAAGTCTTTTCAAAGCTCCTGCAGCCGGTCGGTCAAGTTCCTTTCAAGTCCCTCAGACCTGCTTCTTCTGATCAAGTCCTCTCACAGCTCCTTCAACCTGTCGGTCAAGTTCCTTTCAAGTCCCTCAGAACTGCTTCTTCTGATCAAGTCCTCTCACAGCTCCTTCAGCCGATCGTGGCTTCTCTCAATTAACTTTTCGTTTCCCCTCCAGAACCAATCGAACGTTTGCTCTAATATTCAACAGTTGCCTTACATTAGGGATAAATTCATTACATCTGCAGTTATTAGGATTTTCGAAATGTGCCCCTCCCCTGACCCCCCCCCCCCCCCTTCTGCCGATCCCGCTGAAAATGAATAAGTAGAGTCCATCTGGGGTTTTGAATTCACATATGCATTTTTTGCCTTCGTCTTAACCATAATCGGCTCCCTTGTCACCTTCACAAGATACACATTCTTACCAACAGCAAGTAGAAGCGGACGGTCTTCTTGACTTGTCCAACGACCAGTTCAGAACGCGAAAATATGTTTAGTATTCTCATACAGAACAGGATAATGCTCCCCACAACGCTCCAACTAATTATGTCTCGAACCAAAATCCAAGACATTTGTGATACATTGTTCAGATACATTTTTATCAATAATATAGTTATATGACTTTACATTGTAAATGATATGCATATTAACAAAAATAATATTAGAAGAAATAAATTCAGTCATTTACAATTAAAATTAGACACTTATAAATAATTCCCAAAAATTTCCAGCCCCGCGATCCAGGGATTCTATGAAATTTCATGAAATCCCGAGATTGAAAATACTAGTGCGGATGTTATTCCTCGGGTTTTACTTCATTATTTTATCGTTCACAGGGCATGCAGTATTGGTGGTTGTCGACCCTTCATACAGAATATGTACATGCGAAGAGTCCTAACACATCCAGGAAATAAAAATCGTATTAAAAAAAAATAATAATAAACTGATCAGGTAATCAATAGTGACCTGAATAATGTAACATCAATAGTAAAGTAATACGGGTTAACGACAGAGCTGGAGGAACATTGTTTTGCTGAATTGGTACTATTTCGTAAATTGTGTTGAGTTGTTGATTTTAAACGTTTTGTCAACTTTCAACTGTCCTCTTCTTGACGTTCTTAGTTCCATATTGACTCCTGGCATGAGCAGACACTCGGCTGGAACCAACCAAGCTCATATTTGTTAAGAGGTACGTTAAACCAATACCATTTATACTATGGAGATACCATTTTTCGCCTATTTAATAGAAATATGTAAGTAACTTTTATTAATGGTGGAATCCTGAGAAATCCTACTTAATCTATTTTAAAGGTTTTTTTTACCTCCAATGCGATAAATAGATATTTAAACAATTTTAAAGAATTACTTTATTCTGCATAATAATCCGCTGTAAACTAATTATATGTAGATTCAGAAGGCATATCGATGGCAGTAGGAAAAGTCAATTTTTTATGGTTTCTGCTTCAATGCTCCCTAAATATCAATACGAAATACCTGCAAGGTCCTATTTATAACTTCTAGAGTTTAGAGGAGACATACTTATATTCATATTTATTTCTCAAAGTCTAATTTTTTTTATATTTTAATAATAATCTCATTTGTAGTACTACGATTATCAAATTTTGGTTACTTGCAAATCACAGCTTACTCGACAAACCTCTAAGTAGACTTATACATTTTGGAAATTTAGCAACTTTTCATGCAGTAGTTTTTTGAATTTCATACTTTAATATTTACATTCTGAAAATTAAATATTTTGAGAATTCCATTTATACTATTTATACAATTTTTGTTTGTTTCTATTAAGTTGCAAGAGAATTCTTTAAATAAACCTTGAAAGAAAACTCAAAAGAAAATAATAAAACAAAAAAATGAATCTCAAAAATAATTTTATGAAATGTTATTTATTAAAATATTGAAAAAAGTTCTCTACGGATGTATAATTTGATTAAAATCTATTACGTTATTTCATTGATAATAAAATGAAGGCTATGGCGGATTAAGAAGGGAGGGGGCACTTTTTTTGAGATAATTGTTTTTAATATTACTTCAATTTCATTATGAGAAGTGAATATAACTCCAATCAGTTATTATTTTACAAGCAAGCCTAGAATTCAGAATTTTTTTTTTCTATTATAAAATTTTGAGGATGATACACTTCCTATAACCTTAACCACTTTCCCAAGTTCACACCCTTCAAAGGAAACTGAAGATAACCCTAAGGGAAAACTACTTTTTGGTTTTATTTATATATATATTTTGTTTATTGTGTTCCAGAAATGGATTGGCAATGGATATTGCTACCATTCCTTTGCAGTTTATTGAGCGGAGAGACATCCGCCAAAGAAATAGTGGCTCAAGTCAACACAAAAAGACTGGTACAGTATGTTCCTGAAAGATTTCTTAGTATGTCTGTTGATCCGAAAAGTATACTTCTGGCTGGACATTTGGGGTAAGGTGGTCATTTTAAATATACTTACTCATTTTTATCACTAAAATTTACCTAAATAATTCATAAATATGTTTTCCATATAGAAATTCTACTAAAATTTTCTATAATCTATAAAAAAAAGGGTTCACTAATTTTTTCGGCTATTTGTCTCTACTTTCGCTCTTCTCCAGAATCCTGAGTTCTGAAATTGCTCCAAAATATGACCAAAAACTGTGCGAAAAACCTTAAGATACAATATTCGGGAATACATGTACATGTATTTTCACTTTTTTTTTTTTTTTTTTGTTTAATTTTATTTTATTACTAAACTATTTTGTATAGTGTTGCATTTCAGAGCTTTAAGATGATGAAAAAAATTAGTTATACTGGTGAGTTTTTAATTTATATAAAAAAAAAAACTACAAATGTGACTTTAAATAAACAAAAAATGAAGGTCGTGAGAGCTAAAAAGTCAAAACTGAATCAAAATATTGTTAAATCTTTTTGTAAACTATGTCCTTATTCGTTATTCCATCCTTGATATGCGAAAACGTTACTTTTCCTGAGACCAGATGATATTCAATTTTAAAAAATGGTAGTGTTTTAAATAACACTATAAAAGCTGTTCTGTCTATGAAATATTTTATTTTTTAAAGTTGCTAACGTTTTGCTTTTTCCGGCATTTTGAAAACTAAAAAGATACGTTTTAGATAGAAATACATCATACAAATAAGAAATTGCTCATCTCGATACATAAATGCACCATCCTTCAAACTATTCAGTATTCATAGTAGATTGTATTTTTTTCTATAACTTTAAGCTCTTTCTAAGAAAAAATCCAATATTTGTATAATAGTTGTCATTGTATGAATAAAATATTGTATTTTGGCTTAAAATTCATGTATAATCGGTGACTAAGAACGGTGACCGTTTTTAAATGTTTTAATTTATATTTTAAGGCTGATTTTTGGAACCAAAGGTACCTAAGTATCCAATGCTCTTATCCCCTACCTGCTAGTTCTTTCTTCAGTGGGAGTCCTAAACTCTCTTCAACAGCTCGGGACAATCACTTAACGTCCCATCTGAAGAACTCGGCTTGCTCATGGTTTTTATCTCCCAGATAAAAACCTAAGGTCCTCGGGGGGTTTTGAACCCGCGATCTTGCGATCATTAGGCTAGCACACAATCTCTGAGCTACCGGCGCCCTTAATTTATAATATTGTTTTGAGACCTAAAAGTTGTTAGATTAGTTAAATGATAGTTAAGTAAAATTACGGCATAGAAAGATTTAGAATAAAAATATACTTAAGAGAATAACTTGTTTAGTTTAGTTTTCAAAATTCTGGAATAGATGAAAAAAAAAGTATTAAAAATAAAAGATTTGCAAGTTTAAACGGCCCTCGTAACGTGTTATTTAAAACGCGGAATTTTAAAAATAATATTCTTTGTATTTGTACTTTTTATTGACTAATGTATCATATATAAAACTAAATTTATTACAAATTGGACGTTCTCTTGTCAGCCGAGATGCTGTGAACATGGCTCGAGGCCTCTCACCGAGTTTCCTGAGACTTGGAGGACAGGCGACCAACTTTATCAGATTTGGAAAAGATCTCTTTACTGATAACAACACCATCACAGGTAACATTTTTAATTTCCCAGCTGTAGGAAAATATGGAAAACATTCTGTGATCGATCAGAAATTCGAATTGAGTTTTCATCGGAATTGCTTGGCTTAATACAAAAATCACAATAACTACCGAAGTAATGAATATATATCGACACGAAATGTAATATGTAGGTTCAAAATCCCATGAGGATGACAACTAGCAATTTTTAGCCAAATTGACTAAGGGAAGAAGAGAATCAGAGGGAGGGGGTGGTATAATCTAACCTAATCCTGCTTATGTAATGAGGTATCGGCAAGAACTTATGTATGTTGATTTAGGACTGCAATAAGGGCGACAGCTGTTCCTCAGTTCAAAACCCCTAATAACTATCAAAAAAGCTTTAGTTATTATGACTCATGACCGAGCTTTAACTACGGGAACATATCGCCTACTAGCAGAATGCTCTTTCGTCGCTCTGGTAAACATGAGCCCGACTCTACTGTGGGAGTCCTAAATTTTGCCTACCCAGGTCTAGTTACCTAAGGTACGGAAGGGTCTTTAATGAGTATCAGACAAGAGTATCGCAAACACTCGGTACCATCGCTCAACGTCCCACCTAAAGGACGGCGTGCTCAATTTTTTTTTTTTTTTACCTCCTAGATAAATTTAACTAAGGGCTTCGGCCAGGTACGAACTCGCGATCTTGAGCTCAGTTGGCTAGCACGCCCCCTCGTAGCTACCGGCGCCCTCAAATATTTTAATATATATATTTTTTTTCGAATGTATCAGAAAATATTTCTCAGCGCCGAAACTGCTGTCTGACAACCAGAATATTGAAGGGTTATCACAGAAGTTTTCTTTTATTTACCTTTAATCTGTATATATATAATTGTCTTTACTTTTTACAATATAATTTCATAATTTCTGTTATACCCTTTGTAGAAGAACAGTGGGACAGTGTGAACCGGTTCGCTCAAGACGCAGGTCTAGACGTTATAGCAAGTCTGAACCCAACGGACAGAATCCAGGATGTCTGGGATTCGAGGGACGCCCTTCAGATCATCTCCCACTCGGACAAACATGGCTACAGTCTGGCATGGCAGCTCGGATATGGTACGTTCCTATATTTACACTTATATACATTGCAACATAGTGAAAAGAGTGTAACTATAAAACTATTTACTATTTTAATCTCCACTGTGTGAAACTATTTTAGTATGGTAAAAGACGTAAGACAGAGGTAGACAACTAGATTCAGCAAAACAAGTTTCATCTCCACCCATGGTAGTTGCTAAATCTTAAGGAGAAGTAGCCAATCAGTAACTATCTATTTTGTGATAGTTTCTTTTCCGTAACGAGTCCTCAGAAAATAAGATAATAACAGATTCAATACTCTTTTCTTTCATTTTTATTATTTTTTTGCATGCGACAGTAGAACTACTTTTCTTATTTTTGTCAAACTATTTTGGTCTTCAAAAAGTTACCCTTTTATCGGCTGCACAAACAGGTAGGCCAAGAAGACCGCATTGCATCCTTAAGAAGCGGGAGACTTCCTTTATATTTACCAACTAATTGTTGTACTCCACAGATACGAAGGGAGCCCCAGGGAGCGGTCTGGAGATGGGACGGGATGTGGTACGTCTCCGGAAGATCCTCGACGGCTTTCATCGGTATGTCAGAGCACCCCTCCTAGGGCCGGACATCGTGAGTCCCTCCGAAGGACACTATCTGAGGGACTTTCTCTCCCAGGCAGCCCCCGTCGTATCTGCCATTGTTTTACAGCCGTAAGTTTCATAATGTTAGTTTATTTTTGGGAAAACCATAATCATAGTTAGATACTAAAGTGTGGTTAAATATGAAACAGAAAGTGGCCTCAGCGATGAGTAGTTAGAGTTTCTGGCTACTATGCTGAGAAGGGTTCCTTGGTTGTTGTCCAGTCTCAAGAGAAGGCATTATAATTTTGCTGTTCCTTGTCTTTAGGATTCTTAATCTCCAACGAGAACCCTTATAACGTCACTCTGTTGTCTGTTCGTCTCTCTGTCTATGCTATTATATAAATTTTTATTCACCTATGGCAGGGGTCTTTAACGAGTACCTGACATCGTACAACATCGCTTAACGACCCATCCGAAGGACGGCGTGTGTAAATTGTTTTTTTGACTCCCAGATAAAATAAACTAAGAACCTCGGCCGGGTTTCGAACTCTCGAACTTGAGCTAAGTAAGCAATCACGGACCACCATTAAGCTACCAGCGCCCTCTTTTAACAATACATAATAATAAAAGTGGTCATGCAACACATCATTCGAAAGCTTACGCACAACGCGATTTTAGAAAATCCAATTGTTTATTTGTCAAATGTTTTACACCACTGGACCGCCATTTTGTTATAAAAAAAATATTAAAACTAGCCTTTTTAAATATTCCTACAGTACGTAAAATCCGAGATATCCATCTGTCACGTGATCTTAGGTCAAATAAAACAATAAGATCTAACCATTGCCGCGGCCCTTCTGTATTCTGTTTCTGAGGTAAGAAAAACAAAAACTTGAGCACGCCGTCCTTCGGATGGTTCCTTGGTTGTTGTCCAGTCTCAAGAGAAGGCATTATAATTTTGTGGTTCCTAGTTTTTAGGATTCTTAATCTCCAACGAGAACCCTTATAACGTCACTCTGTTGTCTGTTCGTCCCTCTGTCTGTGCTATTATATAAATTTTTATTCACCTAGGGCAGGGGTCTTTAACGAGTGCCTGACATCGTACAGGCTCGGGAACATCGCTTAACGTCCCATCCGAAGGACGGCGTACTTAAATTTATTTTACCTCCCAGATAAAATAAAATAAGGCCCTTTGGTCGGTTTTCGAACCCACGATCTTGAGCTCAGAAGGCAAGCACGCATACCACTGAGCTACCGGCGCCCTTTTTCTTTAATATTACCCCCGTCGATATCATGAAAATTATGGAAGGGAAACTATTTCGATCGAAATTCGTCAATCCCTTATTGACAATAATTAAAAGTATATATATATTTTTTTTTTTTTTGTCTTCGATGGCGCGTTACCTTTTACTAAATATTCTCCTGTTGTCAAATAGTTATTTAATGATTCTATAATGGTTATAAGTTTTACTATCTGAAATATTTTGTGATGCCAAATGACCTATGAAGATGCTATTTGCGAAATTTAGTGCAAATCCGGTCAACTGTTAAGAGCTAGATTTCATTTTATGTTTAGGGCTCACCTCAGGTTCAACATTTTGAGATTATGTATGTGAATAAATTTTTGCGTGATGCCCGGGCAAATAGATAGAAATACAAAAAGACAGTCTCAGTATTTTTATTTATATCTTATTTCTATTCTATTAACTCTCTTTCAGAAACTTCAAGTTGGAGGAAGATCCTGGCCATACTATAACCAGTATGATACTGGAAGTGGACAGTCTAGTGTGGGGCAAAGATATCCGTTTTGGACGGGTCATACCTAGAAAACCAATATGGATTGGTAAGTTGCGTAGTCTTAGCAAAAACTTCCATATTCCATGTGTGAAAATTTATGTTTTCTTTTAAACGAATAAGTATATAATTTTTTTGTTAAATAGCTGATAAGGAACCAAGCAGAGGAACTTCGAAGGAAGCCATCGCTCTTGCTAAAAGACTTGGCGCAGCAGCAAAAATTGGATGTCAGCTCGTGCTGCGACAGCCCGGTCCTCGGGCACTCAAAACTCCAACACCAGTGAGTAGCATTTTAATAATTAGATTCCCCCAAAAAAGAGGTGGAATTCTTATATTTTAACTTCCAGAACGTTTTTCGGACCTTTTCGAACCGTTTCGGACGGTTTATTATGACCTTTTTCACTTCATTCGTTCTCTTGGTTCACTGTAGTTAGTCATACGCGGGCTTTACCTATGAGGTAATATCGCCCACTAACAGAGCGCTATTCGTCGCTCTGGTGGACATGAGCTCCACACTACTGTAGAAGTCCTAAATTTTGCCTACCCAGGTTTAGTTATTTAAGGCTCTTTAACGAGTACATGACATCGCACAGGCTCGGGACCATCGCTTAAAGTCCCATCCGAATGACGGCGTGCTTAAGTTTTTTTTTACCTCCCATATACAATAAACTAAGGAGCTGGACCGGATTTCGAATCTTGAGCTATCTCTGAGCAACCTGCGCCATCTGTCTGTCTGTCCGAGTGTCTGTTAGTTCCTTCATCAATGGAAAATCAAAACATATTTTGAATCTGCCTACTCAGAAATATTTTTTCTCAGTTACTATAGAATCGTATAGAAAATGTTTTCGTTAAAGTTTTAAATAACAATGAAAGTATATTTTTGAGTAGCAAGGTGTGCGAGAGATAGCGAGGTGGTCGGGCCGGAGGGGACAGGCTCTGTCGCTCACCTGATCAACCTAACCTCATTCCCTCGTACTCCCCAATCCACGCTTTACATGTACACCTTTCTTTCTCACTGACTATTGCTTTATTTCGCCAATATATTTACTGGTAATATCCAATTAATTTTCGAAAATATTTAGTTATTATGACTCATGCCCGGGCTTTAACTACGCCTACTACCAGAGCGCTCTTTCGTCACTCTGGTGGACATGAGCCCGACTCTACTGTGGAAGTCTTAAATTTTGCCTACCCTAAATTTTTATTCACCTAGGGCACAGGGGTCTTTACGAATACCTGACATCATACAGGCATGGGACCATCGCTTAACGTCCCATCCGAAGGACGGCGTGCTTAAGTTTATTTTACCTCCCAGATAAAATAAACTGAGATTCGAACCCGCGACCTTGAGCTCAGAAGGCAAGCACGCATACCACTGAGCTACCGGCGCCCTCTTGATTTAAATTCAATTAGTATTAATGTATTTTCAATCAATCGATACTCCCACAATGTATCACAGCTAATATATAATATCTTTCTTCTAGGAATTCTGGATGGCGCTGCTGTACAAGAACCTGGTTGGTCGAGGAGTGTTCGACACCAGGATCACCTCAGGCAACCGAACTGAAATACAGATATTCTCTCATTGCACTCCACATCTTCTACAGGACAAATCCGTCCTCGACTCAGGTATTGATCCTGAATATTCTAATAATAAAAATTATTCTATTATTCTATAGTATTCTAATGATTACCACCAAAATTATTGTATTCCGCTTGTAAAGAACAACGGTAGAAAACAAAAATTATCATATTATTTTTTTAATTCTTTAAAAACACTGGGTAGCAACATTTTTGTACACTACAATGGACCAGTAACTTTTCTCCCTTATTGTTATAGATAGAAAAAAAAGTAAACAGTTACCTCTGGTTTTGTTTACGTTAAATTTCAGTATTTCTGTAGGAATTGTTTTGAAGTAGGAATATCATCGTTATTTCAAATTTGACTAGAGGTTGAAATACCGTTTCCAAAAAAAAAACTTATTTTTTCGTTCCCAATTGTTTTGTTTTGAACCTGTTTATGTTTGTATCTAAAATATTACAAACAGTTTTTCTATTCATAGCCAAAATCCTAATTACTTGACGAACAGATAACGCAGATATTATTCTAGTCATAGTTAACCAAAGAAGTGTCGACAGAACGCTTTAAAAAAAATTGAGCTGTTAAAAGGAGCAACATTTGACTAATCTGAAGCTGAGAGATACTAAATATCTTGAATATTTGACCTTTTTTTCTATTCCAAGTCTTATTTCCCAAGAAAAAAAAATTCTAGTCAGAAGACGAGCAAATTAGGTAGTTTAATTTGAAATAACTATATATTAATCTGATATCAATGATATTTCGACTTCGAAAATATTTTCTAATGAAAAATTCAAATTTGATAAGAGAGAAAAGTTGTTGATCCATTAAACTGTTGTCGCCCTTTTTTTTTATATATTTTTAAAAATAAAATTTAAATGTATTTTATTATTTTTAGCTTGGATTTACGACAAGGGAGCCGTAACTGTTTTTGGTGTCAACGAGTCTCCTGAAAACATCAAAATTGCTCTGAGGGCAAGCATGAAGGATGAACCGATCCACGCATACGTACTGACCTTCAATGGTGATCAAAGTGGAAAAATTGAGTAAGTCACTATTTCATTAATAATTCAATTAAATACTAAAAATTATTAAACAAAACTTTTGATGTAAATTTTTTTTTTTTTATTATTATATATTTTTACTTTACGGAGATCGATTTTATCATACGCTAAGCCTATGTTTAGAATGTTGAACGGTTTTTCTTCTAGTAATTTCTAATAATAAGTTGATATTTACTAAGAACATTTCCTTGCAGGGATACATACTTGAACGGTCAGCCGCTACAGCTGTCACCTAGTGGAGAACTGCCAGTACTCGCACCTCGAGTAAGGCGTCCGAACAAGTTCGGACTTACCATACCGACCAACTCAGTCTTCTTTCTGGTCCTTCCGGAAGTCAGGTCAAGGATATGCTCCTCTATTCCAAACGTAATGCCCGAAGTGCAGGAACTGTCCAAGAGACTGCTGCAAGTAGCCGCAGACGTGCTTGACAAACCACACTCTGAACATCGCCAAAGCACTGAAGAGGAAACCGGTGGAGAAGTGTATGTCAAGTTCAAAACTCCAAAAATTAATGAATTTAGACCACCACAGGCGAGGAATCAGTACCCAACCACCGAGAAACCTGACCCTGACGTTCAAGTAAAGTATATCACATACGGTGACAACAATTGGGCAAATATGCCAGAAACAGCAGGACATATGGAAGATGATAAGAAAGATGAAGTTCTTGATGAAGACACTGGGGATAAGTATGCAGCGTTGACTGCGGCCATAGCTGGCGTTCAGAATTCCACTGAACCAGAGTCTGAGGATCGAAGGCGAAGGAAGAGATCGGCCAGTTTGGATAACGATATGGAAGTATCTGCCAGCAACAGCGTGCCCTACATCAGCCACGAAGAATTGGTCAATCAGCTGAACAAGTTCTCTCAAGAAGTTTATAAGTCCGGAGAATCTGTAGAAATTTCCAACATTCCTAAAGATCTTTTGAACACTCTAAAACGAGTTCGGGTTACATTCAAACATTTAGGACCTACAAAACCTTCTGTAGATACAAATGGGGGCTTTGAGATAGGAGAACCTGTTAATTCGTTAAATGCAGTCAACGAGGAGGGTTCTCGACAGTCTTATAATCCAGAAACAGCTCAAAATTCCGAATTGAATGATTTGGCACGGTATACTCAGCCAGAGAACTTAAACATTGAAGACTTGTCAAAAGTTACAGAGTTTCAGAATGAACAAAATGCGAATTTGGAAGAAGAACAAAAAGAAAATACTTTTCGAGGATCTACAGACAGCAGCCTCATCGATTTCAATGGTTACAACGCACAAAACAGCGCTCAAGGAAGCAGAATCACCGAACAAGCATTTCCAGGATCTTTCTCTGGGACAGAGACTGAACTTACTTCTCAATCCCCCGGATATGGCGAGTTCCAGTCGGAAAGTGCCCAAGGACCTTCAGGCTTTGTCACTGATGGACAAGTTTTCCCTCCTTATGAACCCGCCCAGGATGGAGGAGTGGACAACCCGGAGGCCGGATGGGCCAACTCTGGAGGACAAGCTCAAGGAGTTGATGCACCCTCCCAATATGGAGGAGACCCTCAAACAGCTCAACCCCTTCCTCCCAGCCAGGATCCAGCTACCGATTTTGCCCCCGGCTCTGGCATCCTTTATTCTACCCAAACTTCCCCTGAGTCCGTCATAAACGAACAGGCAGGCCCGGATCCCTTCACTTCAAGAGACAATAGCATAAAATATGTACTGAAAAGAATGCCTCCTGCCTATCCCCTTCCAGTCACTGAAAGCATAGACGAAGATAGGAAAACGTTATTGATTCCCTTCAACCCAGCTACTACAACAGAATCTGGAATCTTTTCAACCGAGCAAAACAATCAGAATATTGCTGGGAACGAATGGAACGTTCCGAGTGAAGAACAAAACAAAAATAACGAAAATGAAGCCTTATTGTCATCTTCCACTGAAGGACTGTCTCCCAGTATTGATCCAAATTCAGACAGCCAGACCCAAGGAAATATAGAGAACTCTCCTTCAACTTTAAGCACAGAAGATAACTACGAGTTAGTAAACACAAGTGAAAACTATAGAGGAGGAGACCAAGTTAATGAAGAACAGATTGCTAATGAGTCTCCACAAGGAGATAATTATGAAAAAGAGCTGTCAGAAAGCAGCAATGCATTGAAACCATCAGATAACACCGTTCTGGAGTTTCCCACAGAAAGTTCTCCAGAAAGAAATAACCAACAGAGTTATGCAAAAGAGCTAGTAAACGGCCCTGACCCTCCAGCGGAAGATTGGACCGCTCTAACTGAAAACAAGAAATTTGAGAGAGAAATCCCGGTGGGAGTAACTCCAGAATTTCTTGACGATTCATCTTCTCTCAGTGATCCATCCCTGTCAAATATAAATACTCAAGAGGATTATTCACAGGTTTCCGATGGTCAATTTATAACTCCGGAAACAGAATTTAATTCTCAAAGAGATGAAACTGCTGATTTAGGTAATTCTATTTCTGAAAGTCCTTCCTCTTTACTAGAATCTCGAAATAATTTTAATCCTTCAAACGGTAAAGAACTGTTGTCTCTGGTGAACCAAGAAGTGAGTCCCAATGAAGCCTCATTTCTTCCTGAAAAACAAGTGGGGATAGTTGATGACGATATAAGAAATTTAGTGCCTCAAAATAATTTACCTGAATCACCAGAAGAATTACAGCCAGGTTTCGAGCCTGGTAACAGTATCGGAGATATACCTGTTAACAATCCCTCTGAAGTAACGAAAGATAACGGTGAAGATATATCTCCTGGATCTGACTTTACTTCTTTACCTGAACAAGGGGTGAGTATAAATACTCTAGGAACAGAAACTCTCAATGATTCTCCATTGAATCAAATTGGAGACATAGAGTCACCGTTTAAAACGAACGCTATCAAGTCAAGTTTTGACAAGGAAAGAAGAGAAAGACTGCAGGCTTTACGTGACAAGTGGGAGGCTAGAGGTTACCGATATCCTCTAAGGGATGACAGTCTTCGAGCAACCCTGTTGAGGAAGCAAGAAGAGATCCGGCGACTCCTGAATCAGGACAGACCCCAGGGTAGATATGGCTATCCACCAACCATTCCTCGAGTCGACCCTGACAGAGCGCTCCTATCTCGAACAAGACGTCTATCCTACTTCCCAGAAGACGGCCTCTCCGCTGAAGACTTGTACGATTATGCACCTGAAAAGTTGTACCACAAACGTTCAGATTCATACGGAAGACCAATTTCAGACGATTACGACAGACCCTACCTCAGTGATGAAATTATTTCATCCCCAATTCCCAACACTGACCGAAGTCATGTTCTGTTTCCCATCGATCCCAAAACTCCACAAGCTGTCGTCTTCAACAACAAAATTATACCAGCAAAACTTTACGGTGTAATTTCGCTAAATGATGAACTTAAAAGTAACACAATTGATACAAACAAAAACATTCCAGACGACTCAATCTATAGCAGATATTATACAAAATACGATCCAACTCCTATACCTAATGAAAAATTTTTGAGTCAAAATTTTTACAACACACCGAGAACACGAAGAGAAAACGTTTACAGTTTACCTCTGACTAAATCTTCTGGGTACAATTCAGCCGTTAAATCAATAGAAGAAGAACAAAAATTTATACCAATTGTCATTTTAACGCCAAACGCCATCGCTGCTCGTAGAAGGAGGGCGATAGAGGAAGAGGCGGCAGACAAAGAAGCGGACAATTCGACTGAACCCGAAGACAAAGAAGAAGAGGATGAAGCTAATGTGGAAAATGGGGAAAAATCTGATGAAATGAATACCGAAGAATCGAAAAGTTTAAAGACGAGAAGAAGTCTTGACTCGAATAATATTGACAACGAAATTATGTTCGATCCAAATTCCTATACTTATTTAAACGAAATTCCAAGAGACAATAACGAAATTTACCCGGGAGGTTCTGTTAAATCTCTTCTATCAAATGATATACACAATCAGGAATTGTATCCATATACAAACCAAATCAATGATATTAATAATAATCAGAATGCAGATTTGTTCAAAATGTCCAATTCATATCCAGATCTGACTTCAAAAAATGAAATTTACAATTATATCCAACCGGCCAATAACGATCCAATGATGAATTTTAACGATATTTCCTGGATGGGCAACGACAATGGCGGAGTTCCTCCACGAACTTTTTTTTCATTACCTCAATCTCCAGTTACACCTTCAAATGAGTTGAACAACTTCAGTCAAATGGACCCCTCCAACCAAGAAGACAAACCCAATCCACCCTCCACTCTTATATTAAATTTACTTGAAAATAAATTTAAAGCAGTGCTTGGTATGCTGCAAGGATTGGCAGGATGGTGTGCTTATAAATAAATGTACATCATTTTGGAAGTTCAACTTTCAAAAAAATTGTTAAAATGTTTTTGTAATGTATAGTCGAGTTGGCCATTGTACTCGTTAGTAAGGCCAATAACAAAAAAAATTGTATAGTACTTGTAAATGTAGTAACTTTTATTTATATTATTTATTTGCTTATTTATTAACTATTTATTAATATTTATTATTTTTTATTTCAACTTTTGTTGTAAAAGTAAAAAATAAAATCACATTAATTGTCATTCAAATGTCAACATTTGTCACAAAATTGTGACAATAAATTAGATAATCTCGCTGTAAAATGTTGATATTAATTTTTACTTTTTCAATGTTGGGCAACACAGTTCCCATCCATTTATTTATTTCTATTAAAGGAATTTAAAATGAAATTAAAATATGTAATTATCATAAATTGAAAAAAAAACAATATTATATCTCTGGTGTTTGGGCAAAAGGGCTTAAGTCAGAATAAGTGTTGTGATCCAAAGGACAAGTGCATTTAAATATGTTCACCATATGTAACTGATTGTTGGAATATTTTACTTTGCTTATACCTGATATGCAGAAATGTTTCAAACTTTCAGAAATTCCTCTCCTAAAATTCAGATTTTCTGACAAGCCCTTTTGCCCAAACACCCGAGATATTATATAGTTCATAAGAAGGGCTCATATGATTTTTCAATTCTTTCAAGTGTTTGACTATGTGGCGGCTGATCTCCAATCAGCTTTCCCTAATCTCTTGTAATACGAATTCATATATTATCTATATATACATTTTTTATGTTTATATTTCCATTCTTGCTAATATTCTGTTGTTAAAATTTCAATGAACATTGTTAAGAAACCGCATAAGGATAGGATAATTTTAAAAAATGTAACAATTTTAATGCTTAATTTTATTACAATTTATTATGTTTGTTTGTTTTTGGTTTAATATATCTCACTGTACTCCCAACTCGGCCAGAAAGGATGTAGGTACTCTACAGGTTGTTGTTCTTTTCGTAGTGTAAAATCAAATCTAATGCAACGGTACTTCTCCTAAATATTCAATTAATTTTATATTTAACAAAAAAAAAAAAACAGTTTACTATGATAAACCAATGTTTCTTTATAATCATCACTTTTGATGCATTTATTTGGATTATTTCTGATGTGGCACAGATTCCCATCGCCAGAGGAAGTGAGATTAGTTCAATGTTATAATTTAGTTCTGAAGATAAAAACATTCTCTTGATTTCTTCTTTTATTGTTATAATTGAAACCAAATTTGAGTTATGTTCATATATATACATAAATGTACGAATATAGTACTATATTCTGAAAGTACATATTTGAATTATATACATAATTAATATAACTATGTTTTAGTATGTTATAATTTCGCCAAGTTTTTAATCACCAATATAAAACAGTAATAATTGTTTGTTTCTGGACGTTATTGAAAATATTAACGTCTAAATTACACATAGCTTGCCAGGTATTATTTAAATATAAACAAATATTGTCTGTATTTAATTAAAAATGTTAAAGTGACTTCTGACAAGACATTATGTAAAAAAATGAAATTAAAAAATAAAATAGGGCCTATTTAAAATGTATATATATCAATTTAAGTTTATTGTCTAAATTTAAAAGGTCTTTCAAGAGAATGAAAATTAACTTAAAATAATTCATTGTAAAATCTTGTCTGAAACCTTGATATAATAAAGAATGTTAAAATGTGAATCATAAACAATAAAAAATGTTTAAATTATAAAAAAAATTATTGACCTTTATTATTTTTGAACAAAACACATACAATAAAAGTTTTTTTTAAAAATGTAATTCATAATAAATTTATAAAGGTAATAAAAATATATAAATAATAATGAAGTCATAAAGAAATGTTTAAAAAATTAAATTTGAGGTCGAAACTGAACTAAAATGACAAGATAAGTAGTTCCTGCAGCTAATGCCTGTAAACAAGAAAAAAACAATTGTTAACTAAATAGAAACAAATGAAAAATTATAATATTGCAGTTCTAAACTTATTTATTAGAAGACCAAGGCAACTGCGAAATTTTATGAAGATACGCAACATATATTTTTCTTACCTGCAAAATGTATATGTACAATCAAGAATAGATAAGTGAATTTAGGTCGGTGAACGACTTGTGCTGAATAAGGAAAGAGAAAAGGTTGTCGGTGGATACGCCCCCCCCCCCTCCCCCCTCCCGCCCCAACACGAATTAATCAATTACATTTCCGCTCTCCCTCTAAACCCAATCGACCGTTTGGGCTAAAACTTAAAATATTTGACTTACGTAGTGGTTTCTGAATCCTCATACTAAATTTTGTTTCGATACATTCATTCAATCGCGGGGTTCATTGTGTTCACACAAACAAAAATAATTTTTTTTTCATTTTTGAAATCGGAATGTCGAAATCTGAAATTCTGTTGAAAACTCCGCATCAAATTTCTGACCAATTACATAACTTTGTATAGCTAAGGAACTAAAATTAAGAAGAGCCTTAAGAAAAGTCTTAAGGCAATTTCAAATTTTATAGTCTCAAATTTCTAGACTTTTTTTACTACAAGAAATGAGATATTTAATAAATATATACTAACCGATGTAATTAGCTTCGTGTTAATTGTAAAAAGGCCACAAGCTGTGAACGTCATAGTCCAGTTCGTCGTGTGATTCAAAAACATATGAAGCTGAAATGTTAAGTACAATTGTATATTTAAAAAAACTATTTCTTTTGATATGATAATGTTAATAAAATAAGATGTTTGTACTTACCTCTTCTTTTATGTCGGGTGATAAATCTCGGGAAATTACTTGAGCAACGATACTTTTTGTTTTTGAGGCCTAAAATATTAAGAAAATAATTGTCAACATTATCATTCATTTGAAAACGTTTTTGTCAGTTCGTCAAACTTATACTTCATAGATATATTCGAGGCGTCGGTAGCTCTCTTAGATTTTTTTATGTGAGAGGTGAAAAAACCCTTGAGCACGCCGTCCTTCTGATCGATGGTCTCGACCTTGTACGATGTCAGGTACAGTAGAGTCGGGCTCATGTCCATCACAGCGTCAAAAGAACGCTGGCATGAGTCACAATAACTAACTGTTATCGAAACAATTCAAGCCGCTGGATCAGTGTTGCCAACAAGCACGATAATATTGCCCTCGGCACGATGTGCAATATGGTAAGTATATGAAAAATTGCTCAAACGTATAATAATTCAATTTGGAAGAATTGCTTTTTCAGGCAAGAGCAACGAAAGCTGAGAACGAACAACTGTGAAGCATGCGGACGATAATATTCGTATTTATGCAACTGACCGACTGTTGAAACTTGAGAGGTTTAATCTCTTTTAAATTTACTTCTGAAATTTCGTCAGGCTTCCCTCTAATCCCACATTTTCTTTGTCCGATTTTGCTCAAAATCAATAGGTATCGTCCTTCCCCAGACGTTCTGATACATATGAAATTTCGTGTTTACACATTCTTTCTATCGGCTACCTTGTTCACAAACATACATAAAGACCGACTGTTTTTTTTTTTTTCAAATTTTAAATCAAGATATTGGAAAAAATTAAATTCCGTTGAAAATT
Organism: Aradus depressus; assembly: GCA_963662175.1. Lineage (NCBI taxonomy): Eukaryota > Metazoa > Arthropoda > Insecta > Hemiptera > Aradidae > Aradus > Aradus depressus. The sequence continues at coordinate 5,560,736 of OY759222.1, forward strand.
CCGCGTCAAATATCTGACCGTTTACATAACTTCCCCTATACTTTTGGTATGGCTGGCGAAGTAAGAAAAATTACGGAAAACTGCGATAAAATGAATGAGAAGGGAGTGCACTGCTACTATAGTCAAGGCAATACGACGCTCTCCTATTGGCGTGAGTGAGGTACCTACTAAGTGAGATGATTCACCGGCCTCGTTTATGTATACATATAGTTTAAATGAAGGCGCCGGTAGCTCAGTGGTATGCGTGCTTGACTTCTGAGCTATAGATCGTGGGTTCGAAACCTGACCGAGGCCCTTAGTTTATTTTATCTGGGAGGTAAAATAAACTTAAGCACGCCGTCCTTCGGAAGGGACGTTAAGCGATGGCCCCCAGCCTGTACGATGTCAGGTACTCGTTTAAGACCCCTACCCTAGGCGAATAAAAAATTTAGGGTAGGCAAAATTTAGGACTCCCACAGTAGAGTCGGGCTCATGTCCACCAGAGTGACGAAAAAGTGCTATGGTAGTAGGCGATATGACCTCGTATTAAAGCCCGGGCATGAGTCATAAACCCTAACCCAATAGTTTAAATTCTTATACCTCAAAGGCATATGGTCGAATGTCAACATTACGTCGTAAACAATTTTTTTACATGCTATTATATAGTTTATTTCTATTAACTACACAATGATATCCTAAAACCGCCTTTATTTGTTAAAAGTTCTGATAATCATTGAATAATGCTTTTCCATTTCCTGAAAAGTTTTCATAATGTAAGAACATCCTTTCCGATGCCTTTGAGGCAGAGGACTCAATTTTCTCGTAATTTCCACTCACCTCTTTGCTAGTCGATGAAGCCACAACTGTAGTGATGAGAAACCGAATGAAGTAAAAGATGGACCATGCCATCAACTTGGACAGATGATTGTCATTACTCAAAGAGGTGGTCATCTTCCCGAAGAGGCCGAAGTAAACATTGAAAAGAATCTTGAGAAAACAGCCAGAGATGGAACAGAGCAATTGAAATTGATAAATTTTATTCAATTCCTTCATCAAACCACACAACTTTTTATTGGAAATATGGAGTAATTCCGTTCTTCGAAGTGTCAGAGTTCTCTTAAAAGGTAAAAAGTTCCTGAAGTACGTGTACATAGTGATTACTGATAATTTTTTATTTTTTTGGATCAAGTTCAGCTATTTTTAGGCTCAGGATTTGAATCACAAACCAATACCTCAAAAACAACATAATTACAAGTAGAGTTGAAAATAAAAATGGAGATTAAGGGCTTAAAGTTCTCTTAAAAATATATATATCGGTAAAACACCGGCAATGTACTTCCCCAGCTCGAGTAATTTATAATACAAAGTGAGGGCGTCGGTAGCTCAGTGGTTAACTGTAGCCATGAGGACCACCTCAACTACAGCGATGGATACCCTTCTAAACCTCCCCCCACTCCCTTTGATGGTAAAAGCGGGGCGAAGAAGGTGAGCCTTTAGACTAAAAACATACAATACCGGAGAGGGCGCCGTAGCTCAGTGGTATGCGTGCTTGACTTCTGAGCTCAAGGTGGTGGGTTCGTAACCCGACCGAGGCCCTTAGTTTATTTTATCTGGGAGGTAAAATAAACTTAAGCACGCCGTCCTTCGGATGGGACGTTAAGCGATGGTCCCGAGCCTGTACGATGTCAGGTACTCGTTAAAGACCCCTAACCTAGATGAATAAAAATTTAGGGTAGGCAAAATTTAGGACTCCCACAGTAGAGTCGGGCTCATGTCCACCAGAGTGACGAAAGAGCGCTCTGGTAGTAGGCGATATGACCTCGTTGTTAAAGCCCGGGTATGAGTCATAAAACCTAACCCAACCTACAATACCGGACAACATACCGAGGACAAGCATTCAATAATCTGGGACATTTTAGAGGACTCTGTATTAAATATGGACACAGGCAAATTTACCCTAGATTCATCTTCAATAAGAAAATTAATGGACCTTGAGACTCAAGATCGGGGTAATCTTGTGTGGTTCAGTCGACTCAAAACGAAGAGAAAAGTTGGAGCTGGAATACATGGGAGGACAGTCAAGGGAGATAGTATATCCCTAGATTTGTATCCCACTGTGTTCCAAGCTGAAGTGTATGCCATCCTCGGGTGTGCCTGGCTCAACAAGAGACGAAACATGAGGGGAGGGCGAATCTTAATAATACTGTCTGACAGCCAAGCAGGATGACACTGGAGTCCATGGTAGACCAAAACAGAGCAGAGTTATGATGGGAATGTAAGGGAATTGAGGAGCTGATCGACTAGCCAGATCAGGAACTGACAGAGGGCCCAGAACCCTTCTGCGGAACCTCTAAGAGCACCGCAAGGGAGGCAATAAAAAGCTGACTGACCAGGAATCCTGGACTTGAAGAAACAAAGCTGCATCAACAAATACAGGACACCCAATAGACCTACTCCGTGGCAACTTCAGTCCTTGTTTAAAAATAAAAAAAATAATTAATTTAAAAATAAATTAACGTAAAAAGAAGAGTGCTCTAGTTAGATTCCTTGTCATCAATGCTGATTCTAATCAAGAATAAAAACAATAATCCAAACATTGCTCCAGAAAATAGAAGAGTGGATACATTCTTTTAAAAGAACCTGGAGACCATCTCCGAAAATGTTGATTGTTTAATGGAACAAGAAAAACAAAATAATATTGCATGCCCATTGTGCAAGTGTGATTTCCAAATAATCAGTTATACTTCTCCAGCTATACGAAATATAGGGGAATTTATGTAATCGATCAAAAATTCGATGCTAAGTTTTCAACGGAATTTCAAGTTTTCCAACTTACTGATTCCAAAAGTGAAAAAAAAAAGAAATGTCTATGTGTTCATCTGTGAACATGATATCTCTAGAATGAATGTTCGACTGAAAATTTTATATTTTTTTTCAGAACCTACGGATTTTCCGCCAAATCGGCAAAATAGAAGGGGGGGGGGGGACGCTTAACACAAAAACTCACATAACTACCGTTGTAATGCTTGTATTGACACAAAATTTCCTATGTGAATTTAAAGCCCTATAAGGACATATTAATTGTCAGCGAATCAGCAGAAGAGAAGGGGAAGGGATCAGAGATGGCTCAACTCAAAAATTTCAATAATATAATGAATTTATTGACATAAAAATTTTAAATTCACACCCCCATAAGGATGGCATCTATTAATGTTCAGCGAAATCGATTGAAGGAAAGATCGACCAGAGAAGGGGGCTCCATTCAAATACTCGATGTATCGACACACAATTTAGTAAGCGGATTCTGAAGCCACTATATTGATTAATTCGTCCTGGGGAAGTATTTACCCGATGATTCACCGACTATTTTTTTTTGACAGTTTTAGCTTCAAGTTTACATAATAATATTTATTATATTTCTTTTATAAACATTTAAGTTAAAGCATCCTCTTAAATCAAAAGGCTACAGGAAAAAAATAAAAATAATAGTACATACTTGTAAACACTGAAAAAGTTAGATGTAACGTTTGGAGTTCTTTGCTTCTTGATGAAGTCATTTATCTCTTTAAATCTTAATCTGAGGTAGAAAGCCAAACAAATGAATTGTACCTCAGACGCAAAGGAAATCATATTGTTGACAGTCAACCAAAAATTTCTAACAAATGACCATAATTCTGGCGAAAAAACTAGATACAATAAATTGACAGGGAGAGAAAGTACAAGAAAATATGCAATGAGTATCCGAGTAACTCTCCAATCTATTCGCGAATCGTGAACAACAACAGAGTTGAGGATGAAATCAGTTTCGTAGAGTTCGGAAAAAAATTTAGGTAAATCTTTACAGATGAGTGTAAGACTGATTATTTGAACACCAAGAGTCATAAACGCGGCTATCAGTGGGTTGACCATTTTCATGGCGACCAACTGAACTGTCGTCTGATTATGGATAAATTTGACATAATCGCTAACGTTGGGCGATATGTCAACCGCGACAAGTGAAGTGGACGAAGTCTTTGTTTCAACGGAAGCGAAATAGGGCGTTGAAATCCCATGAACGACTGTTATCACTGCCAGAACTGTACTATAGACAACAGCGGGCCAGTCTTTCCTTAGACGACCGTGCGGTTTGAACTTCAACCGAAGAGGCATCGTTCCGAGCACTTTGGACAGATAGAATAAAGGTTGGAAAGCGACATACACTGAAGTACTGTCCATATTGAAATGAGCCTCCTTCGTAGAAACCAACCAAGTTAGCTACATTGATCGACATGCCAATTTTCACCAATTTTCCCTTATTTTCACAACCCTAATAAGGCTTCTCATTGTTATTTATTTATTATTTTTTGTGTAAGGAAAATGTAGAATCTAACTAGCTTTTTAGATTTCACCTTGACACGAATGGAAATTCTAGACTATTGCAGTTTATATAAAATAAAATCAAAAATTTTGAAAACCCCTGATTAATAAACTAATTTTAAAAAATGAATCACCGACAATGTACTTCCCCAGAACTAATGAATCAATCAACATTAAACCAGTCGACAGTTTGCGCTAATATTCAGCAGTTAACTTACATAGGGGCTCCTAAACTCTCAAATTAATTTTTACGTTATTACGTTTAGTTATTACGGTTTTAGAAATGAGCCCCCCTCTCTTTATATGCGGATATCGCTGAAATAGGACAGGTTATGTCCTCATTGGGTTTCGACTTCTAATATGAAATTTAATGTGTAGCTGTGAAACTTATGCAAATACAATATTTCGAGCGATTACAATTATAATTGTTACATCTTCACATTCAACTCAGAAGTTACAATATGTTAATTTTCACAGAACACCGACCGCAAAAATCATCTATGATATAATTACGATGAAGTCCGGGCATGAGTCACAATAACCAACCATATAATAGGAATCCCTAAAGTTTCTTAGGATAGAGGTCTTTAACGAGTACCTGAAGTCAAAAAGGCTCACAGCTTAACGTTTCATCCGTGCTCACTTCTTTTTTAACCTCCAGATAAAAAACCTAAGAGTCGGATTTACCTTTAAATATTATTTTCATATGTGAAATTTGAAAACGTGTAAATGGCATTTTTTTTTTTTTTTCTGTTTCATATACAGACAATATTTTGTTTTTATTTTCTTGTTAGAGATCCTCCACAGATATCCTCCTATAAAGTCTGTCCAATCCACTTTTTAATGTTTTCATTACTAAAATCATTATTTTTTATTACTTATATAGTTTATATTTTCATGTATTAATTTTTATTATTTTATGTTTTCTTTTTCTATATATCACCATACACTGTGACCTGAGGAACGTAAGAACAAACGAAATATCGTCGAGAAGAAGACAATTCTGGAAGAATTATAAGGAATATACAATACATATATTATTAATTAATTATGATTTCAATTAAATTAAATCTCTATTTATTATTTTTCTAGTATTCATTTATTAATTTCTTTTATTTTTTACTTGTATTGTTATTACTAGTCACATGTGTATCTGACTCTTAAGAGTTAAAATCTGTTTATGTATCTAATTCTCTTCATTTTTATGATCTATTCTATTATCATGTTATTGTTTAATGGAAATAAAAATTGTTATTATTATTACAAAGATTACAACACATTTGTTCCATTAAATTCTCCACCTAATTTTATTTAATAACATGACAAGATGACAGCCATTATTTCTTGTATTATTAACCGCCGACGCAAAAAGAGGGGTGTTATAAGTTGCAAGCCTTTGTCTGTGTCTGTCTGTGGCATCGTAGCCCCAAGACGGCTGAACCGATTTCAAAGCGTTTTTTCCTTTCAAAAGCTGGTATTTGCGAGATGTTTCTTAGCCATGTTTGATGGAAATCGGGTATGCCATCTCCAAGATCTTATCCGAACTGGCTTCATGTAAAAAAAAAATCAAAATAGTTTTTCTATGAGGGAAGCCTAACCTAAATTAATGCTTAGAAAGAGCGTTTGTAATTTGTTCATTGGATTTTTCCACTGAATCCCTTTTATGGTCGGTTACCAGTCAATGCTCTCAGTTTCAAATCATTCATTGTGAGGTGTTCATTGAATTAGTTAGTGGTCACATATTTTAAGTAAAACTTACACCATGTCGACAAAAAGGAAACGAGTAGTGTCATTAAAAGATAAAATGTCAATTATTACGCGGCTGAAGAAAGATGAAACGGGTCAGGCATTAGCTATCAAGTTCGGTGTTGGTAAATCAACGATAACGGGAATAAAAAGTAATTCTGATTCAATCACTAGGTATGCTAATCTTGACTAGTCTCTCTTAATCGTGGAATAAGCTACTGAAACCATCTAAAGATGAAAACCAAATCGACGAGCCTGACAATGAACCCGCTAAAATGTTGGAGGCGTTGAGCAACGTTGTTTTCACTGATTGTCATGAAGAGAACATGAATGAGTGGCTACTTGTGGTCAGTGACGATCCAGGGTATCAGATGCTAACAGACGACGAAATTGTCCCCACACAACATTAGTTCAGATAAACGACGCTCTACTGTATGTGATTTCAGGAAGGTTTTCAGCATGCATCTCAAAAACAGTACGACCTACAAAACATTGTATTTGAGTCTTTTCTACAACTATTACTTGGAAAGAATTTTAAATAGATCATAAACATGAGTGGTATCTTGTATTATGTAGTTAGGCCCCGGAGTAAACTGGGCTCAAACTTCGGTCAATATCTAACCAGATCTAAGTTACCACAATCATTCCAAAAAGTTCATAGATACAATCGTCTTGCGGTAGAACGCTGACAACGTTCCAATTACACTTTCCCAGACACATCATGGCGAAAATTGTCAGAGAAAAACCTCTAATGTAGTCAAGAGACCTTGAACGTAAAAATTCGATCTCAGATTTTCACACGATTGCAATACTTCCTCTTATACTATAGGTATAAGGGGTAAAAATGAGTGGGGGGGAGGATAAAAATAAAATACAAAATAAAAAGGAAAAATGTATGTATTCAGAAAGTATACATCAGAACAAAGTGCACAAACTCACTTTCTCAAAATATTTTCTTTCTCACACTCACTGCTAAATAAGTGTATCTTTTGAAATACAAATATACAGATAATTTACAAAAAAAAAATATTAAAAAAAATTAAAAACAAAAAAAAAATTTACTATATAGTTTCATCAATTTAAAGTTAAAGCAGTCTATCAAAAACCTATTTGGGAGATTTTAGCGCTTCTCAACCGATTTTTATAATAATTTTGATTCCTGTTCAAATTATTAAATCCAATTTCATGAAATTTTATTTGGAGATATTTAGAAATTGACAGAAAAAGTATTTAAAGTGAAAAATCTGTTTCAAATATTAGAATATATATCATTTCAAATGTGAGGAGTTTTAAAATAAAAATGGTTAAGAGGCACTGCGTCAAAAATGTTATGAACATTAACTGATATATATATGAAACAAGCATAAATAGTGTAATAAAAAAAATATATACGAACACACTAAAAAAATTCAAAATCAAACTATTCCATACTTGCACAAACTGGGGCTTCAAACCATACGTCATAAGTTTATTAAATACCTATCAGAATACTCCATAATATATTTATACATATATAAAATGGTACATTTAAATTTTAGCATTAGCCCTGACCGATATCATACATATTATACTTAAGTATATAGGTTGAAAAACATTCACTCGGTTATTTCTAAGGGGAAAAAGTTTTTTTATTTTTTTTTTTTGTTCTTCCATTTTTTATTTTTATTTGTAGGTTGCCCTTAGGATGAGCTGCTTACTTCTGAAAAATAAATAAATAAATAAGAATTACATAATGATGAGGAAAAATATAAGATACGTGATTAAATGTTCAATACTGAAACGATCCTTTATGTCCTCAGTTATACGAAGATATTCATCAGATTTACGATATGGTTTCGACCGATAAATATTCAAAATACAGTAGAGTCCCGCTAATCCGGACTAGATGGGACCGGATCCTGCCCGGATCACCGAAAGTCCGGATTAAACGGAATTTGCTGTAAAATGCACATGATAAATATTTTAAAATATATTTTTTTTAATATTAGCGTAAATATTTAGCGCGCCGTCTTCTTTGTCGGCACTTTTTCATCACACCCTCTCTTTGAATTATTTTCATACTTACCCTTAAGCTAAATTAAATTTTAATGAGTTTTTTAAAAAAAATCCCTTCCGGATTAACCGGATGTCTGGATAATCGGTGTCCGGATTAGCGGGACTCTACAGTGCAGAATTAAAAAAAAAAAGTTATACGAAGTATAGGGGAAGTTATGTAATCGATCCTAAATTTGATGCGGAGTTTTGAACGAAACTCCATGTATCCCGCTCCTGATTCCAAAAAAAATCTGTGAACACGATCGACACGAAATTGTATACGTGTTGTATCCAGAACGAAACCTCTAATAAGAGTCCTTCTAATGAATGTTAATGACCCAAAATTTCATACGTGTATTCAAAGCTCTCAAAGGATGGTACCCATTAATTTTCAGTGGAATTAACCGTATGGGACGGGGGAATCAAAGGGACTCAACTAAAACAATTGAATAACAGCCGATGTAATGAATGTATCGACACGAAATTTGAAATGTGTATCCAGAAACCTCTAAGGACGACATTTATATTTTCAGTCATATCGGCCAAAGGTAAGGAGAGGATTAACATTCAAACTACAATAACTGCCGTTGTAATGAAGTTATTATTGACATGAAATTTCATATGTAAATTCTAGGCCGAGGGAGGCAAGAGGGGATTCAACTAAAAAAACTTAATAATTAATTACCAATGTAATGTATTTATCGACACAAAATTTAATATGAGGAATCAGAAGTTCCTTAAGTCAACTATTGATTATAACCCAAACGGTCGACCGGTTCTGGAGGGAGAGCGAAAAATTAATTATTGTCGGTGATTCAGACTTTTTTATACTTCCCCAGCTCTACGAAGTATCGGTCAATAATCCAATGCAGAGATTTCAACTGAATTGAACACGATAACTCCCGATATAGTGAATGTACCGAGACGAAATATTATATGTGAGTGCAGAACCCTCTAACGACGAAACCTATTGATTTTTAGCCAAATTGGCCAAAGGGAAGGGAGGGATTAGGGGGGAGGCTTAACATAAAAACTAATAACTGCCGATAGAATGAATGCATCGTCACAAAATTTTATATGTGTGACCAAAACACCATAAGGACAAAACCTATAGATTTTCAGTAAAAACTGTCAAAGGGGAGAAGCTTAAATGAATAAAACAAACTTACTTTTGAAATATTGTCTATTCAACTAAAGATATAAATATATATATAACTACCGGTTTCGGCTTTATACCATCGTCAGGTCTAATTATGAACAGACCTGACGATGGTATAAAGCCGAAACCGGTAGTTATATATATATTTATATCTTTAGTGGAATAGACAATATTTCAAAAATAAGTTTGTTTTATTCATTTATTACAAGTTTCCACAATATGTCCGCGTTCCTCAACTTAGGAGAAGCTTAACGCAAAAACTCTAATTACTGCTGTAATGAATTTATCGACGCGTAATTTCATATGTGAATTCAAGATCCCTTAAAGACGACGCTTATTAATTTTCAGCAGAATCGACAGAAGGGAAGGGAGGATCAGAGGGTGGCTCAACCCCCCCCCCCCCCCCCCCACAAACAATAGCCGATCTAACGAATGTATCGACATATTTAATATCATATTTGAAGTTAAAACCCTATGTGGACATAACCTGTCAAATTTCAGCGATATCGACAGAAGGGAAGAGGAGGTTCCGAGTAGGGGGCTCAATGCAAAAACCCTAATAACTGCCGATATAATGAATTTATTGACACAACATTTAGTATGAGGATTTAGGAGCCACTATATAAGACAGCTGTTGAATATTAGCGCAAACTGTCGACTGGTTTTGGAGGGGGACGAAAAGTTAATTAATTCGTTCTGAGAAAGTACCGGTGATTCAGACTTTTTTTTGCAGACAGGACTGTACAATCTATAGGTTATGGACTAACAATGTATAATAAGTCATATATTCATATTCATATGTAATAGAAATAAATAAATAAATACAAAAAATGTATTTACCTCGTCTACTTTAGGTTTCTTCCCTTTATTTTTTGTTGAATTTGCCTGGGATAGTTTTCTTTTTTTTTCTTCCACCTGAAAAAATGATAAAAATTCAAAATTAATACATTGAACATTTATACAAGTTTAGAAAATTTCTGGTTAATTTATTTGTGACTTAGGCCAGGGCTTCAACACCAAGGTCATTACGCCTACTAACAGTGTACTGTATTAACGCTCTAGTGAGCATGAGGCTCGCCTCTACTATGCGAGTCCTCAATCTTATCTAACTAGGTTTAGGAACGTTGAACGAGTACAATACACACGTTCAAGACCGTCATTTAACATCATCTCCGAAGGACGGTCCTCGGCCGGGTTCAAACCCACGATCTTGAGCACAATAGGCAAGCATGCTACCCCATTGCTATAGCCTAAAAAATTATTGTGCTGTAATGCGTTTATAAAGCTGTGCAAGTCGGAAAAAGTTCAACTAAATGTTCGCTAGTGTTACAGGGAAGAATTCCTTTTTCGTCTCGTAATATTCAGGAGTGATACATTTCATCTCTAAATCTGACGAAGTATTGATAATCTTGAGTCTAGTTGTGACTGGATCAATAATCCACACTACAGTCAGTAACTCTATCCATTGTTTTCAAATATGATTTAATCAAGCCTATAAGTATTCATGCATTATCATTGGTCAGATTTAACTGAACTCGAACGTCTCCAAGTGATAACCTGATCTAAAATGACCTTTCAGATGAATAACAACATTTAAATAACTTAGCATGAAGACGACTATTTGTAAACACAAAACAACCCAAGAAGGAAATTAAAATGAAAATATACAGATTTGAAGCGAGACTCGAGAAAAAAATTGATTCTAAAAGGAAAAATAAGTATGTTCGAATATTAAAGGTTACAAAATAATACTTGGGGCTATTCTAGATCAACAATGAATAAATGAAATGTAACACTAGTATAAATGATTCAGTTATTATGAATCATGCCTATATCTCATAGCGCCTACTACCAGAGCGCTGTTTCTTCGCTCTGGTGGACATGGGCCCGACTCAACTATGGCAGTCCTACATTTTATTCACCTAGGGTAGCTTAACGTCCTATCTGAAGGACCGCCAGCTCAAACGTTTTCACTTCCCAAATATAAAACCTAAGGGCCTCAACCGAGTTTCGAACCCGCAATTTCGAGCTCAGACGCAAGCACGCTAGTTCTGAGCTACCCAGCGTCCTCCCCCCTGTTAGCAACCAATTTTACATTAAATTTTTCATTGTCTTTTTGGAAAAATATTTCTTACATTATTTCGTTCGGGGCTTTCTTCAATGTCTTCCAGATCCTCTTCGTCAAGTTCATCGTCCAAGTCTTCATCTTCGTCGTCCTCACCGACCAGCTCCCCTGCTGTACACATCAAAATGCACAATATTAGAAAACAGGAGAACCATACGAACAGCTAGCTACACATCGAAAATAATCTACACTAAAACCAAGTGTGTATTGCGCAGACAGCTTCTGTAAACAACTCAAGATTATTTCTATAATCAATACCTCATACTGGGAAAACCGTACATTTAAAAAATTTTATTTCAACATTAATATAATCAAAATACGATTTTGACTTCCTCAACTATACGAAGTATAGGGAAGTTATGCAATCGGTCGAAAATTCGATTGAGAGTTTTCAACGGAATTTCATGTTTTCCAACCGCCTGATTCCAAAAATGAAAAAAAATTGTCTGTCTGTGTGTGTATGTGAACACGATAACTCCCGATAGAATGAATGAATTGACAAGAAATTCTACATGTGTATTCAGAACCCTCTATGGATGACACATATCGATGTTCAGCCAAATCGGCCAAAGGGGAGAGGGGGATTAAAGGGGAGACTTAACATAAAAACTCTAATAACTGCCGTTGTAATGAATGTATTGACACGAAATGTCATATGTATTCATTCAAAATATCATAAAGATGGCAGAGAAGAGGGGCTCGACTTGCATACCATAATAACTACCGATGTAATGAATGTATCGGCACAAAATTTAGTATGAGAATTCGGAAGCCACGATGTAAGTCAAATATTAAGTTTTAGACAAAACGGTCAATTGTGGCTTTGGAGGGAGCGCGAAAACGTAATTAATTGTTGCTGGGGAAGTACATAACTTTAGATAATCTCAAGTAACCTGAGGACAATACAAGAGTTCTTTGTTTTTATTTATTTTATTAGTTTTCCAGTATATCGACACAGATCCCAGTAATGTCTTCGGACCAGTCGCTAGATACGGAAGACGGAAAAAGCTAAATTCAGCGGGGACTTACTTGGTTGCTGTTCCTTCATAAGAGTCAGCAACCGTTCAACCATCTTGAGCGGCAACGAATCAAGCAACTTGAACATTTTTTGTTTTTAAAAAATAGTGCTTCTATCTGCGAAAAAAAAAAAGTGGGGATATAGATTCGAAACATGAAATGTTCTTGGTAATTCATGAATATATCCGAGGCCCGTGCTTGAAAACTGGGCACTTTGCCGCTGGCCCGCATTCGAAATCCTAGGGCATAATACGACTCGCAAGTGTAAAACGTGTTTTCCGATCCCTGGTTTAGAGCTGTGTGCAGCTCAAAGTTAAAGAAAACACACTATAATTTCGCCCACATCCCGGTGGTCCTAATGTTTCTTGTTAACGGAGAAAATTTGAAAAAAGTTTTTGGAAATTACAGCGAGTGAGCCCCAAAATACAGTTGTAGTTTTGGAAGGTGTTAGCGTTGCAACTTACTTCCAATAGTGTGGTTGCCAAGGAGATGAACAGGTCCGGAGCCCTTCACCAGATGGAAGGTGACCGGAGGATCTGGGAAGAGAAGATCTAAGACTGCCTGAGAGGAAGACCCTCCGCCTTTCATAACAGCTATGGGGAACTTAACATCAGACTTGAACCCCATCGCTTCCACCTCCACCACATTCACGTCACCATCCTTAGCTTCTGCTCCAAGCACTATCTGAAAAATAATATAAAAATTGAATTTAATACAATCTTTCAATTGCTATCTAAATAAGTTAAGTCACTAAGAAATTACTGACAACTCAGAATAATGTTGGATCGTCAAAGACTTTCAGACGCAAATTACCCTTATATACATTTAACATCATAGATATCAGTAATCAACTGGACATAAATTTTACTTAGTTATTGTGGTCATGTCCGGTCTTAACTCAAGAGATCATATCACCTACTACCAGAGCGCTATTTTGTCACTCTGGTGGAAATGAGCCCGACTCTACAGTCGGAGTCCGTAATTTTGACATCCTAGGTTTATTCCCTTAGGGTAGGAGATTTTAATGAATGGCTCGGGACCATCCCTTAGGCGTGCTCAAGGATTTTTCAACTCTCAGATAAAAACCTAAGGGTTTCAGCAGGGATTTTGAGCTCAGTAGGGTAGCTTCACCTGAGCTACCGGCGCCTTCTAAGGAAACTATATCTAGAGGACGCCGCAAGCTCAGAGATAGCTTACATGTCTACTTTGCGACATTACGTGACCGCCTCGAGGTTGTGCGACATAAGGGTACTCGTTACAGACACCTCCCCCTACCTTACTAAACCGAAGTAGGTAACATTTAGGACTCCCACAGTAGAGTCGAGCTCATGTCTACCAGCGTGACGAAAGAGCGCCCTGGTACTAGGCGATATGCCCTCATAGCCCGGACATGAGTCATACAAACAACAATATATCTCAAATACATAAATTTGGTGAACAGTATCGCTGTTATTGCCAAACCTGCTAAGTAGGCATTCCATGTTTTCAGGAATCACAATTATTTTTCTCGTTTATTTTTTTCATCGGATATATAGAATAAAGTACTGTAAAACATGAGACTTAGGCCAACCTCACATTAGGCAATTCCGAAGCGACGCGACTGATACTCAAGTAACAGCCATTTGAATTGCCTGTGGGTATGATACCCGTAGGCAACTTTTCTCCTCACACTGAGGATACTGTGCAGCGACTAGGATCTCTTCAGTCTCCATCTAGCAGTGGCGAGAAGCTGAGTTGTTCACCATGTCAAGTGAAGATTTTTCAAGTGATGAAGATGTCGTTGTGTCATTATTATTATAGAAAAGGGAAAATCCGAAGATTATGGCGCCATCCTTACATCGAAAGGAATGAACTATTTGTTAGTGCTAAAGAGCTGGAAAAGTCGGATTGCAAGTTCGTAGCATTCTACCGAATGACGAAAGAATCATTCCTACACTTGATTGGCATTGTTTCTCCATCCATAAGACAGAGGAACACACAAATGCGGGAATGTGTGAGTGCAGAAGAGTGTGTTCACTAGCCACTGCGAGGCGACGCAGGAGACTCAAGGGACGGGCGACCTTCCTAGCAAGACGCTTGAAACTGGTAGGATACGCATCTCCTGGGAGTGGCGTCGTTTGTGTCTCCCCACCACTCAACATAGGAAGTGACTTCTAAGATACCCTCAAGATACTTGAGTATCAGTCGTATATGATATGACTATAAATTAATTTGAGGGCGCCAGTAAGCTCAGTGATATGCGTGCTTGCTTATTGAGTTCAAGCAAGCGGGTTCGAAACCCGACTGAGGCCCTTACGTTTATTTTATCTGGGAGGTAAAATAAACGTACGCATACCGTCCTTCGAATGATACGTTAAGCGATGGTCCCGAGCCTCTACGATGTCAGGTACTCGTTAAAGACCTTTACCCTAGGTGAATAACAATTTAAGGTAGGCAACATTTAGAACTCCCATAATAGAGTCGGACTCATGTCCACCAGAGTGACGAAAGAGAGCTTTGGTAGTAAGTGATATGAACACCATTTTTCAGCGGAATCAGAGAGGAAGGGGGGGGGGGGGGGGGGGGGGGAATTTTAACTAAAAAATCCCAATAACTGTCGATGTAATGAATGCAACAACACAAAATTTATGATAAGGATTCAGAAGCCACCATGTAAGTCAAATAACAAGTTTCAGCCAAGTCGACTGGCTTTGGAGGGAGAGCGAAAACGTAGTCGAGCTAAGCGCTAAGCAACCTCCCCCATCCCCTTTGGCTGATAATCATTGTCAAAAAACACGAAATTCCGGGGCGGAGAAAAAAAGTTAAAGTTCCCAAAAAATCGCTCACGAGACAACCTTGAGTCAACAGCACATCAATTTGGCTTTGATGGAAGAAGATCCACTCAAATTTATTTGTAGAGATTTATCTTAAACTTTAGCTTACTCAGCATATTTTTCTGTCGGACCTCCAGCTTAAGAGGAGGGTCTGTCAAAAGAAATATGAAAGACATAGGGTACTACTATAGTTACCTGTTTGACGAGTAGAGTGTGTTCTCCTCTGAATCCCTGCATGTCTCCCCCTGAGCCAGGAGGATTCCGGTCAGGGTCCCACACATCCTTCCTCTTGTCATTGGTCAGAGTTAATCCTGCTCCAACAGAAAAATACTGAATTAACACCTGTATATAATATAACAACAAGGAACATAGACAAAACAGACACTTTGGACACAAGTGGTGTCTACAAACTGACATGAACCTGTAACCACGTATACATTGGACAAACAGGACGAACACTCAAAATCAGATATGCAGAAACACTCAAAATCAGATATGCAGAACACATACGTTCATTCTGACTGAACAAACGAGACTCAAAATTTAGTAACGAACTACACGACCATGGACACGACCCCAACAACATCCAGGACAGCATGACCCTCTTACACCGACAACAGAAAGGATGGAGACTTGACATACTAGAAAACATGGAAATATACAAAATACATACTGCGACCAATAACATCATTAACGAACAACTAAACACAAAATCTGACACGATTTTAATCCTACTCAAACTACTTCCACATACTCACAAACGGAAAAGACCAGAAGACGGACACACGGACCACCGCCCAACAAGGCGACATAGGATACAATATCCATAGATACATTATACTAATACATACACACCCAGACATGAGACATTGATATATTCGCTCCACCAACCTCGACCACTTAATTACACCTGTAAACAGACTACCTGAGACCAAACTCATAGACAGACTAACTGAAACGGACCATTATAAGACAACAAACACGGAATAACCTCAGTACAACATTAACAGTGGCGTCAAGATGATGTCTTCACATAGAAAGCGCTCGCCCATAGTACTCGACCAGCAGCCAGTGACGACGGTTTCCACGGAAAGGTATGATAAAAGAGAAACAGAATTTTGGAAATTTAGAAAATAAATAAATGAATATAAGTTGAGTTTTCATCATTCATTTCAAGGAACAAAGACGTCGATGAATCACCGGCTATGTACTTCCCCAGCAAGAATTAACCAATTACGTTATCGCTCTCCCTCCAATGCCAATCGATCGAATGTTCTAAAACTCAATATTTGACATAGTGGCTTCTGAATTCTCATAAAAAATTTTGTTTCGAAATATACGCAGTTATTGGAGTATTTCAGTCAAGCACCTCTTCTCTGGTCCCCCCCTTCCCTTTGATAGATATAACGGAAAATCAATTGTCATTCTAATGAGGTTTTGAATCTAAATATAAAATTTCATATCGATGCATTCATTATAATTTTCAGCCAAATCGGTCAAAGGGAAGGGAGAGGCTTAACATAAAAATTCTAATAACTGCTATTGTTGTTATGAAGAAATTTCATATGTAATTCAGAGCCCTACAAGACGATACAGTAGAATCAGCCGAAGGGGAGGATCAGAGGGACTCAACTCAAAATTCCCAATAACTGCCGATGTAATGAATTCAAAGTTCTATATTGAAATTCAAAACCTAATAAGACGAGGACCAGAGAAGAGGGTCTCGACTGAAAAACCTAATAACTACCGATGTGTACGTCAAATATTAAGTTTAACCCCAACGTTCGATTGGCTTTGGAGGGAGAGCGAAAACATAATTGATTATATCTCGCAGGGGAGATACATAGCCGATTTTCATGAAATTTCACAAATAACATCCTTATAAAGCCCGGTAAATATAGGCCATATGACATCTCAAAATGTCGAATAGGGGAGGGGGGTTGTGGGGGGGCCCAAAATTTAAAACAAATGCTGGCTCTCTTCAACAGTTGTTAGGAAGATGCATTCCAGTTCCAAAAATGACTACGTAACACTTTGAAAATTGTCAAAACAATTTGCAGGAAACCCCGAAACATAAAATCACTGCTAGTTCTTGAATGCTTTTTATCAGATTTCCATAAAATTTCAGTTATGACCCCCTAAGCCCGTTCACCTAACTAATCTGTTCAAAGTAACTAACCCGATAACCTGCCTGGACAATTTGATCTACATTTTCGCTGGATCGTGGCCGCTGTTCCTCCCTCCAGGTCTATATAGCTCAGATAGTTTCTTTGTCTACAAATGAAATTCAGACGCAAATTACCCAAAACTAGATCATCATAGCTATTATAGATCAGAATTGCCTGTCAATTTTATTATAAATATATATATATATTTTTTACAAGAAAACAGCAATTGTTCTCTTAAATTTCAGGAGGCGCTTATATCTTTTACTTGGCAGAGTTTCATGAAATTTTGCAAGTAGCTCTTAATTGCATGAACTATTATCGAAAGATTTTTTACAAGAAATTCATCTTTTCCGACCCCCTGATTCCAAAAATAAAAAAGGTCGTGTCGGTGAATCTCCGGCAATGTACTTCCCCACAACGAATTAATCAATGAACTTTTCGCTCCCCCTCTAAAACCAGTCGACAGTTTGCAATAATATTGAACAGTTGATTTACATAGGGACTCCTCAATCCTCATACTAAATTGTTTGTTAATAAATTCATTACATCGGCAGTTATTAGGGTTTTAGAAATGAGCCCCCTCTCTTTATATGCGGATATCGCTGAAATACGACAGGTTATGTCCTCATTGGGCTTCGACTTCTAATATGAAATTTCATGTCGATATATTCATTACATCGGCAGTTATTAGACAGCTTCCTCCCTTTGGTTAGAAAACATGAAATTCCGTTGAAAACTCCCCATCGAATTTTTGACCGATTACAAAACTTTCCCTATATTTCGTAATAACTGGGAAAATAAAAATGTATGTCTGTAAACACGATAACTGCCGATAGAATGAATATACATCATCATCATAGGCGCTACAGCCAGTCAAGAGCCATGGTCTCCTCCAGGAAATTTCCCCATGCAGCTCTGTCCTGGGCCGGTCTCCACCAGCCCACCGCACCAAACCGTCTTGCGTCTCTATTCACGGTCTCCAGCCATCTTCTCCTGGGTCGTCCCACGCTTCTCCTACCCTCTGGTGTCATATTAACGAGATTCCTGGATATAAGGTCCTCGTCCATCCGTCTTACTTGTCCAGCCCAACGGAGTCAGGCAACTCTAATCCAGTGCGACACTTTTGGCTCTGTGTAGAGTGCGTACAACTCCTGGTTGTATCGGATGCGCCAGACGCCCTCCTCTTGGGTGGGACCGAAGATCCTGCGGAGTATTCTCCTCTCGAACGCCTATCTTCCGCCACGGAGAATGAATATACACGAAACTGTATACGTGGATCGAGAAGCCTCTGAGGACATTACTAATTTTCAGTTACAGTTAAGTAGACTTCAAAATTGGTATTCAAATGTAAATCAGTGACCAAACAATACGAAAATTCCGGAGAATTTCGAGAAAACATTCCTCAGACAATATCTAAATATTCATTTGTTCTAATAATTGTTTTTGTGACTCATATGGCTATTATCTTTTGTCAGATAGCTGACAACTTTTTTAATTTTTTCCTGTTATAAATTGTTATATTTTATCTAACATTTCAGTTATTGGGAGAAAAAAAAAAATAAAGTCGTCGGTGAATCAACGGCAATGTACTTCTCCAGTGTAAAATGATCAAGTAAGTTTTTGCTCTCCCTCTGAAAGGAATTTACCTATTTTTTTTTGTGTCGATACGTCAAGTTATTGTGACTCATGCCCGGGCTTTTAACTTCGAGGTCATATCGCTTACTACCAGAGATAGGGATAACAACAAAGATGGTCATTATTTAAAATTGGAAACCGCCGAGGTCTCCCCTCATCACATTAATACCAACTACTCAATCCCAAAAAGTCCCAAGCTTAGGATACCACCTGAACCTCTCGTCAGTATCGTAAAAATCTTATAATTAAAAAATGGTCTGTCTACATAAAGTATAGTCCCCCCCCCCCTTACCCCTTCAAACTACATGTCGATATCTAATGTGGCTTTACTCTCATTCTAGAGGTATAATAAATTATACGGCACTCTTAATTAAAGCCGGATGCTTAGGCCCCTAGGTGTACACACCGAGATAGTGGGGATACTGGGATAGTCAATCAAGTTTCCCGTATACATCCATACTAGTTTTAAGTAAATCAAGGTAAACCAGAACAATAAAAATATAGGTATGTGATGTGGCCATTAGAGGACTTTCTTATACCAACCACAGATACAGATCACTCTCCATACTGGCATTACTGGGTATATAAAAGTAATGAGTTGGTGTCAACAGATTTTTTTTATTTCACAGTGCAGCGTCATTCTAAAAGTGACTTTCTTATACCCACTAATGTCAGTATGAAATGATTTTGAAAAGGGAAAGAGGACTTATTAGCGATTGGGAATTAGAAAATAAGGAACTTTTTTTTTTATAAGAATCAATTTTCCGATAGGACCAACCGTTTTCGGGTAAAACAGGGAAACTCCTAAAAAAAAAGTGTTTCAAACCCGTTTTCGGCATGGATCTCGTACGAAAAATCGTACATCATATAAAATATGAGGAGTTTGGAGCGAGAGCGGACCAACCCACAATGTTTCGGAAAATGAGTTACCATCCTGATGTTGGCATAGGTTCCCTTTTTTCAAACATTGTGGATCACTTAGTTTCTTCACTTCAGTGATAGAAGGCAGCACTTTAGTTTACCATCCTGATGTTGGCATAGGTTCCCTTGTTCAAAACCAGTGTGGATCACTTAGTTTCTTCACTTCAGTGATAGATAGCAGCACTTTAGTTTACCATCCTCATGTTGGCATAGGTTCCCTTGTTCAAAACCAGTGTGGATCACTTAGTTTCTTCACTTCAGTGATAGATAGCAGCACTTTAGTTTACCATCCTCATGTTGGCATAGGTTCCCTTGTTCAAAACCAGTGTGGATCACTTAGTTTCTTCACTTCAGTGATAGATAGCAGCACTTTAGTTTACCATCCTCATGTTGGCATAGGTTCCCTTGTTCAAAACCAGTGTGGATCACTTAGTTTCTTCACTTCAGTGATAGATAGCAGCACTTTAGTTTACCATCCTCATGTTGGCATAGGTTCCCTTGTTCAAAACCAGTGTGGATCACTTAGTTTCTTCACTTCAGTGATAGATAGCAGCACTTTAGTTTACCATCCTCATGTTGGCATAGGTTCCCTTGTTCAAAACCAGTGTGGATCACTTAGTTTCTTCACTTCAGTGATAGATAGCAGCACTTTAGTTTACCATCCTCATGTTGGCATAGGTTCCCTTGTTCAAAACCAGTGTGGATCACTTAGTTTCTTCACTTCAGTGATAGATAGCAGCACTTTATGTTTAGTCCACAAATATTTTGTGCATATATTTTCAAAGTCACAATGGATCATACGGCCTTCAAAAACTTTATAGAACACAAAAAGGGATCACTCATCCAATACTATTCTAAAATTTCAAATAAAAATAAATATTTGGGGCCCATTTATGGAGATAAGCAAAATGTACTCAATTTTCAATTGCCATTTTCTTCCTGTTCAGTTTCAACCAGTTGGTGCGCTCTGGCTCCAAACTCCTCATATGTATACTTCAGTTTTTTCTACAACTATTATTTTGAAGGATTTTTGATTAGGTCATAAACAGTACTTTGTAAAATGTACTTAAGGGCCCGGAATAAACTAGCTTTAATTTTTTTCCGATAAAATAATTAAATATAGACAAGTCTTGAAATTATTGGTAAATAGCTCAGATATTCAGTTATTTTGTCGACAAATGAAATTCAGACGCAAATTACCCAAAACTAGATCATCACAGCTATTAACCAACTCCTAAGATCTAACAAAAAAAATGTGTAGGTGACACACAGGACATGTACAAAGTCAATCGATCGTCTGGGCTAAAACTCAATATTGTACTTACATACAATACATACGTCGATACATTCATTACATCGACAGTTATTCTGGTTTTTGAGTTGAAAACTACCTCTCATCCCCCGCTTCCATTCTAATTAATCAATGGAGGAGGGGGGGGGGGGGGGGGGGGGGGGGCTTACAGGGTTTTTAATTTACATATTAATTTCCAAGTCCTGTAGAGCAGCTGAAAGCCATACAATTACAGGAACAAAACATATTTCATATAAATTATTATATTTTTGATTAGGTCATAAACATAAGCTGTATCTTGTAAAATGTGGTTAGATCCCGGGGGGAACTGGTCTCAATTTTTGTTTGATTTCAGTCAAAAGTTAATCAGAAATAAGTTACAACATGTGACCCCTTCATTCCAAATTTCAAGTTTACAAGCTACAATCGTTTTTGCGATAGAGACCTCACAAACACACACACACCGAGAAAAATATCAACACGAAAATGGTCAACATTTATTCAGGGGACCTTGAAATATCAAAGGTTTTTAGAAGGTTGCATTCTATCCTATGTGCTAGATCTCATTGATCTAAACTTTGAGGACTTATTAGCGCTTGGAAATTCAACAAGGAATATTTTTGGTAAAACCCAAGTTCTCGAAAGGACTAACTGTTTTCGGGTAAATCAAGGAAACGTCTAAAAATATGTTTTTTAAAACTATATTTCAGAACGATCTTCGGTATTTATCTCGAAAACCGGACCAATAAAAAAAATGTTATTTCAGTCTTTTCTACAACTTTTACTCGAAAAGATTTTTGATTAAGTGAACCTAGTGAGATCCAAGTCAGCACATGTGACCTTTACATTCCAAATCCCAAGTTCATAGCTACAATCGTTTTTGCGGCAGAGCACTCAAAACTTTCTAATCACATATACACATTTAGACAACATCGCGAAAATGGTCAGAACGTACTCAGAAGACCTTGAAATGTGAAAATCCGTTGAAACCTCAATCTCGGTTTTTCGCATGAATACAATACTTCCTTATACTATAGACATAAGTAAAATATCAAATAGATGGAAAGAAATGTAACAACATAAGCAATGGAAAACCCATCCATGGGATCGATCAGACACAAATGCTGCACACTACTCTACACAGCCTTGTTACGACCACTCATCACCCATTTGGTTAAGGTGCAAGCAAAACTCACCTAGACAAACTTCGAAGGTTTGAAAACAAGGCCCCTCGTTTGGCAATGGGCGCCACCTTGGTTCCTCCGGAATCAGCATATCCGAAGGGAAGTGGACATCCCGGCTCTCATCGCCAAACTGACACTAGACTACCTCGTCCTGGTGCCTGGAGCCCAGTTCTACAAGTTGGGAGAACCAACCAACACCAGATAGGAGGCTCAAACCTCGTCTCTATCAACGTTAGTAATTTAAATGTTACCTTTCAATTCTGAACGTTTTCAATTTTGTGTATAGCACCAACTTGTGCTGTACAAATAAAACTATTTCATTTTTTTAAGTAAACAAAAAAATGCAAAGGTGCCATTTTTATTCAATTGTTGAAGAAAACAAGGCTATTAAGTAGGCTAAACCTAACGAAATGAATAATAATAAATAAGGTGCAAGAAACAACAGCAATTTATGAACTGTTGAAACGTACCATGACAACATTTTGTATCATCAAAAAATATATTATGTAAATATTGTTAGTAAATAGGTCGTTGAGAGGTAAAGTGGTTAACATTTATTTTACTGTTTATGAATAAAGATGGAATTGCTTCAAAAAAATTACAAAGGTACATAATAAAAGGCTTACAAAACTTTTAATTCTAAGAAATCTGAAACAAAATGTACTTAGAAGTGCTTGTGCAGTAGTTGTATCATACACCTTCCGCATTCATGAAGTACATTAAAAGAAAAGACCAATTTTAAAAAACTGAAACTAATTTTAACTGTACGTGTACTAAAAATGTAATTTCACAAGAAATAAACGTTAAGTTACACATTGCATGATAAATCGTCTCGGGCTGGATGTTGTTTATACAGCCATATTGGTTTCAGAACAAGACCAAAGACAAAAACAGCTAACACAAAAATCAAATGAATTGTACTTGTAGAATATATTTTGAAAAAATGTTCAATACATGTACTTATTTCAGTTGAAGTTATCAACATTTCCCATATTAGTATGAATCAACTGATACGTACGCACGCCATCACTAATTAATTACAAAGAACTCATTGAATCAATTTTTGTAACAAAAATATAATTAATGATTACGTTGTATGGAAATAAATTTAGAATACAAAAACCAAGTATATCCTCATAACGATTTTAAAAAAAGTTAAGACTTAAAATGTAACGAGAACGCTATAAGCGGGCGTTATGATACAAGGAAAATTATTTTCAAAAAAGAACAATACACTACAAAACCTTTCGGTTATAGATTATTTACGATCAGCAAAAAATTATAATTGAAATAACATACCCCAAAAGTAATCCTCTGTCATGATGGCTACGAAAAAGGTGGATTAATAAATTTCTAAGGTATAACAAGAAACCGGCAGGAAAATGGCGGATGGTTTAGAGAGAAGTGGGGGAGACTTGTAGCCTAAGCTAACATGATCTAAATTATTTAATGTATTGTTTAGAACACAATGCCGTAAAAACTTAAGTATTTTTTTTATAGAAGTAATTATATAATTAGGTTTTTTAGTAATGCTTTTAGCAATTTTCACAATATGGCGTAGGTTAATTTTGATTCTCATGGCATCATGGGCGATTTCCAAAATACAACGTTCAGTTCACTGGTTGGTTGATGATTTTCGAGCAATTTTCAAATAGTAAATTATGGAGAGGAGTTCTTGGCAATATTTGAAGTTACCTTATTTACCAAATAATACTAAATTTAACTCAAATTTAGTATTATTTAGTCGTGCTTTTGAAACTCTTTTCAAACTTCCCACTATCCAAAGCTGCACATCTGTAAACTACATTATTTTTAATCAAATCAATTCTCATTTTAACCAGTAATTTTAACTCGGCTGGGAAATACCTATAAAATATTTTATTCTGAAAAACGCGGAGATATCGTGAAAAATTGTGATAAATAAATTAAACAAACTCCTATTCGGAAAATTGTCAACTTCTCTTAGTTTATAATTAAACCTGACGACAGAATAACGCTAAAACCGGCGGTGTATGTATATCATTTTGTGGAATTTCAAAAAGACGTTTATTTGTTTAATTTATCACGATAAGCTAATAAAGAGTAAAGGATGAAATAATACGTTAGAAGGCTGTCGATGTTGTCAAAAATGCTATAAAAGATATTTTTCTTTCCTTGAACATCTGGCTCAATAGAGAACAAAGATATGCCTCCTGGCATAATGGCCTGTGCATACTTAAATTTGGTCATGTTCTTGTTGTATCCTCTACGTAACGGATCTGAAAACAAATGACATCAACATATTCAGAGATGAAAGTACTATTTAGCATACTAAAACGTTCTCACAGGCTCAATGAGTGGTTACAGCATTAAAATCGATCATTTTATGTTATGGTGAAATAATTACTTTATTAGCAATTTCGTCGAAAAATGTAGAAAGCAATTTTGTTCATAGCAAAATTCTGAACGAAATGCACATTTTCTTTTTGAAATTGGCTGAGAACATTGAAGGAATTACTACTTTTCTAATATACGCCAAAATCTAAAAGAATAATTACATTTAGAGAGGGGGGGGGGGGGCGGCTTTCTGTACTGGCTCGGCTAGTGCAGGACCATCAGCTATATTTTATATATTTTTTGTTTCTCAACTAACCAGAATATACTTGTCATCTTTACTTATGCTAGACCATCATGGTATCCGGTTGATGCCTTTCTACCAACATTGCTGTATTAATATTTTTTCAAAAAAATATGAAGAATCGGTGCAACAAGGATCACCTATATTTCTTTCTCGACTATTTTAGTTACGATCAAACAGAAAATATTTTCATCTTTGACTTCCTTCGTATCCGATTGGTGCCTATCTACCGACACTAGATAGTGTTTCAGAAATTATGAAGAATCGGTTCAACAAAGGGCAACCTATATTCAATATTTTTTCTTCGGCTATTTTGGTCAGGAGTCTTGACTCAGGACCATTTAGTATATCCTTTTCGTCTCTACTTATGCTAGACCATCATGGTATCTGGTTGGTGTCTATCTACCGACACTGCTGTGTTTATGTGTCTCTATAAGCTAAACCCAAACTTAGACGTAAGTTTCTGCGCTCCTTACAAACTTTCGAATTCTTTATTTGCTGGAATTTACCTTCAGTTTTTGCTCGCCGTTCAGTTTGCACCCCGAAGAAAATGGGATAATCCATTCCAGAGCTACATCATTGCAAAATTGAATAACCACCCCTGACCGGACCCAAACTTTTATTAATTCTTATATTATCATTCATTGTTAATGAATAATGTACTTCAACTTATATATTATATTGATATTCAACACCTACATCCCCACTCCATATTTACTGTCTTTGTTATATTATTATTAATTTGTTATTACTTATTTTATTTAGTTTGTTAAAGGTTCCTTTATATGTGCCATTATTGTTTTATATGTGTATTCCTTTATATTTGTCATTATTATATTAATGTTGTAAAAGTAATGGTCACTGACTCAATTGTATAGGGGTGATCTCTTTAAACAATAAAAATTATTATTCATTCTTATAAAACAAAACATATGTGTAGGTCGGGAGTGCACGGAACATACCCATAGGCCTTTATATTATACCGTACTAAAAAAAACTCATTTAATGCATTTCTCAAATGTTCCAATGCGCACGAACAGCACTAAAGGAAAGTTCAGTGCAGCTCCGACCTGCACATATCTTTTTTATTGTACCTTCCTTCAGGTAGAGAATGCAGTGAAATCGTCAAAATTTTAGATTTTATGACATATTTTGATATAGGTAATTTAATACGTATAAGTACAGTAGAACCTCGATAAGTCGAAAACCTCCAAAACTAGAAAAAAGTGTTGTTCCTTTCCCTTCAAGCCCCAAAACCTCCATTACTCGTACTGTACCTCGTTCTACTGTACTATACAAATCTTCACATGAAAACTCGTAATTAGGTAACTGCTCATGGCGGGCGGCAATTATTCCTTTGAAATCGTAGATTTCCATTTCGGCTTGATCTACTAAATCGATTTCAAATATGAAAAGCGTATAAGTAAGCTCAGATATTGCAAAAATTGGGCTGGGACGACCACCGATCCCCACAAGCTGGTCGACCAGTTGTCGCCCCGGGGCCGCCTTAACCTCACTCTAGCACTAATCAGATATAGACACGATGAGTGATGTTGCACAAAAGCAAGATGCATCCAAAACAATAAAGAATAATAATAAAAAAAATATTGCAAAAATAGAATATATAAAAATTATGCATCAAAATATTGCGTAATCAATAGTTCAAAAAATGAAAACCAGAAGATATAAAATTAATATATTGACATATAAATATATATTTATATGATTCCATAATAACAAATTTTCTATTTTTACTTTCTTATACCTACAATATAAGGAATTATTGTAATCGATGGAGGTTTCAACGAATTTTCAGGTTTCAAGGTACCTTGAATAGGTTTTGATCTGTTTCGCTATGATGTGATTCAAAAGTTGTAAGGGCTCTACCGCAAAAACGATTGTAGCTATGAACTTGAAACGAAGGGGTCACATGTGCTTCCTTAGATCTGATTAGAATATGGTCGAAATCGGATGAAAATTGAGACCACTTTATCCGGGGGCCTAAGTACATTTTACAAGATACATCTTATGTTTATGATCTAATCAAAAATCTTTCCAAGTAATAGTTGTAGAGAATATTGAAGTACATTTATACGTTGTACAATTTTTCGCAGGTCGTCCGGTTTTCGAGATACATGTCGAAAACCATCCTGAAATGTAGTTTTGACAAATATTTTTATACGTTTCCTTGATTTACCCAAAAACCGTAAGTCCTGTAGAAAAATTGGTTCTTACCAAAAATGTTTCTTATAAAATTTTGAGGTAGGATCAATAAGATGGAAGTTAGCGCCTCAAACTATAAAAAATAAATGTCTGTATGAAATATTTCAAAATAATGTTATATTTTATCGCGTAGCAACGAATTATAAAATATTTTTATTAGTAGTGAAGAATTATAAAACTGAAGGGGGAAAAAAAAATGTACGTGATGTGGCCATTACAGGATTTCTTATCCTTCTCAAAATTATTTCATACGGGCATTGCTGGGTATAAAAATGTCACTCTCAGGGTTACGCTATACAATGAAACAAAAAAACACCGCAGACGCCAACTCATTACTTTCATATATCCAGTAATGCCAATATGAAATGATTTTGAGAAGGGGAGGGGGAGAAGGGTGATGTGCAAGCGTGGTTGG
This sequence comes from Aradus depressus, assembly GCA_963662175.1. Taxonomy (NCBI): domain Eukaryota; kingdom Metazoa; phylum Arthropoda; class Insecta; order Hemiptera; family Aradidae; genus Aradus; species Aradus depressus. Next base: position 5,588,419 of record OY759222.1, read on the forward strand.
TATACGGTATATATATGGCTGTTATGGCCACATCACATTTTTTATATTTTTTATTATTAAATATTCTTTAACAATAAAAATAAAATATTATTAAAGAATAGTAAATTGGTGTTATTTATTTTATTAATTATATCATTATAATTTTAACATTGCCCTTTATAGTATTTCAGAAAGTCTTGTAATGGCCAGATCGGTTATTTTAAATTGCGTGGACACAGCTCAACCTGCTTTAGTTGGGCTTCAGAATTTCGCGGCAGAATATATGATTATTCAGTCATCGAATGGTATAAGGAAATAAAGAATAAGTCAATTAATATATATGCAATTAATACAATATATGCATATATAATTAATATAATGCCAATTGTATATTTAATTGTATATTTACAATTATACAGGAATACAAAATTTAATAAACATTTATAAGAGAATAAAGATTTTTTTAAAAATTTGTTATGACTGTATTGGGAAAGAACCGTCATTACACAGATGTCCTATTAGCTGCAAACGCAGACTTATTATGCACTTTATGCAACATTACAAATTTTACCCATTATTTATTTACACTCGGATGAAAAAGTCTAATATGTATATATATAAAACATTTTCATAAAAAAAATTAGTAATTAGAACAAATATACAACAATAAATCCAAGGGGCTGGATTAAAAATTGCAAGTCTGAGTTATATGGCCTTTTTTTTTGTTACTATGACCTATTGTATAATTACAGTCGTAATAAAAGAAATAGGTCAGTTAGTTATTATGACATGTCCGGGCTGTCGCCTACTACCAGAGCGCTTTTTCGTCACTCTGGTGGACATGAGCCCAACTCTACTATGTACCTACCCTAAATTTTCATTCACATAAGATAGAGAGGTCGAGTACCTGACATCGTACAGGCTCGGGACGGCTTAACGTCCAATTATTTAACTCATCGTCATTACTTGAAAACAAATAACTGAGCGCAATCCTCGTTCTAAGAATTCAGTCAGATAATTTTTTTTTTTTTTTTTTCAAAAATACAACATGCAGTAAAAGTCTAATAAACAAACGTTCAGTCAACTTATTATACAGTCATTTTTTTCTTGGTACAAAAATATTTGAAAAAAAAACTATACAATGAACCTATACAAAAAATGCAACATTTCGACCAAATTTTACCGAAAGGGGTAGAAAAAAATATTATTTTTCAGGTAAATGAGACCAGTCGATCGGTCTTTTACCAATGCTTGTTAAAAATTCGTTACATTTAGAGAAATGCTGACATCCGAAAAATCCTCTTGAGGCTGATAAAGGCGATGGATGAGCTGTCTTTAAAACATGATGTTTTTTCTGAAAAAAAAAAAATAATAATAATAAAATAAATAGGTAATAAGAAGATGGATCACATATGAAATTTCGTGTCCATACAAGGGCAGTTATTGGAGTTTTTGTGGTAAGTCTGCCCTTAATCCCTTTCCCTTTCCTCCCTTTAGCTGAAAATCAATGTCAATCTTAGAGGGTTCTGGATACAAATATAAAATCACGTGTTGATACATTCATCTTATCGGCAGATATCGTGTTCACAGACACACATTTTTTTCGATCAGGAGGAAAAAAAACATGAAATTCATTTTGAAAACTCCAAATCGAAGTTTTTACCGATTACATAACTTCTCCTATACTTCGTATAGCTGCGGAAATAAAATAATAATTACACGGTGACGAATTAAAACAAGTGATGATTTAGCGAGGTTCTGCTGTCATTTTATGGATTGGTTTTGACACTTTAAACTGAAACCTAGTTTAATTTTGTATAATTTCTAAACTTATGATAAATAAAATGCAATTTTACTAAAACTTTATACGAAATTATCCCTATTTTCTCCACCTTTGCACCAAGAAGCTACATCCAAATTTCGATGAATGTTATTCGGGATTTTTGACTCATGAAACGAATAAAAAGGATATAATCTAAATCATAATGAAAGAAGAAAGAATAATGCGATATAAGCTGAGTACCTTGTCAACGAAGTCTGCTTTCTTCTGCGCATATGCACCCCAAAGAAGAAATACAATTCCAGTTTGTTTTTCATTTAAATATTTAATTACTGAAGAAGTTAAATCCTCCCATCCTTGATTGATATGAGAATTAGGTGAATTTTTCTTCACTGTAAGAACGGCGTTCAGAAGTAACACACCTAAAGGGAAATTCAATTTCAAAACATAGTCTTTACTGTAGTTTCTTAAATAAACAAAATAATATAAGTATTATATTATGTATAATTAACTTAATTGATTATTTAAACAATTTGTCCAGATAAATCTGTAAGATCTGTGGATGAAGAAAAAACTAATAAAAGAAAAAAAAAACTTTGTGTCGACATTTATATTGTCTAATTCTACAAAAAGTATACTCGTAATGGTTCGGTTTACGCCATCATCAGCACAAAGTACACTATTGTTTGTCTTTTGTGGAATAAGACAATATAAATGTTGAACAATTCTTAGCTTTTATTTGTTTTAAACATTAATTTGATTACGCAACATTTCAGACTCCAACAGTAGAGTCGGGCTCATGTTCACAATAATGACGAATTATTTATTTTCGGCCAGCCAGTCGAACCTTAAAACCAAAATACTTTTCCTTTTTAAATTTCTTAGCTTTCCAACTATATGCATAACGTCTATATTATCTTTTCAGCTCGAGAGAAAAGTTTTTCCCATCATTTGTTTATATTTTTCTCAATATCGAAAAAAAAAAAAAAAAAAAAAAATGGGGAATACTTTTTCAACTTTTGAAAACTATTAGTAGTAGCATTTTAACTATTTACGGTCTAAACGACGTATGTCCGGGCTTCAACTGAAGACCATTGCGGCGCTCCTTGGTCGCTCTGGTGGACATGAACCCGATCCTAAAATGGAAGTTCTAAATTTTGCCTATCAAGGTTTAATTAGAGTAGGGTTCTTTAACCTGATTCACAGGCTCTCTTCATTTTGTAAGGAGAAACAAGGATAGTCTTATAAGACATATTTACCAACTGATATTTCTATGATCACAGGGAATAAGTTATTAAGTCGTAAAATGGCCAAAATGAGTTAAGTGTACTGTGATCATCTCCTAAGCCATCTGCGCACGATGTTGGGAGCTCAGAACTCTAATACTTTCGGAATTATAAATCTCGTAAAATTGTGTATGTTCTCGGTTAAATTAACTTAATCTACTTCTTTGAGGAATCATTCATGAGATAACTGCATTTAACTATTGATTCACTACGGCAGACTATTCCAAGTAAAGAGGGCGCTTTCGGTTAAATCAACTTGCTCAACTAGAGAGACATCATTCACGAGTATTTCGAAAAGTATGGTTTAATAATTAGGTAAGTGTGGTCAATAATTAGGTAAGTGATGAAGGGAAATCCAAGAAAGGATTAACAATATTAATTTTCATTCACTCCTATAGATTTAGAAGGTATATGATTAATAATGATGCAAACATAATTTATTTATTCCAAAAACTGGATTTACACGATTAATGCAAAAGTAAAAAAGTGCTGTCCTGAAAAGCGACGAATTAAGACTTACTAATTTATTCCCTGTGACCAGAGATTTATTGTGTGAGCGTTGCAGTGTACGTACCTTGTCTGGCCCAACCAACCAAGTATCCATGTTTCGGAGCTTTGAATCCCTCGATATCCTTCTGAAGCTCTTTGTACATGTTCAACAGGCTGAAACCAACAAAGAAGATGAACCCACTGTACAATAATATATGACAACAATCCCGCCATTATTAGTGCGGGAAACATTCTAAACAAATGTTATAGTACATGTAACAAACCTCGGTGGAGGGGGTACGCCAACAGCTACACTAAAACACAAACCTAAAATACAAAACAGAAGTTAGACATTTTCTTAAGAGATTAATGGATAATTGCATATCATATACAACGGAAACTGAGGGTTCGAATCCCAAGACAGTTGGTAATTTACATTAGAGGCTGGTAATTATGAATATGTTGCCTTACAAAACCACTTAACATTTATATAGAGAGGTTTATCAGTGATTTTCATATTTAACAACTTATAAATTGAAGAACACAGACATATTGGGAACTTGTAATAAATAAATAAAACAAACTTATTTTTAAAATATTGTCTATTCCACCAAAGATATTTACAAAACTACAGGTTTCGGCCTTACACCATCGTCAGGTCTATTTAACTAAGTCAGTTTGCAGTGTGACCCTTCAAATAGATCTCAGGTGAAAGGGTGCTATTTCAACTTGGGAATCATTCGGCTGTACCGTTAGCTACATCATGAAATATTTTAACAAACACCCTTTTTCGTATTTACATAAAACAATATCATTTGATCAAATCTAACTTTTATGTAAATTAGAAAAAAGGTTTTTGTTAAAATATTTCTTGATGTAGCTAACGGTACACTCGAGGGATTCCCAAGTTGAAATAGCACCCTTTCACCTGAGATGTATTAGAAGGGTCGCACTCTGCAAACTGACTTAGTTCATAACTACACCTGACGATGGTGTAAGGCCGAAACCGGTAGTTTTGTAAATATCTTTGGTGAAATAGACAATATTTCAAAAATTAGTTTGTTTTATATATATTTCATATCTCGCTTTTTTTGTTATTAAAAATAATAATGATCACTGTTTTTTGGGGTCACGTTCGGCTTGATCTCAAGTGTGAATGTGTTCTCAAGTGAGAACGTGTTCCCACTTACCATAAACATGTAGAACACACTCAAAAAAAAAACCTAGGTACTCAAAATTCAGAAGCAACAGAAAATAGATAATACAAGTGTCAGTTAGATAAACAGTGAAGTAGCCCAGCTTGAAGAATAAATGTTTTAGATACAGTACTTAAATGTATATTTTATTAATTCATCTAGTTTTGAGGAATAGGTGCTATTAAAATTTACTTATTCTCAAAAAATATATTTCTTCCCCAGCTATGTATATACAGCTATACGCTGTATAGGGGAAGTTATGTAATCAGTCAGAAATTCGACAAAAACTCCCGATGAAATTTTATGTGTATCCAGATCCGCAAAATGGTGACACTTATAGATTTTCAGCCAAATCAGAAGAGAAGAGGGGGAGGATTGACACAAGAACTCTAATAACTGCCGTTGTAATGAATGTTTAGACACAATATTGTATATTAGTCAAAACTCCATGAGTCTTGATTCAAAAACCCTAATAACTGCTGATGTAATTAATTTATCGACACAATATATTAGCGCAAACAATCGAATGGTTATGGAAGGGGAGCCAAAATGTTAACGGATTAATTCGTTCTGGGGAAGTACTTTGCCGGCGATTCACCTACATTGTTCTGAATGGAAATGGGGGTTGTAGAGGACCCAAAATGTAAAATGAGAGCATTGAATGGATTTTTATCATTGGGTAGTCATGCCCAGTCTTAAAATTGAAACTCACAACAGCACATTGATAGAAAGCCTCCCATACATATGAATGAACAAATAAAATAAACCTTACCATGGGCTTGTCCAGGATTGTGGTAAGGATCTTGACCCAAAATAACAACTTTTATACTGTCAATGGAACACTGTCTGGTCCAACTCCACACCTCATCTTCAGGGGGGTAAATTATACCCTTGGATCTTTCTGAAGTCACGAATTCGTTCAACTAATAAACATAAAAACACAAATAACAATAATCTTTTCAAAAAAATATACATATATAATAAAAACCATATTATAAAACAAAATTAACATACTTTATGAAAGTAGGGTTTGTCAAATTGAGGCTTAAGTGCTTTAAACCATGAAGGTCCCAATTTTTTGTCAAGAATTTTATACTTCGAAATATAATTATTCATTTCTTCAATTATACCATTTTGTGGCTCAGTAGGATTCATGGAGTCAGTATCAACTGTATGAACACCACATTATTGTTACTAAAAAAGTGTAGACAATCAAAAATAAATATTAAAGAAAAAGCAACATGGTACCTTGGTTAGAAGTTATATTTTCTTTGTATTCTCTGTCATCTAATTTCGTTTTTTTAGAAGGATTTTCAACTCTGGTTTCACTCATGCTTCGTTTACTTACAGGTGAAACTTTAAAAAACGCTGACAATGTTTTCTGTTTACTCATTTTTGGGAAAAATCCAGTAAGGATGTATGGTAAATGGAGAACCCAAAAAGTTACACTTATCAATTTGCCGCGAAAAGTTGTACTAGCCATTTCAAAAACTATTTACAAGCAGTTCCACCAGACATTTAAAATATTGTAATTATGATAGTGTAGTTGAATACTATAATAATCTATTTATTAAAATGACTAAAACACATTTTAAAATTAATTGTAGAAGGGAGAGGTAAATAAAACAAACTTATTTTTGAAATATTGTCTATTCCACTAAAGATATATATACATATATAACTACCGGTTTCGGCTTTATACCAACCGGTAGTTATATATGTATATATATCTTTAGTGGAATAGACAATATTTCAAAAATAAGTTTGGTTTTATTTATTTATTACAAGTTTCCACAATATGTCCGCGTTTCTCAACTTAGAAGGGAGAGGTTAAAATTCTTTTTTATTGTTTATTTTTTTGCCATTACTCTTATCCTGATTATAAAAATTCGATAGCACAGAGGAAAAGGAACTGAAATAGATAATATTCAGACTTAGATGCCGGAAAACCGGGATCTAATGAACCTTAAAATAAAAATAAAAGAAATGTATTACATGATACCCTTGAATATTTTTTAATGAACACATACGTGCATTTTTGCTCTTACTTTGCATGAATAATATCTGTGCTTGAACCTCAAATAATATTTCATTTATATACAGTGGCTTATCAGTGTTTTTCATATTTTATATCTTGCTTCTTTTGTTATTAAAAACGCACTAAACCGTAGTGATGGTGTTAAAAAAAGTACATGAAATTTTACTAGTGAGTTGCTAAAATTTCTTTTAAAATGAAGAAAACATACACTGGGATGCTTCAGGTCTTGTTTTTATAAAGATATTCAAACTGCATTAGTCATACAGTAGATTAATGGAGGTATCTTCTCTTGTCATCCTCAAGGAAATTCTAACTGCCTACTTTAATACCATAACATTCGATTCCCATGTTAATTTTGTTTGAAAGCATTTTTTTCAAATAACTCTCTTTTATTTTGTTTATTTCCACTTGGTTAAAATTATAATTATCATGATAAAATAATAATGATCACTGTTTTTGGGTCATGTCAACGAAGTTCGGCTTGATTTCAAGTGTGAACGTGTCCTAGAACTCGCTCTGAGATAACAGTGGATCATATGTTAAAACCTTCTTTACTTAATTTCCGATATAGTCATCTAACTTCAGTGAAATTTAAAAAATACTATTTTTGCTTTTGGGCACACAGTGTTTTAGTGCATCAACAGGTAAACATAATAACAAAAGTTAAATGAAGAAATAAAAAATGAAAAAACAATAAGAAGAAGGTTCCACCTCATATCAGACTGTTTACTTTGGACGGGGTTGAATTTTGGAACACGCCACGACTATCGATAACAGTAGACACGTTATCTGTCAGGTGATAATGGATAAACAAAATGTCATATATTAGGTACGGGGGGATGTGAAACTCACAGAACTTTACTATTTTATTTCACAATTACATTTTTTTACAGAATATCATGACTACACACAACGATGCCAACTGAGTAAACGCTTATTATATTTTTCCCTTTGAGCTTGTTGAAATGATTCAGTTTGTTTACTTTAGTTGTTACGGTATTGTTCAATTCTATTTTCTTTTTTAGTGTCTTCTTCGCAAGGGCTTCATATTTAAGGTGCCACGAGCAATTCGTAAAAAAAAAAAAAAAAATACAATGGGATCCCCAAGTTTATTAACATTTAAAGGTTATTATCTTATTGCGATAAAATGTGTTCATGTGGACGTGTATGAAGATCATTACATTATGGAATAATTAACTTGAATCTATTTGTGATTTCAGGCTCCTGAAGCGTACACATCCGCCCTCAACATGTTGTCGAACATTATGCGTATTGAAGACTATGTTACATCGATAATATTAAGTTATGTGGACAAGTATATAATAGATTTTAAAAGGCAAGATGCTCAGGTAATTATAATATATTTTATTTATGATTTTTGTATAAAATGTTATTAGCTTTATTTGTTGGATATTATTCATGAAGATACGTCGCCAAATAGGAATGTATATCATACATTTGAACAGCTTCACTTTGACTTACTTGCTTCGCAGGTATATAGACCTGTACTGGGTGTTTGTGTTTCGTTGTTCCTTCTTAAAAGTAGACTATGCGATCACTAAGTACTGTCTCCCAAAACGAATTCCAATTCTACTAAATATATTTTGTACTTTTATCGAAGTGATGAGAACTTCTTAGTTCAACTTTTCTTAAAGCCAGCGGCTTTCTATAGGTTACATTATAACATCGGATTTACATCAGTTTTACAGTCGTTGTGGTCAAATTAGTTTCCAAACTCACTGAATACGTTTTGGGTTGAAGTGACAACTTTTTAAGATTTCATAATAAGAATGGACTGTAGACTTGAGTATTTAATTTATAGGTTTCCATCTGGGAGGGTGAGGCGTCCTTCCACAACCTCGACCTGGACCTGGAGACCCTAGACCAGGAACTCAACCTCCCCATCAGCTTTGTATCCGGACACATACACGAACTGTTGATCCATGTACCCTGGACACGAGTCTCATCTGAGCCAGTCAAGATCACCATCAATACTATAGGTAAAGAGATATAATCATAAGTATCTACTATCTAGGTCGAAGATTAAAAACAACCTTCTAACTCGCATGCGCGGCTCTGCGTGGGAACGTTATTCTCTCAATTTACCGGCTCAGATTATTTCTTGACGTTTTTTACTGTTTACTTCTGTTCCATTTCAGATTTTGATATTTGTAATTATTTAATGGATATTTAATAGATGTAATATTGTCACATATTTCTGACTCTATTTGTGACTTAAAAATTATTCACACTACAGTGAGTAATTATTCATTATTTTCCGATAGGAAACTCTCACACTATTATGAAATTATCAGGCGTTACCTCGAATATTAAGGTTACAAAATGAAACCTATCCCGGGCCATTTACATAATAAAAAAATGAAGTGGCCTGCTGACAAAATGAAATGAAATTATTAATTTCATTACAATATCTAATGTTTAGGGGGCGCCGGTAGCTCTGTGATATAACGTACTTGCTTACTGAGCTCAAGATCACGGGTTCGAATCCCGTCCGATGCCCTTAGTTTATTTCATTTGGGGGGTAAGATAAACTTAAGCAAGCCGTCCTTCGGTTGGAACGTTAAGCGATGGTCCCGATCCTGTACGATATCAGGAACTCGTTAAAGATCCCTAACCAAGGTGAATAAAAAATCTAGGGTAGGCAAAATTTAGGACTCCCATTGTTGAGTCGGGCTCATGTCCACCAGAGTGGCGAAAGAGCGCTCTGGTAGTAGGCAATATGACCACGTAGTTATAGCCCGGGCATGATTCTTAATAACTATCTCTTATATTTAGATTTTCTTAACAACGAATGTCTTTATTTCGGATTATTGCATATTTATTTTTTATTCACTTAATAAACGAATGGTCTGTGATTCCATTCAGTTTCTGATCATATTGCAAAATAAACAAAATATTATAATAAATATGTATTTGAAATTTAAATTATAAAAAAAAAATCACATTAAAATAGTATTACAAAAAAAAATAAAAATAGACCAGGAATGGTTTAACATGTTTTTTTTTTTTTTTTTTTTTTTTTTCATTTAATTATTAAGGGATATTAGAGAGGAGGCTTAACACCACAATCCCAGTAACTGCCCGTGTAATGAATGTATCGACATAACATTTTATATTTAAATTCAAAACCCCAAAAGCATGGCATCTATCAATTTTCCGCGAAGTCGGTAAAAGAGAAGAGGGGCTTCACTCAAATACCCTGATAACTTCCGACGTAATGAATATATTGACACAATAATTAGTATGAGAATTTATTAGCCACTATGTAAGTCAAATATTGAGTTTTAGTCACAAACAGCCGATTGGATATGGAGGGAGAGCGAAAACGTAATTGATTAATTTGTGTTGGTGAAGTACATAGCCGGTGATTCACTGACGACTTCATTTTCTTTGTATTTCTATTTTCATTTGAGCTAAATAAAATAAAAGTATAAATGTATTTTTCGGTTTGTTATAGAATGTGTAATGAAAATGAAAACTCCTGGACAAAAACCACAACAGAAAAGGAAAAAGAAACCTAAAAAGTTTGTATGGTTCAAATATCTTATTTTTTGTAGTTTAAATTTCTGTAATTAAAATGCTGATATTCTCCTGATATGATAGGATGATAATCTCCTGAATTTTACAGCTTCGAGGTTCTGGCTGTATTGGTTTTCAATGATTTAATATTAATATTCTCACCAAAAGTCAAAATAATTTTTTTGTTTTACTTTCTATAATACTGATGCAATACACGAAATCATAAGTTGGAAAAGGAAGTCTTATATGAGATCAAAATAAACCGACTAATCCTAAAATCATCGATTTGTTTTTCTCTGATTCAGACAAAAAGTTCTCAAAAAATGAAGAAAAAACGTATGTTTAAAAAAAAAATATTGTCTATTTCACAAATACTGTTTGTTAAGCCATGGCTGAAGATGGTAGCAATACCGGAAGCACTCCCATAATATATATTTTGTGAAATAGAAATTTTTTTAAAAAATAAGTTTTTTCTTTATTTTTTATTGAGTATGAATAAGTTCTTTTTAAGAAGTTTGGATATTAAGAGAACTAAAAAGAAATAAGTTGTATAAAAAAAAAACAATATAAAAAGATTCCATCTTAAAAAATGACTAACTATTTGTAGAAGAAAATGTTACCAAATAAATTGGGAGACTAAGAGCTACAAATATATAATTCATATTTATCAGATATCTCAAACTCGATAGATTTGTTATCTCTTGGCGTGTAAGTCTGTCTACGGAATTCGAATTTTTTCCTCTGAGTTATTTATTTTTTTAAAAACTATTCTTATTATATGTATTGAATGTTCACACAAAAAGTGTCATTCCTAACAGTATTTATTGATAAAAAAGAGATGCGTTGACACAATTTTTTCCTATAGAATAAATTTGATCTTATACAGTTTTTTATACAAACCAATTTGATCCATCTGTTTGATTGTTACAGACCAACGGGTACCGAAGAGGCACCCCCATCGTATACAGCCTCGTTGGCTAACAGAATCATCTCCAATCTGAGTATCACCTGTAACAATCTTATATTGAAGTATGTTGAAGAGGATATTGTTCTTTCTATGAACATTAAAACACTCAGTCTCAACACTGTCAATAAAAATTGGATTGAAGAGTTTAGTGGTAAATAATAATCTTCTTTAATTTTCCTGTTAAAAAGAAAAAAAAAATGTTCTTAAGCCTATTTTTAACTGAAAAATATGCTTATACTTAGCTGTCTTCTCCCTCCTGGATATATTTTCACGAAACTTTTTTTTTTTCAAGAGTTTAACAATATTTTATGGAGTAATTTGCATTTTGATTTAAATCACACTACTGTGGCGCCTTCTTTGCCGTTGCAAACGAAACTTCCTATATGTGGTCCTATCTAGATAGCACTGCCATCTGTTGGTTATTGCATGTTCTAAAACCTACGAAACTAGTACATTACTTACAAGAATAATAAAAAAGGGCAATATAATTAAAGATTCTTTTTGTCTCAAAAACTATATTTGAAATTTTTTTTGATGGTGTTTATGTTACTAGAATGAAAATAATTGGTTGTACTGATGGGAAGTATGCCAGGTAGTTATACTTCTTGAAGCTTTATAAATGTCTGCTTTATAATTTTTTCTGTTTTGTTTCAGTTCTTACCCATGAAAATTTAATTCTAAGAAAACTGGTTAGATTGACTGACGTTACAATCTGTTTAGACAAAAGAAGTGTTTCTGGACGAATAGAATCATATTTGGTAAGAAAAAAATATTTTTAATACCTATATGTTTAAATTTGTAAAAAAAATATTCTAAAAATGTCTCTTATATTGTTTTAATAAAATTTTAGGAACCGCTGTTGTACAAATGTTCTTTGAGTGTTAAAATAAGCAAGACCTATCCCTCGACAAATTCTCAAACTGCTGTTAAAACAAGGATAGCTGTTTATACGGATAATATAACACTCAACATTAGTGAACCGCAGGTAAATTATTTTACATCCGTAGCTTCGTGTCCGTTAGTTAAACTCAATTAAAAAAATAAAATCAAATATTATCAATGACAAATTAAATTACTAATGAATTAACAAAAGAGACAACATAATAAACATTATGAAACTCAATTTTAATTTTCTATAATCATAGAACTAAATATAATACGTATTATTATTAAGAACTACAAAGTATCCCCTTAGTCTAGAAACTAATCCAGTCCCGATTCTTATTATTTCGCCAACAATCTTTCATCACATTCTTTGCACATTTGTAAACGTCTTATCCTCTCTCATCCAATCCGAACAATCCTCCACGCCTTCTGAACACGAGGTGGTCTCTAGATCTTCTAAGTGAATATTTTCTTGAGTGTCATCTCTGGCTAACCTAACGTCTCCCATCATGTGACATTCGCATTTATCCATCTACATACAGTCTTATTTGCTTATTATGTATATTATATACATATTTCAAAAACTATATATATATATATATATATCAGAATTTAAATAATATATATAATCAATAATAATTTAAATCGACGAATAATTAACAAAAAATGAAGACAATTATGTATAACATAAACATGGTTCAAGTAAAATACAATTTATTTTCTATAATTATTGAAATAAAAATGCTCAAACTTCTTAAATTTGAAAATAAATATTAGACCTTTCTTCTCCTTATAATTAGAGGCAGGGGAAGGGGGCTCATATGTGTATCTACAGAAAGACAGAATATTATCTATCCATTCGGAAGTACATACATAAATATATAATTTTCAGTCTATTTATTGTAATAATAAAATATATAAAAATGAACAAATAATAATTGCCTGTTAGTTAATAGCCCACTAACAACTAAATCTATTGGTAGTCATTAATTTTTGTTAATTGTAAGTTTAATTCAATTTGAAAAAAATTAATACCCAACTTTGTACTATGCCTTCTTGATTATTGTGCTTAATATTGGAATGAGTGGTTGCTGAATGGCTAGTTAAGTTATTTGTTTTGTTGTATTGTGGAGTTGACCCTGTTTTTCTTTCTATGTGAGGTTCCGATGCTGTTACGATTGATCGTGCTGGCCAGAGCTGCGTTTAGCTCACCCAGAGGCTCCACAACTTCAGCCGCTCAAACTTCTGAATCATCTGCTAGTGATAATGGTGGTAAATTTGTTCTATATCATTGCTGTTCTGTAATTACTGTTCTAGTGGAAGCATAGAAACTTAAAAAAAAAAAAAGTTATTTTTCTTGCTTGTCTATCTATGTGCAGATCATGAGTTCGATCCTTGGGGTTGTTTTATGTGGGAGGAAAAAAGGACTGCCCGCGCTTCAATCTTGAGGTCATATCTCCTTCTACTTGGGGACTTTTCTTTGCATTTTTTAAGTAATAATTTGATGAAATGCTATAAATATTTGTACGGCATAAAAAAATATTCAATTCTCTTCCATTTGAAATAAGATCAGAACTAAATAGCTCATAACAACAATATAAAACCGCAATTAAACAATATTGTATCCTTCCTATATATAACATTGTTGTTTAATTGCAATTATTTGTTATTTAATTGCAATTTAGTTGCAATTATATATCTACCTAATGTATTTAAGATGGATATTAGTTATTAGACTCATGCCCGGGCTTTTACTACGAGGTCATATCGCCCTACTACCAGAGCGACAAAAGAGCCATGAGCCCGACTCTACTATGGGAGTCCTAAATTTTTATTCACCTAGGGCAGGGGTCTTTAACATGTACCTGACATTGTACAGGCTCGGGACCATCGCTTAACGTCCCATTCGAAGGACGACGTGCTTAAGTTTATTTTACCTCCCAGATAAAATAAACTAAAGGCCTCGGCCGGGTTTCGAACCCACGATCTTGAGCTCAGAAGGCAAGCACGCATCACTGAGCTACCAGCGCCCCTTAAGATGGATGTAAATATATATTTGTTTTGTTTAAATGACTATATATGCTTATAGATAAATATAGGGAAATATGTGAAATAACATGTATAATATACATAAATCTAAATTTACTTTAAAAAAATGTAGGAATATCAGTTTTTTATTTTAAAAAAAATTGAGTCCTAAGAGAACAACTTATTATAGCCTTATAATAAATAAACATGCTTAGCATGGCAATTATATGTACTTCTGTTTAATATATAATTTTCCACTAACTTTGTATGTGTGTGAAGGTGAAGGAGATGAGGTGGATGGAGGAGGCCAGGGTTGGGGAGCCTGGGCCTGGAGCATGCTTCCCTCAATCTTCCCACACAACTTCTCACCATCAGATCCACTCCCCTCCGCACAGTCCCTCGACTTTGGATGTTATATGGACACATTCAGTCTCGACCTCAAGGTACGCTTCCTCCTAACACCTCGTATCCAATTTTAAATATATGTATCATGGTTTCAGCCATTCGTAAACCTAATATTTTTATTTATGAAAAAAATCTGCACTACATTGGAGATGCTTTTGGACAAAATGCTAACATGCGGACGTATATTGTATAAAAATACTAACTAAATAATTTATTTATAGATTTGTTGAGGCTTAAAAATATATATATATATGAGGAGTTTGGAGCCAGAGCGGACCAACCCACAATGTTTCGGAAAATAAGTTATTACCATCCTGATGTTGGCATAGGTTCCCTTTTTTCAAAACCAGTGTGAATCACTTAGTTTCTTCACTTCAGTGATAGGTAGCAGCACTTTAAGTTTAGTCCACAAGTATTTTGTGCATATATTTTCAAAGTCACAATGGATCATACGGCCTTCAAAAACTTTATAGAACACAAAAAGGGATCTCTCATCCAATACTAAATTCTAAAATTTCAAATATAAATAAATATTTGGGGCCCATGGAGATAAACAAAATGTACTCAATTTTCAATTGCCATTTTCTTCCTGTTCAGTTTAAACCAGTTGGTCCGCTCTGGCTCCAAACTATAATATATTTATACATTATAAGCATAGTCTCTGGCGTCAAGCTAAAAGCCTAAGGTGGCTTTCACACCGGAGCGACATGCGACGCAACACGTGTTGGACACATTTGTCCCCGAGAATGAAGAAATCAATGGGGGCTTTCACACTGAAGACACAAATGTATCCAACACTTCAGATTATTGCCCACCTAGTGATCCGTAGCGCTAGTGTAGGGAATAACCTCCCGAGATTCTTTCTTTCCTTTGATGAAATGCCGTTGCCAGATTCGGAACAATTTAATACCTCATTCATTGAGGAAGTGGAACAACGTCCCGCGTTGTACAACACAGGTGACCTTACACAAAATGTGACCTTACCTCAGAAATATGAGCAGTCTTTCTTGGGCAGGGACAGCCCTTCTGTAGTTGATATCTTCTGGTTGAATATGATCGTGCATAATCCTCAACAGTTTCTGAAACGTTTCTATCTTTATTTTGTACATCTGCTGAAATATGTCAGCAGTTGTTTTGAAATCATGTAAGGGCTGTGATTTTCCACGTTATTTCTCCAGTAGGGGTGCACCCACATTCGGCGTTTTCTTCTTTGAGCCAGTCGTCTAGAACTCATTACCGCATTCATCAATATCATCACATCATCGTCTGATGATGATGAAGACATAATTATGATCAGCAAATTCAACTGACTAGCGACCACTAATTCGGGGTTACTGGTACAACGTGTATGCAACACTTGTCTCTTTGATATGAAATCCCTGTGACCTACAAATGTTTCCAACACGTGTTGCGTCGCATGTCGCTCCGGTGTGAAAGCCACCTAAAAACACACCAGAGCGCAAGGTGGAGCTGGTCAGACATCTCTCAACAGTAGATATGTTGCCATTTGACCCTTGTCTGTTAAATTATATTTTAAAATCACTGTAAAATAAATGAATATATATGTTTTATTAAATTTAGGAAATAAAATTTGGGACTAACTTGAAATGTTTGGTTCTAATGTAAAAGAATTTTAAAATAATGGCCTGGTAACACTGTTTTTTTTCCACTTGTGCTTTTAGGGTTATATTCGAATAACTTAAAAAAAAATCTTTTTACATCTTGTTATTAACATTTTGCAGAATTATTTGATTAATCTGAAATTATATATTTATATATTTCTTTGTGAAATTAGACAATATAAATGTTTAACAAGTTCTTTGTTTTTATTAGTGTTCTACTATATCGACCAAAAAAAAAAAAAAAAGTATTGTACATTCTTTCGTACAGCACATGATTATTTCAGACTTCCCTTCATCTAATGACATATTACAATTCTCTGTAATATCAAATTGAAATTTATTTATATACCTTACTATTTATAATCTTTCAATATGGTAATTTAAGGCAATTGATAATATTGTATTTTTAAAAAATGTAAGAGTGAAATTTGACAATGTTATTTAGTAGAAAATTTGACGACAATCAATGTTATAATATATGATTGGAAGAGTAATTTATATACGATTCTGTATTTAGAATTGAAAATGACAAGAAGTCGAAACGTCTAATGAAATAAAGAAAATTTGTTTTAAAATAAAAAATATCTCAATTGCCTCAAATTATCATATTGAAAAATTCTCTGTAATATATTTTTTTTTAACTTTCCAGTTAGTGGAGGAGGGAAAGTTATGGGAAAGTTTTATGAAAGCCACTCTTCAGGGATGTTTTGCCGAAATGTCCACAAATACAACGGATTGGACCAATTTTCAGTTTGGTATCTGTTTTGCTACCCTCTACTCTCTTCCATTCGACAAGAAGGTAACAGTTTCTTGTATATATATTTTTAAATGTAATAAAATAATAAAGTAATAATAAGTTATATACATATATTTATTAATATTATTTTTAGGAGTATTATCTGATATGTGGTGATGAAAGACCTCACTATAAAGATAAATCGCTTTTTGAAAATCCAGACGCTAATTTGGCCCAGAGAACTTGGGACTTGCATTTGGCTACTGTCACAGGTTGTATTCACAATCCTTTTGAATTATTATTTTATAACGACTTATATTTACTTTTGAAAATATTCCTTTAATAAATTTGTCTAATTGTAATTTGTATTTTTATCTGTAGAAAAATGTATGGTAGAGCGCTCTCCAGCCTTATCCATGGACTATATTTCTTCACTGGAAGTTCCTCCTGACAACTGGATAGATAATAATCCAAGGTGAGTTTTTTTCTGTTTTTTTGGCTGAGAAGCAATAAGGGTGAGTTTTCGGTTTTATTTAGGAAAAGTAATTGTTTCAAATAATGTATTTCTGCCGTATCATTAACCAGTTCTGTTGTAACATTTCTTTATATCGTACCGTGACAGGGGTTACTACAGTGAACGGGCAAGTTTAAATTTTTTAATTTTTCTAATGGGTCGTGAATAACGGCTGTGAACTTTTTTGTTGGATATTCATCGTCCAAATTGTATTATGTATTATTTTTTTATTCCCGCAAAAACAGACTAGTGCTGTTCCATAGTGCTTTGGGGAAAAGTGGGACTGATTGGATGATGTAGGTTAGGTTAGGTTTTATGACTCATATCGTCTACTACCAAAGCGCTCTTTCGTCACCCTGGAAATGAGCCCGACTCTACTGTGGGAGTCCTAAATTTTGCCTACCCTAAATTTTTTTATTCATCTAGGGTAGGGGTCTTTAACGAGTACCTGACATAGTACAGGCTCGGGACCATCGCTTAACGTCCCATCCGAAGGACGGCGTGCTTAAGTTTATTTTACCTCCCTGATAAAATAAACTAAGGGCCTCGGTCGGGTTACGAACCCACGTTCTTGAGCTCAGAAGTCAAGCACGCATACCACTGAGCTACCGGCGCCCTCTCTTTATTGTATATATGTTATATAATAAACAAGCTGATCTTATATAAAGAATAAAAGAATAAGAAATAAGAATTTTCCAGCTAAATCATGAGTGAAAATCATACATCATATCATTTTCATCTTCTATAATCAATCTTTTTTTAATAGAATATTATGTGAAATATTTGTCAATCTTTTATTTCAGTGAGAATTTAGAAAGGATGTTATTGAGGTACGTTATTGGCCCCCTGGAAGCAACTCTGACTCCAGGACTGTTAGAGAGAGTTAGCATTATTACCAAGACGATAGAGAATTCCGACTATCCTCTTTACATTTCGAGTAAGTGTAATTTTCATGTTTAATTTTCTCTCATCACATTGTGATCTAACCATTCCTGGGACAATGTGCTAAAGAGATGGCAAGAAATGGAAGTTTCAGGTGGATTTTCACATAGTATATGGAAAATTCGATTTTATGTTACATGTTCTGAATGTACCGACAGCAGATTTTATTTACAGTATTCCTTATAAAATATTGGTACATTTGTTTGTGTTCTAGGTGGTGTTGGTGGTGCGGAGGACGTCTCAGGTGTAGTCCGGGACCCCACCCAGTGGATGACGACAGAAGGAAACGTCCCTCAGTTTGTCTGTCAGTTCACTATAGTCAAGTCTACAGTGAAGCTCTACCCCGGTTTTCCTGAGTCCCTCACTTCACTCCAAGTATGTAGGTTATGCATCTTTCTATTCGGTTCAATTTATGCCTGTTGCAGAAGGACCAGGTTATCTTGTTGACACTTGTTTGAGATGACTGAGCAACGGCCTAAAGCGATGAGCTTCAAATTCCAAAATTCGCAATGAGCGATCGGGCTAAACCCGTCACAAGATATAACTTTCAGAGTGGCTTCGAAAGAGGTTTTGCCACATTAAGTTTATGGTTGAGTCCATCAAACGTACTAAAGCAGTATTAAGCAATATGACCTCACAGTTAAAGCCCACAGTTCTATATTTGTTTTTATTTTTCCCATAACTGAATCATATTTTCTATTTTCTGACAGATCCATTCTATTAGCTAGTATACTGATGTGGATTATATAATTTTCAGAGTAAGTTGGGCAGTATGTCCAGAGCGATGAGTCTGAAGCAACAGCCGTATCTCTGTTTGAGAGTCAAGTGTCTCGACGGCCGTTTCACCAAGCCACTCCATCCTGAAAGACTTCCTTCAGGCTTCATGTCTAGAGTCAGTCTGAGCAGGGATCTTATCGCCTCATCTATGACCACTGTCTCTGTCGTCGTAAGTTACGTTCATTAATTACAAGTAGATATGTTTTTCATGAAAGTTTAATTCTCAAAAAATAATATCAATTAAATGAAAAACTGTATCTACCGTATTCTTCAGTATATATTTTTTTTGTACTCATGTATTTTCAAGTACAGTAGACTCTCCCTTATCCGGCGTTCTGTTAACCGGCGCGCTCCCTTATCCGGCGCTCGGAAAATAATATCAAATTTTTTAAACTAAAATTAACATTAAATTATTAGATTGTCAATTATATGAGCCACGTGTATTTACGAGCACATAATGATTCCGATGATCTTTTATGTATATTTATTTATTGTACATACATATGTACATTGTATTTATAATGAAGGGAATGCTAATACAATATTTTATTACTTCACTTAATTAAACGCAGATTTCAAAATATCTTTTTAATGCTTAAGATAAATATATGTACATATGTACGTACATATAATAAATCAATGTTCAGTAGGTGGTACATATTATTGTCAATTTAATAAATGTTATCAACAATATACATACATGTTTTATTCCTTAGCTGACCTAAGAACACTTCTTTTTATGCTTGAATTGATATATTTTTTATCATTAATTGATGATTTCTGTTAACCGGCGTCACGTCGGTCCCGGCAACGCCGGATAAGGGAGATTCTACTGTATTTACTTATTCATTTTGTATCCATTTTATTATTTCCCCAGCTATACGAATTATAAGGGAAGTTATGTAATCGGCCAAAAATTCGATGTGGAGTTTTCAACGGAATTTCTCGTTTTCCGACGTTCAAATTCCTAATATGAAAAAAAAAAAAAATGCTGTCTGTTTGTGTGTGTGTGTACGTGTGTGTCTGTGAACACGTTAACTCCCAATAGAATGAATGTATCGACATGAAATTCTATATGTGAATCCAAAACCCTCTAACGACGACACCTATTGATTTTCAGCCAAATTGACCAAAGAGAGAGACAGATTAGTACGGAGGCTTAACATAAAAACTCTAATAACTGCCGCTAGAATGAATGTATCGACATGAAATTTTATATTTGAAGTCAAAACCAAATGAGAATATAACTTGTCACATTTCTGCGATATCGGCCGAATTGAAGGGTGGGTTCAGGGGAAGGGGCAGAATTCAAAAACCCTAATAACTGCCGATGTAATGAATGTATCGACACAAAATTTAGTATTTAGGAGCCCCTATGTTAACTGTTGAATATTAGCGCAAATGGTCGACTGGTTTTGGAGGGGAAGCGAAAAGTAATGTGATTAATTCAATCTGGGGAGGTACGTAGCCGGTGATTTACCGATGACTTGTTTCTACTAATACTACTACTACCACTTGTTTATACTACTAATCAGATCTGTGTCAGACTCTAAGATATAATATCTGTTTATGTATCTAATTTATCAGGTATCTTAAAGTGTACATTTGACGTCTCATATATCTATGTTTCCATGGCTTAAAATAAATAAATATAATTTTTATTAATAGGGAAATCTGTGACTTATTATCCGCCAATTTCAAAAATTGACCATTCAATATTAAACGAATTATCGGCAAATGAGTCTTGCAAAGATACCTTCAAAAAATTTGATGAATAAATTGAACAATAGTTTTTTTTTTGTATCTTTCCGAAAATTTGTTGAATATGAAATGGCGAGTTTTTTTTTTAGCATGAATCATTCATTTGACTGACGATGGTCTCTTTGTACAGGTTCTTGTCATCAGCATGGGAGTGACGATAGACGATATAGAGAGTCCAGACATGTTCCAGATAGACAAGCTAAGTTCGAACGTCTCTATAAACACACTTTTTCAAAATGAGCCTGATACGATTCTTCGACACTGTTCTCTTCAAATAGGTAAGCTACATTCTGTTATGCAAGTATTTTTTCTATTTAGTCCAAAACTATTTAAAAAAATATTTTTATGTCTATTAGTAACATAATTATATATATATATATATATATATATATTAAATAAAAATTGTTTTACTGTATATTATCTTGTTCCACAAAAAAACAAATTATATAAATGTAGCGTGCTAGTTTCAGCATTTCAGTGACATGGGAAGAAAGACCCGAAAGATATGTCAAATATATCAATCAATCTATCATGAGCGACATAAAGTGCGAACTCAAATAAAATTAAACACCGTAGGAACAACATTGACATAAAAAAGAACACTTTGTATACTGTAGAACATCCCAAAAAGAGAACAAACTCATAAACATAATATTCATATACAGTCAAAATCGTTTATAACGAACTTCAAGGCACTGAAAGTTTTAGCCGGTGTTTTCTTTGAGTGATATTATCGGTTATAACGAAGTTAGGTATGAATGGTGTTACACTGGTTACAACAAACAGTCCGTTATAAGTTGATGTCTGTTATAAGATAACTTAGTTTATACCTATGTATTATGTGAAGAGCATGGGGAAAGAACCAGGTTTGTCACCTTTTTCTCGAATGTGAGTTATCGCGACTACAGTATAGTATATTAAACATATTTGACGATTCACCATCGTTATGGGCTTCAAAAAGACGGTTTGTCACTACGAAAACGGAAGCTGAAAATATGACGTGCGGGGAATTGATAGATACGGACTTTCAAACATTAAATTTCAGTTTTCTCAATTTCAACATCTGGTGACAGACCTGGTTCTTTGCCTGTGCTCTTCATGTGCATACATATGAATGTACATAGGTAAATCTAAACATAATATTGAAATGAGTAGGTAGTCAATAAACAATATTCATAATACATATAATGCGTTATCAAAATCTATGTATGTATTTAAAAAATGTATACATATACATACATATGTACATATTCATGTACAGTTGCTTAAACCAATCGAGCAAAACATTTTCAATATCAGTGTCATTAGATGAACGTTTTGTCTTTTCGCTCTTATTAAATTGTGTAATAATTTTCTCCCGGGGCTTCATCATTCCAGCAATCGTTGAGCGGAATGTTTAAAATTCACGGGCGATCGAGCTCGCAGAATCACCGGAATCGACTCGACAAATTATTCCGAACTGCTCCTCAATTGTAAATTGTTGCCGTGGCATGTTTTCGTGTATAAAGGCAGGACACAACTTTTGAAAAACTTTTGGGAGAATAAATTTAAAGTCAACAAAGCTTTTGTTTTTCATTTCGTAGAACTTTAATTTTCTGTAAAACAAAAAACCTCAACTGTACGCTGTAACCGATGTTTCAACAGCTACTGTTCCGAAAAATGTGTTCGCTTTAACCGATGTGTTCGTTGTAAGCAACATTAATGCTTTTTTTTGTATGTTATTTCATAGTTCCCATGAGGGACTGACTATTTTGTTGTTATATCCGATTGTACATTATATCCGGTGTCGTTCTAAACGATTTTGACTGTATATTCAGACACAAAACCAAAGTAAAACCCTGTATTGACGAAGGCGTAAATCGAAACCGGTACACTATATATTTATATTTTTGGAATTAGAACAAGTTCCTTGTTACTTCTCCAGCTATATGAAGTACAAGGGAAGTTGTGTAATAGGTCACAAATTCGATGCGAAGTTTTTCAACAAAATTTCGTGTTTTCCGATTTGATACCAAAAATTGTGTCTGTGAACATGATAATTGTCGATAGAATGACAATATATAGATAAGGAATTTTATATGTGTATCCAGAAGGCTCTAAGGAGGACACCTATTGATTTTCAGTCAAATTGACTAAAGAGAAGAGGGCATTAGGGGAATGCCTTAGCACAACTCTAATAACTGCCCTTGTTAACAATTTATTGACACGAGATTTCTTATGTGAATTTGAAACCCTGAATCAGCCAAAAAGGGACCTCAAAAATCCCAATAATGTAATGAATGTATCGAAAGGAAATTTTTTATTTAAATTAAAATCCCCAATTATTTGCCGTGAAGTCGGTCGAATAATGTCAGTAACTGCAATGTATAGACACAAAATTTAGTATGAGGATTCTGAAGCCACAATGTTAGTCAAATATGGAATTTTAGCCCAAACGATGGATTTGCTTTGGTGGAAGAGCGTAAACTTAATTGATTAATTCGATGTGGGTATGTACATAGCCGGTGATTCACCAATGACTTTTTTTCTAATAAGTTTTCTACAATATCGACACAGATTGCAAAAAATGTATTCGGACATATTATTATTGTTTTGTTTTGTGTTTTTTCAGAGTCATGTTCGTTCACAAGCACCAAGGCTAAACTGCTTCTAAGTAGCGAGCTACTTGATGCTTTTATTTCAAGAAGTCCCGTTAATAGTTACGTGTACAATTCGTCCATGATTCAAGATGTGGTTAATAGTGCAGGTACTATAAAACTTTAGTACTAATTTACGTATGAACTGTACTGTTTGCAATAATTGAATGAGTGTTTGGAAAAAGGGCCTATATCGTGATTTTTTGAAAACCCGTTTTTTCATGGAGGACCTTTGTGATGTGGAGCAAGCACCTGCATAGTTGTAAGTTCTATACTCTGCCACTAGATGCCATGAACCTTGATTAATGAAGGCGAAAACGGAGAAGATCACGTGGAAGAAGGGCCTATGTTATCTTTAGTAGTGTGATAAAGAAAATTATTTAAAATAATAATTAAATAAATAAAATTCTATACGTCGTTACCTTCACAGTAATCACTTACTACTTTTGCAATATTTTGTATTAATCAATAATTTTTTTTTATGTTCCGACCTTATTTTGGAATAAACAAATCGTAAAAAAGTCTTTCTGTTTTCAGTCTTTTTCCAATGGAAAAATTTTAGGCCCTTCTTCCAAACACCCATTCAATTATTGATTTATTTGTGTAAAATGGAAGTTAAAAAAAGACAGACCGATTCTCACGAGACGCTGAGTCGACTTCTATATTTAATGTTTTGATAGGTGTTTGAATATAGAAGTCGACTCAATAAATATGTTCTACTATAAAAAGAAGATTCTGATTGACAGAAGAAATAGTTAACATAAAGAACAGATGTATTATAGACACTGATGATGGGAGTGCTTCCAGAAACGTTTGGAATTGATATTTTTTGAGAAGACAAAAATTAACGGGAGAAGTGATGATGTAATAAAATAGTTAGTTATTATGACTCATGCCCGGACTTAACTATGAAATCATATCGCCTACTAACAGAGCGCTCTTTCGTCACTCTGGTGGACATGAGCCCGACTCTACTGTGGGAGTCCTAAATTTTGCCTACACTAAATTTTTATTCACCTAGGGCAGGGTTCTTTAACGAGTACCTGACATCGTACAGGCTCGGGACCATCGTTTAACGTCCCATCCGAAAGACGGCGTGCTTAAGTTTCTTTTACCTCCCAGATAAAATAAAGTAAGGGCCTCGGTCGGGTTTCGAACCCACGACCTTGAGCTTAGAAGGCAAGCACGCATACCACTACCCAAAAATTAAAAGTTATTAGAGTTTCAAAATCTAAGTTAGTAGGCAGTTGCAGAACTATTTTTGTAAGAACTCTTTTATCGGAAATAAAATATCTTGTATATTTTTATAAATATCCATCTCTTTCTCTGTTCTGCTTCTTGATAATATTTAATAAAATCAGCTGATTGATATTTCCCCAATTTTTCTTTCAGCATTTCCCCTGCTTCAGTTGTCGCTGAACATGACCCAAGTGATGTTTGCACAGAGCCATCTCAGCGAGAGTGCCAAAGTACAACTGGGCAGTATTGAGGCCAAATCATTTTATCTGGGGAATTCAAAGAATAAACACCAATTCAACGTCATTTCTGCTTTTTCTTCTGATGAAAATGGAGTTTTAGAAGGTATGTCTATTTTACATTATTATTCGTCAATGTGCTCGATTTGAATGGTATTTTCTGTATTGTCCTCAGTAGTTGTCACAAGATATCAAGGAAGGAAATTGACTCCAAAAAAATAAAAATTGATTTATTTTTTCCATATTTTCTGCAAAAATTGGGGAACAATTGAATAAAAAACATCCAAATCAAATGACCCCTTATAAGTTATATTATTGTTTTTATGAAATCTCAATTCTTTTTTTACACTGAGGACATAACCAGTCAAATTTCAGCGATATAGGCTGAGGGGAGGGGGGAGTTCCGGGGAGGGGGCTCAATTCAAAAAAACCCAATAACTGCCGATGTAATGAATGTATCAACATCAAATTTCGTTTTTAAAATTAAAATCCAATGAGGACTTAACCAGTCAAATTTCAGCGATATCGGCTGAGGGGAGGGGGCTCAATTCAAAAATCCCAATAACTGCCGATGTAATGAATGTATCAACATCAAATTTCGACAAACACACAAACCCCGTTTCAGCTTTAAATATATAGATTTCTATATTTTAGTAGTTTGTTTCCCATGCACAACCCTAGTCAATAATGATTTGATAGTTTAATTTTTCAAAATTTCTTGGCTGATCGGACCTTCGTCTTTGGTTGTAGAAATCCTTTAATATATGTATTAAAACCAGTAATAAATATATCGTTCTATGTGAAAGGCGATCATATAAAATCGCGTGAACAGTGGTTTTTAATAACTAAACCTGTAATACGGAAACCATAGTTTATCATCGAACTGGTGATCAAATGTGCACTTCGACCTACACACAAAATAGGCTCAGTGTGCATCGTTAAACTTTACATATGTACGCAGTTTATAATAAAATATTTTAAACCCTAATATGATCTAAAAAATGTCGTGAATCACCGGCTATGTATTTCTTCACAGCGAAATAATTACTTACGTTTTTGATTTTTCTCTAAACCCAATCCATCTTTTGTGTTAAAACTGAATATTTGATTTACATAGTGGCTTCTGAAACCTCGTACTAAGTATGTCGATACATTCATAGCATCGGCAGTTAATAGGTTATTTGAGTCGATGTTTCATTCCCCTTTACTTTTAATCGATTTGGCTGAAAATCAATAGATATCGTCCGTAGAGGGTTCTGGATACACATATAAAAATTTTGTATAGCTAGATTCATTCTATCAGACACATACAGACATAGAATTTTTAATTTTTTTTGGAATGTCGGAAAAACATTAAATTCCTTTCAAAATTCCACATAGAATAAAAAAAAAAAATTAAATACTTTTGAATAATTATACGCTTGTAGAGACAATGAAGCCACAAATATTACATTTGTAGCGTATTTTGCTTTATGAAAGGTTCTTTGTACAATTTTATGTTAACGTTGTTCCTGTCATTGTTCAATGTGGTATCGGATTTACCTATATTATTATTTATTATAACTATTTTTATTTATATATTTATTTACTTTTGCATATTTTTAGTGGTTGCCCAAAGGCCGTTGGGTAATTCAGCATCTGTGCCATTTCTCATCTACTTCAAACTCCGTCAGTTCCATGTTTATTTGGATATGTCTGTTTTTAAATGGCTCACCTATACGCCTCGATTTCGAAGATCACATCTCAAAAAGTGGAGTTCTGCTTCAAAATTCAGGTATATTTTATTTATTTATTTTTATTATTTCTTTTTTTCCCCCTCAGTCATTCTTTTATTATATTATTTCCCAACCTATACGAAGTAGGGGTGAATTTATGCATTTTGTCAGAAATATTTTTCAACGTATTTTCATGTTTTCAAAAATGAAAGAAGCATTTGTGTGTATCTGTGAACACGATAACTTCAAATGAAATGAATTTATTGACACGAAATTTTATTTGTGGGTCCAGAACTCTCTAAGGACGACACCTATTGATTTTCAGCCAAAGTGGAGGGGGGGTTTAACACAAAAACTCTAATAACTGCCGTTGTAATGAATTTATTTTTCATATGTAAATTCAAGGTTGAGTGGGAGACCAGAAAGTGGCTTAACTCAAAAATCACAATAACTGTCGATGTAATTATTATATCGACATGAAATTTTATATCTAAATTCAAAACCCTATAAGGATGGCACCTATTAATTTTTAGTGGAGAGGAGGGCTCAACTCGAACATCTTCATACCTGCCAACGTAATGTATGGACACAAAAGTTTTTTACATAAGTTGTGATTCTATTTTTGTTGTTTTAGCTGTGGTAGTCGGAAGATCTCAAACAGTAGTGTGAGCAGTTTGAGTAAAACGATGCCCAAAATTGCAGAAAGTCTGACAGGAAAGACGTCGAGTTCTGTGGAGCAGCCAGCAGTGACTCCAGCCACTCCAGAGAGTGCAACAAAGGAATTGGTGAGAGAAAATATCTAAATATTCTCATACTATTTCAAATATTGAAGGACAACCTGTTTTTTTTTTTTTTTTTTTAAATTTCTTGGTATTTCTTGGAACCTCATTGTTAAATTATATTTTCGGAAATTTTGACATTTCAAATTGATTTTCTGAAATGATTGTTGGGTGGAACATTTATATTTTTTTTGCGAAGAATAATTTGTTTTTATATATAATTATTTATATTTTTCTTCACTTAGAAATCCTGGAAAAACCTCAAAACAATCTAAAAGACATTTTTATTCGACAAACAGACTTCGAATTTGTGTTACCCATTTCAGAAACTTATCTGTGTTCCAATTAAAAATATTGGCTTTTCGATCCCGAAGTTTCGATGATTTCGACGGGATCAATTTTGAAATGTAAGCTTAAAATGGCTGCGTGACTAATCTATGCAACATATTTTGACACTTATTTGCAAGAGCTTAGAAAAGTTGAGTTTTGACTTGAATCTGTTTTTTGATTTAGGAAAAATCGCCCAAATTCAATAACTAGTTCTTTGTTCTAAGGAATTCAATCTTGCGAGCGAAAAATAGAAGAGCACGGATTTCTTTGAAATTAGGTATAAAGAACATGAAAAACATGCATATGTAGCCTGTTCTTATTTTTTCTAGAGTTCTTGACCCACAATGAATGTTCTTGGTATATTTTGTTTTTTGTTATATATTTTTGAAACTTTTTTACTAAAATGTAATATTTTTGCCTTTTCGAGTGCATATAAATCTTGTTACTACTTATGACTGTTGATGTATATTTCAGGAGGATGAGTTGGGCTGGCTCATGAACTGGTTGAGTGTTGTGGTCTGTGGAGATATGACTGATGTCCAGATCAGCCATTCAACCTCCACTTCTTCCGAGCCATGTTCTCTCTCTGTTATCTTCCCTAGTACTACCATCACTTCAGCCCAGGGCATGTGTCATATTGACACTGGTGTTCTTCCTGTCACATTTGAAAATGTTAAAAAAAGTTGGTTCTTTTTTTTTTTTTACGTCTTATTTAATTTTTTTAAATGTTCATTGACATTTAAATAACAAAAAAAAAAATATTTCACTGCTACATACTCAGGTTCATCCATGCTTTTCGAACGTCCTAGGCAAACCCCAAAAAGTTAGTTTAACAAAGAGATTATATATAAATCCCAAAAGTTTAATGTAAAATATAACATTTTTAGAAAAACTTGTGTATTGTTTCTTTATGAAGCCTGCACATATGAAAGATGGCTGAACACAGTAACGAGACTGACATTATTGCAGAGATATAAATAATTTAAATGAACTTGAATGAAATAAAACTAGTTTATTTGTGGTATTGTCTATTTCACAGAATATATATACATGGGAGTACTTTCGGTATTTCTACCATCCTCAGCCGAAAGTATAGGAGATAAGTCTAACTAAAATATTTCAGAATTAAAGAATTCCGAAATATTTTAGTTAGTCTTACCTGTCATACTTTTGCCTGAGGTTGGTAGAAATACCGAAAGTACTCCCTTGTATATATATTCTGTGAAATAGACAATACCACAAATAAACTAGTTTTATTTCATTCAAGTTCACAGTAACGAAAGACAACAAAACAAACAACATGCGATAATTAACATTTTCTGTAGATATATTGTGAAACAATAAGAAATAAAGAAAAACGTAGGTATTTTCTATTTCCCAAAATATATATAATATATGGGAGTACTTTTGGTATTGTTATCATCTTCAGCCATGGTTGAAGATGGTAGCAAAACCGAAAGTACTGCCATGTATTATATATATTTTGTGGACTTGACAACATTTTAAAAAACATACGTTTTTCTTTATTTAATATGCGATCTGTTGTGAAATAGCATCTGCTCTGTTATTTAATATTTTCTTACTAAAGTTCTAGTCATTGACTTGCGAAATTAAAAAAAAAATATTTTTGGTGGTTTGGTTTTGCTAGTAGCAGAGGCGTGGGCAGCAGCATGATGGGAGGGGGAAGTGAGGCGGGGGGCCCACTACCCATATTTGTTAAATTTTCTTTTTGAACTAGTGTAAGGGGTAAATTCTCACATTACTAGGGTGATAGATTTACCATTTTATCGATATTATTGATAATATTGTGCACTTCTAGCTATAGATGAACATTTTTCAAATTATTCACAATCTTCAGTCTTTCCGCTTCATTATATTCTTCTATTTTATTTATTTATTTTTTTCAGATTCTATATCTTTTCCTTGGAATATAGAGATAAGGAACGTGCACGGTCACAGCCGGGTACGTGGAAATAAAGAAGATTTTCTAGAAAAATTCTCCATCAAATGTACGGTGGCTCTGACTTCTCGTGTTTTTCCAAGTCCTCTTCTTGCGTTCAGCATTCACATCGACACAGAGCCTTTCATTCTCTATTTTAATGCTTCTCAGGTAGGACTTTATCTTAAAATATATGTAGAAGTTACAGGAATTTTAGAAAATAAACAATAATTATGAAGTAGTATATTAAAAATAAATCATGCTTACGTGATTTCATGGCTGCGGTCTGGACATAAAGACAACATTCGAATGTTCCAATGCACAGCCAGAAATTTATATTAAATCTTTTTACTTTCCCAGATGTACTATGTATAGGGGAAGTTATTTAATCTGTCAGAAATTCGATGCAGAGTTTTCAACGGAATTTTAGGTTTTCTAACCTGATTCCAAAAATGATAGAAAGATTTCTGTCTGTGAACGCGATAACTCGTGATAAAATGAAAGTATCGACACGAAATTTTATATGTGTGTTCAGAACCCCCCAAGGATAACACCCATTTTCAGCCAAATCGGCCAAAGGGAAAGGGGGATTAAGGAGGGGCTTAACTCAAAAAAAGTAAAAACTGCCGTTGTATTGAATTCATTGGGACTAAATTTAATATGACGATTCAGATTGATTCAAATATTGAGTTTTAGCCCTAAAGAGTCGATTGATTGATTCAAATATTGAGTTTTAGCACTAAGGAGTCGATTGGATTTGGAGGGAGAGCGAAAACGTAATTGATTAATTCGTGCTGGGGAAGTCTATGTATATGGGCGTAGTATCTACCGTAACATGGGTAGCAAGATTCTCATGAAGAATGCCTGGATTGAACAATTTATTGTGGTTCATGCCCAGGTTTTAACTTCGAGGTCATATCGCCAACTATCAGAGCGCTCTTTCGTCGCTCTAGTGGACATGAGATCGATTCTACTCTGGGAATTCTAAATTTAGCCTACCTAGGTTTGTTCATCTATCCGAAGGACGTTCCAGATAGTAGATCTTAGGGCCTCGACCGGGTTTCGAACCTCGGAGCTAGCGGTGTCCTTAATTACTAAAGATCTTTAGTGAAAAAGTTACTGAATTAATGATATCATTTTCATTAAGAACATTTTTGTTTCTGTTCATTTGTTCGCTATAGTTGGGAATACCTGAAATAAATAACATTTTCGAGTTGCGAAAAATGGTGAGTATTGTCTATTGATTTCACGCTGTAGGTATTTCCTCGGCAACTTGGTAGGATACTAAATATTCTAGTCTTGGTACTGTGATACTGTCTCTAGTAGTCCTTTTTCTGTTCAGATGTGCTGCCTCTCTGATCTGTTGGTGAATCTGAGTAAAATAGGAGACGCGGAGCCGCCACCGCCGTTGTCCTCTCGCCAGAAGGGTCTGTCGCCTCGGGTTGGGAAGGCGCCTGCTGCTTCCAGTAGTGAGGAGAGTCAGAGTCTGTCCGCTCCTACCCAACCCACCAACCAAGGTAGCTTAACTCTAATCCAGGGCCTAAGTTTAGGTCGGAATCATGGGAGGTGTGAGCAAAAACTTTAAGAACCACTGCTCTATATGCTTACATCCGCATATTGTGACAAGAGTTGTAAATTATAAAAGATTATTTGAAAAAAATATCATTAAAAAGTGGGCATTAGTACATTAATAAATATAATGACTTTTCGCTTTTTAAATGTTTTTATTGTTTTGACAGAATGCATTTCTTTACTCCAACGGCTATACGAAGCATAGGGGAAGTTGTGTAATCGGTGGATAATTCGTTGCTGAGTTTTCAACGGAATTTATGTTTTCCGACCTCTTGATTCAAAAGATGAAAAAAAAAAAAAAAAAAAAAATGTATCTTTATGTGTATCTGTAACACGATAACTCCCGATAGAATGAATGTATCGACATGAAATTCTATATGTATATGCAGAACCTTCCTAATGACTTTCAGCGGAATTGGCCGAAGGGAAGAAGGATCAGAGGGGGCTCAATTCAAAATGTCTAATAACCACCGATGTTGAGAATTTATCGACACAAAATTTAGTTTTGGAGCCCTATGTAGGTCAACTATTAATTATTAGCGCAAACGGACGACTGGTTATAGTGTGGGAGCGAAAAGTTAATTGATTAATTCATTCTGGGGAAGTACATTGCCGGTGATTCAATATTTTAATACCGCAATGAGAAGTTCTGCGAAAAATAAGAAGTCGGCAGAATAAGCAACTTTTATGTTACGTTTCTGTTTTTTACACTCATTGTCAAGTTTCCTAATTTTCGGTCATATGAAAATATTACAGTAGAGTCCCGCTAATCCAGACATCCGGCTAATTCGGATGTGATTTAAAGAAAACTAATTAAAATTTAGTAAACTAAAAATTTAATTTAGCGAGCGGTAAGTACGAAAATAATTCAAAGAGAGGGTTTGACTTTACTTACTCAGTTGGCTACGATGAAAAAAAGTGACGACAAAGAAGACGGCGCGCTAAATATTTACGCTAATATTTGAAAAAATATTTAAAAATAGTTATCATGTGCATTTTACAGCAAATTTCGTTTAATCCGAACTGGGTCCGGTCCCATCTAGTCCGGATTAGCGGGACTCTGCTGTACTTCTTATCCTTAGTTCGGTGCAGTGAAAAGTACACAAAAAAAGATAATAAATAAATAAAAATATAAAAAATGAAAAATCCGCTGTTGCAAGGCATTTACTAGCTTTGGAGCCCAGCGTTCCTAACTACGTCCTAGCTGTGGGTTCGCTGTTGCAAGGCACATACTAGCTGTGGTCACAGGCGTTCTTAAGCACGCACTGGATGTCCAGCGATGCTAAGTATTCACTAGCTGTGGTTTCCGCCGTTGAAAGACGCATACTAGCTGTGATGCCCAGGGGTCCTAAAAACTTACTAGCTGGGGTGTCTGACGTTGAAAGACTATAAGCCTTATTCCGTATGAATAATTGAAAATTATAACATCATGAATGTACTGTTGAAGAATTTAAAAGACTTATAGGAGATATTAGAAGAAAAGTCAAAGTTCCCCGAGCAACGCCGGGTATTACTGCTAGTAATAATAATAATGTAACAAAGACAGTAAAGACGGAGTGGGGATGTAGGTATTGAATATCAATATAATATGTAAGTTGAAATACATTATTCATTAACAATGAATGAGAGGGCGCCGGTAGCTCAGTGGTAAGCGTGCTTGACTTCTGAGCTCAAGGTCGTGGGTTCGTAGCCCGACCGAGGCCCTTAGTTTATTTTATCTGGGAGGTAAAATAAACTTAAGCACGCCGTCCTTCGGATGGGACGTTAAGCGATGGTCCCGAGCCTGTACGATGTCAGGTACTCGTTAAAGACCCCTACCCTAGATGAATAAAAATTTAGGGTAGGCAAAATTTAGGACTCCCACAGTAGAGTCGGGCTCATGTCCACCAGAGTGACGAAAGAGCGCTCTGGTAGTAGGCGATATGACCCCGTAGTTAAAGCCCGGGCATGAGTCATAAAACCTAACCTAACCTAATTTTATTCACATTTGTCTTTAATTTTCATCATATTAACACTAATGTTTCTATTTTCAGAGAAGGAGAAAGAGAAGATGAAGGTGACCTGCTGGGTGCAGTGGACCATCACCAAGGTGACCCTCTGTCTCATCACAGCCCCCCTCAAGAAGGACCCAGAGACTCTGAAGTTGGCCGTCGTACTGGAGGATGTCATCGCCTCTATGGACATGGAGACTATTTATCAGAAAATAAAATTGAAAATAGGAGCTTCCACCATTAAACATTACACCAGGCAAGTGTTTGTCGCTAGTATATGTGAGGGCATCATGTCAAATCAACAAATCTATCTCGAATCTGTTGCATTTTCATAATTTTCTCATTTTCTCGGTTATCAAATATTTTGGAACAATTCATTCAGAGATTCGATCTTATAAAAATACTTAGAAATAGACATGTGTGTTTCAAATCTGTTACTCCAAATGTATTGCAATTATGAGCACATTTTACACGTTTTGAATAGGAATAATTTTTTATCCAATAAAATTACTTATATAATTGTTTTTTCAAAGAATTTTAAAACATTTTTAGTGTTCCAAAATTAGCAAAACGGAACGCTTATGGAATCACTTCGGTGTCCGTCCGTCACAGGCGATTTTCTCTGAAACTATTCGACGTAAAAATTTGAAATTTAGCACAGAGATAGAGTGTGGTGGCCCAATTATAGACGTGAGGTATAAAAAATTGAATTTTGATTCCGGGGGTTAATTTCATGGGGTAAATTGGGTAATAGGAAAAAAAAAACAATTTTCAAGGGCATCGTGTAGGGTGGCAAAGGAAAGCTTATTGAAGCATGAATTCAACAATATATATGATGTATTCTTTAATGCATTTTTTAAACATTTTGCGGGGAAAAACCCTTAAAAATTGCTGTCCCCCACCTTTATCACCAAAAGGATCGCTCAGAAAAATCAGAAAAAAATCATGAACATTGTAGATTGAGCCAAAATTATCAGGATTGAAAAATTCATTCTAGCACGATCAATTGTTCTAAACAATTTAATTGTTTATTTCCTTATAATTGCTGAACCATTGGTTTAACTATTAATAATTTAAGTGGAGGGCAGGAGGAGTTAGGTACATTTACTTGTACAAAATATGTGCAAAATTGGGCGTATTTCTTAAACTATTGATTCGGTTGGTACCCAAATTAATAGGCCTAATAGTTTTTCAGCAGTAT